>VDFB02281492.1:573745256-573849157 GCA_007258455.2 Sequoia sempervirens | reverse complement strand
TGACTCAATGGTATCGCTAGGACTTTGTGTTGAGTCTCACCGATGGATCAATGACTCTCATTGGTGGGACTCATGAACTTCGGCAGGACTCTTGATCTTGTCTCGTCAATGATCTGATAGACATGAATATGCAAAGTGAATTTTGGTGGGACTTCCATGTATTAGTGGGAGACGAATTGGTGTCCCCTTGATATGAAAATGGCTAACTCAGTGACTTGTGTATAATGTCTCAATGGGACACAATTTTTGATTAGCTGGAAAGTAATGATTTTTTGCATGTCTATGATGGTTAAGTTTCTTGTGGTTGTTCATCTATTGTGGTTAGGGTTTCCTAGAACAATTAAGAGTAGAAAGTGAATGCCATTGTTTGGGTTGCTAGACTGGTCGAGAGGTTGGGTAGGCGGAAGAAGAAAAAATGTAGAGAGGAGGGGGGAGAAGTATTTGCACTATATGTTGTGTGAGAGTATTGTAACAGTGCGAGGATTCTAAATGGTTATGTTGTATGTATTCTTTGAATGGAACAAGATGAAAAATATTGTAAGGGCTATGATCCTAAGATTGTATTGTAACTCTGTTTTTTGTTGAATAATACAATGGCTTGATCATTTTGGAGTGTGGGGGTTTTTACCTAAAAGGGTTTTCCCCACGTATATCTATGTGTCCATATCTTTTGTCTTTCATATTGGTTAATTCTTCAAGTTGAATCTATCTAATGCATGTTGTTGAAAATGGTTGTATTTGCATTGTGCTTTTCTCAGGAGGGTTAATGTGTGAAATCAACTATTCCTATTTCTACTTTGTGGCATAGTAGTACATGTCCTTGAAGTAAATTAATGATTTTGAAAGTAATTGAAGTCACTACTAATCTTAGATGTTCATTCTGAGATGACCATGATTTCCCTACAGTATTTTTTGTAGTTTGGGTTAAATGTATTTGTTCCATGTTTCTCCATGGTTTGGCTTTAGGTTGTGTAGATTTGGGAAGTTTTTTATAATGTTTGTATCTTTCATAATTCAAGTTTTTACTTGATTTGGTATAGTAAAGTGTATGTTTCATGCATCAATGTGTGAATAGGTTTAATTGGATGTTTTGGGTTGAAGTATTTCCATGATGCGAGCTTGGATGAATTCTTTGTTGGATCTTAGGTGGTTCGAGGATTATTCTAGATTGTGTTCAAGTGAATTTTGTTTTTTGAAAGTTTTAGATTGATTTGAGGAAGCATGTACTTAATGTTCTATGGTGTTTAGTACAGGTGTTGGCTGACCTTGTATTAGCACTACATGCAAGGTTGATAAAAGTGTGTTGAGGTGTTTTAGGACTTATTTTCATCCTAATTAAGATTTTATATAGGTCGCCTTCATTCCTATCCACTGTATAAATGTTTAGGTGTTGACCTAATTTGAAATCTTAAATATAACAGATAGTTTCCAACCTTGGAGAAGTTTTTCAACATTGAGGTTGATATAAATAAGAGTGGTGATGTTTTGAGATACAAGAGAGAAGCAAGATAGATTTGAGATTGATGTGAGTGATGTGTGTGATACGAATTTGAGCAGAGTAGTGTGAATTTCAAGTATTGGATTCCTAAAGGTAGTAAGTTGAAGGCATCTAAAATCTTTCATGCAAGACTATGAAATTGTTTGAGCATTTGTGGTGGATTCCTTGTTGCATTAAGAATTTTTCTCTATCTAACATTTCTCTTCTATCTTCTTGTATTTCTTTCTATGTTAGTAATCCCTAGCTATGAGCCTTTCTAGATAGTGTGTCCTATTATGGCAGTTATCCCTAGTATCAGTTTTGCAATTGCTTATATTGTGATCTAATCCTCATTGTGGTCTTTCCCTCATTGGGTTTTCCACGTAAATCTGGTGCTCTATTATGTATGGTTTTGTTATTTTAGAACTTTTTTTTATCTGCATTTCATGATTAATCACTTTAATAAAATAAGGGTTTAATGAATGCATGTGGATCTAATTACTATTAAGGGTTTTGATGTTTTAATTTGCTACAACCGATTCACCCCCCCTCTTAGTTGTCTTGTTCATTCAATATGTTTTCATCGGGTTTGACTCTTAGCAATTTGTTCCTATTGGATCCATGGACTCTTGGAAATTCTTTGACAAGTGGGAGAATGTTGGGATTCAGGTGTCTCAACCTTTAAGCCCTAACATTATTTCTTGGGATAAAATATTCAATTAATTGGATTAATTATGCAAATATATGATATATCCTAAGTTGCTAGCTTTATGGGATGTCATAGCACTTTGTGGGACTTTTTGGGGAGTGTTATATCCTACATGCAAGGTGCAGAGCTTGATAGAGTGTCACTTGTCACCTAGGCACTTCATAGGAGACTTTTCAATTGCACAAACTCTATGGGAGTGTGCCATAGTTTCACTTATCACTTGGGCGCTCTTTTTGAGTGAGAAGTTTGAAAGGAACTTCTTGGAGTTGCACAGTGGTGACATGTGTAAAGGAAATCAAGTTAACTATGACAAGATCCATATTTTCTAGGAATTTGGAACTCACTTTAAAATTCAAGATTGGATGTTGCTATTTGCAATTGGAGTTGTGAAAGGATGAATTTTCTATTCCTAGTTGAGTCAAAATTGGAATGTGGAAGTCCAAATTTTTGACAGGTACCTTTTTGCATGTGCATGTTACATGCTTTTGCATGTAGTGGCTTTCTTGTTGCATGTTCATGCATGGGCATGGGTTTGAGGAAACTTCTCTCCTGCTCATTATAGACTCTATATATACAGGTTTTATGCTAGAGAAGTTGTGAGAGAAGCTTTATTTACAGGGGTTACGCTACCAGATTTTCTCCAGAGATGGAACAAGATGTAAATCTCTTGTTAAGGCCATGAGTTTGATATTTTATTGTAACTTGTACTCTTGTTGTTTAATAATACAATGGCTCTATGTTTTGGAGTGTGAGGTTTTTTACCCAAAAGGGTTTTCCCCACGTAAATCTATGTATTCTATTATTTTTCTTATTCTTTCATGTTTTATGATTTTGTGTTAAATCTATTTAATGCATGCTACTGAAACTGTTCTAATCTGGCAAGATCTTAAATGCAATCACTTTCCTCTAAGGATTGATGTGGGAAATAAAATGTGCCAATTTCCTCTTTATAGTATATCAGCATGTGTTTTTGAGGTTTCTAAATGCAAAATAATGTTATGGAAGACACTTATTGATCTCAGATGTCATTTTTGGGATACCTGGATTTTCCCTTCAAAATATGCCTTCATAATTTTATTTGGCTAATAAAAAAATAATAAATTTTAATCTAGAAGAAGTGAATGCATATTCTCTTCTCTCGCATGCTTGTGTTATTTGGAGAATAAAAAAAAAACACTTCATTCTAAGTTTATTTTTAGGATACATTCCTTGCATTTCATGACCAATGGGATGACCAACAACTCTAATTCTCTAGCTAAGTGCCTCTTGGAAGTTAGAACTTTTTGTATTTGAGCTAAGCTCCCAAGAAATTTATACCTTAGGGAAGTAAAGGAGAAGGGTGGGCTACCCTCTTATCCTATTTTTTTGGCATTATTTCACTTTTATCTTCATGAATTAAGCCTCATATGCCCTTGTGGTATATCAAAGATACCCCTTATAATTATGTGTAGCATTATAAATAGTGCTCCCTAAGGGTGAAATCATAACTATATGATTTATTTGGGACTCACCTTAGTTTTTGCTGCCTTAATGCATTTAAGGACCAGTCCTAGCCTTGGATTTACCTTTCACCTCAAGAGAAAGTGTCAAAACTACCCTAAAATTTCCTTCTTGATAACATTTCATTATTTTAACCTTGAAAAATGCTCATTTTTGGATAAGCCTTGATTAAGAAATCCCTAAATTCAAGGATCACACTTTAATGTGTGTAAAAAATTTGGTTAGGGGCAAGGGCTATCACATTATTTTGGCATATACTCATAAAATATATATGCATAAACATGTGTCGTAGGAGGTATACATAGAGAATGTAGTAGTATATTTATAAAATAGCCACTCTCGCATAATATTTTGGTAGATATACACTCCCACATACCAAAAGATTAGAGCCATATATTTTATTTTATATTTTTAAGAGCCCCATGCTCATAGTAATATGAGTGACCAAGAGCTTCGCTTGATCTTTTCCTAGGCCCCTAGCCATGTAGTCCCTTGGCCCCTAGTCATAAGGGGCTAAAGTCCAATACTTAGTCATTTTTTAAAACCCTATAGCTAGCCCCTAGTCATATTGGCAACTAGGATTTAGGTCAAAAGTGGCCAAAGTCCTTTCCCTTCCCCTTTCTAGTTATCAAAAAATTTACTTGCACTCAATCATGCATAAATTTTGTGTACTTGATTAATTTGTTTACTTTTTGTAGGCATTGAAAAGCTAGTTTTGAGCCCTAAATGGTGGACTAGATTATTTTTCTAAATTACACTCTATTAATTGTGTATAATTACTCAAATTATATTATTTATTTTAAAATTTTGAATGATTATAACTTTTTCATATGAATTCCATATTTAGTGTATTTTTTTATCTTATCAAAAAATCATGAAAAACCTAATAGCACTATATATTTTATATTTTGAAATGTCTTATTTCATTTTCTAACTAACCATTTGAATGTAGAATTATTCCTTGGCCAAAGATTAAAACCTTGAAAATTGTCTCTCTTGCAAGCCAAAGAATAAAACTTTAAACTCCTACTATCATTTTGCAAAACAACCTCAACAATATATGTTTATAGGAATTTCTTATTTTGGTTTTCCTTGTCTTTTTTGTGTGTTTTAAAATCATTTCTTGTGAGATTAAAATATGCCTTCATAGTTTTATTTGGATAATTAATAAACCATTAGATCTTTTAGTATAGAATAAGTGAATGCATATGATCTTCTCTCGTATGCTTGGGTAATCTGGAGAATCAAAAACACCCACTTTATTCCAAGTTTATTTTTAGGAGGCATGCCTTGGATTTCATCAACAAAGAGATGACCTCAACTCTAATTCTCTGGTAGAGTTCCTCTTAGAAGTTAGATTTTTATTTGAGCTAAGCTCCTAGGAAATTTATACCTTAGGGAAGTAAAGGAAAAGATTGGGTTACCCTCTTATCCTAATTTTTTAGTATTATTTCACTTTTATATTCATTAATCAAGCCTCACATACCCTTGTGGTATATCAAAGATACCCATAGAATTATGTGTAGCATAAAAATAGTGCTCCCTAAGGGTGAAAGAACAATTTCATGATTTATTTTGGACTCGCCTTAGTGTCCACTCCCTTAATGAATTTTACAACCACTCTCTAGCCTTGGATTTACCTTTTAACTCAAGTGAATGTGTCAACAATACCCTAAAAGTTCCTTCTCAATCACATTTCATTATTTTAACCCTGATAAATGCTCATTTTTTGGATAAGTCTTGATTAAACAGACCCTAAATTCAAGGATCACACTTTAATGTTTGCAGAAAAGCTATTTAGGGGCAAGGGCACTCTAGACCAAGTTATTTAACCAATAATTTTGATTTATGTAATGTGAATTTAATTTCAATATTTTGTGGTAAATTAATCCCAAAAGTTTAGAATTAAATGAGTCACCCTAAACTTTAATTTATTCCTATTTCCACTATATAAACATGAATTATTATTTAAAAAAGTAAGCAATTATAACCACAACAAAGCTTTGTCAAAATTCACAACCTATTTTATAGAATTACAAGAAATTTTTAGATTTAATCAAGTTTAGCAAAATGATCGAATTTTGATGCCAATGGAAGGACAAGATGCAATATATGGTTTGGATATATATTTTGGCTTCTCTCAAGCACCTAATGACTTTTTTTTGGTGTGTTCTCATCTTTAGACTTCTATATCCTTTCTTCCCTAACTAAGGTATTTTTTATATTTTGATTTTCCCTTGAGTATTTGACCTTCTCTTGGGTTGATCTTGATTGTTTCATTTAGTAATTCTTCTCTAATACACTTGAGTAGGTTTTTATCATTTATGCTTTATATTTTATCTTGTTATAGCCTTAGACACACTTAAGGTTCAAAGTACACACTTTATTCATCAACAAATTCACTATTCATAGAGGTCAAAAAACCAAAATGGGGGTTTAATTAAGGAAAAATCCTACATAGCCACCCCTTCTCCTCTATCTATTATTATTTTTTAGGTTCATATATGGAAATGATAGGTTCTAGAATAGAAAAAGGCCATGTAGATCTATAGGTTGTAGATTAAGGTTTTTACAGATTTGAAATCACACTTCTCAGTCAAGGGTTCCCTTACACTTGACCACTCAATTCAAACTAAAATTTTATGAAAGGTGTACAAATATCTTCCCTTATCAAATGTGTCATCATTCCATCAATTTTTAGTTTCATTTGTGAAGGGTATGTGTAGGATCATCATGGAAAAAAATAGGCCCTTAAGTGGCAAAAAATTTAGAAAAATCAAAGTTAGGCAACTTGACGTAAAAATTTGAATAAGTTATCTATATTATTTTAAAATATGTAAGAATAGAATTTATAGAAAATTGAATTTAGTTTCTAAACTACTAGGTTTATTTAAAAAAATAAAATCTATTTGGTGAAAATCAAAAATTTCAATGAGAGTACTTAAATTTCAGGAAAAAATAAGTAAGTGTTTTGTCTTACCACCCTAACCACAATAAAATGATAAAAAAAAATATTATGATTTTAGATATATGGAGGACTCATGCCAGGGATGTGATGCTACTTTTTTTGTACATACCTAAATAATTAATATGAATTTTTATTACAACTTTTTAAAAATATAAAAACGTATGTCTACCACCGTAACTTGGTCAAAACTTCATGAATTTTATTTTTTTAAATCCTATAGTATGCAAATCATATAATGTGACACATGTTTTGGATTCAAAAAATGTGAGACCGTTTGAAAGCTATAGATTTTTTTCAATCAGCCTATCAATCAGGACTTTAGTCATAATTCAAATAGAAAATGAATAATAATTATTTATTAAATTCAAATTAAAGCATAATTTATATTAGTGGAAAGCTGAGAATCTCCTTTAAAAACCCTTTTCATTTCATCAATTTTGGGTAAAAAAAAGTCGTCAGCCACATGAGCCATCATATCACTTACATATCACCACTTTTTGGCCCATCATGGTCCTACACATACCCTGAAACTAATTTATACTTTCATATTAGGTTTTCATAGTAAATTAGGTCAATAAGTTTACATTAATTTAATCAATTCTCTTAAAAAAAACACAAAACTAATTCTAAGGAATATTGGATCTCCTAGGTTGTTAGCCAATCTTGACACCCCCACAGTTTGAGTTCTAATATTAGGGCAAGGAAACATTGATCTGAGTAATATATTAGTTAGATCTAGGATCTTATTTTCTATATTGCATTATATATAGCCTAGTTTAATATCTTTGACCATCCTTCCTTGTCACATGCATCAAATACCAATTAGGCTTGAGAATTTACTCACAATACACTTTCAAAGTGGGCAGATAGAGCTAACTTTTGGTAAGGCTTCAACCTCCAAGGTAAGGGATGCATAGGTGGTACATAACCTCGCATTCCCTAGCTATCCATCACTTTATAGATAAAATATTTGTGTACCCACAAGGATTGACACTCCTACCTAAATATTTTTAAGGTTTTTTACATATATTTTTGTTTGGGAATGTTAAACTAAACCTCCCCACTTTAACTTAAAAGGATACACTTATCATTGTGATCCATAGGATTTTTTTTGTATTTTTTAAGTTAACTTTCAAAAGCTAAAAAACTAAAAAATTATAAAATCCAAAAAAAAGTTATAGTTTATGTCACCCATCACTAGGTTGCAAACGAAAAAGAACATGGAACAAAATAGTTCAAACCACTTTGCAACTACTCGTTATAACTAAGGAAAAAATTACAATCCCACCTTAGGATAGATGAAGAAGATATGATGAATCAACCAAAGTATTCTATTAGGTTTGTCAAATTTGCTAAATATGACCTATAAAAGTATTTATATTATCTTGTAAACTTGAATAATACATGCTTCCTAGAGAAACTTATAAAGGAAAGAACCACACTCTCCCCTATGTTTGATCAATATAAACTATTTTACCTCATTATAAAAGAAATCATAGTCATCATTTCCTTCCAAAATCCATTGTATGGTCATACACAATAGATCACTACACTTTCCTCTAAATTCAATCAATCCAAACTTAACAATATAATTACATAAGAACCCATAGTCACCTCCACTTCAAAATCTATTATATGAGTATTCACAATAAATAACCACTTATACCTTTAATAATTACCCCATGTTAGAAGAAGTTTTTTTCACTTTTCCTAGTACATCATCATCCAATCATCTTAATTCTAATATAACCATGAACTTCATCTACCTTATAGAAAAAATAATCGCCTAACCTTATTTATCTTAAAATATAACACCTTAACGAACCAAAATATTTATCCACCTCAAACAAAATACCCTTTCATGGCACAACGAATCCAATCATTACCATATTTATTTATACCATAACCACCACTCTCTCAACTAACCACAATTTTATCTCACACCTCATCACAATAACTCATCACATCCTAACTTCCACCACCAAAATTTCAACCCACTTACCAAAAACCATCATTTCAACAACCAAAATATTTTTAACCCCTAAACACATCTAAATTCATCCTTCAACAACATGCATCCCAACAACAATACATATCCCCTACATTCCAACCCATGTATCAAAAACCACAATTTCAACAACAACAATAGTATATATTGCCAACATTTTAGTCCACTTATCAATAACCACCATCACACCTACCAAATATAACTCTTGGGAATCCCTTAACTCAAGAGTGGCAATAATCAAGGACACACTCAAGGGGATACAAACAAGAAAAAAATTACATAAAAAACATATAAATTCAAACCTTACCTCTTCAATGAGTCAATGACACTAGTACCTTTCCCTCAAAAATTTTAAGCCTAAAAACTAGACAAATATAAGGGGAAAGGAGACCCACATGACCATGTAAAATATTTTTTATGACATGTCAAAAAGTGGCCTATAGTGACATATACAGGTATGATATTTTTTCCTCAAATTTTAGGAGGAAAAACACTTGACTAGTTTTCAAACCTTCCTCATGGGTCCATTACCACTTCTGCACAATTAGTTGATAAATTTATAAACCATTTTCATATAACATAGAGCATGGACTTTCAATTCTTGACCTTTTTAATTCAAACAATGAAATGGTGAGACCTTTGCTTCCTTTCTCTAATTATGGAGTCTTTCTAGTCACTTCCCTTGCTCCATACCATATAAACACATAGTTAATATTTTTATCACAAAATCATTCCAAAAGTGGCTTTTCACTTAAAATGGGAGCTCTTATATTGAGTTTTTTTTTAAACTTGAGGAAAGTATCATATATAATGGCTTCTACTTCTGATGTAAATATTAAGAAATTCAATTATATTGTAAATCTTTACTCTTCGTTCACCTTTCTAGGGAGATATTTTGATCACTTAATTTCAAGTATGCAATGGTATGTAGGTTTCATAGCATTTTAAATATAATCAACTAGAAAAAATAACACTTTCACAAGTTAATTTTAGTTGTGACATCAGCATAAGTCCACACAATTGATCATTTCATAGATCAACAACCAACACAATTAGAATTTCTCAAACTAACATATCATCTCTATTTTCGATTGTTCAAAGGTTGACACATTGGTTTAGGTGGGCCACATAGAGAAAATATTATAAAGAAAAGTCCCTAAGGAATAAAATTCATTGATTTCACATAAAAGAGATCTAATAATCGGAGCAAGTTCTTGAATTTATCAATCTAACAACTTGAAGTTGTGCTATTGGATAATGCTCAATGATTCAACAAGCTAGTGGGCCTAGTATTATTTATAATATTTTGTTGAGACTAAAAGGAGAAAGGTAAAGTTATTTTTATTTTTATATATGTATTGTAGATTCTAAACTAGTGTCTTGTAAACTTGGTAGAAACCACACAATTCAAAGTAATGATTAGTTGTATAGTTCACTCAACATTGTAAAGACCTCATTAAATTGTCAACCAGGGCTTGTAAACTTGTGATGGTGTTGGCACTATATGTGCTTTCAAAGACCTCAGATTACCTAGGTTATCCTATTAAAGGTATTCTACTTGTTGGAAAATCACATAAATGCATAATAGTGAAAGAAGTAAACTAGCACTAATGGTTATGGGTGCATACAACATAATCTATAGTTGAAATGTTCCTAATAGATAATTATTAAAACTAACTCAAAAAAAATAACTAAACTTAATCTATCCTCTGGAGTACTACAAGTCAATTGAATGCATTCATGCACATGAAAACTCATTATTTATAATCATAATATGAGAATCTATTCTAACTTGCATGTAATTTATAAAGTAATGATTAACAGAAATAACTACCAAACAGAAATAAAACAACTATAAAATATAGTGAAGAATAGTTACCTTGAATGGCCTGCTCAAGTGGCTATCTTCACTTAAATAAAACCAAATCTAAATCTTCAGATTCTACGCAACCATATCAACTTGAACTTCATTCATGACATATTCCAAAAGATCATAGAAAATATTGCTCAAAGATTGTATTCAAGAAAACTATTTATGAACAATCAACAATTCTGTAGATTACAATTGAAAATTAAGAAGTAATTGATAACAAAATCCACTAGTATGAGATTAACCAACTAACTATCTAAAGACTCAACCACTAGCTATACATAGGCATGGGGGAGTTTATTCTAAAATCAATTCTTAACTGAAATCATTAACTACAACTCCCTAGATATCAAAGTATGTAATTAATATTTAAATTATTCAAACTACAACTAAAAAGAAACAAGAGTTCAAATAGAAGTAAAACTCTAAAAAATAGATTTGCATGTGGAACACATAATTAGTTATCCAGAATCCTATCAATAAAAGAATTTTTCTTATTTAGTTCCTTATTAACTATCATAATGGTGTATGACTAACTCCATCAAGTGTCTCCACACAGTAGTTATGACACTCAACTTGTTCTGGCACTTCCCTTGTTTCACTATCCAAGACCTCCTTTTGTTGTGTTCCAAAAATTTTAGTTACTACGGGCTATAGTGTCTTCTTGGGCTGCAAGAGGTTAGTCCAAAAAACAAATACACAAAGCTAACTACCATGATTAAACACAAAATTCTAATCACATTCCATAAATATCCACATATAAATCATGCAATGCTACTATATCATAACTATATTTTCATTACTCTAATTCAAGTCCAATGTTGTATAATAAGCATAAAAAGATAGCATAGCATAGGAATATGTCTGAAAACATTGTCTGATGATATTTGGAAATGGAATAATAAATAGACTCATCATGTATCACTTTAGAACTCTTTAAAGCAATGCTCAAATTCACACAAATTTTTGACAGCACCATTCATTAATAAATGACTAGCTAGATGAGGTGGATCCTAGTTTTGATGGAGACAATAGATACAAATTAAGGTCACAAAGCTACATAATCATATATTTTTCTTTTAATTAACATACACATCATTCAAGGGTAGCAATCTAAAAAAAAAGTTATGTTGTGTAATTAACCAAAAAATGAGCATAAGGACAAATGGTGAAGCCCATGCTTAGAGAAAGGATCTTAATGATATAACTATTGATATTTGTCATTGATGTCATTGATCAGTCTAATGCTTTTACCTTCGGTTTATCCTCCGGCTTATTCTTTGTTTTGGTAGCGGTGTTACCAGCATAAGTTTTTGGTTCGGCCCTATTCAGTATAGCGTAGGGTATCTTTTTGCATCTATACCAACATCTCCAACATCTGGTGTAGTGTGTTCGCCTGAATCTATCTCTGATGCAAGCCAACTAAGTTGATATGCAGATTTGGTATATATATGAAGCGGCATAAACAAACAAATGAAATGAAATGATATGTGATAGTGATCTGCTGATGTATATTGTGAACTGATAGTGATATAGTGTAGTGTTTGTAAAGAAGAAATTTTTACTTCAAAGAGAATTATATTCATGCATATGCAGATGCAATTATAGCAATTCAATTTTGTAATACATGCTCCAGCTGTAAGCCGTCTCTCTGCTATAATAGCTGGATTTTGTACTTTAGGCAGTGAGCCCACTGATAGTGAGCCAACCAATAGTGAGCCACCCTAGTAGTGAGTCACCTTTGTATTTTGTATCCGGTTACTTAATACTTGAGAGTTAACCCTCTCTGTGGTTTTTCCCTTCTTGGGTTTCTACATAAAAATCTTGGTGTTATGTGGTGTAGTGTTTTTCTGATTTTGTTCAATAATTTTAATTATGTTATGTGGAAAGTTATGTAAAGGTTTTAATATTTTTAGAGGAATACTGATTCACCCCTCCCCTCTCAATATTTTTTATGTTCAACAATTGGTATCAAAGCCAGATCCTTTAGGAGAGTCTAACATCTCAAAGGAGATCCAGAAGGTTGAACATATGGATTAGAAAGAACTCATGTCCATCCTTGAAGAGCTTGAACTATTGAAGATGAAAATAAGGCTCTCTTAGAAAATCTTCAAATGGCAAATGATTGCATTAGTAAACTGAATGATCAAATATGGAAATTCAATCTAAGGCATAAGGAAGTCAGTAATGAACTCAAGTCAGCAAATTTTACTATTCTTGATCTCAAAGCTAAGAGTGAAGAAGATGAAAAGACCAAGGAACATCTGAATAATATAATCAAGGACGAATCTAATGAATTTAAGAAGTTGGAACAAGAAGTTGTATCTCATAAATTAGATTTAGAAGAATCAAAGAAGCAAGAGGTCAAATACAAAGCAAGCTTGGAAAATCTTGATGAAATATTAGTAGCTCAAAGATCACCGACAAAAAAGAAAAGCTTAGGCTCTTAAATTGGCGAATGCTCACATAGTAAACTCAATGAAAAGAAGGAACCTAAACCGGTAAAAGAAGCTAAAACCGAATCTGGAAAAATGGACAAAGGAAAGTCTTCAACAAAGCAACAGCGAAGTAGAAAATGCTTCTCTTTTAATGGTCATTGTTTTAATTGTAATAAATTGGGTCATAAAGAATTAAATTGAAGACTAATATGACTTAGAAAGCTAGATCTTACTCCGGTAGATGCTACAATTGCAATGGTTATGGTCACAAAGCTAGTAAATGTTGGAAACCAAATAGAAATAACTATTTTAGTGGTTACTGCTATACGTGTTATATATATGTACATAAGGTTGAACAGTGATAGTTAGGACAAAATAAGAAAAGAAATAGGTGTTATAATTGCAATAAAAATGGACACATTGCAAGATTCTGCAAAACTGATGTAGTCAAGCAAACCAAACCAATGAAGAAAATCAATAAGGAAGAAGTTAAGGCTGAAATGAAGAAGATCTGGAGAAAGAAAGAAGTTAATGGATCCAACTCCAGTGCAGACATCTTCTCCAGTAATTAGCCACTCTTTAGTTGTTGCTCGGGGGAGGAAAGTTCAAAGACCACCTCTTCCTCCTTCAAGTGAAAAGAAATTGCGAGCATATCATATCTACTCAATCAAGGAGTCTCTAGTAGATAGGAACTATGAACAAGCCACTTGCGAACATTCAGTAAAGTCTCATCCATCTGATGAATAGAAAATCACGAATGGAGTTATGGTACATTTAACGTAAAAGGTACACTTACTACGAAATTAGCATAAAAGTAAAACTTGCAAGTCATTTTTCATCACTCAAGCAAAAAAATTATGAAGAGGCTAAGGAGAAGAAAGAAGTCAATTGTGTCCTAGGGTTTGTAAATCTACAAGAGGTATTTTTCTCAAATTTTTCTATTTCTCTACGCTTATAGCTATGGCTACTCCCACTCTAATGAGTGTGGAATCTCAACCTCATCCTGAATTCAAGAAGTATTTGGATATATCAATTTAAAATGATATGATTGGTTGTTTTTCAAAAACCCCGCACGGAGTCATTCCTACGAAAGATGTTATAGCTTACATTCACTCGAAGCTCGAAGAGTTGAATCACACCAAGTTACTTGATTTATGGATAAATGAAATCACTGGTGATGACTTCAATGTCAAATCTGAATACAAGGCTCTAGTGGAAAAGGAACTACATGTCTTGAATGAGTATCCACACTTTTGTTTTGATGATAAATGGGTATGAATGGCTATGAGCAGGTTCCATGACACTTTTTGTGGTTAGATAAAGCTCATTTGATCAGCAAAGAAGTAATGAAGGTTGTTACTGGGTTGAATGACACTGACATTCTTCTGACACCAAAGGTAGTCAAAAATAAGGAAGTTGAAAACCTAACTTAGGCCTTTTTTTATGGAAGGTCTCTGACGATTCATATAGTTACAAATACAGCTATGAGATATGGTGCCTAGGTAATTGGAAACAAAATATACTACACCATTAGAGATAACTCCATCTCTGCTATTGCTATCTACACTACATATGATATGGTGGTTAATGGAGTGGACTATGATTTATGTGAGCTCATCAGAGAGCAATTCCTTGAGAATTTGAATTAGTGCAAATGAAGTAAGAAGAAATTTGCATTCTGGTATGGAACCCTTGCACTCTTCCTATTATTCTACTTCATGCGTGAAATGTGCAGTCTTGGTTTGGTAGTTTGGTCGCCTGAGAAACCAGTTTCTCACCAAATTGCTAAGTGAATGAGAAGGTATGTTGATCCTACTACACAAGAAATGGAATTTACTTCGTTTTTCTCTTTATTATAGTATAAGATACACAACCAGGATAGAATCCCTAAGTCTTTTGTCACCAACTATAAGGATGATATCTCATTCATAGTCACAGTTGAAAAATGCGTAATGGAAGTTGTTGTACCGAGAACTCAGTGGATACTCAAATTGGGGTATGAAGTATCAGAAGAATATGTAGAATGTCTTACAAAATTTCTATTAGAGTGTCTGATAGATGCCTCTCAGAAGAGGTTTGACACAGCAGAAGAAAAGTCAAAAGAAATCGAGAAGAGAAAATTTCAAAGGAAAGTAAAAAGAAAGTACAAAAGATTTTGAAAGTGATTAAGGAAGAAGGTGGTATGACAAAGGAGGGACTTGCAACTCTTAGAAGAATTACTTGGAGTGCAATCAGTAGCTCATTCGGTACCCCTACAAAAGTAGTTGAACTCCTAGAAGGATCAGAGAATCTATCTGATAAAAGGAAGAAAGGTCCTCCTCCGCCTACTTCAAGCAAGAAGGTGAAAGAAGCGAAAGCCACTAAGGCTAATCCTACTATTTTAGAATCTAAAACATAATTAGAACTAGACAAGTATCAAATTATAGTCTGGGAGAAGAAATCCAAAAAGGTAACTCGTGATCCTCCTGATGTAGAGACTTTATTTGAACTACTTGTGGATGGAAACACTAAAGAGGTTGGTGATTTGTACAACTCTGTTACTTCCAAGGGAAACAAAACATAATTCAAGCATTTGTTCTGTACTATTCAAGATTAGATGGAAACACAGATAAATTAAAAGAGGATATTCCTGATAGCCTCTGGGTTGGTCTAAATACAATTCAAGCAAATGCTAGGAAAATAGACAAGGACATTGTTAGTGAAGCTATTTCCATTGTCTCTAAACTTGTAAAAGAGGAAAAATTAGCAAGTTTTAAGGAACTTAGTCGGTTAGGATTGAGAACAAAGAAAAGGGAACATACCCTCATGGAGAACAAAGAAGCCACAAATAAATTGAAATCAGAAGTCATTTTCAAGCTTACAAGCATGACAAGAAATCTTGGGATGATATCCGGTGATAGCCCTGCTCCATCATTTGCTACCCCCACATACTCTCATGAGAAATTGGATACTGAAAACATTGCAAATATTGTACCAGAATACATAGATGTAGAAGTATAGAATCTTGATATGAATCCTCTAGAAATTGAACACACTCACTCTCTGGATAAAGATTTTGTTCTGGTGAATGCAAATGAAAAAAAAGAAAAAGAAGATGAAAGAGAAGAAGAGAAAATTGAAAAGGTAGGAAAGGAAGTTGGAAGAAAAGGAGAAGAGGTATCTACAGAAGAAATTGATACCAAAAAGAAGGAAGAAAACACAGAGCAAGAAAAAGGTGAAGAACCAGTAGTAGGAACAACTGAGAAAAGGGAAGAAGTTGTTGACATCTCCACCGGTACCTGTTTTGATGACGCTTTGAAAATTTCACTTGCTTCGCCACTTATGATTTGGCCTATCACCTCTTCCAGGATAATTCTTGACATTGAGAAGATCAATCATTCTTAGAAATTTCAATTTGTTGAATCCATTCAGGCCCCAGCCAAAATTGACATGCTAAAGGAATTAGTAGAAAAAGATAATCTGATTGAGGAGGCTAATATTGTTCTCTGAAGTATTATCCCATAATGTAATTTAGATCAGTCTGGAAGCAATACAGAAAAATGCAAAACACTCATCAATGTTGTGAAGGACTTCTCTGCCTATATGAATGAAAAGCTCCATAGGGAAAAGGAATCTAAAAGGAATAAGCTATTGCAGGAATTAAAAGAACAGTGTGCAATTGCATTCTCTCATCTTCATAAGCTAATCAAGCAATTTCAAGACCTTCTCGAGGAAGTTAAATCTTTGTATTTGTATAGTTTGCAATGGTCAGATGCCACAACTGATATCAAAAAAGAGCTTGATTCAATTGATTCAACTATCTAGTAGGCATACCACTCTTTCAAGTTGTCTAAAGACTTGTTTGGTTCTGGGAGATCCTCAATTGAGGAACTGCACAAAAGGTACTTCGAACTGTAACAACAATGGGACAACATCATTCTTCCCTTAGGCAATCTCTAGGAGATGTGTGCAGACATCATTTCACTAATGGATCATGCCCTTCTGAAGGCACAACAAGCTACTCTCTTTGATCCTTGCTCCATTGAAGATGGAGAATCTCTACTTGCTTCCATTCAAGTTCATGCACAACTTCTAACCGAAGCAATTTTATAGTGGAATGATAATAAGGGTAAGTGGGTCGCCCATCTTTAGAAAATCAAGCAGTCTTTCTCCGATGGCACATCCTAATGCATTTCTCTCTGTACCCCTTGTTCATTGATGTCAAAAGGGGGAGAAACAAAAAGAAAAAGAAAAGGTTTTGAAAAACAAAGATAGTCATCTTAGGGGGAGTTTTGGAGTTTATCTTTTGGAGTCTTGGCATTTTGAAGTTTTTGGCATTCCAAAATTTTATTTGCCATCAACGAAAAAGGGGGAGATTGTTGATATTTGTCATTAATGTCATTGATCAATCTGGTGCTTTTACCTCAGCTTATTCTTTGTTCTGGAAGTGGTGTTACCAGCATAATTTTTTGGTCCAGCCCTATTCAATATAGCATGGGATATCTTTTTGCATCTATGTTCACATTTCCAACATCTTGTGTAGCATGTTCACCCAACTCTATCTCTGATGCAAGCCAACTATGTGGATATGAAGATCTGATATATATATATATATATATGAAGTGGCATAAACAAACAAATGAAATGATATGATATGTGATAGCGATCTGTAGATGTATATTGTGAACTAATAGTGATATAGTGTAGTGTTTGTACATAAGAAATTTGTGCTTCAACGAGAACTGTATTCATGCATATGCAGATGCAATTATAGCAGTTCAATTTTGTAATACATACTCTGGTTGTAAGCGTCTCTCAACTATAATAGCTGGATTTTGTATTTTGAGCAATGAGCCCACCGACAATGAGCCACCCCGGTAGTGAACCACCTTTGTATTTTGTAACCGGTTACTTAATACTTGAGAGTTAACTCTCTCTGTGGTTTTTCCCTTCTTCGGTTTCCACATAAAAAATTTGGTGTTATGTGGTGTAGTGTTGTTCTGGTTTTGTTCAGTAATTTTAATTATGTTATGTGGACAACTATTTAAAGGTTTTAATATTTTTAGAGGAATATTGATTCACCCCTCCCCTCTTAGTATTTTGTATGTTCAACAATAACACCAATTTGAATAAAACATGTAGTTCCCTAATTCATCCCAATATTTTTTTTCAAAATGGACACATGTTTATCATTGTGCCATTGGCTGAAATTTGATTAGATATGATGAAGAAAATCCCTCATATCTATCAGATATGATTTAAGTCAATGTACCTATCAGATGGCCAAGATTGACTAAGTGTTTAATAATATTTTATATTTTGATTCCTTTATTCTAAAATTTTATTTTTGAAGTTCCATTTTGTTCAAACTATGTTAATTTTTAGCATGTATTTTTTTGAATTATAGTTTGATGGTCTTTTGGAGAAATATGAGTATAAATATCTATGTTGTGATTAGAATCTAGATCTTTTGATGAAGATAGGATAAAAAATTATAGAGAAGGGATTTTACTCTTTTTTATTCAAGCCTACAAGGTAGATTGTGATTTTCATTATACTATGTAAGATTTTTGTAAAGTGTGACTATGCACTCTTGCCCTCTCACATTTGTAATAATTTAGATATATATAAATCTCTTCACCTTGATATTCCTATCTATGGCTCTTCTTTGTTATAATTTTATTTCCTTTCAAATTATTTCATGCCTTAATTTTTCTATATGAATATCTATATACTTTAAGAGAAGAGACATTCATGTTGGTTTTCTTGTTATCACTTTGATTAAGGATATGAATTATAATAAATAAGAATTATATGCTCATTTAATATAAAAATTTAATACTATTTCAAATTTCTATCCACTTAGAGTAGGATTTTTTATTTTTTCTTTTCTTTCCTCTTTTCTTCACCCCATCATCTCAAATTTATCAAAGATCATATAAAGAATTGGATTGATAATTCAAAGTTTATTTTATAAATAAAGTCTCACATTTACAAAAGAAATCATGCCAAAACATAGATGTATGGAAGAAAAAATATAAATATCAATAGTTTTGGCACACCTAATAGGACTTAAAAATATTTTCCTTGTTCACTCAATTTATAGTTCTATGTTTATATACTAAATTATACTATGAATAAAATACTCATAACTAGATCATTTGCAACTAGTCATTCCCATATTTTGGCTCAACCCTTGATCATAAGTCCTTGAAAAAGACCTATCCAACCTAATTCACTAGTTCGCATTCCAATGGCAACACAAGAAGCTCCTAGAAATTATTTTAATTGGAATAGTGGAAATCCTCTAATTCCTCTCATCCCTCTAGCTACTTGGGATCCTATCCAAAATAATTCTTTCCTTTGCCAAATTTCATAGAGAATATTTTAAAACCTTTTTATAGAATCTTCAATATGTTGCAAATATTTGTATTATGCATTTTATCATTTAATGGAATATAGCATCAAGATTGCTTGTCACATCTTTTAAAGGGAAATCATTTGATTGGTATTTGATCATTGGAAAAAAAATCAATCAATTAATGGGATCAACTCAGAGATGTTTATTTTTTAGATTCAAACAAAAAGAGGATCATTCTTTACTACTATAACTGTAATGTCACTTTTCCTCCTAAAGTAGCTTAAGTGTTAGCAGCAGATTTTAATAGTTTAACTATTAGATTTAAGATAAATTTACAAGATGTCATGTCACTAAAATGATGTGTAAAATAAAATATATAATATTTAGACAAGGATTCTAAAGTAAATATTAAATTAAATAACACATCCATATAATTCACATAGATTAACATCAACATCATATAGACAATATTCCCAATATATAGTAGTGCTCATCAATAGTTTTTAATACTTATCTATAAATCACAAAGAGGTTTTATCCATCACTCAGAGGAAGGGTTGTAGGTCTGGTCTTTCATAGCACAAACACCCCTGAAGGAAACTGATTTTTACACAGAACCCAACCTACCTTCATGGCATAAACACAACTCTAGCCAGAACACTCTCGAGTGTACGTTGTACCACAAGTTGGACACACACTATGTGCCCCTTCTCCAAATGTTTCAATTCCAACCAAGACCCAAACCTCCACTCTTTTGTGCCTTTTTGTATCTCTCTCTAATTCATTTCCTTTTTCTCTTCTCTCCTTGAATGTTCTCCATGCTTTTCCCAAGTCTCACATGAATGATTTATATATCCTTTTAAAGGGTGATTTATAAACCATCACACCCTTTCACAAAGGTTGCATTTAATAATTATTTAAATAACTAATTATTTTTAAACCTTTTTAAGAGATTTCTTATACATGTTCTTTATTAATATCTCTTTTAACCAAAGGATCATAATATCCTTTATTTTCCTATCTCCCCCTTTATATTCTAAAGGTTTATTTTATAACTTTCTCCTTGGAGAAAAAGTCACATAATATTTCTCCCCTGTAAATTAATTATTGTCCTCAGTACTACAAGATGTATCTGTGTCACAACTCAAAGCAACACATGATCAATAATTAAAAATGCTAACATTGAATAGTTGTATTTTTTCATAATATTTCTATTGTATTCTTTACCTTATCTATATTATTTACTTTTTTTAATTTATAGATCACCCTTTTTAATTATTATTTTTAAATTAACATATAATTTTAATAAAATCACTTTCCAATCAAAATTATGATGAGAACTATATAGATCTATAATGAAATATATTATTAATTTATAATTGAAAAGATAATTATGATTTATTTGTTTAACCTCTTATCCTTCAACTTTACCATTTTACTTACTCATGCAACTCCTTCAAATTATTAAGTATTACAATGTGATCACACAATAATTACTATACATATCTAATACTATGTGGTCACTCATAATTTATAAAAGTATAATCTACATACTCAACATACATTCCAAGATGATATTCATGCATTCTAGACTGTACATGAATATCCTCTTTTCATAATGTACGAAAGGAATTTTAGTCCTACACAATAAGGCAATGTACAAGGTTATTGGATTGATCAAGTCCAATAAAAAAGTACAATAGATAAAGATGGTACCAACAAAATCCATTAAGCACCATAAGCAAAAGAAAATAACAATATGTTATGACTACCCACATAGTACTTCATAAAAATACTAGGTCCAATCTTTCTTTTCTTATACCAACTATAGTTAACCTTAAGATATTATTTCACAAGGTAACTCAAAAAATGATTTGAGAAAATTTAGGATCCAATAATATAAATTATCATATTTCTATCAATATTAAAGAGTTTGTGTAACACCTAATCTAGTCATAACATCTTTTGACATATATAACTTTGTCAATGACTCATAGGTAATTAGATTAAAAAATGAGAAACAAAAAATACCAACTATGTGACATTTGTTAAAGGCTATCATTTGTATGTCCATGTATCTAGGTGATGCATGTGCATCTATGGTTTGCATCCAACTTGCATCATCAATTTTTTAATTATTTTTTTATGTGAATGGCTTTGATTAATATTTTGGAGTATTTTAATGGTTTTAATGTCCAAAAATATGATTAAGTAAATTGGGTAATTTTTGGTTTGTAATTTCCATTGGGAAGCGTGTCAAAATTGACATTTTAAATGTTCAATTATGAAAAAAAAAGAATGGGGAATGGGATTCTTGGGAGCTGTAAAATTTTAATTTGTAATTAATGTGTCATGATGCTATAGACAAGAATTGAACACCCAAGAAGATTTTGACTAGCAATTTGAATTGGAAATTTAAATTGGAGAAATGGGCAAATAATTGTGTTGGCTAGTAGAGGCATGCCTAGTTGGGAGTGGTGCAAACATGCACTAGGGAGTTAGAGAATTTCATTTTATGCCATTATCTAGTTTTTATAGAAGGGGGTGTGGAATTAAATATTTTGGGGTTGTTGGAGGTGTGGTGATAGGATTTTTCATTGTTGATTTTGTTTTGTCTTGATTTTTGGTTCCAACTTTTGAGAGAGGAAAACTTTGGTGTAGCTTTTCTTGGGAAAGCCTTTTCAGATTATACTTTGTAGGTGAGAGGTGAAAACCTACAAAAAACTCTTGGTGATTGCATAGGAGTTGGTGTTCTTGATTTTCAGAAAACATAGTTATAGGTGAGGGAAGGAGAAACCAAGAGACATACCTATAGCTAATTTTTGTTGCTTGCAACAAGAAAAATAATTTTAAACTTAATGTATTTCTCAATCTGCATGGCTAAAAATTTATTCCTTTTGGATTGAATGTAACTCACATATTGTGCAGGAGGTCCATTAAGTAATCAGATCTACAAGATTGTTGCTGAATTTGGTGCTAATTTATTTTAATTACTCAATTTGTTTGTTGTAAGTTTGGAATAGCTAAGAGTTGTAGGAAACTCTCTTGCATCAGTGGTATCAAAGTTGGTTGTCTTGATTTTGTAGGTAGAGCACTGAAGAGAGGTAGTTTGAAGTAGGACCTATGAGTGTGGGTGTTGTTAAAATGCATCCAAGAGTGGCCCCAAGAGGTAGGGGTAGAGGTGGAGGTTTGCAATAGGACTTATGAGCACCGAAGAGACATAGTTTGCAGTAGGACTTATGAGTAAGACATAAGTTGAAGCCATTGAAAGAGGAAATGGGTAAGGTTTGCAGTAATGCAAGGATTTTTGTATTTGATGCTAGGAAGATTTTAGATGGCATGAAGCATGAAAATGTTTATTTTTATTTGATTCCAAAAGCTAACCATGAAAAAGTGGAAGATGTTCCCATGGATGTTACAGATTTGTTGTATAAATTTCATGAGATTATTTTAGATAATGTACCAAAGGGGCTGCCACCTATGAGAAGGATAAGTCACCAAATTGATTTGATAGCGGGAGAAATTTTTCCTAACAAGGCAGTCCACAAGATGTTTCCTATAGAGAGTGAAGAGCTTAATACGGAAGTGCAAGAGTTATTGTAGAAGGGTTTGATTCGAGAGAGCCTAATTCCAAGTGTAGTGCCTATTTTTTTGGCACCAAAGAAAGGTGGAGAATGGAGAATGTGTGTGGATTCAAGGGCTATAAACAAGATCACTATAAAATACTTGTTTCCATTTCCAAGAATGGATGATATCATGGATTGTTTGAGTGGGTCTAAGCACTTCACCTTGAGATTGACTTGAAGAGTGGCTATCATCAAATCCGAATTAGAGAAGGTGATGAGTGTAAGACAACATTCAAGACTAAAGAAGGTTTATATGAATGGTTGGTCATTCCTTTTGGACTAACCAATGCACCTAGTATGTTTATGAGATTGATGAATGAGGTATTGAAAGATGTTTTGGTTAGATTTTTTATTATTTATCTTGATGACCTATTGATATTTAGTAAGATCTTAAAAGAAAATTTGATGCATATCAAATTTGTTTTTGAAAACTTGAGAGAAGAGAAGTTGCTTATTAATTTGAAGAAGTGCAGCTTTATGTAGAGAGAGTTGGTATACTAGGGTTCATTGTTTCAGGAGAAGGAATCAAGATGGACTTGGAAAAGGTGAAAGCTACCTTAGAATGGCCTACACCTAGAAGTGATATAGAGGTGAGATCATTTCATGGTTTGGAAAGTTTTTATAGAAATTTTATTATAGGTTTTAATATTATTTGTGCACCACTAACTGAGACCATGAAAGGGGACAAAAGAGACTTTAGATGGACTACATGCACAACAAAAAGTTTTTATTTGTTGAAAGCTAAAGTGATGGAGTAGCCTATTTTAGCACTTCCCAATTTTAGTAAAGTATTTTAAGTGGATTGTGATACAAGTGGTAATGCCACTGGAGTTTTTCTAAGTCAAGAAAGTAAACCCATTTCTTACTTTAGTGAAAAGTTAAATGTTGCAAAGAGGAAATATTCAATTTATGATCAAGAAATTTATGTTATTGTTCAAGCATTGAAAAAGCGGAGAAACTATCTTTTTCCTAAGGAGTTTGTTTTGTTTACTTATCATCTTGAGCACTTCAATATTTGAGTAGTCAAGGGAAGTTAAATTAGAGGCATATGAAATGGGTAGAATTTTTGTAAAGCTACAAATTTATTTTGAAGCATGGAAGTGGGAAGTCTAATAGGGTTGTAGATGAATTGAGTAGAAGACAAGGTTTTCTAACTGAAATACAGGTTGAAGTTATTGGATTCAATGAATTAAAGGAGTTGTATGAAGAGGATATTGATTTTGGAGAGGCTTGGAGATCTTGTAAAGAACCTATTGTAGTTGATAGGAAAAAGTGGTTGGATTATTTAATCCAAGATAGTATGTTATTCAGAGGTAATAAATTATGCATTCCTAGAAGTTCAATGATAATGAATTTGGTTAAGGAAAAACATAGTGGAGGACTTGCAGGGCATTTTGGTTTTGATAAAACTATAGCACTTGTTGCGGAGAAATATTATTGGCCTCAATTGTTGCAAGACATCATAAAATATGTGCAAAGTTGCAAGATTTTTCAAGCGGAAAAAAGGACTAGTCAGAACACAAGTTTATATCAACCTTTACCGGTACCCAAGAGGCCATGGGAAGAGATTAGAATGGACTTTTTTCTTGGTTTACAGAGGACTCAAAAGGGATATGATTCAATATTTTTGGTGCTAGATAGATTTTCCAAGATGGATCATTTCATTCCATGTAAAAATACCAATGATGTTGTGCATGTTGCGGAGTTGTTTTTCAAGGAAGTAGTGAGGCTACATGGTCTACCGAAGAGCATAGTTTCAAATAGAGACATAAAGTTTTTGGGATAATTTTGGAGGAAATGATAGAAGAATCTAAGGATTTATTTGAATTTTTGTTCAGTCGGCCATCCTTAAATGGATGGGAAAACATAGGTGGTAAATAGGAGCTTGGGAAATTTATTGAGATGCCTAGTTGGAGACAAGCCAAAGGGGTGGGATTTGATTCTCCCTCAAGCAAAATTTTCATATAACAAATTAGTGAATAGAAGTATAGGTAAATATCCATTTCAAATAGTTTATGGCAGCAGCCTAAGAATTTTTTCAGATTTAAAAAGGATTGATAAAAATGAAAAGAAAAGTGTGTAAGCAAAGGACTTTGTTGATCATATAAAGAGCATACTTGAAGAGGTAAGGAAGCACATCAATAAAATGAATTTTCAGTATAAGTATAAAGCTGATTTGAAGAGGAGACATAAGGAGTTTCATATTGGTGATGAGGTAATGGTACACCTGAAAAAAAAAGATTTCTAGTTGGTACCTATAACAAAATGAAAATGAAGAAGTTTGGGCCTTGCAAAATTGTGAACAGGCATGATTCAAGCAATGCATATAAATTAGAGTTGCCAAGTGAGCTTAATATTTCACCTATATTTAATATTTCTAATCTAACAAAGTTTCATGAGGCTGAAAGTGATGAAGGTAAAATAGTTGAACAATTATATATACTAGGACCTACTTCAGAGAAGGAGAGCACAAGGCATAAGTAGTATTTTGAGTATTTGGCAAAATGGTTTGGGAGACCTGTAGAAGACTCATCTTGGTTATGAGAAGTTGAGGCTAATCGTCTTGGTTATCTTGCTGAGAAATGACAGGGTCACTTTTCTTCTATCATGGGTGTTTGATGTGGGTGCATCTATGGTTGCCAACCAACTTGCATCATTAAATTTTTGATCAATTTTAATGTGAATGGTTTTGATTAATATTTTTATGGTTTTAATGTGGACCCAAAAATATAATTAAATAAATTGGGAAATTTTTGGCTTGTAATTTGCATTGGGAAGCTGTGCTAAAATTGGCATTTAAATGTTAAATTGTGAATAAGCAAAATGGGGTGTGGGATTCTTACTAGTTGTGAAATTTGAATTTGTAATTAATGTGTCATTATTCTACACGCAATAATTGGATTCCCAAGAATATTTTGACTAGAAATTTGAATTGAATTCAAATTGGATAAATGGAGGAATAATTGTGTCAGCTAGTGGAGGTCTACCTACCTAAGAGTGGTGTAAACATGCACTGGGGAGTTAGAGAATTGCATTTGATTCCATTATCTTATTTTTTCAGGAGGCATGGAATTGAAGATCTAGGGGTTGATGAAGGTGTGGTGGTAGGAGTTTTCATTGTTGATTTTGTTTTGTCTTGATTTTTGGTTCCAAATTTTGAGAGTGGCAAACTTGGGCATAGCTTTTCCTAGGAAATTATTTTCAGATTCTATTTTGTGGGTGGGAGGTGGAAAACTAGCAACAAAATCCTGGTGATTGCATAGGAGTTGGTGTTATTGATTTCTAGAAAACATAGTTGCAGGTGAAGGAAAGAGAATTGCAAGAAGAAGGAGAAACAAGGGGACATACCTATAGTTGATTTTTGTTGCCTACAACAAGCTAATTAATTTACAATTTAATGTATTTCTCAGTCTTTATGGCTGCAAATGTATTCCTTTTGGATTGAATGTAACTCACATATTGTGCAAGAGACATTGAGTAATCATATCTACAAGACTGTTGTTGACTTTGGAGTTGATTGATTTTAATTCCTTAATTTGTTTGTTGTAAGCTTGGAATTGCTAAGTTGCAGGAAACTCTCTTGCATCACTAGGATGTATAATTCAAGTATGGTTGTTATCTCAATTTGGTTTGATCCAAAGTTCAAAAAAATTATTGATATGAATCTTCAACAACCCTATTGTTTTTTTTATAAATTTAACAACTATAGGAAATTTCAATAACTATGTATAAAAGAAACATGTGAAATATTTAAACACCACATAACCTACTTGCATATCATAGAAAAGGTTGGAATAGATAGTCTTTCCCCCTATAAAATTTGGCATGCCCCCATGTCTAAGCTTGAGAGAACCTATTTGGTTTCATATCCTATAGTAATGCTATGCTATTCTCACCAACTCATTCCAAAACATAGTGTCAATTTTCCAAGTTCAAGATCTGAATCCAAGGACTTGTGGGTTATGGGCTTACCACACTTCCATGATGCTAGTACTCCAATACTAATCTAATACAAAGTATACCTTGGATCAATATCACACTCATATTTAAATATAGCATCCAAGTCATTATTGAATGAGTAGGGTCTTGTAAACCCATTTAGGATATGTAATAATACATCAATGCCTTATCCAACCTATTCACCAACTTCACATAAAAGTAATTTACATAACAATAGTATTAAAATTGTTTATCTTTATACCAAGAACTTATTTCATGTATTTTGTTTAATAAAGCAAATAACTCAGTGTAAAACAAGAATTAAATTTTATCTTTGTACTTGTATTAAAATCCATAATTTATTTCTAGTTTAGTATAGCACAAGATCATTGATATGATCAAAATATCATTTTTAAGTGTAATTAATTCCATAATTAATTTTTTATCATACTTGTTTCATAATTTAGTAAATGTTTTATATTAGTAATTATTAGAAGAGGCTTAAATTATTTTTCTCAAATATGTGAGTAAATGTCACTTATTAGAATATTTATAATGCTCTAATAATAATAACTTGTCAAAAACAAGTCTTATCTTTGTCAATTTTACTCTCTCATTTTTTTAGATACTTCATGATTTCTATGTTGAGAGCTTCGTCTTGTTTACTAATATTTCTTTTAAAGGAAACCATAGTCTTTTCCATTTAATGAATAAGGCAGGTTGTGACTAGCGATTAAAATAAATTCAAAGACAATATATTTCAATTAATATTCTACCTCTTATCATTAATTAACTACACCTAAGTAAGAGGTAGTCGAAAAATGGTTACACTACATCTTTTTATTTATATATACTCTTGGACATTAATTTGTAAAATTTATTTTGTAATGTCTTCCATCTCCTTTGTCTTCCTCTATTGATCCTATGTTTACTTTTGAAATTGACATCAAAGCTCCTAAGTTTAAGTGGAGATAGATGTGGTAAATTCTTGTAAAAGGGAAAAGAACAAGTTTTACAGAACTCCAAAAAGGTCATTTAAACCCTCTGCCAACGGACCTTAATCAATAATCCCTTGAGCATTCAAGTTTGTCTGTGCATCACAGTCTGCCATTGCAGCAACGATGCACTAATAAAGTTGTTATTCAGGCGCTTATGGATACTGTGTGCTTTAAAATGGTTTTCTTGCAATTCAATAGTTTTCTATTTTCCGTTTTGTCCATTGCATTACTGCACATGCATCTCTAAAACTTTCAGTACGATGTCAACCACCTGCAATACGAGTTTTTGTTTTGTTTTCGAAACATGTTTTCATTTAATTAGCTTATGTGACAGGCTTGTTATTCGAAAGAAGATTTTGCTTTCGCAAATTGTGATTGAAGTTTTTCTTTATTTCTCTCTCAATTTTTAGCGCAATGAAATCTTGTTCATTTACAGGCAGCAAAATATGTGTTGTTCTATTACCTAGGTACTCTTAATTTTGGTATTCTCTATCTGAGAACAGAGATTTGATGGTGACAATCTATATGGATTCTGGGAATGGTTTTAGGAAAATTCGCCATCAACAAATTCACCTCCAACAATTCATAGTCAACAATTCTTCCTCATGACAAATTCATCTCGTGGAAAATTCACCACCAGCAATTCATATCATATTGCTGGAGGTGAATTTAAATTCACCGCCAGCATTATGATATGAGTTGTGTTGGCGGTGAATTTAAATTCACCTCTAGCAATATGATATGAATTGTTGACGGTGAATTTTCCACTGATAATGAATTGTTGACGATAATTGTTGGAGGTGAATTTGTTGACGATAAATTGTCGATGGTGAATTTTCCTTAAGCCCTCTGATAATACATTGGTGATATATTGAACCACAAAGGCATGTGAACCTACACACAATGACAGTCAAGGAAGGCTAAGTAGCAAATGCAGGACACTATAATGATATTCACAAATGTTAGCAAACGCAGAGCATCATACTAAAGAAGACATTCCTACATATTTATCTATTGTCTACAATTGTTATTGCAAAGTCAATGAGTAAATTCTCCTAGAAGTTGTTGGCAAGCAGGTGTGCAACCACACAGCTTCAATGTTGTTGTTGGACTGACAGAACGGAAAAAAAACACACAGAAAACGCATAGAGAATGCACAGTGATAGCAAATCTAAACAGACTGAAATTAACTTTTCATATATTCCTTGTTTGCTTCAAAATACAAAAATTACAGAGTATATTCTCTATTTTACATGAACAAAATAAAACTTAAACTAATTTGGACAGATGTCCAATAAGAGAGGTGCTACACTCACACTGAAAAACATAAATTGCTACAATCTTGTAGCTGCAGCTGTCAATACATTGCATTTGATAAACATTCCTTCTGTGCTTTTGTTGTCACCTGTTCTGTGTTGAACATTCTCTACTTCATCTGTTGTTGCAGGGTTTTCACTTCCAATACAAAAAATTGACTTCTTCTACTAACTCCAATGAATACATTCCTTTTGTTTGTATTAGCAAGCTCATGAGAATGAACGCTACTTTCAAATTTCAAATTCACCTAACCTCATTAATTGTTGCAGGTATTCGTTGGTTGTTACAAGCCCAAAAATAAGCGCTAAGTTTGAATTCAAATTTATCTACCAAAAATAAATGTTGGAGGTATACGAAGGCTACAACTTGATGGTCTTCATCTGACATAGGAATGTTGACTTGGACAATTAAATATTCCAACAGAAGTTTGAACAAATACAAAGGATTGTGGTGCAGGTTTTTCCTTCTATTGTACAATTGCATAGATTGTAATTCAGTAATAGATCATGAAATTAATTTCCTTCTAGCATGCCCCCCATACCTACTATCATAATCTCCTTTCTGCTTTAATTCCAATTTCTCCACGACACGTGCATTAACTAGGATAAATGGCACCTCCTTTTGAATTATTTTTTCTTTAATATACTGAACTTGGCATTTGGTTTTTAAAGTGACTGATTTTGGCATGAAAACGTAGACTTGGGCACAATTTTGAGGTGGAGGCCACCCAAAAAGTGCGACATAATTTTGATATATTTTGTTTTACTTAGGCACTTTTTTACTTAGAGGATTGTCTGTCATGTTTAGAACTTTCAATGGCATTACCAATTAAAAGATTTGACCAAGGGTGATAATGAGACAAGGAAATTGTGCTCAGTTGCAAAGACAAGGAAAAAAACATAAGATGTCAGCCTTTGTAGAGGGCAATGGAAATTGAAATATGACGACTCAAGTGGCTAACCTCTTTAATGGTGTGTAGATTTGACTGCAATAAAATTTAATGGCATAAAACTTTTGTATATAGGGCATAGTTTATGGAGGTCGTTCATATCAAAATAGAGTAGTGAGAAATCGGGTTAGTATGGAATAAAACAACAACAAAACTATTAGTCTAATGTGAGAAAGAATTATAAATGATGTTGAATTATTTAAAAATGAATGGTGATTTGAATGTCAAGATCAACAATTTTTATATTTTGTATAATGTCAAAGAGATTGTTTTTCTTATATTAAAATGTGCATCTTTTGATATTTATAATAAAGGATTTCAATATATTGGAAGTAGAAGAAGCACAACTTGTTATAAACACTTTCAAAAAGATCTTGTAGTTTTATTTTAAAATTTGTTTATAATGGGCTCATTAAGGGGCCGAGTTGGGTCAATCCAACTATTAGTGATCCTGTGCATGTGTCTTGGGAAAGACCTCAAGAAGGCTGGTGGAAAATTATTTTTTATGGAGCCTCCAAGGGGAACCCTGGCCCATCAAGAGCAGGGTTTATAATCTGGGACTGGAAGGGTGATGTTTTAGCCTTAGGAGCAAAGAAATTATTGGAAGGCACGAACAATGAAGCTAAAGCAGCAACAGCTTTACTAGCAATCAAATGTGGGAAACAGCTAGGAGCAACGAAGGTTCACCTAGAAGGAGACTCGTTAATAATAATTCAAGCGGTGATGAAGGGGGCCATTGGTGCTTGGCACCTTCAGAATGTAATTAAAAGGATTAGAGAGGAGTTAGAAACTTGTGAAAAAAAATTTGTTAGTCATATTAGAAGAATGGGGAACATGGAGGCCGACATCTTATCTAAATGGGCCTTAACATTTAAGGAAAGTGGAGATTTAGCACTGGAGGATTTTAGAGAGGTAATTTTGGAGGATTAACTAGCAGCATCTGACAAATACTGTGCATTTAATGGGCAAGGATGTAGGATTTTCAAGGCAAATTGAAATGACAAGATAGTTTGTGAGAATGGTGATCGGTGGCTCTCTAGTACTCGAAGCATTAATTGCAGAGTGAATGCACCAAGAATGTTTTTATTCCCCAAATTGGGTTAGATGTCTTCATTGATAAGCTTTGAGTCTTGTGTGGGTAGAAGGTGCAGTGGCAGAGAAGTAGTAGTGGCAGCTCTGGTAGCGCAGATAAGCAATGGAAGCTAATTTTACTTTTCTTTCCCGAAGGCAACTAAGACCCTTTTATGGCGACGCTTCTGACAAGCGTTTAATGGGTCTTTTCCTGGTGGAAGATGGCAGGTTAAGGAAATGCATGAGGATGATCTTGGGAAGGGATTTTGGAATCCTGAGGCATCATTATAGGACGAACATGGATGTTTATACATTGATAGCAGCCTGGAGGTTAGATTTAGGCTAACAAATAGGGACTGTCTAGAAAGTGATGAACAAAATTGTTCATGATGATTTCCTGATAGGCATGGAGACAATTCTGGAGTGGTCAATTCCAAGGGTCGGAATGGACATTAGTGAGAGAATAGTGGATGAGGAGATGGTAGAGCTATTCGGGTCGGGCGGTTGCATGTCTTTCATTCGATGGCCAAAAGGGAAGTTCAAGTCATGGTGTAGAGAGGAAGCATGACTGGGTTGGCATGTGCTAAAGCTCTTCATCGAGCTCATGGAAGTGGAGGAGGTGATAGCTCGGGTGAAGGCAGAGTTGCAAGGTGTTGAGGAAAGTGCGAAGAAAGTGAAACACAAGATGAGAATGAAGGGGAAGCACCAGAGGAAGCAGAGGGTGATGGAGTTTAGTAGTGCAATGACGGAACCGGGTAGTGAAGATGAAGGAGTCAGACTTTTAAGTCCTTTTTGTTATGTATTTTAATGTTTATATCTTACTGTTATGCATTAAGAGTAAAAAAGAAGAACTATTGAAAATGGTCGGTTTAGCTATGTTGGGGATAGATGAAGGTGGTTGGGGGTAGTTTCTGTAGTAGTTTCTATATTTTATAGAGGTAGAAGAATAGGGGTTTTGATGTAGTCCATGCATGTTAAGTTGTTTTCATACTGGACTTTACAGTAGTTGGCTTTTTGGGTGTGATGGAAATCAGACTGAAGATGTAATTTTCTTAATTAAGCAATACAAAACTCTTATTACCGACCAAAAAAAAAAAAATGTTTATAATGAAATAATTTCTATAGGTGTCTTTCCATTTATTGTTTATTCTTTAAATTGGGATACATATATAATATCAAAGTTGAAACAATGGTGTTGTTAAATACCTTCTATTGTAATAGATAGGATTTAAGATTACAAAAATGTTTCAAGGTCAAATGTATTCACTCTTTAAAACTTAAAGAATTGATCTTCTATTATTAAAATGTAAATAAACTTACCACTCTATTACTATTGAAAACTAATCACTAAAAATTAATACAAAAGAATTTATGACATGAAATAAAGTTTTCTTAGGTTTTTCACAATGCATGTGAATGAAGCAGAAGAATAACTATGTAGATTAATGTCTTACTTGAAATCACATAGATAAATCCTATTAATTACCTTATGGACATGGTTTCTTAGGATGAGCTTGGGTATAATATGGAGTTGTCAATAATGTCAATGAACAAATAGAGAGACTATAAATTAGCATATGGACAAAGGTTATAAGTAAGGTCTCATATCTAATCAAGTCTAATGACTCAAAGGTTGGGACAAGTATATAATGTTAGATACATACAAGGAGCATTTTAAAGATTGATTAATATGAAAAACTTAAAGAAATTTTCAAAGATAGGAAGGCCTGATCATTAGGCTTTGATACCACATGTAATGTCAATTTTCCTCCTAAAGTAGTTTAAGTGTTAGCAACGGATTTTAATAGTTTAAATATTAGAGTTGAGATAAATTTACAAGATGTCATGTCACTAAAATGATGTGTAAAATACAATATGCAATATTCAATCAAGGATTCTAAAGTAAATAGTAAATTAAATAACGCATCCATATAATTCACATATATTAACATCAACATCATAAAACAATACTCCCAATATATAGTAGGATAAATAGTTTTTAATACTTATCTATAAATCACAGAGAGGCTTCTATCTGACACTTAGAGGAAGGGTTGTAGGTCCAGGCTTTTCACAACACAAACACCCTTGGAGGAAATAGGTTCTTACACAGAACACAACATGCCTTCACAGCATAAACATAGCCCTGGCTAGGACACTCTCAGGTGTATGTTATACCTCAAGTTGGACACACGTTGTGTGCCTCTTCTTCAAATGTTTCAATTCTAGCCAAGACCTAAACCCCCACTCTTTTGTGCCTTTTTTTTTCTCTCCCTAATTCCTTTCTTTTTTCTCTTCTCTCCTTGAATGTTCTCCATTTTTTTCCCAAGTCTCACATGAATTATTTATATATCCTCTTAAGGGGTGATTTCCAAACCATCACACCCTTTCACAAAGGTTGCATTTAATAGATTATTCTTCCACCTTTTTAAGAGATTTCTTATTCATATTATTTATTAATATCTCTTTTAACCAAAGGATCATAATATCCTTTATTTTTCTATCTCTCCCTTTATATTCTAAAGGTTTATTTCATAACTTTATCCTTCGAGAAAAATTCACATAACAATAACAGTTAATAACCATAAAGGGATCCCTACAAGAAGCCTTTATTAATTTCAACTTCATATTCTAGAAAAAATGGAAAAGAAAACATGTTATCACACATCCACTAGTGGAAATGGAATTTATCTCCTATTTGAATTATTTTAATTTATATACATATTAGTAATGATCCAATCATTAGGTGAACAAAGCCTCCCAGTTACTTATAAATTAGTAATCAGAGCAATGGATAACCACATCAATATAGGGAGACTCCCTCCCAAGCCACTTATGCCTATGTTCCCTAAGTTTTCCCTCCCTGTACAAGATGAATTATAAAATTTAAATCACCCTATACTATCTACATCACAAGCTCCCCCTTCCATATACATGTATCCTCATAGAAATGTACATGAACCCCATACCATCTCAAAAATGGATGATCTGAAGCATTTTCTATGAATTTTTAAATTATGAGACCAATTTTAAATAGACAATAAGAAACCTATCCTAGGCCTATATATCAATGGAATCAATGCCAACGAATATATTGTTAGCTAAATAGGTACCAAAACTAGCAAGCTCAAGGAAAAATTTATAAGTATCCATCTAATCAAATAGTATTAGTTTCAACACCATTATAGAAGATTCCTCACAATCTATTAGTGGATTTGGTCCCTCAAAAAAATATTTTTTTGAATGACTTGAACATGTGGTGCTTGCATGTAAATGCATATTCTTCTAAAGGAATGTCCAAGGATAAACTTTCAAGCAAATTTTGTCAAGGAAAGGAAAGCTTCTACTAGAATGGGAATGACCCAACCTAAATTTCCTTATCAATCTATGGGAGTCTAGAATATAGTTCTTAACATCTCAAATACAAGATATGTCTCTAAAAACTAAGAGGAGATAGCTTCCAAACAAGAAATTTAATCATGGATGGGGTTGACCTCGTAGTGCAACATTTAAGCTACAAGGGAAACAGTTGGGCTTTCTAAGGTTTGAATCCCATGGTGGAGAGTGGGAATGTCATAGGGAGAAAGCGGCAGCGAGGTCAACAAAGGAAGTAGCAGTGGTGGATATGGTGGCAAGCGACAGTGGATATGGGGGTGGTGGCAGTGGTGGATATGGTGGTGGTGGTTCGGAATGGCGGGGATGAGGTCCCCTGTATGTGACCTCACTAGTTCATAGTTCCAATCAAAAGCGTAGGGTGTTTCCCCTTAGCAACGATTTACTGAACAAAAAAAAAAAGAAAAATAAATTTTATCATGGATTAAGGAGGAAGAGGACATCTTTGCAAATAATCTAAATACATATAAATCTCCTCAAGTTAAGTTTGATTCTTCCACAAGATCAAAGAGGAGGATCTTGGATAATATTGTACTTGAAAATAACTAGATATCATTGATAAGAATATGAGAAATTTCCTATTCATAATGTTATAGCTCAAAGAAGGGATCATATACACCCAAATAAACAACAAGATATTATATTGTCTTTGCATGGGGGATACCCAATGTGGTACCTAAAATGCCTAAGATCAAAATAATTCAGTTTATGCTTTAAAAATTTAATCATTAGGTCCCCTCAACATGATGGAATAACTCAAGAATACAACCACAAACATGTCATTGTTAGACATTCTTTCTATCCCTACATAAAATAATTTTCTTCAAGAAGCTCTGAAGATGCAAGAAATTCTAATAAATATTGACACCAAGCCATTAAGTTTGGAGATAATATAATAGACTCAAGAGAGACTATTATGATCAATCAGCCTATTTCTCTTCAAAATATTGGCACAAAGGTAAGTAGATCAAAACCTATTCCCTTTTACTTCAGATTGATTATTTCTAAGAAATCATTACACAATTCCATGATCAATTCTAGAGTAAGCACCACTATTATGCCAAAGGAAATCATTGATGCTATGGGGCTAAATTATGAACATATGAAGAAGGGGATTACACAAATAGATGGGAAGAGGGTCCAAACTATCAATATTATCAATAACCTTCCCATCACTATGTATTCCTTCCCTAACATCATTTCTCAACAAGATGTCATAATAATTGGCATCCCTTTAGTGTTTGGTCTCTACTTTTTGAGAAATTTCACAACCAAGATAGGAGGATAACTCTATTAGAATTGTGAAAAACATGAAATATGGGATCAAACAATGAACAATAACACCTTCCATGCAAGACAGTTACAAAAAATGATTTGCTATTTCCCAAATAGAAATATAGAAAAAAATGAACAGTGTTTTATAAGATAAAACCCTAAATGATAAAGGTATTAGATCATGACAAGTGTCATCATCCTATGCGATGAGATAGAATGATCTAATAGTAGCTCGCTCTAGTAATAGAAAAAGCACTCCTAAGTTTAGTTGAGTGCATGAAGTGAAATTAGCTTAATAATTAATTAAATTTTAATTAATTATTAGGTAATACATGCTTACTCTAACACCCCCATTAAGTGTAACTTAGGGAGTATCTAAAAACTCTAAAAATAAAATGTATAAAAAGAAAAGAATGCATGATGTGTCCTAGCAAACAAGGCTTGATGAGATATCCATGTACAAATAATATAATCTCTCACAACTAGAGAAAAGAAGAAAACCTCATGGGAAAACCTCCTCTCTAAAAGAGAGAAAGGAAAATAAAGGAATAAGAAGTCCCCAAAAACAATGTCCGAAGAAGAATAGGAACATGAAAAACATCTATGAATCACAAAGAAGATATAGAAAACTGTTGAATGATGACTAATATAGTGTTGAAATGAAGAACCTCCTCTAAAAAAAATGATGATAAATATCAAAAAGATAATAATCTACATGAGTTCCCCTAATGACACTACTTGAATCAAATGGTAATCAAAGGCACATGGCACATGAATCCACATGAGTGACCCCAAAGTAACTACTCAACCATGCAAGATGCAAGTCAAAAATATAGGTACCAATAGTCTGAATCATCGATCAAGTGAAAATGGAAGGTCACCTCTAGAAACAATAATCCAAGAGTGTTCATATGGTAAATGCTCCATTTCACTAAAATGCATGGGTAACTAGTCGTTGTATCCACCTAGTATATAGGAACAAAAATTGGATACATATATCACTCCAAAATGAAACCAAGGAAGCATTAACACCAATAATAGAAACCCCCCCATAATATTGACAAGGGAGAGTTATTGTAGGTCCAATAAAATTATCTCACCAAGAAGTGCATATAGGACAACAAAGGACATCTAAATGTGCACATAAAAGTGCCTACAAATAAAAAGGGTGTGCAAACAAGGCACACACGCATTAGGAAGAATCTCAAGGATTCATTGATGTCATGAAAGGGACACTCACTTGACAAAGGTTTGATGAAAAATAAAATATATGCACAATCCTCCCATGGTGCTTTATAACCTAGTGCAAGTACAAAAAGCACAACAAGATGTGTGAAATCCTCAAAAAGTATACACAAGAGTGACACTTTATCTTAATACATCTACAAAAGAGAAATTGCATGCAAAATATGTCTATAATGACCAAATAAGAAAAAATTCTAGAAATACATATAAAACATCCAAAAACAAGTCATCCCACACAAACAAAAAGTTTCCAAGAGCTAAAACATCTAAATAGTTCACTAGAATGTGAAAACAAAAAAACTAAATAAAATGTACCTAAAGAATAATCTAAAAACAATGCATTGATAGTTGTGAAGATATTTGAAAGACCTTTCTAATACTGTTGGAATTGTGAAAATCGAAGAAACTGGTCAAAATTTATGAGCTTGAGAGTGAAAACAACACAGCTAACTTTGATAGGTTGTAGAATTCACCAACAGAAAAACATGGTGATGAGACCCACACCACTAGAAAGTAAATGGAACAATCTTTTTGACAATATCTCATTTTCCCAATTTCGATATTGTATGCCCAACTTATGAACAAAAGGAAAAATACTCCTTTAGGGCACAAAGGGGGTTTAGAGGGGACATGTCAATAGTGTTATATCATGATGTCCTAATATGTTCCTAATTCTAGAGTTGGAAATTTGACAATGTTCTTGAGTTAACTTTATTTGTAAATTTGTGAGATTGGAAGCCATGGATATTGTCAAAGTGTTCTTTGTTGGCCATTGGAAGCTCATGATTATGGATCTTTATGGAGTTGATTATGTTTTAATAACTTGGAGCTCTTGTTTGAAAATATGTGTATATCCTCTTGTGTGTTGGTTTTGTTCCTTTACCTTTTGGTCATGTGCAGTGAGGAGGTGTTCATGTTGGATGGGTAGAGACATCCTGGTCACATGGAGAAACACCCTTGATTTGGATTACAAAATGGAGTGCTTATGTTGGCTTCATGGCTTTAGCCCTTTGTCACATGAAAGTATAGGAAGATAAGCCAATAACCTCTTTGTAAGTTGTGGAGTTGATATGTTTCATATGTTATAAGATCCTGGACAACTTGGTTTTTCTATTGGGTTGTATTTTAATCTTGTTTTTAGTTGTGGTTTTGTACATCTATGCTTATTAAATTATTCATATAACATGTTTGGTGTGAATGTCTAGATGTTTAAATGGATTTCAGATTTACAAAGATGGTTTTGCATGTTTTACATGTTAACTAAGATATGTGGTATGTAGATATGTGATGATATTGTATTCAAGATTTTTTGGTGAAGACAATTATAGGTTTGCATGGCTACTTGGAGGGTTCTTATTGATCTGTGGTTACTCTTGTGTGGGTTTTTTTGGAAAATCAGATCTAACATTGATTTTGGTATTTGAGTCTTGGAAATACACATGGTATACTTGATTATCTCTATTTTGCATGATACTAATGTCAAGTTGAATCTATTTTTTAGTTATTTGAGATTGGAGCATTGATTATGTATTTCTCCTTTAAGATGTTGTATATGTGCAGATCGTATAAAATTGTCTTATGTGGATTCCATTCGGTAGGCCATATTGTTGTTCGCCATTGTTACATTGGTATGCTTATTACAGTGAGAGATAGTTATTGGGAGTAATTGATATAGTTATTCATTTGAATCTATAGTAGTTGTTTATGGTGCATGATAAGCTTTTTTCACTTTGAGTACAATGTTGGTAATGATATTTGTCATGATGCCATGTATAACTTAGTATTACTTTTAGTGAGAGATTTATGCAATTACATAATATTCTATATCTTCTTTGTTTCAAAATTTTGGTTCTCATTTGTTGCAGTGTGTAATGATCCATGGATAATATTTGATTAGAAGATAGATGGTCTTTTGCAATGGTTTTTGGTGTCATAAGGATCTCTTGGATTCTACATTTAGATTAGGGACGTTTGTAATGAAGGGCCATAATTAGGCACCATGTTTGGTGCAATAGATGCCTTCACAAGTCTATAAATTCAACCTCTTGGATGTAGAATTAAGGAGGAACAGTTGAATGTAGTGTTACTCTATAGGAACAAGGACATGTTGAGGCATAAGGAGGTTGTTCACAAGTACACAGGTGTTGTCATGGTAGAGGCAAAGAAGATAATAGAAGGGGTTGTATTGTAATCTCATTTATTTGATGATAATGCATACTTGGCCTCTCTTCTTGGTGGAGGTTTTTCCTGCAAGGGTTTCTCCACGTAAATCCTATGTTATGTGATGATCTTGTCTTGCTGATTTATGTCTCATTTTTGCTACCTTTTTGATGTTATTCTTCTTATATTGTTGTTATAAGTTTACATAAGGTAGTGTTTACAAGCATGATATGTTGTTTATTTTTGGCATCATAAAAAAGATGGATCTAATCATGGTATTTCCATATTAAGGCGACTAAATTTCAGATTTGCATATAAGTTTCATATTTTTATGTTGTTGTACAGTCTAAGCCTTGAATCTCATCCTTTGAATTCATATTTTGATATAGATTAAATTTCCTAACAATCAGTATTGAACTTGTCCAGAATACAAAAGGACACTGATTTTGGCTCCAATACTTTCCCTCCAACTTGGGCACCCAACCATGAGAGATAAACATTACATTAAATGTAATAAATGATGGAAAACCAAGTGAAACTTTTTACCTCATTCCAAGCTCCCACTTGGAGAATCCCAACAATCAGTCATTTATCATTCTTTTTATCTTTTATTATTCCATTCTAGGCATCCACATGTGGGGAAAATAATATTAAATATTTATGTCCACAACCCACCTTTACCATTGCTAACTGACCCATCACCCCTTATGAGTACATTACAAACATTAATGAGAATTAATATTACAAAATATTTTCCCAATACACCCTAAGTGCCTAGAAACACTTTCCAAGGATGTTGGAATCATGACATAGGATTTACAAGGTGGATGGCACCTTAATCCTAACAAATAGTCTATACCACTAACTTTGATAGGTTGTAGAATGCACCAATAGCAAAAAAATGGTGATGAGACCCACACCACTATAAATTACACAAAACTAACTTTCTGATGATATATCATTCACCAAATTATGATACCATACGCCCAAGTTATGGCCAAAGAAAAAAATTGCTTCTTCAATCCATACTATTGACATCAATGAAATATTCCATGAATATTCCTTTTGCTAGTAAAAAATCCAATGCCCAAAAAAATACAACGATATTGGTACATACCATAACTGCTTGAAATATTCGTAAAGATCCCCTTGCTGAAAAATCTAAGATGGTGACCAAAAATACTATGACTTGTTAGAATAATGTTTTTCAGCACTAGAAACTATTTGTAGGGCTTGATGAACAGCAAAAAGTTGTTGTTAGCTCTAAAACTCTCGTCGAGTGCCTAATAAGATCACCATTGATGGGGCCAAATCCACCAAGTGGGTTGAAGACATTGTCAATGATAGTGTCAAACATTGTCAATAAAAGTTCACATGGCAAGCAAGTATGGGCTCGTAGGGCCTGCTGATGTAGGTACCCTACAAGTACTCATATTAAAACCACCACAACCCAAATAATTTAGAACTTTCTTTTTTAATAAAAAATTCTTATAATATTTTAAAAAATAAGAAAATTCTAGAAAATCTCCTATACTTTTTTTCTTTTTTCCTTACAACAGTCATATGGTATGGCCTCATGTGGTTGTTTTACTAAAAAATTACCTCAAAATATCTCGTCATCGACTATAAGCAAATTTATAGTCAAAATTCATCTATTAGGCCTCTTGAATGCAATGGTGAGGTTTGTTTAGCTCCAAAGCACACCAAAAAATATGATTGAGCCTAAAACCTACAAAAATATGAAGATTTCATATTTGAAGCCCCTATAACCCTAGTTGAAGAAAACTCTAAAAAATTGAGAAGGGGTTTCTTGAATCCATGCTTTGATACCATGTTTGAATTATGAAAAACACAAGACACGGGATCAAACAATGAACATAAACACCTTCCACATAAGAGAGCTGCAAACAATGATTTTCTATTCCTCAACTAGAAAATACCTACAAAAAAATGGAGTGCTTTATAAGAGAAAACCCTAAATGATAAATGGATTAGATCATGACAAGTGTCATCATCCTATGTGATGAGACAAAATGATCTAATAATAGCTAACTCTAGTAACAAAAAAAAGCACTCCTAAAAGTTTAGCTTAAGTGCATAAAGTGAAATTAGCTTAATAATTAATTAAAGATAAATTAATTATTGGTTAATGCATGATTACTCTAACAAACTCTCCTTGGACTAGTCTCATGTTATTCTCAAAACTAATGCTATTCAAAAATGAAGATTATTTCTAAACCTATCGTTAAAGAACATATTACCATGAGGTAATAGTGATTTGAACCATACCATACTATGTTTACAAAAGAAAATAAAAATGTTGAACTCCTTGAAGGGGAAGATGATCATACCATCTTGGCATCTAATAAATTTTTAATTGAATGGGCATATGGGGTAGGCCATTGGGACCCTTTTAGTAACTTTGATTCCACAAGTTTGGGAACCTATGTGATATATGATCAAGAGCAAAGCATCCTCAAAGTAAATGATATTTGAGAATAAGTTTAAGAAGATAAAGATACTTCAAAGTTATAGAATTTATTTGTTGAAGCTAGATGTGCTAATGGATTAGGGATAGGAGTGTGTCTTGTGCCACCAAGAGGGAAGAATCTTCTAAGAATTTTTCATCTCTCGTCTAGCTACAAAAATAATGAAGCATAATATGAATAAATAGTCCATGAACTCATCTTAGCAAAAAGGATAAAGATAATTAAGAAACTTTAAATATTTAGAGACTTGGAATGGGTTATAAATAAAGGGATTAGTCATAGAAGAATATAAGGATGAGACCATATCACCATATGGTTAAGGATCTCCTAGAGAGTTTCAAATACATCAATCTCTAGTTAATTCTATGAGCATGAAATGTTGAATTTGACTAAAGGGTTGATGCAAGAAGTTGGGTTCACATAAAGCTCAAAAAGTGGAAGTGGTTTTCCTATTTTCCAAATTTTGTCACAGTTGGACTAAAAATTTGAAGCACTTACATATTGAATCTTTTAAAAAGTTGGCAATATGAAATTTATTATTTTGAGTCTATTTTCTAAATATGTAATTTATTCTAATACCTAGATGATACAAATTAATTTTTAATAGGCATGTATTAAAACCACTTTTTAAATCACTTTTTTTTACCATACCATGCACTATACAGACACCATAATTTGACCTAAATAAAAGTATTTTTCTAATTCCTTTTGGGGAAAGATGTGTAAAAAACTTAAGATTGATGAGGATATTTTTTGTAATTTTTTTCTGAATATTTATTATTATTATTATTATTATTTGGCCCTAATTGTTATTTTTTTAAACCAACATGTACGAACACCATAATTTGACCTAAACTAATCATTTTTTGAAAAAAAAATCATTGTGTAGAGAATTGTCTGAAGATTGATGCCATATAAAATTTTTACAAAAAATTAACAGATTAAAAGTTATTAAAAAACAAAAAAAGCCTGATATTTCAAGTATATGGACCAGTTTGCTTAGAAATTAATTAAAAAATAGAGAACATAATCCAATCATAAAAATATATATTTGAAAACTAGACATTGTGATCTATAATGGGTTTTAATTTCAAATTTTAATTCTGAAAAAAAATTTAAAAAATCATCAATTTTATTACCAAATTTAGACATTTCTCTTGAAATTGCCTTAGTTTTTTAGTTGTCAATCAAAGGCTAAGGGTTAGGTTACCAAACCTTTCCCGAGATTAAAACCCAAGCAAAAAGTGGCTTGGGGATTCTAGATTTAAAGAATAGGTACCCGCTCCTAATTTTCCCTTTTGAAATTAAGAACGGGTAGTCATTTAATATAGAATAGGATCCTATTCTAAAATAGAATGGGTACCTGCTTCAAAATGGGTACCTATTTCTATTATATCCATTTTTCTAGATTTGAAAAAAATGGCTCACCACCTTTTTTATCCAACATTACTATTCTACAATACGAATTGACAACAACATTTTTTGCAATTTTTTATTCAATTTTATCTTGTGTAATCTCTTAATAGTGTTGAACACCTAAAATATTGAGAGGGGGGTGAATTAGTATTCACTAAAATTTAATAATTTCATTAACTTTAAACATCCATTCAATGCATCACATTAAACTTACAATAATGGAAAGGAACATAGAAAGCATGCATCACAATAAAGAACACAAGAACACCAGATTTACGTGGAAAACCCAAAAAGAGAAAAACCATGGTGAGGATTAGCTCACAATATATTATAACCAGTTATAAGATTACATAATGTTCACTGCTAGGTGGACTCACTTTCCAGAGGACACACTATCTAGAATAGAAGGAATGGCTCACTACCATGATAAAAAAGAAGGTAGCTCATTATCAGAGATTGAACTAATATAATGCATCTACAATATGCTAGAGACAGTTCCAATTAAGCCCTGTAAACTGACTTAACAAACTTCATGCTTCACAACTATCATATTCTACTCTATCACATTACATTTGCATCACACATTGTTACTTTTGCATTAGATACATTCACTCTAATACATCAACTCTCCTACAACACTACAATGATCTTACATTTATATGCATTACATTTGCAAACACTTACAACATCAATTAGGTTGGCCTAATTAGATGAAATGTGCAATACCTCAATATGTCATCTCAAAACTTAACAACACACACCTCACAGAATAAACCAAAATGTGTGACGCATCAAAATAGGTCGGCATGACCTATAATTATTATCATAATTCTGATCCATACATCCTTTAATTTTGCATGGCCTCAAATCCTTTAGGTTGGCACTGTTGGTGAAGCAACAATAGAATGAACCAATTGTTCATTCACAACTCAACACGATGACCTCCAAAATACTTGCCACTTGGATCATACACACTTATGAAACCTGTAAACACATCCTTAAAACCACATAGCATAACAATCATCTACGATGGAATACAGAGCATTCCAATCACGTACTTTGTCTACTCTATCACTATAACTCTACTATATTTGAGCGATGCATTGTCAATTGTAACTTCAACTATGGAGGACTTCTAGGCTTGAAACTTTGGATTTATATTCCTCCAACATGCACCAAAATAACCTTAGAACTACATGACAAGATTCTTCATGGAAGAGTAATGCAGACCACAAAATAGGTTCTCTTAACACTAAAAGTGCATTCTAGACTTAGGAAAATTATCCAACACATTTGATCTACTCTAAACCAACACTTCTTCAATTGTGCAATGAGTTGACATCACTAACAACACCATATTCAATCATTCTTATCAAACATCAACTATACATCAATGTTGACATTACAACAATGTTGACATCAATGATAACACCATATTAACATCATCTGCCATACATCCACCAATCTTCTCAATGACAAACACACTTCCAAAAATCTCCCTATTTTTCATTGATGGTAACACATCCTTCAAAAACTCTCAAACTACTCCTCGTTTGACATCAAGGGCAAAGGGCTCTCAATATCAAACTTTTTAAACTATCTCAACTATTCTCCCTTTTTGCAAATATACATGTGTGTACATGAGAATATCTCCCCCTTAAAATGTTATACATAAAAAAGATCAAAAATGTACTCCAAAATTCTCTAATACATCCACATATGTACAAAGAAATCTAAAATTGCATAAATAAAATAGAAATGTACATAATCAAATAGAGGAGGGTAAAATAATCTTATAGGACACCTTCAATTTGGAAAGGTGTGACTCCTAGTCCTTCTTTCCAACTTCCCAGTCCTTTTGGGTGAAGGCAAGCATGCAGCATTGGTTCTCAAATTGCATAAGAAGGGCTTCTCTTTCATCTAATGAACTAGGTGCCAGATTATTTTGTTCCAACATCTCTGCATTAGCTAACACACTATTCAAGGGGGTAAGTCTTACACTTGCCAAATATCTAAGCTGATTGTACTAGATTATTATTTTTTCTTTTTATTCTTGCAGCTGGAAAAACTATCCTTGCAAATTCTCAATTGTAGTCATTGTAGCACCACCTAGATCATTGACCAAATCATAGACTCCAAAGGCCTGAGTAATTTGTGACTCTATTGATTCCATATGATCCTTAATGCTCTTCATTGAGATAGAGAATTTTAAACAAAATTGAAACCAAATCCTTGCTTCATCCAAACACTTTTGCACATTTTTCAAATTTTCTTGCAGGTTTCCATGTGCAACACTACACTTCTTAGATATTTCAGTCAATCTCATGTTATTGACCTTCTTTGTCATCTCTTTTTCCAATATCTCTTCCAAACCGGTAGAGTAGTCTTTGAAATATTCCAGTAGCATCTTTAATTTCTCAACAGAAAAAGATTCATCAACGATTGCTCTGGGAATGCCTTCTTGCAACACTTTAACTACTTCCTCAATCAATTATGTGCTCTTTTGGTGTGTTGATAGCATCTCCTTCCTTTCGGAGGCATGAAAAGCATCACCAAGTTGAAGCTTCTATAGGGGAGAAATTTTTGTCGTGTCCACTTGTCCCTGTTGCATTGGAAGTTGTAGCAGTTGTGCAGATACTATTGGTTCAAATTGCAATTACATGTCTAATATACTCTTCAATGAATCTTTGGAGGTTTCAGAGGATTCACCAACAATATTTTCATTTTCTTCTTCCTTCTACTCATTTTTCTCTCTTTCATCACTACCAAATTGATCCTTAGTCTTCTTCTCCTTTTTAGTTGATTTCTCATTGTCTGAAGGAGGTAACTCTTCAGTATTTTATGCCTTTGATTTCTCTAGGACCTCTTCTTATTTTTTCTCATCATCCTTCTTCATATCCAGAGAGGGCAGACTCTATTTTGCTTACGATTCATCCTTCTCCAAGATGTCCTCTCTCTTTTTCTCCTATTCTTCTACAACCATATTCTCCACATCTAGAGGTATATTTTCTATCATTATATCTTCTTAAACATCCTCTTTTGTAGGCCCATGTTCTGATGCATGCTCATCAGGTTCAATTTCAGATTCATTGACTTTTAGGATAGAATTATCATGTTGTATTTTACTTCCATTGTTTGGAGACACTCTTAATTCTTTTGCAATATATTCAACTTACTGTCTCATTTCTCAGCCTCTCAATATCCTCTTTGTCTCTACTCAGCAAAATGCTCACTCTCTATTTTGGTCTGAATTTTTTATTATGCATTTGAGCCAATTTTGCTCTATCTTCATCAAAAAGGGAAGAATCAATCTTCTCTAAGGTATATGTCCTCATTTTTGCATCTTCTTCTACAGCCTCTTTCCTTCTAGCACTCAATACATTCTTCAAATCCTCAAGAAATTGATCTTCAATTTTTCCTAAGCTAGTACAAAATGTTACCATGTGTACTTCACAATAGCTTATTATATAGTTTCCTTATCTGTATCATCTAATTTCGGATGCATTTTAGTGGTCTCTTCCAACATCCCATGCTCAAAAATATCATTAAATAGTTCATCTAACCTTAGGGGAATATTCTTTCTTACTAGAGGGGTCTTCTCTTTCTTCTTCCCCTTACCTTTAGTAGACTTTTCTTCATTTTTAGACCTTGACTTCTTCTCCCTCACATGGATTTTGAATGCTTGCTTTTTCTTTTCAACTTCTTCTTCACTACTAGTATCAACAATGTCCACTTTGGTTTTCTCTGCACTTGTCTCTACTTGAGAGACACGAGATTTCCTTTTTCAAATCAACTGAGGTCCTTCTTCTATTCCCTCTTCATCCTCATAGTTGATATATCTTTCTCTTGTATCTTTCTCTTTCCTTCTCCTCTGTGGAGGATTTTGTTTTGTTGCAGGGGCACTAGATGTTGCTTTCTTCTTAGTACCAATTGTAGGCTTAATTCTGGAGACTTTAGGAACTACCGGAGAGGGGGTATAGGTCCTACCTAACCTTGAAATTCTTGGAGCACCTTTCGAGGGACTGGATATGCCTTTGGATTTCTCTACAAGAATCCTTGATATACACATCATTTCCTCAACTTGTGCCTTCATCTTCTAAACATTTTTCTTGATCTCCTTTTGCTTCTGCTCCATATGTACTCAATTGTATTTTTCTTCATATATGCCATATCTTCCTTTTGTAGGATCTCTAGGTACTCAATATATATTTTTATGGACTGGTAATCACATCCTCTACTACCTCATATCCAATTTCAGGAATCCACACTGTCCTAGGTTCAATAGCTTCCATAATCCAGCAATCTTTGTTGACCATGAAGATAATATCATTTTTGTACTTCTCAACAACATGTTTGGGAATCCTTTCTCTTTCTTACATGTTTTCTTGAAAAGTTTAAAAGAAACCCCACAAAGTAGACTTTTGAGTATTTTCATCACCCAACCTTCTCAAGTGGTCTCTGATTTGTGTAGCAACTAGAATATCACTCAACTAAACAATGTTATTTGTACCTAGAACTTCTCTAAGAAAGTAAAATAGTAAGCATATAATCAGGGTACCATATCGGAAGGGGTACTAGGATTCTTTGGCCTTCTAAATATTTTCCAATAACTGTTGTCTCAACAATTCACACAAGTCTACATCCATTCCTTTCTTCACCATCTCATAGGCAGTGTTAATCACGGTGGCATAAATAGAGTTTTATCTACTTGTGAAGAAAATTATATATCCTATCATCATAGACACATACTTTACTATTGGATCTTCCATATCCTTTATTGTTAGGGCACATTTATCAAATTTGGTACTAGTTAACTTCATTACCACTTCATTCTTTATAGATTTGAGATTTCAAATTGGTCTGGTGGAGCATAACCCTATCACAACCCTAATGGATTCCTTGTTGATCATGTGTGGCAAGTCTAACCACATGAATCTATCATTAATTCTTCTCAACACATATCTAATGCATTCATCCACATAACAGAAAATAGGGAAATTGTTCCAAACATCTAATTTCTTTTCAACCAAGCTCACATACTCAGGTTTCAATTCAAAATCATCATTGATTAACTTGTCTACCCAAAATTCTCCTAACTTCACATGATTATACTCATCCAATTTTACATTAATACATATCCTCACATCCTCAATATGCAATACACCATAAGGAATATGTGAAAACGCATCTTCTAGATCCATCACCATGGATTTATTGGGGTTCTTCTTAAACTTAGGTCTAGGTTGGTCCACAACTTTAACTACTTGAGGTATAAAATTTTTGAACAACTTCTAAAATAAGAGATAAGCAAGAAACTATAAATACCTTTGAATCCTTGTTGGTTAAGTTTTCATGTGACACTTTGGAAACACTTCACTTTTCCTCTACTCTTCTCTTCACTTTTCAATAATTTGACCACAATAAAAAATCTCATATGCGAAGCCACTTATAAACACCTTTTGGATGACTAAAAATAATTGATTGCATTGATTTGAAGTTAGGTTAAAAACTTGTTAAGCCCTAACTGTACCATGATAGGCACCTTCAAATACTCTACAAATCTTCACAACAAAATATTTTTCACCGACGATTTCACCAATAGATCAAGTGTATCAAACAACACCTTGTACCAATGTGTTGAAGAAATCAACACCATATCTTTGGTAGGGGCTTAAAGATTATCTATTCAAACTCCCCCTGAGACAAAGCTCTTCATCTAGTTTCTGAAGGAAATATCTACACCAAGGGTTGGCATAGACTTATTCTTCACTTCTCTCTCTTCTTTCTTCTTCTAGATCTTGTTCATTTAATTCATCTCAACAAGATCCATTTTCTTTACCGAATTATCCTTCTTTTGTGAAACATAGGGTTTCATATTCTTGCTTCTACAAAACTTAGCCATGTGTCCCAATTTTTTGCATTTGTAACAATTGACACCTTTTTGAATAAGCTAACTTCTAGCCATTCTAGATCTACATTCATTAGCCTTATGCCCAAATCCATTGTATGTATAACAATAGCATTGAAAGATTGAAACATCATGCCATTATTGTAACAATTCATCATCTAATTTCTACATTCACTAGCTCTATGACCAAATCTATTGCATGTATAGCACTGACTGGGAAATGATTAAACATTCTAATTCATTTTGCTTCTATACTCTACAATTTTATGTCCAAACTTATTACAGGAATAACAATAGCCATTAAAAGATGGGTACCTTTATGCATTTGGTTGTCTAATAGGTGGTCTCTTGAAATCTTTCTTTTCGTTCTGGATCTGTTTTCCATTGTTCTTCTCATCATTCTTCTTTTCAGCATTTTTCAGAGTGATTTTCCTTTGAACTCTCTACTTTCTCAAACCCTAAACCTTCTTTGTCCTTAGAAGCCTTTTGATTTGCAATCATCTCATCAAGTATTGTGGAACTCTTCTTGAACTTTTCCTCTTGATTCTTTTCTTTCTCCAAATTTAATATTAAAGTTACAATCTCTTGTTCAAGCTTTGAGCATTCTTTAGATTTGTCTCTTAATTTTTCATTTAGGCAGTATTCATCTCTTTTTCCTTCTTCAACTTGCACTTTCAAACTAGTGATAGTCTCATTTGATTGCTTGAGCTACTCATTTATTTATTTGATTCTTTATGTAGTTTTCTTGAGTTTCTCGCTCTACTTCTTAATGCATTCATCTACATCATTAAGATCCTTTTCTAAATCTCTATTCATAGCTTCTTCTTTATCCAAATCATCAAGGGCTTATTTGAGTTCTCCTTCCATGTCAACTTCACAATCTTATTCACTAAACCCTTCAGGCATTATATCTTTAAGGGGAATAGGATACTTCCTTGTAGCCATGTCTTCAACCTCTAAGATTTACCTCAGCAATCAATCCAATTGAAGTAACGAAGCTCTGATACCAATTGTTGAACTTAGAATATTGAGAGGGTGGGTGAATCAATATTCACTGAAATTCAATAATTTCATTAACTTTAAACATCCATTCAATGCATCACTAAACTTGCAGTAATGGAAAGGAACATAGAAAGCGTGCATCACAATAAAGAACATAAGAACACCATATTTATGTGGAAAACCCAAAAAGGGAAAACCACGGTGAGGATTAGCTCACAATAAATTATAACTAATTACAAGATATTACAGAATGGATCACTACTAGGTGGACTCCCTATCTAGAGGACTCACTATCCAGAATAGAAGGAATTGATCACTACCCTAATAGAAAAGGTGGATCACTTCCAGAGATTCAACTGATACAATCCATCTACAATATTCTAGAGATAGTTCCAATTAAACCCTGTAAAACTAACTTAACACACTTCATGCTTCATAACTATCATATTCTACTCTATCACATTACATTCGCATCAAGCCTTGTTAATTTCACATCAGATGCATTCACTCTACTACATCTACTCTTCTACAACACTGAAATGATCTTACATTTATATGCATTACATTTGCAAACACTTACAACATCAATTAAAGCAGCCTAGAAACATATGAAACGTGCAATACCTCAATTTTTTGACTCAAAACTTAACCACACACGCCTTGAAAAATAAACCAAAACATGTGACACATCAATATAGGTTGGAATGACCTATAATTACTCTCATAATTTTTATCCATACATCCTTTAATTTCGCACAACCTCAAACCCTTTAGGTTGACATTGTTGGTGAAGCAACAATAGAATGAACCAATTGTTCATTCACGACTCGACATGCTAACTTCCAAAATACTTGCCACTTGGAGCATACACACTCCGGACACCTATAAACACATCCTTAAAACCACATAGCATTTATCAATCATCCATGGTGGAATGCAGAGCATTCCAATCAGGTATTTTATCATTGTAACTTTGTCATATCTAAGCGATACACTATCAACTCTAACTTCAATTGTGGAAGACTTCCAGGCTTGAAACTTAGGATTTAGATTCCTCTAACATGCACCAAAATTACCTTAGAATCACATGACAATATTCTTCATGGAAAATCAATGCTGACCACAAAACAGTTGTTCTCTAAACACTGGGATGATGTAAGAAGTTGAGTCCACAAAAATCTCAAAAAGTGGAAGTGTTTGTCACATTTGGACTGAGAATTTGAAGCACTTACACAATGAATCTTAAAAAAAAATCAATAATATGAAATTTAGAATCTTGAATCTAGTTTCCAAATATGTAATTTTTTCAAATACCCAGATGATAGAATTTTAATTTTGATAGGCATGTATAAAAACCACTTTTTAAAAGTCATTTTTTGTTACCATACCATGCACATGTACAAACACCACATTTTGACCTAAATAAAAGTATCTTTCTAATTACTTTTGGGGAAATATATCTAACAACATGAAGATTGATGAGGATAATTTTTTGTAATTTTTTTATAAATATTTTTTTATTGAATTTTTATTGGCCTTAATTGTTGTTTTTAAAAATTAGCGTGTACTGATAGCATAATTGGACCTAAACTAAACATTTTTGAATTTATTTTCATTATGTAGATAATTTTCTAAAGATTGATGTCATATATTTTTTTTACAAGAAAATTAACCAAAAAAAGGTATTAAAAAACAAAAAAAGCCTGATATTTCAATTTTATGGACTAGTTTACTTAGAAATTAATTAATATATATATATAATCTAATCTTAACATAAATTATGTACTTAGAAACTAGACATCGTGTTCTATAATGGGTTTTAATTTCATAGATTGATTCAAAAAACAAGTCCATCAGCTATATTACCAAAGTTGGACATTTCTCTTGAACCTGCCTTAGATTTTTAGTTGCAAGTCAAAGGCCCAAGTCAAAGGCTAAGGATCAGTTGCCAAGCATTTCTCGACCCTAAAACCAAGGTAGCATGTGGGTTGGGAATTCAAATTTTTGAAAATGTGTACACGTTACAAAATGCATACGTGTTATTTAAACTAAACGTATTTGTGTTATAAAATGCATACGGATTATCTATTTACCTGTTGGATAAAGGAAATGTGTACGCGTTCCTAAAATAGAACGCGTGCGCATTTTCATATTGCTTATGTATCTTTTTTTGAACCTCAATTTGGAAAAAACTAATAGAGCACTTTTTTTCTGCAACATTCATTTTCTATAGTACGATTGGAAAGCACCATTTTCTGCGTTTTTTCTTTCAATGTTGTTTTAAGCAATCTCTTAAAAGGGCATATTCTATTCAACTTTTTGGAAGAGACAAGTGCAAGTTGGATTTTCTAAAGTAGAATCAAGTACAAGGAGCTTTTACAAGAGGATTTGGAAAAAGAGAAGTTTTGAATGTATTCATGATGTTTTTGTACTTTAAAGTTTATAGAAGAAAGGATCTCCATATTAGATAGTTTTATTTGAATATTTGAAGGAGGTAGCAATTGGAAAATACGTTTTAAGAATCATTTTTTTTATCAAGAGGGTTTGGTAATCATGGGATCAAAGCAAAGGAAAAAAAAATGAAGAGAGTTAATGAGATCCAAAGAAAGTGAAGCAAATAGAGAAATGGAGGCAAAAAGACAAAGGGATAGAAGAGAAAGGATTCGCCAAATGAAAATTTTGGAAGCATCTAGTTCCATGAATGTTGAAGAGGAAACCATGAAGGGTGAGATGAATGTAGATGATGCAAATGTGAAGATGGTGAATATGAAAGAAAATGCAACTTTCAATGATATGGAAATAGCACCTATACAAACAACTTCAGGTATGTCTTCAAATCCACCTCCCAATGATATGGAAAATGCACATATTCAAACAATTTATCTAGGTATGTCTTCAAACCCAAGTCTTGATAATATTGATCTTAGTTGTTTAGATGAAGTCGGATACATCATTGATGAGATCAATAATTCTAGTTTTGAAACAATGCAAAAACAAAATAATGATGAAATCCCTCATATTGATGAAAATGAGAATGAAATCCCTTTTATGTTTGAAAATGAAAATGAAACCCCTTGCATGAATGAAAATGAAACCACTTGTATGAATGAAAATGAAAATGTTTTTTTATAATTGAAAGAGATGTGTTGTATAACCTTCCTGGTAAAGTTTCTTGGAGACAAATGAGAACTCATGAAAATAGAATATATAAAATGTTTTTTTATAGAAAGAAATTAGGATTTCAATGTCAACTCATGATGTAATTGATGAAAATGTGGAAAATGTGAAAAGTGATGAAAAAATTAGGCATTTATGTAAAACCAAAAAAGAAAGATGATTCAGTAGAACAAGCCATATCTAGTGTTGCCAGTGCTATTGATTCTATAGGAAAGAAAAGTTGATCTAAAGATAATAATGATGCTTGTCATGCAATAACAACTAGTCTAGTTAATAAATCAACTTCAAATAAAAGAATGTTAGTTAACATTACTAAATATATAAAAGTAAATCCTAAAAATTTGATAAGAGCAGGTAAAAGAAGAGAAAGTATTGAAAACGATCCAATTAATCAATGTTGGAATTTTAGTGGTAGACTCCCAAGGTCAAACATGAAATTAACTAATGAAATAAAATCTTTAATCGAAAAACGTTGGCATGATAACACAAGAGTATCACCTAATATTAGAGATGTTTTAAAATTAAGGGTGGGATCAAAAATTTGTGACCCTTATCCAAAGCATCTATTAGATATGACTCAAACTAAATTATATAAAAAAAATTAGATGATTCAATCTTACCATTTAATATTAGCATAAGTCAAAGATCATTCAAAAAATGTAAACCTTGGTATGTTAGAATTAATAAACAACAAATCTCTTGTTGTTGTAAAACTCGTGTAAAATTTTGTTATTATTATGATATTTTTCGATATATATGTTGTACTTTGCATGGTAACCAAATTATGTAGGACATTTTTGGTATTAATATGCCACTTGAAACAATCAAAGATTTTACATCAAGTTTATTTTGTGAACCCTCTAATGGAAACTTATTTTATTTAAATACATGTATTTATGGACAATGTGATAGATGTGGTAGCTTTTCATTGTTAGGAGAATGTATTCATAAAGTAGTTTACATGAATTTGGACAACAATTAGTGGATGTTAAAAAAATTTAAAATGTTGAATATTCTTTAAAAGATGGAAAAATTGGAAAACGTTATGAGTTAATTGTGGAAAGATTTAGTGTGCATGCATTTATTAAATAATTTGAAGATAAGATTGTACCTAAATATGTAAAACACTCTCAATATGCTCATTGACTTGATGATCAATTTCATACATGTAAAAACACATTCTCAATTGGAAGTATATTGTCAGTTGTTGATTTTGTTCAAAACTATACGCTTGCTCCACAAGAATAAATTCAATCACAATATTATAATTCAATGCAAGTAGCCATATCGTTCATATTGTATATAGACATGCAGATGATAGTAGAGAAGATAATAGAAAATTTTTGAGAGAATACCATTTTTATGTAAGTGATAATCGATTACATTCATCTAAGTTTGTTCAATATTGTTTTGGTATATTTTATTAAAATTTAAAAGAGAGGAATTCAAATGAGAGAACATCTCATATGGTTGGATAATTGCACGGGTCAATTCAAGAATGCTAGAATGTTTTATTGGTTATGTAGAGTTCATAAGGAAAATAATATTCAGCACATGTGGAGTTTTTTTGAAGTTGGACATGGTAAAGGAGAACATGATGGAGTAGGTGCATGTGTGAAAAGAGATCTTGCTAGAGAGAAACTAAAATTTGAGGATGCAACAAAATTCAGAGATGCACATGCAATTGTAGATTGGTGCAATACCAAATTATCTACAAGAAAAAGTGAGAGCTCAATAATTTGACACTTCTTTTGGTTAGTTGAAGAAAATGATATTCTTACTCAACAATATTGTGAAACAATTAACGGATCTACAAAATGGCATTCATTTAAGATTTTGAATGCAAACACATGAACAATATGGACAAGGGAGTTTGAATGTTTTTGTCAATTCTGTATTGCAAGTGATTGGGAGGCATGTGAAAATATAGAATGGGTCAAAGAATGGCAACAAAGAGCCTTAACACCTACATCGACACATGATCAACATGGAATGACAAATGAAGATAATCAAGTGTTTGCATCAAATGATTATGATCATGTTTTGAACATTGTATAAGAAGGTACATCAAATTGAATTGAATTTTATATGTATGCATATTTATATGTGAATTAAATATATGTCACTCTTTTTGTTTTTGTTTTGCAGGACATGTGTATGTTGTCATTACACCTAAGGGGAATGAAGAGGAGACGAAGTATTGGTTGGCTAGATGTGTTGAGAGAAAATATAAGTTGGTACATCCTAGAGTGGATGATGAAAAATTTGAGTACCCAACTAGTTCTGTGGTTTTTTTTGGCACTTAGCTTTGAAAATATCTAATAAGAAAGAATGTCTTGCCTACATTTGAAGACTATGAAAGACACAAGGAGATTATACATTACTCACATTTTATTTTGGAAACCAATATAAAACTAGTTAGATATCAAGGGAGGCATGCTAATAAAGTGTTATGGACACTTTCAATGGATGATCATGAGACAATCATAATCATAGATGCATTACAAGAAAGAGAGGATGCAGATGGTACAATGGAGTAAATAAATACAGGCAAGTATATATAATTGTATCTATGTATAATTGATAGTCTATATCTATAGTTAAAAAAATAAATCATATATACATGTCTATATATATGTTAGCCTTTAGTCATTTCCTAATTATATTTTTAAATCATTTTTTGTTTCAAGTCTCCAAAAACTAGATGCATTACAAAAAAGAGAGGACATGCATATATATTACAATGGAATTTGAAACTAGAGATAGGTAACTATGTATAGTTCTAGATACTTTTAATTGATTATTTAGATTCGGACCCCTTAAGCCATCCTCTTATCTACCCTTAATTTATCCTCTTGCATCCCCTTAAGTCACTCTCTTAATTCTCCTTAATCCATTCTCTTAGGACCCCTTAAGCCATCCTCTTATCTACCCTTAATACATCCTCTTGCATCCCCTTAAGTCACTCTCTTAATTCCCCTTAAGCCATCCTCTTAGGACCCGTTAAGCCATATCCTCTTATCTACCCTTAATCCATCATATTGCATCCCTTTAAGTCACTCTCTTAACTCCCCTTAAGTCATCCTATTAGTACCCCTTAATCCATATCCTCGTATATCTACCCTTAATTCATCCTCTAGCATCCCCTTAAGTCACTCTCTTAATTTATCTCCTAGACTTCAAGTCCTAGGGTTAAGGGTTTAAGATTCATCTACCCTTAATCCATCATATTACATCCCTTTAAGTCGCTCTCTTAACTCCCCTTAAGTCATCCTCTTAGTACCCCTTAATCCATATCCTCGTATATCTACCCTTAATCCATCCTCTTACATCCCCTTAAGTCACTCTCTTAATTCATCTCCTAGGCTTCAGGTCCTAGGGTTAAGGGTTTAAGATTCATCTACCCTTAATCCATCATATTGCATCCCTTTAAGTCACTCTCTTAACTCCCCTTAAGTCATCCTCTTAGTACCCCTTAAGCCATATCCTCATATATCTATCCTTAATCCATCCTCTAGCATCCCCTTAAGTCACTCTCTTAATTCATCTCCTAGGCTTCAAGTCCTAGGGTTAAGGATTTAAGATTCATCTACCCTTAATACATCATATTGCATCCCTTTAAGTCACTCTCTTAACTCCCCTTAATTCATCCTCTTAGTACCCCTTAATCCATATCCTCATATATCTACCCTTAATCCATCCTCTAGCATCCCCTTAAGTCACTCTCTTAATTCCCCTTAAGCCATCCTCTTAGAACTCTTTAAGCCATATCCTCTTATCTACCCTTAATCCATCCTCTTACATCCCCTAGGCTTTAGGTCCTAGGGTTAACGGTTTACAGTTCATCTCCTAGGCTTTAGGTCCTAGGGTTAAGGGTTTAGGATTCATATCCTAGGGTTCATGAGATGCTTAGAATAACAAATCTATATGGGTTAAAGGTTTACAGTTCATCTCCTAGGCTTTAGGTCCTAGGGTTAAGGGTTTAATATTCATATCCTAGGGTTCATGAGATGCTTAGATTAACAAATCTATATGGGTTAAGGGTTTACGGTTCATCTCCTAGGCTTCAGGTCCTAAGGTTAAGGGTTTAATATTTCTATCCTATGGTTCATGAGATGCTTAGAATAACAAATCTATATGGGTTGAGGGTTTATGGTTCATCTCCTAGGCTTCAGGTCCTAGGGTTAAGAGTTTAAGATTCATATCCTAGGGTTCATGAGATGCTTAGAATAACAAATCTATATGGGTTAAGGGTTTACATTTCATCTCCTAGGGTTCAAGTCTTAGGATTAAGGGTTTAAGATTCATATCCTAGGGCTCATGAGATGCTTAGAATAACAAAGCTATATGGATTAAGGGTTTACAGATCATCTCCTAGGCTTCAAGTCCTAGGGTTAATGGTTTAAGATTCATATCCTAGGGTTCATGAGATGATTAGAATAATAAATATATATGATTTAAGGGTTTACGGTTCATCTCCTAGGCCTTAGGTTCTAGGGTTAAGGGTTTAGGATTCATATCCTAGGGTTCATGAGATGCTTAGAAAACAAATATATATGGGTTAAGGGTTTACGATTCATCTCCTAGGCTTCAGGTCCTAGGGTTAATGATTAAGATTCATATCATAGGGTTCATGAGATGGTTAGAATAACAAATATATATGGGTTAAGGGTTTAGGGTTCATCTCTTAACTCCCCTTAAGCCATCCTCTTAGGACCCTTAAGTCATATCCTCTTACATCCCCTTAATCCACCCTCTTGCATCCTTTTGAGTCATTCTCTTAACTCCCCTTAAGACATTCTCTTACGACCCCTTAAGCCATATCCTCTTAGGTCCCCTTAATCCATCCCATGGAAAACATCATTTGAATTTGTAAGGAATTTATAAGATCCAATTTTCTAACTTTTAGTATGTATTGTTCTTTTCTTGCATGAATTATTTAGTTAAATGACTCATAAAAAGTATATTTACTTTACTTACATTAATTATTTTTGCAGGTTCACATTAATTTGGTCTACCATGTGATTGTCACTATAAAAAAATTCATCATATAGATTATTTAAATATCAATTTGTGGTCTTGAGCTAAAATTTGATAAGCTTTAATTGTATTTATATACACATATGTTTCATCATGTCATATAGTTGTATTAAACATCAATATACATTATATATGTTTGTTTGATGTATGAACTTCAATGAACTTATTAATCACCTTTTATATCTTGTTCCAATTTTATCTTATACAAATTGTGTCTTAAATATTTACCACATTTTATATAATTGTTCAATTGTATCTTATGCATTTTATGCATATCAAGTATAGATTTTTGTTCAGTGATGAATATTTGCTAGAATTGGAAAATAGTAAAAATTACTTGCCCTTACTTTATTATGAATATGATCTAAACTATTTAAGGAATGTATTAATTTGTCACCTAACCATGTGATTTTATTGAAATTTGAAAGTTATTCATTTTAAGACATCTAAACTTAATTCAACAATGGCATGCAAATCAAGAAAAAAAATCAAGAAAAAAACAATGGCATGTAAATATATATATGCAATTTGATTCTAGATAAGAATTTATAGTACCTATTAAACTTGAAAATTACATAAAATATATATACATGTGAGTGCATATAATCATCATAATGAACATGACATGATCGTAATTGAGTGCATATAATCATCATATTAAAGTTAGCTAATATAAATAAACACATGCACGATCATATTAATTGATATAATGTATGTGAAATGGTCCATGAAATAACATTAATGGAAATGTATGTCTCAATTCTAGCACATATATAAATAAAACTATCTCTAGTATGTAAAATAAAACCATCTAACTATCAGGACGATCGATCATATCAAGTCTCCTCTTTGCTCCATGTGGACTAGATGTACCCATATCAAGTTGTAGAAGAGTACAAGAAACTTGAAATTGGATAAAGTTAAAGAAATTTTGATTTGATTTAACATAAATGGTATTCAAATAAAGCAAACAATCTAGGTTAGAAAATATAAACTTGATAAAAATAAATTTAATTAAATATCTAGAAAATATAGTAAAAATGATTTTTAGTAATCATAAATTACCATTTGATCATGTGAATCTACTGGCACATTTTGTTCAACGGGTGGTATAACTATTGATTGAGGACCAAATGCTTGAGCTACTAATTCTTGGATATTCAAATAAAGAAAACAATAGGTTAGAAAATATTGGTGATAAAAAATTATTTTAATTGAATATATATTTAAAAGACCTAAAAATTGTATAGGAGATTTAGTAAAGTTTACGACCTCGAATGATGTGACCTCATGATCATGCACCTGAGATTTCCCATGCATAAAAGCTGACAATGACTCGTGAATTCTCACTACACCTTGTGGTTGGTTAGTCAATCGTATTGCATGACCTCTCTTTAATAGATATAATTAGATCATTTCACACGTGTACAAATTCAAATTAAATTAGATATGATGTGTGTATATTTAAAACTTAAATAACTTTTGAAAGCACGTACTTGAGATGGCCCATGCATAGATTTGACGATGACTCCAGAGCACTCACCACACCATGACCTCCCTGCATCTAGATACAATATATCATTTCACACATGTGTATAAATTCAAATTAAATTAGATATGTCCACATACATTAAAATGTATATTGGTTTACCTGACCAAAAGGTGTGCCCATTTCTACAACACTCAAAAAATAGACACAATCATATTGAGGATCTGGCCTCCTCTGATCATGCATCTACACTGAACACTTCTTGAATTAATATTATATATTATATATAATTTAATGTTATTATTTACATGAATTTTGCACATTTCAAACAAATTAAAATGTGCCTTTCAAAAGATGTACATACCTATGTAAGTCAATCATCAAAATACAGTAAATGCATACATGACTCTGTCCATATACAAGTGGGTCACCTCAAGTGGATTCCTGAGTATGCACAAAGCTTGATCCTCCATGCTCTCTATTTCCCACTTTAGCTACCACGTGTGTGGTATGTTTAGTGAGATCTCCTGAGAGAGAACTCAATGCTCCAAATGTTGACAACATCATTTGTTACTAAAATGCAGCGGGAATACTAGGAGATAGAGGAGTAACAATCAGTGGAATAGGAGCACATCGCTGAGGATCTGCACGTGCTCCTAATCTATTTTAGGGCATGCCACACCCAACTCCCTGAAATGACCTCATATCAAAATAGTTGGGTTTTAAACCCAACTCAAACTTAGCCCATAAATTTCTCAAAAAGTAAAGGGGCACCTCACAATTGCCATGTGGTGGAGTATCAAAGACCATCCAACATTTTTTCCAAAAATGTGCAGCTATTTGTGGGTGCCTTAATTGAAATTCATTTTTTAGTGGGTGGAATTGGTTCATTTGTATGGGGTTTAATGAAATGTTGGTACATGGCTTGTTTGGTAATGTGAAGGTCATGGATTTCTTTATAGGACAACCCATCTGCATAGAATTGTCTTCTCTCTTCTCTCCATCGATGGAAACTATCTAGGTCCTCATCGATGAATCGAACAGAGTCGACAACAATTTGCATTGAAGATACAAATTGTGCTAGATGGGGGGAAATGTTAGGCTCATTTTTTATCAAATCTATATTTTCTTGAATCACATTTAGGTTTTCTCTTATGTTCTCTCATAATTTATTTTGATCTATTGGAGGACGTGGGGGGTGAGGAGGTGGAGAGAATGGAGGCGTGGGGTTTTTTCGTGGTGGGATATCATGTGGAGATTGTGGATTATGGGATTTTCAGGCTACTCACTAGGTATGAAATCATCTATTTTAAATTCAGGCTCCATGTGATGAAAGGGCAACTGCATGTTAAACAATTAAAATATATATATCAACAAACTAATTAAATAATGTACACAATTTGAACTAAAAATCACATTGGACATGCACAAATTCAAAATACATGTCATTTGAAGACACATTCAATTTAAAACATTAAAAATTCCATAGCATTAAAATTTTAAAGACTAATTTATGTTGTAGAAAATACAAAAAATTTGAACCTCCCCTACAACATGTACATTAAATTATATAATTAAAGTCATGTATCCTTGATTATTCTCACTCCATCTTAAATTTTGATTTCAACACAATGGCCTAATTTAAAATCTTTAAATAATAATATCAAGGTCCTACTTCATTGATTTGACAAGTGGAAAAATTATAAATGTAAATTAAAAGTATAAAATGGGCTACTTGATCATAATTTATTGTTGGAATTTCATGATTGTGTGATTTTGGGAAGGTGATATTTTGGTTTAGTTTCTAACCTTTTCTAGTTTTTTTTCTTAACTAGCCTATTTCATGACTAGTTTGGGAAGATAATCATGGCTATTTCAAAAGTTTCTCCTTTTGTTATTATATTGGATAGACATATTTATAAGTCTTGATGAGATAGAATCTTGAAGTATTTTGAGTGGCTCTTGACCCATGTCTTTATGGAATTATGACCGAATCAAGTTAGTAAATTAAAATTAGGACATGTACATAGGATAGGATAATAATATGGAAGAGATTGAATTCTATGATAATATGGAGACTTCTCCTAATGTTTCTTCACCACCTATAAAGAATCTTGTTGAATCTGCAACTTTTATAACACTTATGATCTAGATTCAAAGGATTCATCTTCTTCTTTAAATCTCTAAGCTATCATCTTGTGGTTGAGGAATCTCGTATTCTAATATCAACAAATATATATTCTTTTATTGCTCATGAAATAAAAATTTGAACATTAAAACAATTTTAAAAAATACTATATATACATAGTTTGATAACTCAAGTTCAATGATTTTATGTGACATGTATTTAAAATAATTGTGATAATTATTAATTATATGCCTACTTAATTATAGCTCCTAAGAGGGGATTAACATATGGAATCAAAGGATATGTAATCAACCACTCATGAATTTGGTTTTCAATGTGTTGTAGAGTTTTATAATAATATAAAAAAGTAAGAATACAAAGAAAGCTGACACTATGATTTTGAAGTAAGGTTACAATTTATAATTGTTAAAAAACATAGATGAAGCATGTATGAAATAGTTTCGCATTGCTATATTGAGAAATTAAATGTAATAAATTATCTATGTTATATATTTTAATTTTGTTGTCATTCTATGGAAGAGTTATGTATGAGGAATTAGTTACCTCAAAGAAAAGGTTATTTCACCAACTTTTAGAGTTTAGAGGTTAGAGATAGGGCTTGTTAGAGAGGTCCTTGATTTATGAAATGTGAGTATTTTCTTTATGGTTATGGATGTGATGTAGGAACATCTAGAGGATTGGGCATTTTTGCATCACCCAAAAAGACATTTTTTGTTTTCTTTTTTGTCTATGTTTTGTAGATTTTTGAAGTCGTAGTTAGAGGTATAATTAGCAATTCTAATGGCTAATTTTTGTAAGCTTAGAAAGGATTCCCTTTGTTTTCACATGAAACACAATTAGTTAAGAGTATTTTGAACCTTTGTGGTGTCATTTATGACTAAGGTATTCATTAGGAGGTTTTATGGCATCACGTCAATTCCTTTAATAAATGCCTTGTAACTTTGTGGAGTGTCATGAGACCTTGACCTATTTAGGTTTTTGTTTTAAAGTTTCCTCTTTTGTCCCTAATGTTCATTTAGAATGGGGCTAATTGGAGCGTGTAATCATTAGAGCTAGAATATATGTTAGTACATTGGGACCAGCATAAATCTATTTGAAGAACTAATATCATACTAACCAACACAAAGGCCTAATTGGCCTTAGGATTAAGGATACTAGCTAGTGTATAGAATTGGATACATGGAATATTGACCCACTTCGTTGGGATCATTTAACAAGTTTTTAAAAATCCCTATATGTATTTATGTAAAGTTTGTGAAATATTCTAGCAAGATTAGAGGAAGAAGATGGATATTTAAAAAGATTTATGTTGATGAGATATAGGTGTGAATAGAAGGTATACAAATTAAGTTCAATCTATAATAAGATCTAGAGAGCTTGTGACTATTTAAGGTTAATTCCTAGGTTTTGTGGTTTAAGGTTTTAGGTTTTAGGGTTTAGGGTAAAATTTCTTGGAGACAAGTGAAAACTCTTGGAAATAGATTATATAGATTTTTTTTTGTAGAAAAAAACTAGGATTTCAATGTCAACTCATGATGCAATTGATGAAAATGTGGAAAATGTGAAAAGTGATAAAAAAAATTAGGAATTTTTTTAAAACTAAAAAAGAAATATGATTTAGTAGTACAAGTCATATCTAGTGTTGCTAATGCTATCGATTTTATAGGAAAAAAGGTCAATCTAAAGATAAGAATGTAGCATGTCGTGCAATAATTGTTTTAATTAATAAATCAATTTCAAATAAAAGAATGTTAAGACTAGTAAATATATAAAATTAAATCCTAAAAATGTGATAAGAGTGGCTAAGAGAAGAGAAAGTATTTAAAATGATCCAATTAATCATTTTTGGATTTTTAGTGGTAGACTCTCAAGGTTGGACATGAAATTAACTAAAGAAATCAAATCTTTAATTAAAAAATATTGGCATGATAATACAGGAGTATCACCTAATATTAGAGATGTTTTAAAATTAAGGGTGGGATCAAAAATTTGTGACCCTCATCCAAAACATCTATTAGATATGACTCAAAATGAATTTTATAAATAAAAAAATAGATGTTTTGATCTTACCAAATATTAGCATAAGTCAAAGATCATTTGAAAAATGTAAACCTTGGTATGTCAGAATTAATAAACAATGAATCTCTTGTTATTGTAAAACTCATGAGCAATTTTGTTACTTTTATGATATTTTTTGATGTATACATTGTACTTTGCATACTAACAAAATTATGCAAGAATGTGGTATTAATATGCCACCTAAAACAATCAAGGAGATTACAGCAAGTTTGCTTTCTAAATCATCTAATGGACACTTATTTTATTGAAATGCAAGTATTTCTAGACAAGGTAATAGATGTGGCAATCTTTCATTATTGGGAGAATGTATGCATGAAAGTAGTTTACATGAATTTGGACAATAATTCTAGTGGATGTTAAAAAATTCAAAAAATTTGATTTTTTTTAAAGGATGGAAAATTTGGAAAATGTTATGAGCTAATCATAGAAAAAATTAGAGTCCATGCATTCATTAGAGAATTTAAAGACAAGATTGTACCCAAATATGTCAAACACTCTCAATATGATCGACAGCTTGATGGTCAATTTTGTACATGTAAAAACACATCCAATTGGAACTATATTATCAATTGTTAATTTTTTAGAAAACTATACTCTTACTCCACAAAAGGAAATCCAATCCAAATATTATAATTTAGTGCAAGTGGTCATATTTGTTCATATTGTATATAGACATGCAAATGATAGTATAGAAGATAATAGAAATTTTTTGAGAGAGTACCATTTTTATTTGAGTTATAATCGATTACACTCATCAGAGTTTGTTCAATATTGTTTTAATATATTTTATAAAAATTTAACAGAAAAAAATTCAAATGAGAGAGCATCTCATATGGTCAGATAATTGTACAGGATAATTCAAGAATGTTAGAATTGTTAATTGGTTACGTACACCTCACAAGGAAAATAATATCCAACACATGTGGAGTTTTTTTGAAGCTAGACATGGTAAAGGAGAACATGATGAATCTAGTGCACGTGTGAAAAGAACTCTTGTTAGAGAGCAACTAAAATTTGAGGATGCAAAAAACCTCATAGATGCATGTGTGATTGTAGATTGGCATAATACAAAATTATCTATAGGAACAAGTGAGAACTCAATAATTTGATGCTTCTTTTGGTTAGTTGAAGAAGAGAATAGTCTTACTTGACAAGATTGTGAAATAATTAATGGATCAACAAAATGGCATTCGTTTAAGATTTTGAATGTAAACACGTAGATAATATGGACAAGAGAGCTTGCATGTTTTTGTCAATTTTGTATTTGAGGTGATTGGGAGGCATGTGAAAATATAGAATGGGTCAAATAATGGCAACAAAGAGCCTTAACACCTACATCAACACATGATCAACATGAAACAACAATTGAAGAATATAATCAAGTGTTTGCATCAGATGATTATGATCATGTTTTGGACCTTGTACAAGAAGGTATTAAATTGAATTCAATTTTTTTATTACATTATTTTGTAATATATATAATTTTATATGTATTCATTTTTATATGTGAATTATATGTCACTCTTTATTGTACTATTTTTTTGCAGGACATGTGTATGTTATTGTTGCACCTGAGGGGAATGAAGAGGAAATGAAGTATTGGTTGGCTATATGTGTTGAGAGAAAACATAAGTTGGTACATTCTAGAGTGGATGATGAGAACTATGAGTATCCAATTGGTTATGTGGTTGTTGGTGGAACCTAGTTACAAAAACATCTAATAAGAAAGAATGGTTTGCCTACATTTGAAGACTATGAAAGACACAAGAAGATTATCCATTACTCACATTTGATTGTGGCAACCAATATAAAACTAGTTAGATATCAAGGGAGACCTACTAATAAATTGTTATAGACACTTTCAATGGATGAGCGTGAGACAATCATAGATGCATTACAAAAGAGAGAGGATGTAGATGGTACAATAGAATAAATAAATACAGGTAAGTACATAGTTGTATATATTTAATTGATAGTCTATATATATAATAAAAAAATCTAAAATAACTTAAGAGTTAAGTCTTATGTGTGTATCCCCTTAATCCATCTTCTTATGTTAGTCTTAAGTTATTTCCTAATTATAGTTAAATTATTTTTTGTTTCAAGTCTCTGAAAGCTAGATGCATTACAAAAAAGAGAGGATGTAGATGTTACAATGGAATTTGAATAAATATAGGTAACTATATAGTTCTATACATTTAATTGATAGTCAAAATATAAAGTTAAATAATTCATTATCATTTTATAAAAAGTTTAGAATTGATTGCATATCCCCTTAAGTCATATCATTTTAGGTCCCCTTAAGTCATCCTTGATTATATACCCTTTTAAGCCATCTCCTATTTATAGAACTGATTTTCTTGCATGACACATAATTTAAGTCAAGGACCTTGTATCTCCCCTCAATTCATCCTCTTAGGACCCCTTAATTCATCGTCTTAGCTACCCTAAATCTATCTGCTTGCATGCTCTTAAGTCATTCTCTTAACTTCCCTTAATCCATCCTCTTAGGACCCCTTAAGTCATCGTCTTAGCTACCCTAAATCCATCCTCTTGCATCTTCTTAAGTCATTCTCTTAACTACCCTTAATCCATCCTCATAGGACCCCTTAAGTAATCACCTTAGCTACCCTAAATCCATCCTCTTGAATCCCCTTAAGTCTATCTCTTAACTCCCCTTAATCCATCCTCTTATGACCCCTTAAGTCATCCTCTTAGCTACCCTAAATCCATCCTCTTGCATCCCCTTAATTCATTATCTTAACTCCCCTTAAGCCATCTTCTTAGGACCCCTTAAGTCGTCCTCTTAGCTACCCTAAATCCATCCTCTTGCATCTCCTTAATTCATTCTCTTAACTCCCCTAAAGCCATCCTCTTAGGACCACTTAAGTCATCCTCTTAGCTACCCTAAATCCATCCTCTTGCATCCCCTTAAGTCATTCTCTTAACTCCCCTTAAGCCATCCTCCTATGTTAGCCTTAATCCAACCACTTAACTACCCTAAATCATAGATCATATACCCTTAAATCCATCTTCTTGCATCCCCTTAAGTGATTTCTTAATTATAGTTAATCATTTTCATTTCAAGTTTCCCACAACTAGATGCATTATAAAAAAAGAGAGAGGATGCAAATGTTACAATAGAATTTGAATAAATATAGATATCTATATAGTTCTATACATTTAACTAATAGTCAAAACATAAAGCTAATTAATTCATATTCATTTTATAAAAAGCTTAAAATTGATTGCATATCCCCTTAAATCATATCCTCTTAGGTCCCCTTAAGTCATCCTAGATTGTGTACCCTTAAACCCATCTTCTTGCATCCCCTTAAGTAATTTCCTAATTATAGTTAATCATTTGTGTTTCAAGTCTCCCACAACTAGATGGCATTGGTGGTCAGTACTTGTGCATTCAACAACTCATGAAAAAATATAGTAGATAATTTTCCCTATGGTAGGCATCACTTGAATTTGTAAGGAATTTCTAAGATCCAATTTTCTAACTTTTATTAAATTGTTCTTTCCTCGCATGGCTTGGAGTTATGACTCATAAAATGTATAGTTAATTTGGAATTACATTCATTATTTTTGTAAGTCCACCATGAGTGTCACTATAAATTTTCATCATAAATGAATTACAAAAAAGAAAGGATTGCATGTCCCTTTAAGTCATATCCTCTCAAGCCCCCTTAAGCCATCCTAGATTACTTACCCTTTTAAGTCATCTCGTAATTATAGAATTAATTTTCTTACATGACACATAATTTGAATCAAGGCTCTTGTATCCCCCCTTAAGCCATATGAGTCATAGGACCCCTTAAGTCATCCCCCTCTTAATTCATCTTCTAATTATAGCTAAATTTATCACATGAATTCAATTCAAGGCTCATGTGTATCTCCCCTTAATCCATCCTCTTATGTCACCTTAATTTATTTCATAATTTTCTCACATGACACATAGTTTGAGTCAAGGCTCTTTCATCTCCCCTTAAGCCATCCTATTAGGACCCCTTAAGTCATCCTCTTAGCTACCCTAATTTCATCGTCTTACGTCCCCTTAAGTCATTCACTTAACTCCCCTTAAGGAATTTCTAAGATATATATTTCTAACTTTATTTAAGTTCTACAATTTTCTCGCATGACTTGGAGTTAAATGACATAAAATATATCATTAATTTACTTGCATTCATTATTTTTGCAAGTTCCCATTAAGTCGATCTGCCATGATTATCACTATAAATAAAATTATCATATAAATTACATTATACCAATTTTATGGTCTTGAACTAAAAGTGGACAAGCTAATTGTATTTATATACGCATATGTTTCGTCGTTTTATAGTTTTATTAAACACCAATTTGTTAAATGTGTCTTCGATGTATGAACTTCAATTCTTGTAAATCACATTTTATATTTTTCCAATTTTATCTTATACAAATTGTCTTTGATATATATATTGTTTTAAATTCTTATTTGACCTTCTATATGTGACCTTGGTGTGAGGTCAATAAATTTCCAAGTTGTGAATTGCATTAGAGTTGGATTCAACTAAGTGTGTCTAAGAGGATTATATAGATTTTAGGGATCTTAATAAGTCATTGTTTAAGGATGTCTTTCATTTATCCAATATCGATATATCATTGTTGATTTTTCTATAGATCATGAGATTCTCTCATTTATGGAAGGTTGTTACTCACATAATCAAATACTCATTAATCCCTAATATCAACATAAGACTACTTTTACTACTTCATGGTGGACAATTTATTATGTTGTCATGCTCTTTGAACATAAGAATGTTAGAGCTATCTATTTTCATTGTATCAAGGTGAGGTAGATCAAGAGTCCTCTTTTAGGCTGTATCAGTCTATTTTCCAAGCCATGAATGAAAGCACGAAATGACTATAAATAAATTTTAAGAGTAAGACATTGGTTTTTGTATTTTATAATTGGTAAAGAGGTATGAGAAGCACACCTATTAAAATGATGTGATAAGTTTGCATTAAGTGGCATATATATTGTATAGATTTTTGTCTAGTGATGAAAATTTGCTAATTAGAAAATAGCTAAAACTAGGCCCTTAGTTTAAATTATGTGTGTGTACACACACACACACACATTGTGAAAGTATATATAATTATATATTTATGTGAATATGTGTATACGGAAGTATACATACATACATATATGTATATGTATAAAAACTATACATATATATACCCAAATGCACCCAAACAAAAACAGTTACAACCACACAAACCCCCATATCTATACTTGATTCAATAACTTAGATTTTGGACTTTGGGTGGTGTAATCTCTCTTTAGCCAATTTCAAGCTCAGGTTGGTTGAATTCTTTATGGAGTTTCAAGAGCTTGGGATATCATTGTTTCCCAAAAGAATATTACTCCAATGTTTACAATTTTTTCTTATATGTTTGAATGTCAATCAGACAAACAAAGCACATAAAAAACCCTCTCCAATTTGTAACTCTAGTCGAACGTTTTTTTAATTAAAAACAAAGCACATAAAAAATTTGAATGTTGGCTCACACATTCTCAATTTTTTATTTAGACTGTAGACTTAAAATATTCATGCCATTAGTCTTGAAATTCAAGTTATATTAATTATACAACATTTTCTTAATCCATACTATAAATAATTGCTTTTTGGATTAAATTGCGAGCAAATTTTTTGAGTCATTTTAGATCACACTCTATGATCCATCGTCAGAATAATAAAAAGCTAGAGGAATCATAAAATAGTAATGGAATCACATGTCCATATAATCAAAGTAGATAGAATTATATTTTAAAAATAATAGATACATGTCCTTATAATCAATCATATTATCAATCATATTAGATGGAATGGTACCCCTAAGAAACTTGGCTTGCAATTGTAATAATATCCACAGCTGCCATCTTCTCTATCATTGATGGTTGATTTTGTCAATGGTCCTCTACCTACTAGATGGGATAATTTTGTGTAAATTCGGTGTCCTTTCCTCATACTACTTGCCAAGGCAAACTTGTGGCTAAGGTTGCCATTGTGCCATGGGGCCAACATTAAATACTAATAATGCATGATAGGGGAGAAGACCCAGTATCCGCCAGGGCTAACTTTGAGCAACTGTAGAATTCAAACCGTACATCGAATTGAAATTTATTTTTATGGGTTTTTTTCGCTCACTAGTTAAGTACTTATAACGAAGGTTTTGGCTTCTGGGCAATTCGATCGAGTGCGGAAGCGTTGGATATGCGCGCGGAGGTCAAAAAGTCACATTTTAGAGGTGTCGTCTGTTTGCCGCCACCTAATGTCCCAGTGTCCGCCTGCTATAATTTCAATTAATTATAGTTGTTTTAGCACTTAAAATCCACTCAAATCATTCACTTTAGCACTTAATGAGCAGCTATTGGTGTTTTTGTAATTAGTTATTCAATAAAATAAAGTTTTTTAATGGATCAAAGTGAAAAAAAATTTAGGAGGTTAAGTGAACATAGAGGTGGCGGTAATTCAATGGGGGGCGGTAACTGGGTCCTTTCCCCTAGTCAATAAGTGATTTAATTTTGATCAAAGCTTATAAAAGCAGGAAATGGATGTGATTTGAGACAACCATTGTAACTTGTAAATGCTGACAGGACCTCTTAGCTTTTTTGCATTTAACATAGACAATACTTAATACCTCAATATTTTATACAGCTACAGCTTTCACTGATAACCTATACTATGACCTGTCATAAAGACATTTTTAGCGAATTTCACCAAAGATTTTCCATTTGTCAAATACCCCATGCAATACTCACCTCATTAATGATGCTTAATTATTCCAGTTACAGACAAATCAAACTTGTCCATTCCTGAGTCTTAGATCATTCGACCATCAACAGCTGCATCTAGCAGCTACATAACAGTAACAAGGGTTGAAGAACAGAAAGCATAATGTTAACAGTGCCAGAAAGGTTAAAGTTTCACACAAGAGTTCTCAAAATTTTAAAGCAGCCCCAAAAGAACTGCCAAATAATGTTATTTATGAATGTAAGAGTAACAGCAACTATTTGAATGCATCTCCCCAAAAGAATTGGTGAGAACAAGAGATACAACTAGAAGCCAGAGACCATCTTAGAGATTAAATCTGGATAAACCTATATCATATTGAAGGACCAGTACTATATGGCCACCTCTACTTATCCTCTTGCACCTGAATTTCCTGTAGAAAGTGTTCTGCTTCCAATGCTGCCATACATCCTGCAAGACATATTAAATATATCATGAAATCAGAAAACAAAGAGAGGATAATTTTTCGTATGTTCCCTGTCACTCACTACCTTTGGCTTTTAGTTAAAAAATTGCATCAACTTTGCCTCACACTTAACGATCCGCCTTCCTTAACTTTGTTTTTATTTAAAATAAAAAATGGTCATTCAGAAATCTACCTGTGCCAGCAGCAGTTATAGCCTGGCGCCATTTCTTGTCCTGAACATCGCCAGCAGCAAAAACCCCTGGAATACTGGTCTGTGTCGTCCCGGGCTTGGTGACGATATAACCGTCGGAGTCGAGCTGCAGCTGTCCTCCTGAAAATTTGGTCGCCGGCTCATGCCCTATGGCAAAAAATAGCCCCGACACTTCCACGGACTTCACCTCCCCCGTGACCGTGTCCCTCAAATTCAGCCGGCTAAGCAAGCCCTTCTCGTTCCCTAGCGCCTCCAGAACCTCCGCATTCCATATAACCTCAATCTTAGGGTTCTCCAGCGCCCTCTTCTGCATGATCTTGGAGGCTCTGAATGCATCACGCCTGTGAATAATGTACACCTTCGAGCCATACTTGGTTAAAAAATTGGCCTCTTCCATGGCAGAGTCGCCGCCCCCAATCACCGCCAGGGGCCGGTTGCGGAAAATGGGGGCGGCCCCATCGCAGACCGCGCAGGCCGAGATGCCCCTGTGAAGAAAACAAAGAAAGAAATAGTCATAAGTAAACTACACATTACACGCACTTAAAAACATTTCGAATTCCCAAACGGCTTACTTGTTCCAGTAGCCATCGTCACCAGCGCCGGGGAAATTCAGCCGCTTGGCTACGGCCCCTGTGGCAATAATAATGGTGTCTGCATCGACCTGCATTTTCTCTGTATAAACCCTAAATGGCCTGACGGAAAGGTCGACACGTTCGACATTTTCCGTGAAGATCTGTGTGCCGAAGCGGAGGCTCTGTTCCCTGAACTTGTCCGTGAGTTCATGCCCCAGGATTCCGTTGGGAAAGCCCGGAAAGTTTTCGACATCGGTGGTGGTGGTGAGCTGCCCGCCGGCGGCGATGCCGTTGGCCATGAAACCTTCGAACAGCACAGGCTTCAGCTCTGCCCGTGCTGTGTAGATTGCAGCTGTGTGGGCGGCAGGCCCGCTGCCCACTATGCAAGTTGGTGTCCGCAGCTTCTCTAGTTGTGTCATTGTTCTGTCGCTAGACGGAGATGATTTTACTGTATTTAACGCAGTACTTGTGATGCCTGTTGTGAATTTCTTCAATAGATGGAGGAGGCTTGTCTTCATGGCAATGCAGAAAGCTCTCAACGTATATATAAATTTGAACCAGACGCCGACACGCTCTGATTTCTCCTCATTGCTGACGTGCCCTTCGTTTTCAGCGGGAAGGTTCTGTGGTGTGTCTGTGGTCCGCGTGGACATTTCTTAGTGGGTCTGTCCTCCTCTGGAAGGTCGGCAATGGAGTGTTCGCATTGACTGTATGTATTTATAGTAACAAAATCCAAAACAAATACTATGCTTGAAAAACTTGCAACCAAAAATGCGTTTCCTCTCAAGGGGGCAACGTTGATGCACACGTGCCAAATTCATTGGAATTCAAAATCAGGTGTAATGAATTCAAAATTTAAAGAATAAATTCGTAACTTCAAAAAATAAATAAATTTATATAATAAATTCAAAATTATAAAAAATATATCTAAATATAAAGTTATTTAAATAATCTTAGTTTATTATCAAAAAGGTCTTTAATATTAGTTACAATTTAAGAGTGTCGATATTTGGTGATTGCTATATTAGTTAAATTTCATTTGTATGATTATAATATTAAGGTGTATGAGTGATTTATATTATTTCATTTGAAAAAACTTTCTTGAATTGAGAGGTAGAGGATTTTGTGTATTTGATTAGTTATTATCTAGATTCTTATTTATAGCATCAATCCTTACTTAATAACCAATATTTAACTAAATCATTGAAATATACCCTTATTTGTCTTTAATCAAAAAATTATTTAAATAATAAAGAAAATCAAAATAATCATGAAATATTCCACAACGATTACTTTCACTAAAATTTCCTTCTAAAACACTATCCCAATTAAATTTAACCATTCCTTCATGAGAACCTCAATGACTCTTGAGATTGTCATAATTGCGAACACTGAGTTTGTAACATAACCCATACCTTTAGTTCCCATCTTGAATGATTATGAGCAAGTGTGTCTTCTTTTAAAATTTTATGAAGATAGTCCATAAAGTTCCAATTTGATATGAATAACTTGAGAATGTAAATTGATTAATCATAAATTGAAAAAGACCTCCTTCAACCAAAGATTATTTGTCAATGAAAGAACCAAAAAGATGACCTTTAATTAAGATTTTTCAAGGGTGATTGTGTGTGCATATAAAATGTGCAAATTAATGTTACATAAGGTTATTTCCTACTAGTCTAGCCTTAATTCACAACCATGTTCAAGCTAGAACTAACAACTAGACTAAACTTTTGACAAATAATGCAAATTGGAAACATGCAAGACTTGGAAAATGATAAAGACTAAGTATTGAGTGGCATCATGTGCACTTGTGAAAATAGGTAGACTTTATAAAAAATTCTCCATTGAGGAAAGAGTGTAGTGATCTTTCAATGAAGCCTTATTTAGGTAATGTAAATCAATATAGAGTATGATCTGCCTATTTATCTTCCTAATTGGTATAAAATTAGATACCCACTTAGAATATTTGATCAGAAAAACAATATTTGAATCAATCAATTTAGTGAGTTCCTATCTCATTAGGGGTTTGACCTTCATATGACCATTCTTTTCTTTTTCCCAATCAATTTTTGATATGGAGATAACTTAATAGTATGTTGGATTATGCCATTTTCATACCCTTTTATCTCTTCCTAATTTCATGCCATGACCTTGTCATATTTTGTGTAAAGGAAGATTAGCATGTCTACCTCCTTTTAGGTATAAACCTTCCCACTTTTATTTATTTCTTGAGAAAACTTCAATCTTAACATGTAGTCCCCTTGATTTTTAGTTAACATTCTTGTATTTGACATTGGGTCATTATGAGTAAAAAGGTTCTCCAAGGTGATTAAGGTATTTTTGGTAACTAATTGAATTTGAGTTGCATAATTTAATCTTCATAAGCTTCATCTATCTTGAGATGTAGTTGCTTTGGAAACTCTCATAATTGTTGGATCTGAACAATGTGATTTTAGCATCACTTTCAAATAATTTGTAATAATTATGATTATTTGGGATAGTAGGCTAGACTATTAATTTGATGAAATCCTTATTGATAAAGAGGTCTTAAATTGTGATATGATCATTGTCATCTAGTTAGTTTCAAATTTTCATGCTCTTAGAATTACCTAGATATTCAAAGCTTTAAAAATTTCTAAGAGATCCCAAACTCTATGACGATATGATCTCAGCCTTATATTTTTAACTATAGCAAATCACTTGACTTAATTTATGACTATTTTTGAGTCTCCAAATATCTTAGGTTGCTTAAATTTTATCTTTTCTAGTAAGATGAGTCTATGGACATGATTCATATTTAGCTTCATTATTATGCAACAAAACTACAGATAAAATTTTCTCAAAATATTCTTCTTGACAACACAAGACACACTCCTACCCTTGATCCATTAGAACACCTAGCTTCATTGAAGTATAAATTCCATAAACTTGAGGGATCTCTATTTTCTCCTTTAGCTTATTCTCAAACATCATTTACTTCAAGGATGATTTTAGCTTTGATCATAGATCACACAGGTTCCCAACACCGTTGAATCAAATTTACCAAAAAGGTCCCAATGTGCATACTCACCTGCCCATTCAACTACAAATTGAGTAGATGCTAGGATTTTATGACCATCTTCCCCTTCAAGGAGTTTAACATTTTCTTTATCTCCTTTTGTAAACATAGTATGGGCTAGTTCAAAATTTACCATTACCTCCTGGGTAATATGTGGTTTGAACATGATATCCATTTTAAAATTGTATTTGGTTATAAGAATGATACATGGTACCACTCCAAGCAGAGGTATCATCCAATATTGGCTATGAAATCTCTAGAAAAGCAAAGAAAAAACATTGGAGGGATGCCAATTATTACATCTTATTGGACAATGACATTAGGGTAGGTATATAAGATTATGGGAAGGTTCTTGATAATATTGATAGTTTGGAACCTCTTCCCATCTAGTTGCATAATCCCTTCTTCTATATGTTTATAGGTTAGCTTCATAGAATCTGTAGATGTCTAAATTTGGACACTTAATTTATCCAAATTCATCCTCTTTCATCTTATTTTCGTTAATTAAGTAATACTGCTATTATTTAATTAATACCTTTAATTTTGCCAAATCCCTAAGGTATTTAATCAATAATGCCTTATCTCTTTAATCCTCCTTCCATCAATTGAATTAAATAAATATTCCATTTATTTAATTCCCCTCATGTCACATCCTCCATCATTTTTATCTTATCTTAATCCATCTTCTAATCTCATCATTAAGGTGTGCACATTCCTAATCTTTGATTAGGATGTGTCACATCCTCCAACTTTTGCAAGTTGTCCTCTAATCTCTCTTAGCCACCTAACCATCCTCTAATCCTTCACTAACTAGCCTAATCAACCTCTCAAGGAATTTTTAATTCCTTTTATCCTTCCAAGGAATATTAAATTCCTTTCCCCATGTGATCTTTGACTTGTCACATCAAGTCACATGTGAAATCTAACTCTTTCTAATCTTCATTAATCAGTCTAATCAAGTGCTTGCACAATCCTAATCACTTAATTGAGTCAACCCTATTAAATGTTTTTTTTTTGACAAGGCATCTCCTTCCCTATGTGAATTTTTAATTCACCTTTTAATCCCCAAGGCACCCAAAAAGGAATTTTTAATTCCTTCACTTCCCACATGTCCTTCACTTATTCTTTATTCTTTCCCATCTCCCCATGAGAATATTTGAGGAATTTTTAATTCCCCACTTGTCCTCTCACCCACATGGGGACAAGGACCTCCTTTATGAGGAGATCTTGTCCAATCCCAAGGTACTTTGTACCCCCCTCCATGTCATGTCCTCCTTCCACCTCATGTCCACTTCACCTTTTAGGGCTACATCACATGCCACATGTCAAGATGTGAGGGCTTGTGAGTTCTCAACTCACCATAGCCCTACATCTTGATGTTTGGTGGCTCAATCTTGACCCTTCATTTCCCCTAGGAATTCTCAAAAATCCTATAAATACCCCCTCTTTTCTCTCATTTTGGGAGAGATCATTTTGCTAGCCAAACTCTTGCAATTTTGTTTCTCAACTTATACTTAGCCATTTTCTTGTTTTCATCCACTTGCACTCATCCTCACAACACCATTTAGCTTGCATCTACTTGCCATCCAAGGAGCATACACACCAAAGATCAAAGGGCCAACCAAAGGATCAACTCAATGCAAGGTATAGAGTTCCATTTTGTTGTTTTTATCTTGTTTTGTTTCCAACTTAGGCTAATCTTGAGGTGTAGGTTGTTTTAGTGTTTATTTGCACTCTTTTACTTGTTGCTTGTTTTCTAACGCTCACATTCGACCTATCACAGAATCAATGATTTTCTTGGGCATAACAATGATGATTGCTCCATAATTGATCATAAAATTATGTAATGATTTCTCACCAATAAATGGATTCAATTAAAATGGCATAGGTTTTGACCTACTTACATGTGTGCCAATATATTGGAGAGTAGTAGGGTGATCGACCATAATAGTCTCTCTTGATTCTATTGTCTTTTCTTTAGACTTAATGGCTTGGGTGACCATTTTGACTAGATTTTTGTGTCTTTAGAGCTTCCTGAATTAAATTATTTTGTTTAGGAATAGAAAGGATGTCCCACAATGACACATTTGCAACTATCTTCTTGAGTTGTTCTACCATGTTGAGGGGGTCTAATGATTTGATTTTTGGAGTAGAAGGTGGATTATTTTGATAGCTCAGCCTCTCAATTAATGAATTAGGTATTCCACTATATTGAGCTTTCATAATCTCTTATTTTTTATTTAGGTATATGTGATCCCATCTTTAAGCTATAACATTGTAAATATTTAAACTCCCACATTCTTCAAGACAACGACTAATTTTTTAGGTACATGATTGTCCACTATCCTCCTCTTTGATCTTAAGAAATAATCAAATTGATCTTGAGGATATTTGGACATGTATTCAAATTATTTATAAATATTACCTCTTTCTCCTCCATCCATGAGAAAATTTCATTTTTTGAAGCTATCTCCTCTTTTTTTCTAGAGACATGTACCTTTCGTCTAAGCTATAAAAACTGCATTCTAGAATCTTGTGAATTTATAATGTAATTCAAGTAGGTTCATTTCTATTTTTTCATAAAAATATCTTTTCTTGATAAACCTCTATTTCAAATTTCCCCTTAGATGAGCATTATAAGAATGTGCATCCTTACATGGAAAGCACTAGATGTTTGAGTTAGTCATAATTATTTTTTCCAAGGACCAAATCCCTTATTGAAATGTGGGGAATATTTTATAATGGTGTTGGAACTAACACAATTTGATTAGGTGCCCATGTGGAGCTTTGTCTTTGACCTTGTTAGTTTTGGTACCTATGTAGTTGATCTTATTGTTGTTGACATTGATTTTTATCATATATGAGCATAGGATAGGCTACTTTTTGTCACTTCAAATAAATGATCTCATTTAAAAAAAAATCATAGTATATGCTTCACACCATCCATCTTTGGGATGGTAGGATGTTTAGGAACATGGCTAGGTATCTATATGTACATGAAAGGGGGATCTTATGATATAGTTGTTGTAGGGTGATTTAATTTTGGTAATTCTTCTTGTTCGGGGAGGGAAAACATGGAACATAGGCATAGGTAGCCTAGGAAGGAGCCTCCCTACATCAATGCGGATATTCTTTACTCTAACTGTTAATTCATAAGTTGTTGGGAGGCTTTGTACACCTAATGGTTGGATCATTATTTATATATATAAATAGAAAGATTTCAAATAGAAAAAAAATCCATTTCCATCAACATATGTGTGATAACATGTATTCTTTCCCATAATTTCTAGAATCTAAAGTTGAAATCAATAAGGGATTCTTGTAGGGCTCTCTTTATGGTGATTAACTATTATAACAATGAAGAATGGTTCTCTTTTTCTTTGAATCTCAAAAAAAAAAGCATCCCTAAGTTGATCCTATGAATTAATTAAATTTGACCTAATGATTAATACCAATCGAGCACTTTCCCTTTAAAATATGTTGCATGCAATTTCAATTCTATATTTTGTTTTATGAGATAATGTATAGTACAAATATCCACAACATCATGAAGATTCTTTGCAAGGGTTTTGAAATATTTTGCAATGAATTTTGGAAAGAAATTTAAAGCCTTAGTTCGAATAGGATCCCAACTAGCTAGAGATATCGGAAGAATTATAGGACTTCTGCTATTCCAATTAACAAAATTTATAGGAGCTCTTTGTATTGCAATTGGAATGTGAACGGGTGAATTAGGCTAGCTAGGTCTTCTTCAGGGACCAATGATCAATGGTTGAACCAAAATATGGGGATGTCTAGCTGTAAATGATTTGGTTATAGGCCTTTTTTTCATTAAAAAATTAGAGTCCCAACATAAAACTATAAATTTAGTGAACAAGGATAATCTTTTTGGGTTCCATCAAGAGTGCTAAAATTAATGATATTTAGATTTACACTTTCATAAATCTCTAAATCAGTTACATGATTTTTTTTTAAATTGTGGCAATTGATTTAGAAAATAAACTCTAGATTATGAAGTCAGTTATTCATATGATCTTCAATAAATTTGAGATGACATGGCAGAGAAAAGAGGAAATAAAAATATAACTAATTTTTTTGGAAATAAAGTTAATTTTTTTTATTAAGTGAGATTTTTTTATTTCTTATAATGTGTATCCTTGATTGAAGTGATAAAGGACACAACTGACATGATTGTCTCTTTACTTAAAGATTATAATATCCAAATATGTGAATTAAGGAATGAAATAATTTGAAAGGAAAGAATAGAATAATAGAGAAGAACCATAGAAAAGCACAATAAAGTAGAGATATTTTTATATATATAATATTACAAATGTGTGAGGCTAATAGTGCACAATCACATTTTGTAAAAACTTCACAGAATATTATAATGAAAACTACAAATTTCCTTAGAGGCTTTAAGAATAGAGAGTACAAAACCTTCTTTAGAATTTTCTATCCCACCTTTGCAAAAAGATCTAGATTTTGATCATAATATAGATATTTATACTCAATTCTCTAAAAAAGTGCCAAATTACAATTCAAAACAAAAATTACATGCTAGAAATCAACATGATTTAAACAAAATGGCACTTTAGAATAGCAATTCAAAACATAAAAATTGGCATGCAAATCCTTCTTCAACACTTTGTTAATCTTGGACATCCTATAAATATCTCTATGAATCATATCTAATGGACCTGAGGGCTTTTCTTTAATATATCATATCAATTTTTAATCAATGACACAATGAAAAACATGTGTCAATTTTGGTGACATTTATGGAAAGTATCAGAGCACCACATGTGTTTGTTGCATTGGGGATATGTTTATAAGATCCATTCTCTCAACATGGGATCCATCATTTCTTTTTTTCAATGGAGCAAGACAAAATATTTGTCAAATTGTCATTTTGAGAAAATAGTAAGTTGTTCATAACCCACAGGTCCCAAGATCTATTGTTGCTCATTATACTGTTATGCTACTGAAATAATTTCATAGCTTGCTTTGAGGGATGCATACCTCCTAGTTCCTTCAACCTTGGTTTCGTGCTTGAAAGATAGCACCTAGTTGAGTTTCAGAGACTGCTTCTCATTCAGGGAGTGTAGATAGAGTTTCGCAGTTGAAGTTTTGAAGATTTTGTTGTCTACAAGTTGCTAGTTTGGCTATGGCTGAAGCTTATTTTCATTTGTAGTTCATTGCATGATTTTCATTTGATTATGGGTACTTGTTATATCCATTCCTAGGCCCTAGGCATCCCATCTTGCAAATTTTGAGAAATTTTAATGGAGTTTCTGATTTTATGTTGTTGGTCACCCCTCTTGAAGGTTGAGTCATGCCTGTCAGTGTCATTGGAATTCGTGCAATAAATATTAGCTCCAAAGTTGGGTGTAGTTTCTTGGTCTTGTCTTGGTCGCCAACTCTCTTGGAGTCATTAGCACTTGATTTCATGAAAATCCATTGAGTATTGAGTGAGTTATGAACATTTTAGTGAGTTTTCTAGTTGCTAGTGTGTGTTTTCAATTTGTTGGTCTGTTATATCAAATTTGTTAGGAGTTGGAGTTTTGGATTGATTTTCTTGTTTGAGGCTCTTTTGGAGTTGGAGAGACATTCTATATCATTTGCAACACTTGGACTTCTATAATAATTGGCTCTTGTAGGATTCTATTTCATATTGTAATGTTGATTTAGTAGTATTGATCAACTCTTTATATTTTTGCATTATCTATTGTAATTCCCACGATTGTGGAAGAGACAGGCCTCACCGTCTTTACTTTTAAAATTTATTTACTATATTTCCCACTGAATAAGTAGAAGGGATCAAGAAGCCACCCAATCTTTACTTTCCTTGAACTTTGTAATCATCATAATGTTGATCGGCTGAGCCACCAATCTACTTCCACTGAATAAGTGGTTGATTTGCATAACTTTACTTTCTAGCATTGTACTTCATTCAATTTTGGATACTAATGATCCCCAGCGCCATGTGATATCACCTCACCCATCTTGGGTCTTGAGTGAACACTCTTGGTGTAGGGTTACTTTAAACAACTGATTTGATTTGCTAATGCTGATAGGTGCCATTGTTGAAGTGTTGATTGTGAAAAAAAATTGAGAAAAATTATAAGGGGATCATTACAATCAGATTGTCACCCTTGAAATGACACATATTTCATTGATGATAAAAAATCAATAATTCCATAGCTTTGTGACTTTAATTTATATTTATTATCTTTGTCAAGTATGGGACCCACCTCATCCACCATGTCATTTCTTAAAAAATGGTGTTGTACCATAAATTTGTGTCAATTTGAGCATTACTTCAAAGAGCACCAATGATATGTATTTGAAAGTAAAAATACCTTTACCTTTTCCCTTAAGTTTTTTCAAAAAATTTATGAATAATTATTGGCCTGCCATCTCATTGACTCATTGAGCGTTATCCAATAAGACAATAGCTTCAAGTTGTCATACTAACAACTTCAAGAAATTGCACCAACTATTATATCTCTTTTATGTGCAATCAATGACTCATCTTTCTTATATTTTTTTGTATAACATCACTGTTATGGGGCCTACTTGAATAGATGTGTCAACCTTTGACCATTAGTACAATAATTTTTTTTGTCAAATTGACAAATTCTTCCTATTGTGTTATTTTTTGATCTATGAATGATCAATGATGCATAATTGTGTTTTAACCTTGTGAACAAAAATGAACATATGAAAGTGCTAAAAAATTTCACAACTTGATTAATGAAATGCAAATTCTATGAAATATGTATGTTGTTGTATTCCTAAATAGAAGTGATCAAAATATCACCTTGAAAGGGAAAAAAGAGAGCAAATAATTATAGTATTATTGAATTTCTCAATATCCATATGGGAAGTACAAGCCATGGTATACAATCCTTTTCTCAAATATGTAAAACTACATAATGCAAAAAGATTCCACTGTGGCCAAAAAACCTTTAACACTTAATAGAAAGGTATCCCTCTTTATGCAGAACTATTAGCTTCAATACCAAATGTTGATAAACAAAGTGAAACTATACTATATAAGAATAATTTATACAAGTGTATGCAAAATTGAAATCGATTTCTTTTAACAAGGATTTCCATAAGATTATTTATGTGATTGCATAAATCAACAATGAGAAATAAATCAACAAACCATGTTAACACAAGATTTATGTGGAGAAACCCTTTAAAAAACTTCAAACGAGAAAGAGAACAAGTATGTATTACTCTTCAATATGAGATAAAATCAGACACAAACACTCTCTCCAATCTAACAACACTTTGGAAAAACTTGTGTACCTATAAAATAATCTCATAAAACTATTATCTCATGTCTCCAATTTATGGAGAAATAAGACAGGAATACCACAAATGGTTTTTCAAAACAATGTACCATCAAATCATAGTAAAATACAAAAACTCTCACATCTAAAATGAAGAGGCTCCTTCAAGAATAATAAATGTAACTACCAATGAGCTGTGAATAGAAAAAATAACCTCCATACTAATTATAGATGTCATCTTTGACTTGTAACTCCTCCATAATGGTCCATATCTAATGAAAGGCATCAAAAACCACCACCAAACTCATATAGGACCCACCAATAGCATATATGATGTTCCACTACTCAATTATCTTGCCTAAGTTAATATTTTTTCTAAAAATAACTTCATAACCACCATTGCCAACTCCACCTCCTTAATGAATGCAAATAACAACTAATGCCAAGATTCTCACAGAATCTTAATTACAAAATAATTTTCAATTCCACTCTAGACATCTAAGAACACTTTCAAAGAGTGTTGAAGACATTAATTATACATAATATTTCAAGGTAAATGTCACAATTGGTGATAGAAAATTAGAATTTAAATTTGAAAGGGTCAAGTCTAGGGGTTTGGGGTCAACCTCATGATTGCAGACTTGAACCATGACCAAAAATGAGATGGATCAAGACCTAGATAACATGTGCATGAAAATGCATGCATGTATTGACTATCATAAATTGAGATAAGAGATATTAGGAATGCATGTAATGATTGGATAAAGTATCATAGAATAAGACACCCAAATTTATATAAAATTACTTTTTCTTTAAATGTATCAAAACATTCTTATTAAAATAAACACCAAACTAAATAAAAATAACATAAATATATAAATTTTATTATTATATTAATTTAGAAACCCAATTTAAACTAATCTATGATTTCCTAATTTATGAATCAATACCATTTCTAGACTAATCTGGTATTTTAAAAAAACAAATCTAGAATTTGATCTTTAAATCAACTTTCTTGAATTTTGTAACTCAATTTATAAATCAACCCCTCTTAATAACAATACTTGTGTTGCACGTAGAGTCCCTACCAAATGCAATAAACATGCCAAACAAAAGAGTTTACAGCATCAATGCATTTATATGGCTCATTGATCCCTAAAAATGATTAGTATAATGCTTCAATATCATTTATTTTCAAGCCTGAAATGGTCAATGATTAACTCAAAATTTTGCTTCATATGTCCAACTATGTCTGGAGGCACAAGAGATGATAGTAAACCTAATCAAACTAACTAAAACTATTTGAATCTATACAAATTTTGGCAAGACTTTTTACAACTTAGTTGTTTATATCACAATTTCCTCTGAAAACTTATAGAGCCATTTGATAGTGCTTGTGGTTATAATTTTATCACCAAAGCAAGACGCATTCACAGTATAGGACCACATGAAAGCTACATAAAATACTTATAATGTGCATATGCATAGCTTCATAATAGGAAAAACCTTAACAAGTTGAACTCCTTCAACATAGCTAAGATTCCAACATCAAGTTTACCAACATCGAGCTTGTTAACTCTTGAATTTGGTATTTGAATAATCAGTCTCTGAAAATAAAATCCAAATAATCACTCCATGATTTCTAATTATGTGCACTATAAAATCTAATCTATTCATAAAGAAAGAAATTATAGAACCTTTAACCCTGAGATCAAGAGTTAAAACCTCAAGGGATTTTTTAATTCTTATTATAAAAATTACTGCAACAGAACAAAATGGAGCAAAATACAAACCCTTGATTGCTTCAATTGGTGTCATTGAGGAGCAAGTTTGAGATATGCTTTCTACCATGCATCACCAGGAGGGACATTGTTATCCTATAATGTTGAAGAGGAGGATGACTATGTTTCCTCCATTACCATTTGTTAGGGTTCAAACAGATTGGAGCAATAAACATTAACAATTATATGCAGATTAAATAACCCAAAAATAACAATGAAGAATAACACAAAAGAGATCAACACATAATTTTTAACATGGTTCACCCAATATGGGCTACATCCACAAAAACTCGGCCATCCAATGATTTTATTATCTAGTACAAAACATATTACAACCTCACGAATACTATACTGCAACTTACATCCCATCCACTTATAACAAGCTTTTTGGAAGATTCTAGAATTAGGGTTTTACAAAGTCATTTTTCATTTTTCGATTAACAAAAAATTAACTATTGACCCATTGACATGCAAAAAGGAAAAAAAATATATTTCAGGGGTTGCGCCCCCGAACCCCTGCTTAAGGCCTGACTCGGCCCTGAACCCTAGCAAGGATACGTAAAGAGTGTATAGTATTTGCATGATCAGTCGCTACATACCAACAACATTAATGTGTATCTAGATAAAGCTTACCTAAAAAAAGTTTGAAATTTATCTGTGTAAAATACAAAATGTAAACCATAGCTATGTTAACAACTATCTACTCATATAACTATCTATAAAAGGAAAGGAAACAAGTAATGAAATGTGAATAGAAATGAAAGGGAAAAAATTGTATACCATTGTCTATTTTGTGTGCAGACTAGTGGGTAGAAAAGTCATTTTCTTCTTGCTATATGGCCATCATGTCTGTTGTTGATTTTTTCATGAAATCTTTATGCTTTTTCATTCATATCCTACAAACTTGGCATAGCATGAGACCACATCAAACAGTGTGCTAAATCTATTAAAATACATAGAGCAACAAACACTACTACAAATAAGTATGATGATCAGTTTTAGGTATTTGATTTCAAGCCATAAGGAATATTTGGAGCTGCACTACCACAACTAACCACTGTACATATCACCAGGTGCAATTTGTCTATGAGGCTAAAATATTTTAAAGAAAAGATAATATCATATGTAAGGCAAGATAACATTAGTAAAAACATCTTTGCAAGGAAAAGTATGTACTGTTGGCTTAGGTCTTCTTCATGTAAGAGGAAAAAGGCATGTCCTAGCTCCAACACCTAACATGACAACACATACTGATTTGGGGACTGCATGGGGTTTTTCAAATTTGGGCACCTACAAGGTTTGCAATCACAAGTTAAGTTTCCTCATAATTATTACAAAAGAATTAATTGAACTATTTATAGCAGAAAAATGAAATTGAAAATACTATAACTTATGACAGGTCACATTTTTTTAACATAATTTTGATTGTAGGAGATGCACAAATGAATCTAATGAATGGAGCTACAAATTATTTTAGATTTAATCATCCCGATCACAAGCACAAGAAAAGGATATAATGTTTATTTCATGATTATTTATATAAATCTAGTAGAAACTATACCTGGTTCACATTGTGCAGCACCTAAGTCAGAACTTGTAACATATTGAGATGTTAAAATATAAATGAGCTATCTACAAGATAGAAACGTATGTTTAGATTCTTAATTACAAATACCTATGGATGTAAGACAATTCATATAGTTTGGTGCAGTAAGGGATTGGAAAGATAATGTTCCTAGACATGATTAGTAAAAAATGTACCTTCTTCATGCTATGTAGCACCTCAATTAGACCCTCTAACATACTGAGTTGTTAAAATATTATTGAGCTATCCAAAAGATAAAAATATATGTTTAGAGTATTAAAACTTCTATAGAATATATAAACAAAGTTAGAAAATTCTTACCAGCATGGCTACCAACAATAATGTCTGTATAGCCAAGCAAACTTGAATATTGTCAAACAAACCCATGGGAGTTAAAGAGCTTCACCGAGGACCCTTCCTTCAGCTGCAAATACTTTAGTTGTAGTAATTGTGGTGCTTAAATGGGTGCTTCCAAGGTACTTAAGCTGGATCAAAGACTACTATGAGATGAAGGAGATTGACATTCAACCCAGAGGAGCTTTGATCTTTAGTATGTCGCACATTAGAAAAATGAGGTCCACACAGCTCTTATAGGCATTCCAGTGGGAAAATGAAAAAAAATAAGACTCTTTCCATCCCTTTTTTTTGGTCACCCAGCAAAGGTTAGAGTTGATGTTTGATATTTTCATGCACCCACTTGAACATTAGACATTTAGATTAATTTTTATCCTGCTTTCTCTACCATTGGTCTAGGTTTTCATTGAATTTTACAAATTGAAAATTATTTTGTTTCTTAGGAAAAATTGCACGGTCCAATAAAAAATCCACATTTTAACAATTTTGAAGAAAAATAATTTCCACGACCTAACAAACTTAAAATTAGAATTTAATATTTTCAAAAGCACAACTATCAATGTAAACTAATAAGCAAAAACTGCCCCAAAAACATTAATCTCCACCTTACAAGCAAGGACCAATAAGAATAAGTTTTATACATTCCATGAAAATGACAATAAAAACATCTGAATTTTTGTTTAGCTTCGTTCAAAGGAAAAATCTAAAGGTGATACTTTATTTATTGTGTGTGAAATAAGTTCATGTGGAGGAGACATCCCCACTTCCCACTTTATGTTTAAATGGGACGAATTGAAAATGCAGTAACATTCTAGAAGTTTGACATTGTAGAGGTGGTCGGTGATGTGCACATCTAACGACAAGGAATAAAATGTGAAAATGAGACTAAAATCGAAGCACTTCTAGAAAGGGTCTCAAAAATTCAAAACTTGGAGAAGCTTAAAAGCATTTATTCCCTTCCTTCGACCACCACCGACTTCAATTCCAAACGTGTGGATCGTTAACAAGATTAGAATTTGTTTTATCAGCCGAACGCCACATCGGCTATCTTTTGTCTGACCACACGTGCGGACTTCTAGAAACTTATTGTAATAGTCCCAATAAATATATAACCCTAGCACTTGCACGTAAAATTATGTCGATTGAAAATTATATGTATGTTAATGTGTTAGAGAGTATGTATTTGTGCATGGGTGTATATAGATGTAATATGTTGCAAGTTCTAGTCGCATGTGATTGGATTAAATAATTAATAATAATGCTAAATAATGAAGTGAAATAAACTTAGACAAATTTAGATTTTTTACTTTAAAAAATGGGTATTATTTGATTTTGAAATATTTGCACGCAAATTTAAAACATAAAGCAATGCAAATGAAAAAGGAAAGTTGCCATCAAATTGACAAAAAATATTGCAAATGGACATAGAATGTTCCCATCCAATTGGAAATCAATATTTATCTGGTTTTTACATGATAAGTGAGATTTTGGAGGCTTTCACCTGATATTTTGAAGCTTTTACCATTAAATGACAATTGATTTACCATTTAACGGCATTTGAAACTTGTTTTCCGACAATTCAATAGTTGTTTGTGGGTGTGAGACTTGTTTCAAGCTCAAATCTCACACTATATGTAGCCTATCAGCTAATTACTTGTAAAAGAAAATAAACTTTCCTTGCCTCCAATTTAGGTCAATCCAATGAAATGTGTGCATATAAGTCTACATTTGTTTTAGGTTAATTAAATATACGAGAGAATGATAAATTAGATTTATGTGTTCTTGTTATTTTAGGAAAGTAGATAAGAAGATAGGAGTATTTAGATTTATAATAAAATAATGTATTAAATGGAGAAGATTTTGGAATTTGCTCGATAAGTGATTTGGAAATATTATCATTTTGTTGGTGAAATGTCTTGGTATCTACACTAGATTTGTGTTTTGTTAAAAGAAAAAAATGTAGATCCTAGATGAAATTGCGGTAGTGAATTTATACTTTGAATTTTAACTCGCCACTATTTGTAGTGATGCTCTATTTTTACAACTTCGTTTGATGGAAAATAGTCTACTCTATTCCTAAAAATCTAGGGAATTGGTGATATTTAGAAATGCCTTAAGGGTTGTTGATTCATTTCAAGAAGACAAGTTCTCCAAGATGAAGCCTTAAAAAGTGAAAATGATTGAAAACACCAAACACATTCTTTTCTAGCACTTGCACCAGAGGGGGTGCAAGGGTTACGCCGATAGAAAAATATATAGAAGTAAACAAGGAAAGGAAGTGTAGTTTAAAATATATACAATTTTGTTTGCAATATGTACAAAATGTTTGTAACACTTTTGCTACTCTATGTCAATGGTGTGTCAAAGAAATTGATAAAGATTTTAATAACATCCCCAAATTTAAATTATAATTGTCTTGTTTGACACAGATGTGGAGAATTCACTATTCTCACTTATCCCATTGGTATTAATTAAGATTATACTTTGATTTGATTACACATTATGATGCATTTAGGCTATTAACGATATCGAATCTCTCTTGAACTGATCATTAGGGTAGTTGTTTGTGACTATTGATTTTGTAGTTTGTTTCTTTTTTGAGATTGAAGTGTCTTTTTTATTCAAGTTTCATAAGTTAGGTATTTGACTCTTTCGTTTTTACTCTTGTTATTTTGGTGATTTAATTCATTTGTAACAATATTTTTACAATGAAAGCCTTGAACTCTATTTTTGCTTCTCTGCAATTTTTATGAATACGTTCGAGAAAAAATAATGTTCTCTCAGATGTTTCTAATCTGAAACCTATTCATCCTATGTGGAATTCATTATCTATTTTGCACTTTACTTGTATTTTTACAACAAAGCCAGCACTCTTGTGGCATGAAACTTCTTCAATGATTATGATCACTTTAGGATAGTTGTTTTTCCTATTTGTAGATTACATTAATAATGATGAGAAACATGTCTTAAAGTGGTATTTGAAATATATATTTGTTTATGTATCTATCTATTTGTCTATATGTCTTCAAGATATTCAAATTCATGTCTATAGAGCTTCTTTGAAATCTTTATATTTGGAGATGTTGGGATGAGAAATGAATAGTACAATTTATCAAAAGATAAAAAGGCACATCTTTGCAAGCCATTTATATCAAACAAATTCATCATATGAAAATACAATTTTTCAAAGGATAAAAGAACCCAACTTTGGCAACCATTATCATCAAAGAATTGTTTTGACCATTGCGAGACAACTCTCTTGTTTGATCAGCCCAACTGAAGGTAAAAGAGTGATAAATGTGGTAAAATAGTGTGAATTGTAAAAGATACACAATATGTTGACCATGGGCAGCTTGCAAATTATTAATGTTAAAAGCATGATAAACATCTTTTTTAGTTGAGAAAACTAACTAAACAAATTTGTATACAATCCTTGAGAGATTAAATTTCTCTTTTGCTACAAAAATATATGATGGGATTGGAAATACAACCCTTATTTAAGGTATAGTTCAAACCATGTGAAACAAATGAGATTCTTCGCGCTAATAAAAGTGAATTTTAAGCAATTACAACTTGGAAATTCCTAACAACATTATTAGCTACAACCTATTTTGTAACCAGAATCACATGTAAATGAATTTCTTCATCTTATTCCTTAGCACTATGCATGCATTGTAGAAATAATGATATGTTTTTACTTTTTAAGAATCAAACAGTTCCAAGGATCTTCTTGATATCTTTCTACAAACATAAAACACAAATATTAGTGTTTGTCTTAAAGCATGTATCTTATTACCAAATCAAACATTTGTTGTTCAGAAATAGGTTCTTGATGTTATTGTGATTGACATGCAACAAAAGCCCAACCAATTTATCATCATAAGAAAGTATTAGAAGGTATGAAACTACAAAAGAGGGATTGTCAAGTATTTCAATATTCAGTGGAGAAGTTGTTGGAGCATATCAATCAATCACATTTTCATCTTTGTCCACCGGAAACTTAGTGAAATTCCACTTAATATTGTCACCCAAAAGGCCACCTTTGCTTGATTTAAAAAACTTATAAATATGAGTTGCATTATCACCGTTGACCTCAACGTACACCATAGAATTGCAATATAAATACTAAAAATCCAATAAGCATACCAGATAAACTAGTTAATACAAGATTGTTTCTTATATGACGGATGAATTCACATCAATAACAAAAAAAAATAACCATGAAAATAACAAAATAGGAGTGATATGCTAACCTTATCAATTATTGGGAATTCTGTTTTAAAACGAGTACAATTATGTAACCAAGTTATCCAAAAGAACTTTGGCAAAGGTTTGGCAAACTACTTACTGGCAGAGAAGAATATGAAAAATATGGCAGTTTGAAACACTAACTTTAAACGATGAATTTATGAACTCCATTGCATAAAATTTTATTGAAAAAGGAAAGTACCATGCAGCTGAATACAAAAAACTCATCTTACAAATTTTCACAGCAAGCACAACCTACGAACTGGATTCTAATTTTGCTAAAAAAGAAAAAATCAAAATAGTAACATGGCAAGAGAAAAATTCAAATGTCCTTCAAAACCAATTGTGTTAAGTCATTGAGGAGTTGGGTGCATCACATACAATGCACATTATCATGCTGCCCCTATTTGTAAAGCAACATTCATTTTATAAAAAAAATGCAGGCATATATTTTGGACTCCATGTTGGGTGTGTTGTCCAATGAATAATGCACTTAAAGGCATTGGTAAATTTCAAGGAATTTTAGAGCTTGTTGAAACTGGCATTGAAAATATAGATGTTCATATGCAATCATCATCACACATAGGCCATCTATCAAAAAATTGCCAAAGTAGAACTTCACAAACCTACCAACATATGATTTGCTTTGTACTTCATACATAAAGCTACATATCTATCGCCTAGCAGCTATTAACATTAAAGCTAAAAAAAAAAGAAAATTAAACCTAAAACTAAGAACCATACGTAGTATGCAAACTGTAGTTTTAACATACTTTAAAACTAAAAAAAACTAAAAAACAGAAACAATGTGACAATTGACCAATCAATCTTGTAAATACTCTTTCCTAATCAAACTAACATTAAATAAATGCATACACATGAAGCACATATCAACTGAATCAATTTATTGTAGTTGATACTGGATACAGATGATGTTGCTACTACTTCTGCTTCTGCTTCAGTAAGTTGTCTGATCATTTTAAGTAGTGGAGATGAAGTATATGGACCAGCTGTTGTTCTTGGGAACTATTAGCAACAGAATTTGCATGTTGTTTAAGATATGGAGAAACAAAGAGTTGGGTTTATGTCAAAAACATGTTCTCCAATTGCACTGTGATATATCCTCGTCCAGACTAAGTAAGACAACTGTTTCTAAGCAGTTTTCATGTTTTCATTGAAAGAAGTGTAAGAAACAGAAGACAAGGACCTTTGGCTTTGTAGTAGGTTTAAGTTATTTATCCCAACAAAATAAAATGACATGGCTAGGCCCTTTGGCCAAAGGAATTCTACATGCTATCTAGAGGTGTCTTTCAAATCAAATCAATATATGGGATATCCTTTTGAGCCAGTGATATAAAAAAACTGTCATCATGCCCCAAAAATATAAGTGAAGGACAATTACAAGTTGCAAACACAAAGGAGATAATAATCAGTCTTCACACATGTGCAAATGGAATTCAAGCATAACAACATTATATGAGACCATAATATCATTACAACAACTTTCAACTAGTACAATACCAACGAAAAAATATCAAAAGAATATTAAATAAATCAGATGTTGTTGAATTCAGTGATGGAATTCAACCAAAGACCTCATGGACATATAAGACCCACTGCAGTAAACTCTTACCAGTTTGACAATATGACACTAAGATAATTGCACGAATAACACAATGCTTCTAATATTAAAATGATTCTACCTTCTAAGATAGTGTTATAGGGATGTTTTCTTCTAGGCCAAGCAAGTATGATATCCTAGTGAATGTTGACTATATCTGATAATAACAAAATCAAATAATCGAACTTAAGCTACTTGGCTAAACTAAGGCAAACTGAACATAATAAGGTTTATAAATGTTACACACCAGCAGATTTTTGGTGAGCATACAACATTAATGAACGTCTATGATGTTTGGACTCATAATCCTCAAAAGACGTGCATAAATACAGAGTCTGAACTTTGTTTATATATATATTTGCAAGACAAATGTATGTTTCATGACAGATGGAGATAATAAGCTCACATGATGATAGAAAAGAAAGGGTAAACCATCAACTACAACATTGCTTCTAAATTGTGGATGAAATGAGAATTTAGTTGATTGTAAAGTGAAACTTTGAAGCCCTCAGCATAATGATGACATAAAAGAAAGGGTAAACCATGAACTACAACATTGCTTCTAAATAGTGGATGAAACTAAATCATTTTCTTGGGATTTTTACCCTTTCCCTGATTATCATTTTCACATTCATTCGTTGCTTGTTGAAAGCCCTATTTTGATGTTGTCTTCTACCAGCCCTGTAAGTCCCCCCTTTCTCATTTAGTCCATTTTATCATTCATCTAATGTTGGCCTCTTATATTCTTCATTCTATTTTAATTTGTTCTGCCTTTCTTCCACCTATATCTAGTTTCCTTATTTAATCTATTCTTTAATCCCCCACACCTATATATTATTGTTGTTGTTAAGAGAGGTTGAATATCATCTATTCTGAAATTATATTAAAAAATATACAATCTAATATTAAGCAAAATGAAATTGAGATCTCATTAATAAATAAAGGCCTAATAACATGCACAGAAGCAAGGCAATCCTTGGTAGTTTAGAAAATATGTCAACACCAGAACCTGACAACATTTCATGGCCCAATTGTATTTGTCCATACCATTGTAGCCACCTTTGTTAAAAAAAGAAAAACAAAAGACATGAGGTTCAAAATAGATAAAATTAAAAATATATTTGAGATGAGATTTTTTCAATAAAAGCAAGCAAAAAAAATGACCATTTTTTTTTTAAGTAATTATCCCAAAAATGTACTTTATAAGTAACCTCCTTCAAATAGAAATTTTGATTCAGGGCTATAAAAGTTGAAAATTGAATTCAATTAAAGTTAGAGAGTGTAAAGCAAAAACATGTGATTTTGTTTTCCAATTTGTAGGATTTTTTCGTTTCCATATAAATTCAGTGCTTAAAGAAGTACAACATGCTAATGAGATAGGGAAATTACTTTAAAGAAAACTTAACAATGCATATAATTAAGAATAAAATGCAAACCTAATCAGCCCGATACAGGAAATCAACAAGATAAAAAATGTGTTGTTGATAACTTAAGCATTAAACCTTAGTGTCGTTTAGATTTTCAGACAATAAATAATTGCTTGTCTCTTAGCTATCAATGCTTAGACTGGGAGTACTTGTAAGCACATATCTTACCTGTAACTCCTTTTAGAGATGAGTGTTCCACCTTCATTGACAGAATTTATAAAAGAGAAATGAAAAAAAATGGCAGTAAGTTCACCTATTTTTTGAACAGACTCCTTCATGCACTTTCGAAGCCTCTGCAACAAGATGAAGTATAGCATCTCAGAATTTTAGATAATCATCCAATGTATTATATATTTGATGAGAGATTCTTGCATAAGCTCTAAAACTTGGTCCTCTATTTGATTGCAAATCTTTCTCCAGTGCCCTGTAATAAATGGGAACCTCAACCGCAAACTCTTTCCTGAGATGAGTCCTCAAACCCAATGCATCTTGTCCTGAAAAAATCCCTGAATAGTTTGGCAATGCAATCATCACCATTGCTAATTCCAACTCTGGGGAAGTCCCCAATTGAGTCCCCCAAGCCTTAGCCAACATTTCTCCCATTGCAACAACTCTTTCATGATTATTTCTCCTTATAACTTCAATGCCACCTTGAATTTTTTGCACTATTGTCCCTAGTGCCAACCCAAGCAGATTCAGCAGGCAATCCTTTTCCAAATTCATGGGAAACAATTGGGTGGTGAATACTTGAATGAAATGAATGCCTACAGTATAAAAATGCAAGAGGGTGGGCAGAAAAACCATTTGTGTAGATTGCTGGTGTAAAAATTAGCATCGATGTCTTGCATATCAATATCTATATTTCCAATAGCATGGCTACATCTACGAAAACTTGATCTACCCCTTATTCTCTACATATCTTAACTAGCTCTTTTATAGGAATAAGAACAAAAGGCATGGAACTTACATGGTCTATAACTGCCAGCCTAATTCTTCCCCCATTTTGCTTGCCTTTGTCCACTGCAACTTTGAAACTGTCTATTATGTCATCATTGGATCCAACTGGAAATGGCAATTCGGCTTCAATAATACGGGCCCCGGATCGACCTACATATGCTTTGATTGCCTTCTTTACAGCTCCATAGGCATAATGAAGCATCGGTACAACATCTCCCTTTTTAAAAATTTTCTCCATGAATGTCGATTACTTTAGTAAATTAGTAGCTAATATTTTAATAATTGGTTATTGTTTTCAAATTTTCTCTCAAAACCTTGGCTATTTAAAAAATAGATTCACATAAATTTCTATAAAACATCAAAACAAGTTTGTTAAGAAAAAATGAGCATTTTTTGGATTAAAATTAGGTGTTATTTTGTATTTGTTCTATTTTCGCTCATATTTTAAGGCATTCATGTTTATCTTTTCCATGATTTCATGCAATATTTAAAACCACTTTTAATGTACCTATTCATATCTACACATGCTTGAGGGTGAAAAAGAGATCCATTATTGTATTGGAGAACAGTTGAATTTGTACAATAGTGAAATTTTTTACTGTGCTGAGATTTTAATCTAAAAGATTTTACAGATCAAAATACTATGCATTATTTTTTCTTTCCGTTACTCTTCTTTTTGTTTTAGATTATTTATACACTACTTCCATTATACAAATTTATGCGTTTTTTTTTCCAACATAAAAAATAGACCAAATTGCCTAATTTAAACGCCAATCCAAGAAAACTATTAGAATATTCAGTTTCTTTTAAACTTGGTCAAGTTTTTTGAAACACTAGAGTCTTTAAAATTTAGATTAAATTAATCATCATACCTAAAATTACTATTCTAGTTAATATTCCAGCAATTCTGCTCTTACGATGGAGCAAGAAAATATTCAAACCATTCTCCCCTTAAGATGGATCCCCAAAAGGACTAGAAACCTTCTAGTTAACATTCAAGCAATTCTCCACCAAAGAGGGGTCCATGAGAACTCAAAACATTGAGCGTTTCAAACATCCCCTGAGCAAACTATCAACATATTCATTTCCAATTTAGATAGCCAAAAAAATTACAAAACACCTAAAATCTTAAGGAAATTGTGAAAAAGGTCAAGTGAATTACCTCAAGATTTTGAACAAATTGTGTTGTGTTGTCAACGATGAAAATGAGAAAAGATGGGCAAATTTTGCAAGAAAAAAAATGTGAAACCATAGCAAAGCATTTTTCTTAAAATTAGACAAACCAATACCACTTTCCCTACATTTGCTGCTTTGAATGATGAAATATACCTGGTATTATGCTCTCAGGGCTTAACGAGCTGAGTGGGGGCATCGTAGTTAGGTATGTTAAGCCAGAGGACATGAGAGACAACAGTGGGTGTCCCATGGAGTAGACTGAAAGGGTATCTATGAACAAAATTCACTCCCTCCCTATATGGTTCGTACAGTTTGAAGAAAAATGGTGTTGAAGGGCACAGCAAGTTCTTTACGCCTTTTCAGCTTCAACTCCGGGAAAAGACACCACAACAGATGACTTAGCTCAAGACTCTGCACAAATTGAAATAGGTACCTAGAGAGTGGAGAGCAGTAATCACGGCTGCTTTAACCTTCCCCTCATTTAGATTGTAACTAGTTGCAATCCCCAACACAATGAGTGGAATTAGGGCTCCTGTATTAATTCGAACACTTCCCTCTACAATTCCCATTGGGTAATCCTGGAGGCTACTCTGCAAGCATTCAAAGAGCCGACACTGGAGCCGTGTGGAAGAAGAGACGTTGTCGCCACAATTTTGAGTGGCCTCGAATCGTTTCTGTGGAGTGAGATGATTCGATTGTCAGATTTTCACTGGTGTACCCTTTGAACATTGGAAGCAGCTGTGCATTCTCTTCTGCAGCTTGCAAATATAAAAATATTAGGATTATAGAGTTGCTCGATTCTTGAGTTCGAGACATGATTTTTGCAGCCATTCTCACTAAAAATTTCAGTTGGGAGTTAATGCTCTGACACAAAGAAATCCGATATTATTTGGAGAGATCCGATTTCAACTTACTTGTAAACCATTTGTTGTAGTAGTAACCGATCAGTTGTTTCACCGCGTGAGACAGGTATCAGGTGAAACTTCACTCTATATATATTGTTACTTCTTTTATTACACCAACCAAAATGTGTCATGTTATTAATTGATCCTTTGATGCTCTAGAATGAATGAACTTCTATAATTTTGGGGGGACATTTTTTATTTCAAGCCAATTAGGAACTGACCTATCAACAACCTCTTTAAGGTTATCCCTCAAAGACCATGGTAAAACTCTAAATATTGACTGTCCAACACTCCAATATTCTTTTTTAACCACTCTTTCTTGCATTTCATGATTCCTAAAGAAAACCACAAATACCCCTTTTTGAATCATCCTACAAAATGAAACATGAATACCCATCTTTTTCCGCACACAGAGGCAAATCCATTCATCAAAGAATTTGAGACAAGGAAGCAACTTGACATCTAAACAGACAAAGAAAACTACAAAATTCCTTAACCTTATTTCCTCTACATTTAGATCTTTAAGCATGTCATCATTCAAAGAAATGGAGAGAATCTTGGACTCAAAAGGCATCTTACCTTGGTTTCTTTTTCCCCTATTTCCATCTCTGATGATCCCTCCATCTCCCAATCCATTTTCCCCAGGCTCCCATAGTTTGTCGCCTCCCATATCGGTGTCCCCGACCAACTGGCCTCCTCCATGGTTGGAAACAAATGCATCAGATAGTGGAAATACTTTCGCATCCTCGTCAGCAGTCACTACATCCCTGTATGAATGTTTCTTGAAACTTCTATTTTCCTTATTATTTTTCTCATTAACATTTTGTATGGGCTCATTTAATTGCTTTGTACCACCTGCCTCCCTACATTTGTTGGCTCCATCTCCCATGAGCCAAATGGCTTGGGAGAGGTATGAACTGGTACGGGACATAAAGTCCAAATAAATGCAACCACACCACTTCCACAACGCATAAGGATGAGGTTAAATTAAGGCACAATTAAATCAGCAGGTTAAATTGAGGGTGGCAGGTAAAAAATTTAAATTACACAAACACAAACCACTTACCCTCAAATCAAGCAGATCAAATAAACAACAATAAAATCGAGAAAAAAAATAAATTACAAAATGATTCAAAAGGAAGAAGAGGAGAAAATGATTCAAAGAAGACGAAGGACACCATTCTGATCTCGAAGCAATGATCACAAAGCTCCAAGAATAAAAAATGGCAAAGGACCATTCGACTTCCCCAAAGCTCTACACACCCACCTTCTCCTAAATCTAATTCTATTTAATCAAACTTGATCCTAAGACTATATTGAATACAAAGAATTATAATATTATAATCTTGGTAAATTTTGGGCATTACATTTGGTATCAAAGCCTAGGTTCCAATGCTGGGAACTCTGGGAAGGGTTTAGGTCTAAACTAGTATTATTTTGTATTGTACTTTCAAAGTAATGTTTTATAACTCAGGTTGTGTTGGGAAATGGTGAGAATGCTAATTACTTGTCATAATATAACTTTAATCTCTTTACCTTTGAGTGATCATGCTTTAAGGAATCACCTTTTGAAAATGAGACATTAAATAACATCCTACACCCTTCTATTTGTCCTACTAAGGAAGAACTTGACCAAGAGCGATGCAATTTGGTTGTAGCATTATTCGTAGAATTAAGAAACTTTGAAGGCGTCCCCCAATTTCAATGGATTAGAAGTGGTTGTACCTAGTGATTTGTGCAAGGTCATAACAAACCAAAGGTTTCCAAACCATCTTAATCTACTAAGAAGTGGTCAAAGTGGTATATATATTTGTAAGATCATCTAATTCCATTTTGGGATCCAATTCATAAATAATTATGAGCAAGTAAGGTGAGTGATCTCTAATCATGTTTAAACCTGGTCCTTAGTAGAAATAATAAAGTGATCATGGTGAGATGAGTCCACCATGTTGAATTTTTTAAACCTTGGGTTTTGGGTTAATAAGGAATTGGCACACCTAACAAAAGAAGGATTGCCTTGTCTCTTTGTCCAACGAAAATGTTGCTATAATTCTTTTCCTTATATATAAGCTCTAATTACATACCATGTTCAAATAAACCTACGATTATCAACTCTTGAGTTTTAATGTGATGAAGGTGAACTTGAAAATGGTTAAGGATGAGGGTGTTCAAGACACCAATAGGGAGATAGAATCTTTACTTGTCTTATTTTCCATAAAGATAAGTTTTATTTCCCTAAAACCTAAGTTGGGGAGTCACTTTGATCCCCAAGTCTCCCTACTTCAAATAATGTAATATATTAAGCAACTAAAGGTTTAGGATATGCGAGCTAAGTGTATGTGAGAATAGCTTTGAGGAATTCCAAAGCTCGTTGAAATAGATCTCAATGGTTAAACAAAAAATTTCATAAACCTAGATTCGATGAATTAGCATCTAGGTAATTATTTTGTTTTCATGAAAAGAGAAAAGGAAATAACCACAATCTGTAAGTTGGTGAGAGAATGAAACCAATTAGTATAAATAGTTTATTTTGTAACTATTTGTGTGCATCTTGTTAAATAATTTAGAATGATAAATTCCCCATTTAGCCCATTAAATAGTAGTTGATGCCCCTTTGCTTATGTATTTCATTTTAAGAAGTATAATCTTCGGAAGGTAATTTTTATGTAATGGATTAAAATTGATATCCATCATTACTTCTAGAAGAACTATGTTCATAGAGTGATTGCTGCCCTTGTGAGTTAATATCTTCCCAATAAATATTTATCTTTATATAATCATGCTACCTAGAAGTCCTAGAGTACTAGGACCAACCCTTCCTACTTAGGGTGTGTGGGATAGATTCCACACACACAAATCACTCTTGCTTCCCACACCCCACTCTCAAACAACATATTGATAATGATGTTGCACGAGCAATGTCCCTCGATGTGTATAGTATACAACCATACATGCATGCATGGTTGTCCTTTTTTAGTGATTTTTCGATGTTAGTTGCAAAAAAATTGTTAGTTGTGTTTTTACCCAATGGTAAATTTTGGGCATTACATCCTAAGACTATATTGAGTATGTATACAAAGAAACATAATATTATAATCTTGGTATGAATATTCTAGACCAAAGTTCCCTATTACATATATTGAGGCATTACATATTTTAGAGCATTCATTTGGATCATTCTTTCCTTTTTATAGAGCTAAGTACCCTTATCCTCTTCACTTTCTAAAATTAGCAAATACAATGATAACATTTGTTAGTCCAAGTTATAATTTAATCTAGGATAATTTATATTTAATTATTATACTTATTTAATTAGCCTAGTTCACACTAAGGAAATTCTACTTCCCTTTACATATTTTGTGAACCCATTTGATCTTACACCATCCTAGGGTTTTTCTTGAGGGTTTATACTTTCATTGTTCTTGGGTATTTATGACATTATTCTAGTTTTATCATTCATTTTGAGATTTCCCAAGGTTTTTATTTATTCATGCTTATTATACTAAAATACCATACTCCATAAGATCTCCATTTCACAAGCAAACTTATAAATTTTCTTCCAGACATAATATTCCTTAGATTCACAAATTCATACTTCCCATATCAAGATTCTATTTCACTAGTTATTCCAACCAAGCCATATCATTTACACAAAAAGGATGCTTCCCAAGGGGGCTTTCTATACCTCCCTCAACCCAACAGATTGTTTTATCTTAGTATAGTTCTAGAAAATCCTCAACCAAGTTTCACACAAACACCCCCATAATATACTCAAAAGTGTATAACCCACATGCAAAATAACTAATAGTATACAAGACAAATACAAGTCCACACATATAAAGATATAAAATAGCCAAATAGACACTAAATCAAATTATTTAAGAAGAATTATGTTAGAGAAGAAGGTTGGGAACTCTAGACCTCTAAGATAAATCACAAGTGGATGAATTCCTTCCAAGTATTCTTCCTCACAATCATTTCTCCGAGAAAGCTCTTGAACTCTCTAAGTCTCTCCTTAAAATCCTTCTTTTTGTAAGAATGAAGAAAAATTTCCCACTCAAAATTCATAAGGGTGGCTTATATAGAGGGTGTCATGTTATCCATCCTCAGCCAATAGGGGGACACATTGCAACACAATCACATTCTCCACAAATACCTTTCAAATAATAAATTTGTCCCATACCTTCCCATGTGCATCGACATGGGAAAGTTATGGTGAAGTGGAGAATGAAGTACACTCTTCTTACATAATGTCTTTGGAATAAGAGATATAAGGTTGACTCAAAATCCTACACTCATCTCTTATATGCCCATTTATGGCATGTTTTCCCTAGGAGTTGCAAATACTAGGCTAAAAAGGTAACTATACCCTAGGTAATTTTCTAAAGGGGTTATTTACACATAAAAAGAAAAGAAAAAATATTTGTTCTCACTATTTAAAACCCTCTATAAGTGCAAATGCAAGTACATACTCCAAGGGGACCTCTTGCCCATAATTTATACATAGACCCCACCTAAATACTTTGCTCAAAATCATTAAAATCACCAAAGTTACAAATTTAACACAAAACAAGGTAGATCTTAGTCCCCTCATGGACTAAGGCCAAGGTGTAATTAGAAAAGACATGGTCAAGCTTTTAGAGAATATACTATATTATTTTCTATTGTCAACACATACTTCGTCTGCACACTTGAAATGATTGTCAAATATGCTTCGCAAGATGACCAAAGAATTTTGTAAAAAAAATTAAACATATTCACATATAATGACAGGGTTATCATTATCCATGTAATAACTCATATCCTAATAACACTTTAAAAATATAAATCCATTATAGAATTATTTGTGTTAGTTTGTGTCGATATCATGAAATTCACCATTTAAACACACACGATCATGATTATCATTTGATTCAATTTAAAACTAGATTCAATGCATCCAAAATATATATAATCCACCTGTATTAACCTAAATATATCAAAATAAACAAAACATAAAATTACATAGCAATTGGACATGACATAAGTGATAATAATTACCCACGAGCATTGATAATCTAGATCAATATACCTAATATACTCATAAAATTAAGTCATTTTAATTATAGCCATGCTATATGTAATATTGTACCATCATTAACATAATAAAATATATATAAATATACAAATCTACTAGTATCAATGTCAAAAGCAAATATAACAAGAATGTTACTGCATTTTCAATTCCCAAACTTCTAGAATGTTAGTGCATTTACAATTCGTCCTATTTTATCATAAAGTGGGAAGTAGGAATGTCTTCTCGAGAATACCTTCAGATTTTTTCTTTGTGCCTTCACACGAAAAAAGAAATCAGATGTTTTTATTGTCATTTCATGGAATGTGGAAAATTTATATTTATTATTTGAAGTGTTCTTTTTTTCAATAGATTGAGGGGTTAATTTATAGAATAAGCTAGACATTTTTAAAAAATATTAGAGAAAAAAAGGACTGATTTATAGAATGGGTTAAGAAATTAGAGAAATATAGACTAGTACTTGTATCTAAAGGACGTTCAAGGATTACGTCAATAGAAAACTATATATGTATGTTAATATGTTAGAGTACGTGTTTGTGCATGGGTGTGTATGGATGTCATGTGCTGTAAATTATAATTGTATGTGATGGATTAAATAATTAATAGTAAGTGCTAAATAATGGAATGAAATAAACTTAGACAAATCTAGATTTTTTCTTTAAAGAAATTAAGTATTATCTGATTTTGAAATACTTGCATACAAATTTAAAACATTAAGCATGGCAAATGAAAATAGAAAGTTGTCATAAAATTGACAAAAAAAATTGCAAATGGAAATAGAATGTTTCCATCTAGTTGGAAAATCAATATTTATCTAGCTTTTACATGATAAGTGAGATTTTAGAGGTTTTCACCTTATATTTTGGAGGCTTTTACCATTAAATGGCAGTTGATTTACCATTAAACAATAGCTAAAACTTGTTTTCGGATGACTCAATAGTGGTTTGTAGTACAAGACTTGTTTCAAACTCAAATCTTACACTAAATGTAGCCTATGGGCTAATTAGTTTAAATTGAGTTTGTTTAAATCAGTGTAATGTTAAAATTTATAATATTTATTTCATTTTTTATTTAGTTTTGTGTTTATTTTGAGAAGAGTGTTTTGATACATTTGCAAATTAAGAAATGATGTAATTTTATGTAAAGTTGGGTCTCTTGTTCTACAATATCTACCTATTCATTATATACATTCATATACACATATCTATTTTCTCATCTTTATATTTACACATTGTAATATATTTTTTGTACGTATAATTTATGATACCCAATACATGCACACATTTCTATGTGCATGTTGTGTAACTCAAGAACCATCTCATTTTGGGTCTTGGGACAAGTCTGCAATCATGGAGTTGAAACAAACCCCTAACTTGACCCTTTCAAATTCTAATTCTAATTTGCTCTCATCAATTATTTTCTCTTAAAGGGCTAACTAAACATAATTTTGTATGGTTTATTGCTAAATTCATATATTTAAAGGTATTCAATGCAATCATTGATGAATCCTTAAGTATCATTTCATCTTCTCTTATTCCAACAAGTTGAAAGAATTCTATACATGCACAATCATTATAGAAGCATATGCATGACTAAAGAATTTATTTTTATTGTTTCCTCAAAAAAAATGGGGTGCTTGATCTAGGAGAACATGTCCCCTTACAATATTAGCAACAATTATTTTAAGGTACTCATGTCCCCTTGCAATACTAGCAACAATTCATCCCAAGGTATTCTTAAATACTACTAATCCCTATATATTAGAAAAGGTAGAAGGAATAGATGATTTTTATTTTTTTTAAAGTACAATAATGTAAAATACTAAATCAAGTTTGAAGGTGTATGACATTTCCACAATCACATACTCAACCTTGATCCTCAAACTAGATTGAATGCAAAGAAACAAATTATTATAATTTGGTATGAATGTTAGACTAAAATTCCCTATTACATATCCCAAGGAATTATAGATTTTAGAGCATTCATTTAGATCATTCTTTGTTTTGTTATAGAGTTAAGTACCCTTATCCTCTTCAATTAATTTCCAAAATTAGTAAATATAATTATCAAATGTATTAGTTCAAGTTATCACTTAATCTAGGTCCATTTATGTTTAATTATTTGCATTTATTTAAGTAGACGAGGTTAACCCTACGAAAACCCTACTTCCCTTTATATATTTTTGTGAACCCATTTGATCTTACACCACCCTAGGGTTTTGCTTTGGGGTTTATACCTTCACTATTCTTGGGTATTTAAAATGATATTATTTTAATTTTATCATTCATTTTGATATTTCTCAAGGTTTTGATTTATTCATGCTTGTTATACCTTGATTAGGGTTT
>VDFB02281492.1:573566947-573745156 GCA_007258455.2 Sequoia sempervirens | reverse complement strand
TTTATTCAAGGGGTAAACGCTTTTTGACCGGAGCTATGAACCGGAATACAACCATTCAACAATACTACCCCAATGGGGTATGAACCTTGGTGGCAAGAACAATAGTGCCACCTATAAACCATCACACCATGCCAATACCGGCAACAAAATTCCATGTTTCATACTTACAGCTCAGCCAAATAAAATTACAACTGGTCAGAAAATATCTCAAGTACTTTTGAACATTCTTCATTTCTACCATGTACTCTAAGGATGAAAGCCCTCCATTATAAAACTCTTATCTCCCCACCTTTTGTAATCACTTTCATATATATATAATTTTTGGGGGGGTTGCAGGAAAGTTTTAACTGCCACTTATAGTAGGGGATACTGCCATGAATGGAGATTAGCTATTACCGGTTGAAAGAAGGTATAATAAATAATGACATACCAAAATAAAGAATTTGGTAACTGTCCCTTGTAGACTGTGTTACTGCCTTGTAACTGTCCACATAGATCTAAATTGCAGGCCCTTGTTAGTAATCTACATTCCTGTAACAAAAAGGGAGACCCGGCATTAATGACTGCCCACCAAATGAGCCATTCTTAGAGTAAATTGCATAACAACATGTCACATGGATGCGTGTGTCTCATTTCAGAGCAAATGTCAGCTAAGTACATGGTCCCATCAATGACCTATCAAATAAGTTAAAATCAGAGAACAACAATTAAATGTCACCAAAATTAGTTAACATGGAGATAATTTCAAAAATACCCACCAAAAATTAGATTGTCACTATTTTTGGATGACATAAGGTCGTTCATAAATTAGGATGGACTCGATTTTTCATAGAAAACTGCAACAAAGTTCTAACATTTCTAAATAGATTGGATGATAAGACTAATTGACATCAAAACAATTGATTTCATCGCTTTGAAAACTTAAGTTTAAAATAGTTGGGGTAGCTAAAAAGACAAGTTTGTAAAACTAGAACTGTTTGTATCAATAGAATCAAAGTATGAGCGTCGAAAAAGAAAACAAAACCTTTAGTTGTCAGGTATTTAAATTCAATGTGGGTAAATGTCTAGCACACTAGTCAACCCATGAGGTAGGAATACCATAGTGTGCACAAATATTGTATAATTTGAAGGTTCTTCCAAGGAAGAATTTGAGGAAGAAGTATATTAATTGTAAATTGAACCATGGAAATAATATTTAAATAGACAAATAAAACCTTTCAAGGATTGTATCAATTTCATGAAATATTAAATAAACTCATATTTTCTTGCATGTCTTTCCATAAAGGGGTCTTGCCTCATTATGGAATATATTTAAAATTAATATGTTTACAATATATGAATATCAAAGTGATTAGAGCTTTAATTAGATTAATGGACAAATTCATTTCCCAATCTTCTAGAGGAAATTATATGAACATGAAATTAGGTAACCCTAAAAATGGAGGTAGGAGAATCATTAAGAGTTAACAAAAATTCTAATTTAACATGAAAAATCTAAAAGCTATTGTGGAATGTATGCTAATTGAATATAGAGATAGACTAACTTTTTTGGAACAAGTTCTTAACTAAATGCAAGGACATCAAGATAATACGAGAGATATGGATATCAATCCAAAAAATGGGTTATTAGAAAGATGACAGGAGGAACCTCCTCAATAATATGTTAATTCAAGTGAATCCCAACTCGAGCCTATGAAACTAGCTTGTAAAGATCCAAACATCTGAAAGTTATCAAGGGAAATAAAAAAGATGTCACCTTTGAATTATGATGGAGATGTACTTGATGTGAGAAAACATGAACAATTAGAAGATGGTGTGAAAACATTGCTTATTGAGATTGAGATGTACTTGATGTGAGAAACTACTTAGATAATATCAAACCTTGACCTAGATCTTTCCAACTAACAAGTGAAGTCACAACATTATAAGAAAATTAAAAAGAGAATCTTGCACTCACAAAAGAAAATACAATGTGGGATCCATTCATATCCACAATTTGAAATAGGTGGCTACCAAAAAAAGATGATGAAATATGAAAAGCTAAAGCAAGAAGTACTGAACTTTAAATGAAGTACTGAACTTTAAACTGGGAAAAATAAAACGGCAGAATACATCAAAATATACTTCACTTAAAAATCACAGTTCAATAATCATGTAGTATAAAATACTTATCTATAAACCTACCCTTCTGTCTTCCATGGTAGAGGCAAGTCTGTTTAGTCTAACCATAAAAAAATAATGAATGGTAATTAAAAGGGGACAAACTACAGTTTGAAGGCAGTGTTGCTGTTTGTATTTTGGCTGATGTAGGCTATTGTTTTTTGCTGTTTCGCAACAACATTACTGTTGGTTTGCTGGGACTGCTCACATGCTGGTTTTTAACAGCAGTTATGATATTATTCTTCTGTAACTTTTGTATGATGTATATTTGTTATTATTAATATAATTCTTCTTTCAATAAAAAAAATTGAAGAGGAGCAGACCTGGGGTTTGGCTCAATTTTTTTTATGTGGCAGGGGTGTCCCCACGACTCAGTCCAGTGGCCCAGCGGCTCGTACCTTGGGTACCTGGGGCGAGCTGAGGTGAGACTAGCCCCCTGTGGTGGACGCCATAGCCCACCAGTCAACCGCGAGAATGGGGTTGAACCTGCGACCTGTGGGAAGCAAACCCATGGCCCAAACCAACTCTGGCACAATTTTAGAAGGTGAAGAGAGGCCACCTTGACCCACCTCCTCTGCACACCCTTTGCAACTGCAGTACAATCTCAGTCAACATATAACAAACTCATGTCTATCAAAGATTTTACTATGAAAACAAAAAATGGAAAGTGTTCGTTGTAAAAAGAACATCTGAATACATAATCAATTCCTATATTTTTGTTGCCGGTGGAACATAAGTCCAAATTGACACGAAAGGACTGCAGTAAATGAATCTTATGTACCATGTAGAATTGCGTGGAATTCATTCCTTATGGACATGTTTGCTATGTTGTTACTAGTGAACTAGGTATGTGCAAGGAATGCTTACTAGTAAAGAAAACTTAGGAAAACCATAGAAAAAATTATATTCGTTTTTATTGAATGGTAAACTTATTTGACTACCTATGATGTCAAGTGGAATGGACTTCACTTACGGGTTGAGTTATAGGAGTGTAGATCATCATAGATATGAATTAAGATTGATATATAATTATTTTGGGAAGAATTTATAAATAAAATTTAGGGATTGAAGGAAGTTGTTTTTGATATAGAAAAGTAGGTTTTGAAGGGACCCTATACATCTTTATTATTTTTAAGATTGAAACAAGATTATTGAGAAGTATTGACCTTCTTATTCTAGTGGATCTTAGAGCTAGGATTTAGTATTTAGTTTTTTATATTTTATCAAAGAAAATGTGGATTCTTGAATGTCGTGTTTATTTTTATATAATCATTTGTTGCATGTTTTGAAGAATTTTATCCACGGTATTTTGTTTAGATGAACCTCTTTTAAGAGAGGATCGTGGATTTTATATATCAATGTGAAGGATGAATCAATAGACTTTAGTTGGGCAGTGAATTTATCACACAATACATTATTTCCTTAGACCTTGTAGTAGAGATTTTGTATTTGAAAGGCAATAACTAGTAAATGATGATTTTGTGATGAGACCTATAAAATTGTTAGTGAAATGCTTAAGGTGGTGATGGATATGTGTACCATATCAACTAAGAAGTACTATTGATTCTAATGAATCATGAATACTTGCTTGTATAATTTACTAAATCATTTTAAATCTCGTGAGTAAAATTATCTTGGATTGCACTATAAAAAATTATGATGTGTGGATATAAAATTTATTGTACTTATTCTTTGACAATACTATGACATCAATTATTGTAATTATTATAATATAATCTACCGAAACAAACTTCTACTCACTTATGATTCATGGTAATGGAATGCATTATATATTTGATTGTCAATATATTTTATGACTTGTATGAATAATATGAAATTTGAATTTAATTTTATAATTATCCAATAATTAAAGCTATTCAAATGTTAGAACAAATTCAATACAATTTAAGTGACCTTGATGGTGAAGGCATGTGTCCTCTACAAAGAAGGTCTTGGAAATTTGAGTTTGAAGAGTGACAAGGTTTTAAACCTTAGTAAACAATACATAGACTGACATACAAGGAATCCCTTATGAGCTTCAAGTCAAGAATTTTGATGAATCCTTCAAGTCAAACTTTGATGAATCTTCAAAAGGCAATCCAATCATCTTTGGGGTAAATTATGTAATAAGTGATCACTCTAGATCTCTTATCATGAAAACCTCTAAGAAATTAAGTTGGGGAAAAATAATAAAGCTAAAACAAGTGCACTAATTTTAGGTCTTCAATTTACTATCCAAGTAGAAATTAAGTCTCTTTACATTGAAACAGATTATATAGTTCAATATTTATGCAATTCAAAATATAGGCTCTCAACGTTGGAACCTAAATATTATAAATTTTGTGAGAAGTTTGGCTTATACTGGACTCTCTTGACTTCTCCTAGTGGTTGTCTATAGCAAGGTCAAAAATGGCATTTATTTTCCAGTTGTCTTGAACCTACTTGGCTTGATCAAGGACAAGGGACTATTTGTAATGAAACAACTTGCACAATAGGAGAATATAATAGAAAATAAGATGTAAATACTTGATAATAATATTCACTTGGAATTGTATTTAAGGACTAACCCTAATTCATTTTTACACCTAGAATTTAGAAGAGAAACTAACAATGATGATAATTCAAACATTAAATTAGAGAATTCGTTATTGCCTTATCTATTTGCATCATCATCTAGGGCGTTCAATACATTCTTTTCTACTATATTTGATTATTCTCTACGCCATTGAATTTGTATCCTTAAAAGGTTTAAAACATGGGAGACATGCAAATGACCAAGTATACCAAACTACTTTTTATGCTAGAGCACATTTAGATATTGAAGACACACAAAAGGTAATTATCTAAATACTTACAAAGATTAGATATGCACATATAGATCAAATCCACTTGCAATATTATTTACAATGTTGTAGAAGTGCAACATAATGACAAGTAGTGAGTTACACATTCCAAATCATTCATCTAATCTCATTGAAATTTTTGCATACAAATAAATCATTTTCAACCATCTATCACTACATATTTACTTTAGATTTATAGCTAAGTACTACTAGCACTTGCACCAGAGGGGGTGCAAGGGTTACACTGATAGAAAAATATATAGAAGTAAACAAGGAAAGGAAGTGTAGTTTAAAATATATACAATTTTGTTTGCAATATGTACAAAATGTTTGTAACACTTTTGCTACTCGGTGTCAATGGTGTGTCAAAGAAATTGATAAAGATTTTAATAACATCCCCAAATTTAAATTCTAATTGTCTTGTTTGACGAAGATGTGGAGAATTCACTATTCTCACTTATCCCATTGATATTAATTAAGATTATACTTTGATTTTATTACACATTATGATGCATTTAGGCTATTAATGATATCAAATCTCTCTTGAACCAATCATTAGGGTAGTTGTTTGTGACTTTATTGATTTTGTAGTTTGTTCTTTTTCTGAGATTGAAGTGTCTTTTTTATTCAAGTTTCATAAGTTAGGTATTTGACTCTTTCATTTTTACTCTTGTTATTTTGGTGATTTAATTCATTTGTAACAGTATTTTTACAATGAAAGCCTTGAACTCTATTTTTGCTTCTCTACAATTTTTATGAATACATTCGACAAAAATTAAAGTTCTGTCAGATGTTTCTAATCTGAAATCTATTCATCTTGTGTGGAATCCATTATCTATTTTGCACTTTACCTGTATTTTTACAATGAATCTTCCATAGCCAACACTCTTGTGGCATGAAACTTCTTCAATGATTCTGGTCACTTCAGGATAGTTGCTTTTCCTATTTGTCGACAACATATTTGTGTCAAATGACACTTTTGGATTACTTTTGGTGGTTGAATAGATAAGTTGTGCCTTACACCTCAATCTTCAAGAGATTCAAATTCATGTCTATAGAGCTTCTTTGAAATCTTTATATTTGGAGATGTTGGGATGAGAAAAGAATAGTACAATTTATCAAAAGATAAAAGAGCACACCTTTGCCAACCATTTATATCAAACAAATTCATCATATGAAAATACAATTTTTCAAAGGATAAAAGAACCCAACTTTGGCAACCATTATCATCAAAGAATTGTTTTGACCATTGCGAGACAACTCTCTTGTTTGATCAGCCCAACTGAAGGTAAAAGAGTGATAAATGTGGTAAAATAGTGTGAATTGTAAAAGATACACAATATGTTGACCATGGGCAGCTTGCAAATTATTAATGTTAAAAGCATGATAAACATCTTTTTTAGTTGAGAAAACTAACTAAACAAATTTGTATACAATCCTTGAGAGATTAAATTTCTCTTTTGCTACAAAAATATATGATGGGATTGGAAATACAACCCTTATTTAAGGTATAGTTCAAACCATGTGAAACAAATGAGATTCTTCGCGCTAATAAAAGTGAATTTTAAGCAATTACAACTTGGAAATTCCTAACAACATTATTAGCTACAACCTATTTTGTAACCAGAATCACATGTAAATGAATTTCTTCATCTTATTCCTTAGCACTATGCATGCATTGTAGAAATAATGATATGTTTTTACTTTTTAAGAATCAAACAGTTCCAAGGATCTTCTTGATATCTTTCTACAAACATAAAACACAAATATTAGTGTTTGTCTTAAAGCATGTATCTTATTACCAAATCAAACATTTGTTGTTCAGAAATAGGTTCTTGATGTTATTGTGATTGACATGCAACAAAAGCCCAACCAATTTATCATCATAAGAAAGTATTAGAAGGTATGAAACTACAAAAGAGGGATTGTCAAGTATTTCAATATTCAGTGGAGAAGTTGTTGGAGCATATCAATCAATCACATTTTCATCTTTGTCCACCGGAAACTTAGTGAAATTCCACTTAATATTGTCACCCAAAAGGCCACCTTTGCTTGATTTAAAAAACTTATAAATATGAGTTGCATTATCACCGTTGACCTCAACGTACACCATAGAATTGCAATATAAATACTAAAAATCCAATAAGCATACCAGATAAACTAGTTAATACAAGATTGTTTCTTATATGACGGATGAATTCACATCAATAACAAAAAAAAATAACCATGAAAATAACAAAATAGGAGTGATATGCTAACCTTATCAATTATTGGGAATTCTGTTTTAAAACGAGTACAATTATGTAACCAAGTTATCCAAAAGAACTTTGGCAAAGGTTTGGCAAACTACTTACTGGCAGAGAAGAATATGAAAAATATGGCAGTTTGAAACACTAACTTTAAACGATGAATTTATGAACTCCATTGCATAAAATTTTATTGAAAAAGGAAAGTACCATGCAGCTGAATACAAAAAACTCATCTTACAAATTTTCACAGCAAGCACAACCTACGAACTGGATTCTAATTTTGCTAAAAAAGAAAAAATCAAAATAGTAACATGGCAAGAGAAAAATTCAAATGTCCTTCAAAACCAATTGTGTTAAGTCATTGAGGAGTTGGGTGCATCACATACAATGCACATTATCATGCTGCCCCTATTTGTAAAGCAACATTCATTTTATAAAAAAAATGCAGGCATATATTTTGGACTCCATGTTGGGTGTGTTGTCCAATGAATAATGCACTTAAAGGCATTGGTAAATTTCAAGGAATTTTAGAGCTTGTTGAAACTGGCATTGAAAATATAGATGTTCATATGCAATCATCATCACACATAGGCCATCTATCAAAAAATTGCCAAAGTAGAACTTCACAAACCTACCAACATATGATTTGCTTTGTACTTCATACATAAAGCTACATATCTATCGCCTAGCAGCTATTAACATTAAAGCTAAAAAAAAAAGAAAATTAAACCTAAAACTAAGAACCATACGTAGTATGCAAACTGTAGTTTTAACATACTTTAAAACTAAAAAAAACTAAAAAACAGAAACAATGTGACAATTGACCAATCAATCTTGTAAATACTCTTTCCTAATCAAACTAACATTAAATAAATGCATACACATGAAGCACATATCAACTGAATCAATTTATTGTAGTTGATACTGGATACAGATGATGTTGCTACTACTTCTGCTTCTGCTTCAGTAAGTTGTCTGATCATTTTAAGTAGTGGAGATGAAGTATATGGACCAGCTGTTGTTCTTGGGAACTATTAGCAACAGAATTTGCATGTTGTTTAAGATATGGAGAAACAAAGAGTTGGGTTTATGTCAAAAACATGTTCTCCAATTGCACTGTGATATATCCTCGTCCAGACTAAGTAAGACAACTGTTTCTAAGCAGTTTTCATGTTTTCATTGAAAGAAGTGTAAGAAACAGAAGACAAGGACCTTTGGCTTTGTAGTAGGTTTAAGTTATTTATCCCAACAAAATAAAATGACATGGCTAGGCCCTTTGGCCAAAGGAATTCTACATGCTATCTAGAGGTGTCTTTCAAATCAAATCAATATATGGGATATCCTTTTGAGCCAGTGATATAAAAAAACTGTCATCATGCCCCAAAAATATAAGTGAAGGACAATTACAAGTTGCAAACACAAAGGAGATAATAATCAGTCTTCACACATGTGCAAATGGAATTCAAGCATAACAACATTATATGAGACCATAATATCATTACAACAACTTTCAACTAGTACAATACCAACGAAAAAATATCAAAAGAATACTAAATAAATCAGATGTTGAATTCAGTGATGGAATTCAACCAAAGACCTCATGGACATATAAGACCCACTGCAGTAAACTCTTACCAGTTTGACAATATGACACTAAGATAATTGCACGAATAACACAATGCTTCTAATATTAAAATGATTCTACCTTCTAAGATAGTGTTATAGGGATGTTTTCTTCTAGGCCAAGCAAGTATGATATCCTAGTGAATGTTGACTATATCTGATAATAACAAAATCAAATAATCGAACTTAAGCTACTTGGCTAAACTAAGGCAAACTGAACATAATAAGGTTTATAAATGTTACACACCAGCAGATTTTTGGTGAGCATACAACATTAATGAACGTCTATGATGTTTGGACTCATAATCCTCAAAAGACGTGCATAAATACAGAGTCTGAACTTTGTTTATATATATATTTGCAAGACAAATGTATGTTTCATGACAGATGGAGATAATAAGCTCACATGATGATAGAAAAGAAAGGGTAAACCATGAACTACAACATTGCTTCTAAATTGTGGATGAAATGAGAATTTAGTTGATTGTAAAGTGAAACTTTGAAGCCCTCAGCATAATGATGACATAAAAGAAAGGGTAAACCATGAACTACAACATTGCTTCTAAATAGTGGATGAAACTAAATCATTTTCTTGGGATTTTTACCCTTTCCCTGATTATCATTTTCACATTCATTCGTTGCTTGTTGAAAGCCCTATTTTGATGTTGTCTTCTACCAGCCCTGTAAGTCCCCCCTTTCTCATTTAGTCCATTTTATCATTCATCTAATGTTGGCCTCTTATATTCTTCATTCTATTTTAATTTGTTCTGCCTTTCTTCCACCTATATCTAGTTTCCTTATTTAATCTATTCTTTAATCCCCCACACCTATATATTATTGTTGTTGTTAAGAGAGGTTGAATATCATCTATTCTGAAATTATATTAAAAAATATACAATCTAATATTAAGCAAAATGAAATTGAGATCTCATTAATAAATAAAGGCCTAATAACATGCACAGAAGCAAGGCAATCCTTGGTAGTTTAGAAAATATGTCAACACCAGAACCTGACAACATTTCATGGCCCAATTGTATTTGTCCATACCATTGTAGCCACCTTTGTTAAAAAAAGAAAAACAAAAGACATGAGGTTCAAAATAGATAAAATTAAAAATATATTTGAGATGAGATTTTTTCAATAAAAGCAAGCAAAAAAAATGACCATTTTTTTTTTAAGTAATTATCCCAAAAATGTACTTTATAAGTAACCTCCTTCAAATAGAAATTTTGATTCAGGGCTATAAAAGTTGAAAATTGAATTCAATTAAAGTTAGAGAGTGTAAAGCAAAAACATGTGATTTTGTTTTCCAATTTGTAGGATTTTTTCGTTTCCATATAAATTCAGTGCTTAAAGAAGTACAACATGCTAATGAGATAGGGAAATTACTTTAAAGAAAACTTAACAATGCATATAATTAAGAATAAAATGCAAACCTAATCAGCCCGATACAGGAAATCAACAAGATAAAAAATGTGTTGTTGATAACTTAAGCATTAAACCTTAGTGTCGTTTAGATTTTCAGACAATAAATAATTGCTTGTCTCTTAGCTATCAATGCTTAGACTGGGAGTACTTGTAAGCACATATCTTACCTGTAACTCCTTTTAGAGATGAGTGTTCCACCTTCATTGACAGAATTTATAAAAGAGAAATGAAAAAAAATGGCAGTAAGTTCACCTATTTTTTGAACAGACTCCTTCATGCACTTTCGAAGCCTCTGCAACAAGATGAAGTATAGCATCTCAGAATTTTAGATAATCATCCAATGTATTATATATTTGATGAGAGATTCTTGCATAAGCTCTAAAACTTGGTCCTCTATTTGATTGCAAATCTTTCTCCAGTGCCCTGTAATAAATGGGAACCTCAACCGCAAACTCTTTCCTGAGATGAGTCCTCAAACCCAATGCATCTTGTCCTGAAAAAATCCCTGAATAGTTTGGCAATGCAATCATCACCATTGCTAATTCCAACTCTGGGGAAGTCCCCAATTGAGTCCCCCAAGCCTTAGCCAACATTTCTCCCATTGCAACAACTCTTTCATGATTATTTCTCCTTATAACTTCAATGCCACCTTGAATTTTTTGCACTATTGTCCCTAGTGCCAACCCAAGCAGATTCAGCAGGCAATCCTTTTCCAAATTCATGGGAAACAATTGGGTGGTGAATACTTGAATGAAATGAATGCCTACAGTATAAAAATGCAAGAGGGTGGGCAGAAAAACCATTTGTGTAGATTGCTGGTGTAAAAATTAGCATCGATGTCTTGCATATCAATATCTATATTTCCAATAGCATGGCTACATCTACGAAAACTTGATCTACCCCTTATTCTCTACATATCTTAACTAGCTCTTTTATAGGAATAAGAACAAAAGGCATGGAACTTACATGGTCTATAACTGCCAGCCTAATTCTTCCCCCATTTTGCTTGCCTTTGTCCACTGCAACTTTGAAACTGTCTATTATGTCATCATTGGATCCAACTGGAAATGGCAATTCGGCTTCAATAATACGGGCCCCGGATCGACCTACATATGCTTTGATTGCCTTCTTTACAGCTCCATAGGCATAATGAAGCATCGGTACAACATCTCCCTTTTTAAAAATTTTCTCCATGAATGTCGATTACTTTAGTAAATTAGTAGCTAATATTTTAATAATTGGTTATTGTTTTCAAATTTTCTCTCAAAACCTTGGCTATTTAAAAAATAGATTCACATAAATTTCTATAAAACATCAAAACAAGTTTGTTAAGAAAAAATGAGCATTTTTTGGATTAAAATTAGGTGTTATTTTGTATTTGTTCTATTTTCGCTCATATTTTAAGGCATTCATGTTTATCTTTTCCATGATTTCATGCAATATTTAAAACCACTTTTAATGTACCTATTCATATCTACACATGCTTGAGGGTGAAAAAGAGATCCATTATTGTATTGGAGAACAGTTGAATTTGTACAATAGTGAAATTTTTTACTGTGCTGAGATTTTAATCTAAAAGATTTTACAGATCAAAATACTATGCATTATTTTTTCTTTCCGTTACTCTTCTTTTTGTTTTAGATTATTTATACACTACTTCCATTATACAAATTTATGCGTTTTTTTTTCCAACATAAAAAATAGACCAAATTGCCTAATTTAAACGCCAATCCAAGAAAACTATTAGAATATTCAGTTTCTTTTAAACTTGGTCAAGTTTTTTGAAACACTAGAGTCTTTAAAATTTAGATTAAATTAATCATCATACCTAAAATTACTATTCTAGTTAATATTCCAGCAATTCTGCTCTTACGATGGAGCAAGAAAATATTCAAACCATTCTCCCCTTAAGATGGATCCCCAAAAGGACTAGAAACCTTCTAGTTAACATTCAAGCAATTCTCCACCAAAGAGGGGTCCATGAGAACTCAAAACATTGAGCGTTTCAAACATCCCCTGAGCAAACTATCAACATATTCATTTCCAATTTAGATAGCCAAAAAAATTACAAAACACCTAAAATCTTAAGGAAATTGTGAAAAAGGTCAAGTGAATTACCTCAAGATTTTGAACAAATTGTGTTGTGTTGTCAACGATGAAAATGAGAAAAGATGGGCAAATTTTGCAAGAAAAAAAATGTGAAACCATAGCAAAGCATTTTTCTTAAAATTAGACAAACCAATACCACTTTCCCTACATTTGCTGCTTTGAATGATGAAATATACCTGGTATTATGCTCTCAGGGCTTAACGAGCTGAGTGGGGGCATCGTAGTTAGGTATGTTAAGCCAGAGGACATGAGAGACAACAGTGGGTGTCCCATGGAGTAGACTGAAAGGGTATCTATGAACAAAATTCACTCCCTCCCTATATGGTTCGTACAGTTTGAAGAAAAATGGTGTTGAAGGGCACAGCAAGTTCTTTACGCCTTTTCAGCTTCAACTCCGGGAAAAGACACCACAACAGATGACTTAGCTCAAGACTCTGCACAAATTGAAATAGGTACCTAGAGAGTGGAGAGCAGTAATCACGGCTGCTTTAACCTTCCCCTCATTTAGATTGTAACTAGTTGCAATCCCCAACACAATGAGTGGAATTAGGGCTCCTGTATTAATTCGAACACTTCCCTCTACAATTCCCATTGGGTAATCCTGGAGGCTACTCTGCAAGCATTCAAAGAGCCGACACTGGAGCCGTGTGGAAGAAGAGACGTTGTCGCCACAATTTTGAGTGGCCTCGAATCGTTTCTGTGGAGTGAGATGATTCGATTGTCAGATTTTCACTGGTGTACCCTTTGAACATTGGAAGCAGCTGTGCATTCTCTTCTGCAGCTTGCAAATATAAAAATATTAGGATTATAGAGTTGCTCGATTCTTGAGTTCGAGACATGATTTTTGCAGCCATTCTCACTAAAAATTTCAGTTGGGAGTTAATGCTCTGACACAAAGAAATCCGATATTATTTGGAGAGATCCGATTTCAACTTACTTGTAAACCATTTGTTGTAGTAGTAACCGATCAGTTGTTTCACCGCGTGAGACAGGTATCAGGTGAAACTTCACTCTATATATATTGTTACTTCTTTTATTACACCAACCAAAATGTGTCATGTTATTAATTGATCCTTTGATGCTCTAGAATGAATGAACTTCTATAATTTTGGGGGGACATTTTTTATTTCAAGCCAATTAGGAACTGACCTATCAACAACCTCTTTAAGGTTATCCCTCAAAGACCATGGTAAAACTCTAAATATTGACTGTCCAACACTCCAATATTCTTTTTTAACCACTCTTTCTTGCATTTCATGATTCCTAAAGAAAACCACAAATACCCCTTTTTGAATCATCCTACAAAATGAAACATGAATACCCATCTTTTTCCGCACACAGAGGCAAATCCATTCATCAAAGAATTTGAGACAAGGAAGCAACTTGACATCTAAACAGACAAAGAAAACTACAAAATTCCTTAACCTTATTTCCTCTACATTTAGATCTTTAAGCATGTCATCATTCAAAGAAATGGAGAGAATCTTGGACTCAAAAGGCATCTTACCTTGGTTTCTTTTTCCCCTATTTCCATCTCTGATGATCCCTCCATCTCCCAATCCATTTTCCCCAGGCTCCCATAGTTTGTCGCCTCCCATATCGGTGTCCCCGACCAACTGGCCTCCTCCATGGTTGGAAACAAATGCATCAGATAGTGGAAATACTTTCGCATCCTCGTCAGCAGTCACTACATCCCTGTATGAATGTTTCTTGAAACTTCTATTTTCCTTATTATTTTTCTCATTAACATTTTGTATGGGCTCATTTAATTGCTTTGTACCACCTGCCTCCCTACATTTGTTGGCTCCATCTCCCATGAGCCAAATGGCTTGGGAGAGGTATGAACTGGTACGGGACATAAAGTCCAAATAAATGCAACCACACCACTTCCACAACGCATAAGGATGAGGTTAAATTAAGGCACAATTAAATCAGCAGGTTAAATTGAGGGTGGCAGGTAAAAAATTTAAATTACACAAACACAAACCACTTACCCTCAAATCAAGCAGATCAAATAAACAACAATAAAATCGAGAAAAAAAATAAATTACAAAATGATTCAAAAGGAAGAAGAGGAGAAAATGATTCAAAGAAGACGAAGGACACCATTCTGATCTCGAAGCAATGATCACAAAGCTCCAAGAATAAAAAATGGCAAAGGACCATTCGACTTCCCCAAAGCTCTACACACCCACCTTCTCCTAAATCTAATTCTATTTAATCAAACTTGATCCTAAGACTATATTGAATACAAAGAATTATAATATTATAATCTTGGTAAATTTTGGGCATTACATTTGGTATCAAAGCCTAGGTTCCAATGCTGGGAACTCTGGGAAGGGTTTAGGTCTAAACTAGTATTATTTTGTATTGTACTTTCAAAGTAATGTTTTATAACTCAGGTTGTGTTGGGAAATGGTGAGAATGCTAATTACTTGTCATAATATAACTTTAATCTCTTTACCTTTGAGTGATCATGCTTTAAGGAATCACCTTTTGAAAATGAGACATTAAATAACATCCTACACCCTTCTATTTGTCCTACTAAGGAAGAACTTGACCAAGAGCGATGCAATTTGGTTGTAGCATTATTCGTAGAATTAAGAAACTTTGAAGGCGTCCCCCAATTTCAATGGATTAGAAGTGGTTGTACCTAGTGATTTGTGCAAGGTCATAACAAACCAAAGGTTTCCAAACCATCTTAATCTACTAAGAAGTGGTCAAAGTGGTATATATATTTGTAAGATCATCTAATTCCATTTTGGGATCCAATTCATAAATAATTATGAGCAAGTAAGGTGAGTGATCTCTAATCATGTTTAAACCTGGTCCTTAGTAGAAATAATAAAGTGATCATGGTGAGATGAGTCCACCATGTTGAATTTTTTAAACCTTGGGTTTTGGGTTAATAAGGAATTGGCACACCTAACAAAAGAAGGATTGCCTTGTCTCTTTGTCCAACGAAAATGTTGCTATAATTCTTTTCCTTATATATAAGCTCTAATTACATACCATGTTCAAATAAACCTACGATTATCAACTCTTGAGTTTTAATGTGATGAAGGTGAACTTGAAAATGGTTAAGGATGAGGGTGTTCAAGACACCAATAGGGAGATAGAATCTTTACTTGTCTTATTTTCCATAAAGATAAGTTTTATTTCCCTAAAACCTAAGTTGGGGAGTCACTTTGATCCCCAAGTCTCCCTACTTCAAATAATGTAATATATTAAGCAACTAAAGGTTTAGGATATGCGAGCTAAGTGTATGTGAGAATAGCTTTGAGGAATTCCAAAGCTCGTTGAAATAGATCTCAATGGTTAAACAAAAAATTTCATAAACCTAGATTCGATGAATTAGCATCTAGGTAATTATTTTGTTTTCATGAAAAGAGAAAAGGAAATAACCACAATCTGTAAGTTGGTGAGAGAATGAAACCAATTAGTATAAATAGTTTATTTTGTAACTATTTGTGTGCATCTTGTTAAATAATTTAGAATGATAAATTCCCCATTTAGCCCATTAAATAGTAGTTGATGCCCCTTTGCTTATGTATTTCATTTTAAGAAGTATAATCTTCGGAAGGTAATTTTTATGTAATGGATTAAAATTGATATCCATCATTACTTCTAGAAGAACTATGTTCATAGAGTGATTGCTGCCCTTGTGAGTTAATATCTTCCCAATAAATATTTATCTTTATATAATCATGCTACCTAGAAGTCCTAGAGTACTAGGACCAACCCTTCCTACTTAGGGTGTGTGGGATAGATTCCACACACACAAATCACTCTTGCTTCCCACACCCCACTCTCAAACAACATATTGATAATGATGTTGCACGAGCAATGTCCCTCGATGTGTATAGTATACAACCATACATGCATGCATGGTTGTCCTTTTTTAGTGATTTTTCGATGTTAGTTGCAAAAAAATTGTTAGTTGTGTTTTTACCCAATGGTAAATTTTGGGCATTACATCCTAAGACTATATTGAGTATGTATACAAAGAAACATAATATTATAATCTTGGTATGAATATTCTAGACCAAAGTTCCCTATTACATATATTGAGGCATTACATATTTTAGAGCATTCATTTGGATCATTCTTTCCTTTTTATAGAGCTAAGTACCCTTATCCTCTTCACTTTCTAAAATTAGCAAATACAATGATAACATTTGTTAGTCCAAGTTATAATTTAATCTAGGATAATTTATATTTAATTATTATACTTATTTAATTAGCCTAGTTCACACTAAGGAAATTCTACTTCCCTTTACATATTTTGTGAACCCATTTGATCTTACACCATCCTAGGGTTTTTCTTGAGGGTTTATACTTTCATTGTTCTTGGGTATTTATGACATTATTCTAGTTTTATCATTCATTTTGAGATTTCCCAAGGTTTTTATTTATTCATGCTTATTATACTAAAATACCATACTCCATAAGATCTCCATTTCACAAGCAAACTTATAAATTTTCTTCCAGACATAATATTCCTTAGATTCACAAATTCATACTTCCCATATCAAGATTCTATTTCACTAGTTATTCCAACCAAGCCATATCATTTACACAAAAAGGATGCTTCCCAAGGGGGCTTTCTATACCTCCCTCAACCCAACAGATTGTTTTATCTTAGTATAGTTCTAGAAAATCCTCAACCAAGTTTCACACAAACACCCCCATAATATACTCAAAAGTGTATAACCCACATGCAAAATAACTAATAGTATACAAGACAAATACAAGTCCACACATATAAAGATATAAAATAGCCAAATAGACACTAAATCAAATTATTTAAGAAGAATTATGTTAGAGAAGAAGGTTGGGAACTCTAGACCTCTAAGATAAATCACAAGTGGATGAATTCCTTCCAAGTATTCTTCCTCACAATCATTTCTCCGAGAAAGCTCTTGAACTCTCTAAGTCTCTCCTTAAAATCCTTCTTTTTGTAAGAATGAAGAAAAATTTCCCACTCAAAATTCATAAGGGTGGCTTATATAGAGGGTGTCATGTTATCCATCCTCAGCCAATAGGGGGACACATTGCAACACAATCACATTCTCCACAAATACCTTTCAAATAATAAATTTGTCCCATACCTTCCCATGTGCATCGACATGGGAAAGTTATGGTGAAGTGGAGAATGAAGTACACTCTTCTTACATAATGTCTTTGGAATAAGAGATATAAGGTTGACTCAAAATCCTACACTCATCTCTTATATGCCCATTTATGGCATGTTTTCCCTAGGAGTTGCAAATACTAGGCTAAAAAGGTAACTATACCCTAGGTAATTTTCTAAAGGGGTTATTTACACATAAAAAGAAAAGAAAAAATATTTGTTCTCACTATTTAAAACCCTCTATAAGTGCAAATGCAAGTACATACTCCAAGGGGACCTCTTGCCCATAATTTATACATAGACCCCACCTAAATACTTTGCTCAAAATCATTAAAATCACCAAAGTTACAAATTTAACACAAAACAAGGTAGATCTTAGTCCCCTCATGGACTAAGGCCAAGGTGTAATTAGAAAAGACATGGTCAAGCTTTTAGAGAATATACTATATTATTTTCTATTGTCAACACATACTTCGTCTGCACACTTGAAATGATTGTCAAATATGCTTCGCAAGATGACCAAAGAATTTTGTAAAAAAAATTAAACATATTCACATATAATGACAGGGTTATCATTATCCATGTAATAACTCATATCCTAATAACACTTTAAAAATATAAATCCATTATAGAATTATTTGTGTTAGTTTGTGTCGATATCATGAAATTCACCATTTAAACACACACGATCATGATTATCATTTGATTCAATTTAAAACTAGATTCAATGCATCCAAAATATATATAATCCACCTGTATTAACCTAAATATATCAAAATAAACAAAACATAAAATTACATAGCAATTGGACATGACATAAGTGATAATAATTACCCACGAGCATTGATAATCTAGATCAATATACCTAATATACTCATAAAATTAAGTCATTTTAATTATAGCCATGCTATATGTAATATTGTACCATCATTAACATAATAAAATATATATAAATATACAAATCTACTAGTATCAATGTCAAAAGCAAATATAACAAGAATGTTACTGCATTTTCAATTCCCAAACTTCTAGAATGTTAGTGCATTTACAATTCGTCCTATTTTATCATAAAGTGGGAAGTAGGAATGTCTTCTCGAGAATACCTTCAGATTTTTTCTTTGTGCCTTCACACGAAAAAAGAAATCAGATGTTTTTATTGTCATTTCATGGAATGTGGAAAATTTATATTTATTATTTGAAGTGTTCTTTTTTTCAATAGATTGAGGGGTTAATTTATAGAATAAGCTAGACATTTTTAAAAAATATTAGAGAAAAAAAGGACTGATTTATAGAATGGGTTAAGAAATTAGAGAAATATAGACTAGTACTTGTATCTAAAGGACGTTCAAGGATTACGTCAATAGAAAACTATATATGTATGTTAATATGTTAGAGTACGTGTTTGTGCATGGGTGTGTATGGATGTCATGTGCTGTAAATTATAATTGTATGTGATGGATTAAATAATTAATAGTAAGTGCTAAATAATGGAATGAAATAAACTTAGACAAATCTAGATTTTTTCTTTAAAGAAATTAAGTATTATCTGATTTTGAAATACTTGCATACAAATTTAAAACATTAAGCATGGCAAATGAAAATAGAAAGTTGTCATAAAATTGACAAAAAAAATTGCAAATGGAAATAGAATGTTTCCATCTAGTTGGAAAATCAATATTTATCTAGCTTTTACATGATAAGTGAGATTTTAGAGGTTTTCACCTTATATTTTGGAGGCTTTTACCATTAAATGGCAGTTGATTTACCATTAAACAATAGCTAAAACTTGTTTTCGGATGACTCAATAGTGGTTTGTAGTACAAGACTTGTTTCAAACTCAAATCTTACACTAAATGTAGCCTATGGGCTAATTAGTTTAAATTGAGTTTGTTTAAATCAGTGTAATGTTAAAATTTATAATATTTATTTCATTTTTTATTTAGTTTTGTGTTTATTTTGAGAAGAGTGTTTTGATACATTTGCAAATTAAGAAATGATGTAATTTTATGTAAAGTTGGGTCTCTTGTTCTACAATATCTACCTATTCATTATATACATTCATATACACATATCTATTTTCTCATCTTTATATTTACACATTGTAATATATTTTTTGTACGTATAATTTATGATACCCAATACATGCACACATTTCTATGTGCATGTTGTGTAACTCAAGAACCATCTCATTTTGGGTCTTGGGACAAGTCTGCAATCATGGAGTTGAAACAAACCCCTAACTTGACCCTTTCAAATTCTAATTCTAATTTGCTCTCATCAATTATTTTCTCTTAAAGGGCTAACTAAACATAATTTTGTATGGTTTATTGCTAAATTCATATATTTAAAGGTATTCAATGCAATCATTGATGAATCCTTAAGTATCATTTCATCTTCTCTTATTCCAACAAGTTGAAAGAATTCTATACATGCACAATCATTATAGAAGCATATGCATGACTAAAGAATTTATTTTTATTGTTTCCTCAAAAAAAATGGGGTGCTTGATCTAGGAGAACATGTCCCCTTACAATATTAGCAACAATTATTTTAAGGTACTCATGTCCCCTTGCAATACTAGCAACAATTCATCCCAAGGTATTCTTAAATACTACTAATCCCTATATATTAGAAAAGGTAGAAGGAATAGATGATTTTTATTTTTTTTAAAGTACAATAATGTAAAATACTAAATCAAGTTTGAAGGTGTATGACATTTCCACAATCACATACTCAACCTTGATCCTCAAACTAGATTGAATGCAAAGAAACAAATTATTATAATTTGGTATGAATGTTAGACTAAAATTCCCTATTACATATCCCAAGGAATTATAGATTTTAGAGCATTCATTTAGATCATTCTTTGTTTTGTTATAGAGTTAAGTACCCTTATCCTCTTCAATTAATTTCCAAAATTAGTAAATATAATTATCAAATGTATTAGTTCAAGTTATCACTTAATCTAGGTCCATTTATGTTTAATTATTTGCATTTATTTAAGTAGACGAGGTTAACCCTACGAAAACCCTACTTCCCTTTATATATTTTTGTGAACCCATTTGATCTTACACCACCCTAGGGTTTTGCTTTGGGGTTTATACCTTCACTATTCTTGGGTATTTAAAATGATATTATTTTAATTTTATCATTCATTTTGATATTTCTCAAGGTTTTGATTTATTCATGCTTGTTATACCTTGATTAGGGTTTGGGTATATATATATATATATATTGTCACCCTCCCAACCTAGCATATTCTACATGATGATTACTAGTACGTTTTTCTTCTTGGCTAATATTCATGCATAAATTTTAAATTTAGAGAGGTTCTTATCTTTTATCTCACATCCCTCTATCCTTAATATTTTCACCACACCTTTTTATAAAAATGTGTTTTCTATGAAGGGTTTGTTTTATTGCATCTTTTTTTTCCTTCATGGATTTGATTAGTGCTCCTCCATGCCCATCAAATAAATATGTCATTTATCCATTAGCTTCATGATGATCATATGGATTGTGTTAGTGATGGTCATCTACCTAGTAAGGATTTATCATGTGTTAGTGATGCATCTAGTATTATGGCTATCGCACCTCCATCACATATACATGGCATTGTTATACCTCTTAATGATATATCTCTTACATGAAATATTTTCCTACATCCATAGATTCATGTGATTTAAATCCCTTACCTTCTTTTACATGTGATGATAAGTATAATTATGATAAAAAAATTACATCTTATGTTACAACTATGAATTCTTATGATACACATATCTTACATCCACTTATATTTGATGATAATCACACTTATTTTATCACTAGTAATATGAACTGATAACCTTTACATGAGGTCATCACCTCCAATGTATTTCATGATAATGCTCCTTCTCTATATTAAGTCTCATGGTATATTGATGATACACTTAATGATAAGAATGGTGATGCTTCTTTATCTTCTTATGACTAGGTTGATGAATTTTCATTATATGATGATGTGACTTGTTATGATTTTGCTAATAATACACCTATGATAGAGTCATTAAGTGGAGTTTAAGATACAAAGGTACATGTTAGATTATTCTTATCTTTGTATTATGTTTTTATACATGGTGAATGTACTTTGATAAATGTATTTGATGATACAATGATTGATAGAGATAAATAACATCAAGGTATACTTCATGTAATGTTTCTTATACACCCTTTCATACTTTTTCATGATGTGCTTTCATAGATCATTTTACTATTGTCCCTATGCTAAATTTTACTCATGATTTTTATTATTCTCCTTCTAGTGGCCCATATTTAGTGGATCCTATGGATTTTTCTCTACATCATTATTATATATTGCTTTTAATGAATATGCTTCTTTGGATATATTCATGCTTACACATAACATCTCTTTGAGTACTTGTGGAGTGTCTACTCCTACATCCCATATTGCACATAATTTATCTATGACTCAACAAGAATAAAAACATAAGGATAATATGATCTTAGTTGATGATGCATCTTCCCTATCCTCTCCCACTAGTGCACATTACAAGCACACACATATGGATATGATAGTTCCCCTTGTTTGAAATGTACCTAATTAGTGAGATTCACCATCTAAAAAAGGTACATTGGTAATTAAGAGCAAACACATTAATAAAAAATATCTTCTAAAAGCATAATTATAAATTCCCTTAGCACAGGACATTTTGAATTATCCACATCAATGTGGCACCTCATTCCACAAAGTATGTTGGTAAAGGTGGTCCATTACAAAATTTATAACACCTCTAAATTATGTGTATCCCTTTATTTTATGAGGATTAGTTTCTTTCTCAAGTTTGAGTTGTCATGCATTTACATGGTTTTATATATCACATGTTTCTTTGAGGATTTGATTAATGTTTTCATGAAATATTTTCATTATATCAAACCTATGATATATGATCTTGATCTCATGAAATACAAACAATAAAAACATACCAATTATAGATTACATATCATGATTTCAAGCATTATTTATTAACATGAGTTATACCTTAGATGATGATGAACTTCAAGACATATTTATGGTTAGTTTACTTCCAAGCATTAAGTACCAAGTCCATTACATTTACATAATCAAATTTATTTCTAAAATTAGTTACTAATATATGTGAGCATAATCATGTTTCATTGAATAACCCTATATCAAAGTATTTTTATCACTTTGTCCCATTCAAAAAATAAGGATAATGAGGATGTACTTAATGATGATTATCACTCATATTTCCAACCGAAGAAATATAGAGAATTTATACTACATTGGAAGATCCTCCACATATGGCATGGGAAAAAATAATCTCATTACATTACCTTTGATTAACCAATTGACATGTCTAATATTACACCATATTGTATTCAATTCTCTTGTGATTATCATTACATGGGCATTCTATATATATGCATTATATTCCAACATAAAGTTCAACATTAAGGATCAATAAAGAGGAGATGAACATACTCATGAGCTCACAAATATTCACTTGATTTGTTTGACCATATGAAATCAAATGATGTGTATTAATAAATTCAACTTAATTGATCTCATCTCAACATTACATAGGAAATAAAAAAGAAACCACCTAATGTGCAACTAGAGAAGCATGAACCAAAAAATACAAGAAAAGAGAATAAATAAACATGAATCCATGAAGACAAGCTTGAGTATTTTGGGGTGATGATGATTATGTATAGGATGAAAATAACCATGATCATTTAAATAAAAAGGTTAAACCTCCTAGATATTTTTTACATGATATATGAGCATCACTATAGAATATATACGTATATACTTATTATATGATATTATATCTAGGAAAAAGTAAAAGATATTAAAGCCATATTAAACCCTTATTTTAAATCAAGACAAAAAATTCCAAGGATTGAGCATAAAGAAGACCAAACAAAATTATTCTTACCTGCATTTACCAAGGCAAGAGATCTCCTTTTGAGTTTATTTACTTATGGACATGTTAGGGTTAAAAGGTAGATATCTAATAGTTAAATGTAGATTTGATCAATAAAACAGAGAAATAAAACACACAAAAAATTATAGCAGAAATAAGACAACATAGAGAATTTAACGTGGTTCACCCAATCTGGGCTACATCCACAAAACCGCAGCCATCCAATGATTTTATTATCTAGTGTAAAACATATTACAATCTCGCTAATAATGCCCCACTGCAACCCCCATCCAAACCACTTATAACAAGCTTTTTAGAAGCTTCCAGAATTAGGGTTCTATAAAGTCAGTTTTTCTTTTGTCGATGAGGATACGTGAAGAGTGTATAGTATAGCATGATCAGTCACCACATACCAACAATATCCCACTTGAAGATTGATCCTGGACGACACCACTGCACTTACAGCTCCAACTAGAAATAAGCACCTTGGACCCTGTTGCTCTATTATACTTGAATTCAACCTTGAAGGCCAACTGAAGTTGAAGAGGAGCTCAACTTCTCCCTTGTCACCACCTTCATAAACACATCCGCTAGATTGGAATCTATATGTATTTTTTCCAACTTTACCTGTCCATCCTCCAACATTGACCGAATGAAATGATATACCAACTATATGTGTTTGGTTTTAGAGTGCAAGGAAGAATTATTTGCAAGATGTATAACACTTTAGCCGTCCATAAACAAGTAATTTTCAGCTTGTTGTTTTCCCAACTCTTCCATGAAAGGTTGCAGCCATATCATCTCCTTTACCGCCTCTGTTGCAGCAACATACTTTACCTTTGTGGTGGATAAAGCAACCACCTTTTTCAGCCAAGAAATCCAACTCACTATTGTCCCACCAACTGTAAATACATAACCTATGGTACTCTGCCTAGTATCCACATCCCCTACCAAATATGAGTCAATATAGCCTTTTAAATCAGTATTAGAGTCCCCAAAACATAAACATTTATTGGATGTACCTCTCAAATACTTGAGAATCCATTTTACCACATTCCAATGCTCAACACCAGGATGACTCATATACCTGCTAACAACTCCTACAACATGTGCAATATCTGGTCTTGTGCATACCATGGCGTACATTAAACTACCTATAGCTGAAGCATATGGTACCTTGGACATTTTTTCTTCCTCCGCTTGTGTCTTTGGTCACATATCCTTAGTCAATTTAACATGACTAGGCAAAGGTGTGCTGACAGCTTTTGCATTCTCCATATGAAATCTCTGCAACACCTTTTCAACATAATTAGCCTAAGATAAAAACAATTTTCTATTTTTTCCTATCTCGTGTAATCTTCATACCAAGGATTTTCTTTGCTGCCCCCAAATCCTTCATAGTAAATGAATTTGCTAACTGTTGTTTTAACTCCTTTATGTGATCCATGTTAGACCCCGCTACAAGCATATCATCAACATATAAACATAAAATAATGTAGCTATCATCATCCAACCTCTTAAAATAAACACAATGGTCTAAAATACATCGACTATAGCCATGCTCAACCATAAATCTATCAAATTTAAACCATTGTTGAGGTGCTTGCTTCAAGCCATATAAGCTTTTCTTCAATCTACACACCAATTTCTCCTGACCTTTGACCTAAAATCCTTGTGGTTGTTCCATGTATATTTTCTCTTCCAAATCACCATGGAGAAAGGTTGTTGTAACATCAAGTTGTTCTAAATGCAAATATTCAGTAGCCACAATACTTAAAACAATACGAATAGAAGTCATTTTAACAAATGGAGAAAAGATTTCATCAAAATCAATACCCTTTTTTTGTGAAAATCCCTTTACAACTAATCTGGCTTTAAATTTTTTCTTACCTCCATCCTCCTCTTTCAACCTATAAACCCATTTGTTTGGTAAAGCCTTCTTACTTGCAAGCAACTTGCATAATTCTCAAGTCTGATTTTTCAGCAAGGAGTCCATTTCTTCTTACATTCCATGCTCCCACTGAACCTTGGTATCCACCTGGATAGCTTCATCATAACATTTTGGTTCACCCGCATCATTTAATAAAATATAATACAAAGAGCGAGAAAATATTTCTAGAGATCTACTTATCCTTGAATATTGTCTAACATTCACTGGAGTTTGTGGTATTTGTTGTTGTTGTTGTTGTGGAGCACGAGGAACCACTGGAAGATCATTGTTTGGTGTATCATCCAACACTACATAATCATTTTCTTTCTTCTCATGCTGCTGCAACTAATCTTTGTACAACACTTTTTCATTGAATATAGCATCCATGTTTCTCACAATTTTTTGATTTTCAAAATCCCAAAGCCTATAACCAAATTCATCAATGCCATATCCAACAAAGATACATTTCTTTGATTTGGCATCAAGTTTGGTTCTATTTTTAGAATCTACATGTACAAATGCTTCACAACCAAAGGTCTTGAGAAAAGAATAACTCACCTTCTTACCTATCCATGCTTCCTCTGGAATACCACAACCCAAAGGATTAGAGGGACCTCTATTGATTAAATAAACAATAGTGTTTACAACCTCTACCCACATGTTTAAAGGTATCCCAACAGGTAATCTGATAGTCTGTGCAAGCTCCATTATTGTTTTGTTCATCCGCTTAGCCACTCCATTTTCCCATGGAGTCCTTGGAACCATTTTTTTCCTACAAATACCATTAGAGGAACAATAATCTTCAAACTCTTTGCTGCAATACTCACCACCATTATCAGATCTAATACATTTTAACTTTTTACCTGTCTCATTATCAACCAAGCTTCTCCATTTCTTAAAAGTTTCAAATACATCAGATTTCTGCCTAAGGAAATAAATCCATACCTTCCTTTTTGCATCATCAATAAAAGTGACATAATACCAAGAGCCACCGAGAGAAGATACTTGAGCTGGTCCCCATACATCCATATGCACAAGCTCTAATTTCTCATCTTTCTTTTGCTTCCCATCCTTGAGAAAACTAACTCTCTCTTTTTTTCCATACACACAACTTTCACAGAAATCCATATTAACACATTTCAGACCTAGTAAAACATTCTTTGAATGAAGTACTTTCATACCTTTTGCACTCATATGCCCAAGTCTATTATGCCACAGTGTTGATTTAGAACCCATAGCAACTGTCTAATTTTTTGCCTACTGAATTGCAGCAACTATTCCTGAACATTGATTTTTATCTGCAATAGCTAAAGTAGAAGGAATAGTATGACCTGTACAAAGATATAAGGTGCCTACTTTCACACCTTTTGCTACCACTAAGGCACCTTTTGTAACCTTCCAATTTTTATCACTAAATGTAACAACACAACCTTCATCATCTAGTTGCCTTGCTGAAATTAAATTTCTGTTTAACTTTGGAATGTGCCTTACCTCATGTAGTAGCCAATGATTTCCATTTTGCAACTTAATCTTTATTCTTCCCTTTCCAACAATCTGACAGGGTTGGTTATCTCCCAAATAAACCAACCCAAAATCCCCTTGGACATAATCAAGAAAATAACTTCTATGGGGCGTAGCATGAAATGAAGCCCCTAAATCTAACACCCAAGAATCATCAGTATTATCAAGGGAAAGAATCAAAGCATCCTCATCAGATTTATTACTTACCACATTTTCCTCTTTATTTCCTTCCTTTTTGTCTCCTTTATTTTTCTGAGACCAACAATCTTTCTTTAAATGACCTGGCTTACTACAGTACCAACAATCCTTCCTTTCTTTGGATTGGGACCTTTTTTCCTTTGAATTTCCTCGTGACTTTCCATGACCTCCAGAATTATTTCCTCTCTCCTTTGTTTTGCCCCTACTTTCTGCATTCAAAACACCGCCTGATGTGGATGTTCCACCTGAGCTTTTCCTACGAATTTCCTCACTCAAAATAACACAAACAACATCATCAAATTTCAATGTATTCGAACCAGAAACAAAATTACTAATAGCCATGACCAAGCTATTCCATCTTTCAAACAAAGAACATAGAATCAAAAGAGCCCTAACTTCATCAAAATTTACATTTACAGAAGTTAATTGACTGGTAATCGTATTAAACTCATTTAAATGATCAACAACTAACCCACCTTCTGCCATTTTCATATTAAATAAATGCTTCATAAGAAATACCTTATTTGAAGTGGAAGGATTTTCATATAACTTTGCCAAGGTTTCCATCAACTCTTGAGTTTTCTTAGCTGTTGTAATATTGAATGCCACCGATTGTGCCAAGCATAAACAAATGGCTCCCTGCGCCTTTCTATCCAGAAGATTCTAATCCTCATCACTCATTATTTCCGGTTTCTTGGATATTCCTTCCAATGGCCTCCATAAATCCTTTTGATAGAGATAATCCTCTATTTGCATCTTCCATAACTGATAGTTCTACCCATTGAATTTATCTACCTTCAATTTACCCTTGTTCGCCATTGCTCCCACTTAATCATGCAACTCCTACTCAACCATGATACTTTCCAACAGACGATAATCGAACACAACCTGCTCTGATACCACTTGTTAGGGTTAGAAGGTAGATATCTAACAGTTAAATGCAAATTTGATCAATAAAACAGAAAAATAAAACACACAGAAAATTATAGCAAAAACAAGACAACACAAAGAATTTAATGTGGTTCACCCAATCCAGGCTACATCCACAAAATCGTAGCCATCCAATGATTTTATTATCCAGTGTAAAACATATTACAATATAGCTAATAATGCCCCACTACAACCCCCATCCAAATTGCTTATAACAAGCTTTTTAGAAGTTTTCAAAATTAGGGTTCTACAAAGTCAATTTTTCTTTTGTCGGCGAGGATACATGAAGAGTGTACAATATAGCATGATCAGTCACCACATACCAACATGACACGAATTTTTTAGTTTCTTTTGGAGTCTTCAAGATGTTTATATTGCATACTTTTATGTGTATGCTTCATTTGTGCTTGTGATGTGCTTTATATTTGATGTATGTGTAGCATATAAGATTCAACTCAACAAAAGAAAGACTAGATTTCTTTGCTAAATGATCATGTAAATGCTACACTTAGATTAACTAGCCTTAAATTTGTTTAAATAACTATTCTACTACTATTCAAAGTAGATTATACTAATTAATCTAAAGTGTTTTAATTAAAAACAACCTAAGTTATCTAAATGGGATAAAACACTAAAAGGAAATAGATTGTTATTATTTATCAAACATTAAATGATAAAAATGAAAAGATGAAGGAAAAACTAGAATTATACAATAGAGCCTGAGAACCTAGTATTAAAATTTGGAGCTCATTGGACCAGACACATGTGCTAAGTATGGGAATATGCATGATGCACTATAGTTCCATACAATGGAAAAACACAAAAATGCTAATCTAGTTCAAAAAAATATGTCCTAGATTTACAAACAATAAGAATATAAAAGTGACAAGTAAATCATCACTAATAGGATAAATAAAATAAATTAAATTTAGACGAATATATTGCAAAGAAATTTATAGAAATGATAAATAATAAGAGAGAAGTTGAATATCTTTCACCAAAAAATAAAAATTACTAAAGAGATAACATGAGATGTTTTTGGTGGTTTTAAGGAGCTTTCATGTAGGTCAAATCCTTGGTTTGGATTTCCAACCTCTATAAACAACTTATGTTTTTTTATAATAATAATAGAAATGAAAAATGCAACACAAATAGAATAATAGTGTTATAAGGAATGCAAAAGAATGAAAATGGTAATGCTAATAAGTGAGAGTGTGATCCCAAAATTCCAAATATAATAGCACAAAGGGATTCAAAAATAGGAATATTGAGAAAATGAGAAGAAATTGGAGTAAAATAATACAAAATAATATGACCTCATGAATTCTTTGTAGTAGCCAATAAATATTACAATGTTGTTGTAGTATTTCTATCACACATCCATAAATTTGATGACATAAGATATATTTCACATCAAGTAGATTGATTGTATTAGTTCACACCATTGTTAACTTTCTAGAGAGTGCTCAAATTTATAAGAGAGTGATAGAATGCAAATAATTAGTTTGAAAATGGATTGAAGAGAGAGCAGGAGGTGAGTAGTTGTTTGGATTCTCTAGAGTGATTACTTGTTGACTAGAAAGGTGGAATAGGTTGAAACACTCAACAATGATCAAGGATTGATCAAATGTTGTGGGATGCTAGCACATTATTTAGATCTTGACAATTCACACTAGTGTTTAGATAATTCCAACCAAACAAACATGTAAAGACTAAGTCATAACACAAGAATAATGCTTGGAACACAATATTGGGGTTAAAAAAATTGATAAGCCTTTGTCATTGGGGGAATGGATAATATAGAGGGCTAACAACACACTAGGAGAATGGACACTAAAGTGAGTGTGAAATATAGCATGAAATTACAAGAGTATACAATTTTTGATGTTACATTTTCCCCCACTTTAGTGAATTTTAAATTATGTTGTAGTGTAGAAAATTGTACTCCTTTACATTTTCACACTATGTTTGCATCCCCTTAATTAATTGGACTTAATTAAGCTTCTAATTGCCTAAATTTTGCATTCCTAAGCCTTATTATTCCCATTTTCCGAAAGGGAAACCAACATTAAATAAATGCTAACATTATTTTAAGCACCTTGGAAATTGTGTGTCCTAGATTTAGGTCCTAGACTCATTTGCCCAAGGGCGAAGGGGTTCCCTTTAAGTACCAAGACCCAATTTTTAATAAGTTTTTGGTGGTATTTTAATGATTCAAATTCAAGTTTCAAATGTTGGCTTATGGAATCTAATTTTCAGGAAATTAGATAAACACCTATAAAATACATAGTTATTTTATCAATTCAAACTTAACATGCATAATCAATAGATCATATGAGAAAATATTATTGTGAAGAGTATTGAAGATCAGATTTATCAAGCATCTACAAAAACAATCAATATCATATCATCATATCAAAGTTATGTGTGATCATATTATGTTTTGGAGCTAACATTGTGATGTAGGTTTCAAGCATTCAAGCATCAAATCAAGCACTCATTCAAGCCAATTCATGCAAGATCCAATCCTTAGAGAGATGTGTTAGAATTTAGTCCTCTAAGGGAAGCCATTAAGGGTTTGGTGAGTTGTGACATAGCATTATTCATTCATCAATTTTTTTTTCCATTTCATCATTATTTCATTATCAAGGCTTAATTACCAAATTGGGGTTTGACCAAGGAAAACCCCTATTCACCCAAAAACAAAAGAAAAATCCTTCTCTTTGTGTGTGCAAATTTACAGTAGAAGGACTGAAATTGGATCAAAAGTATAATTTTACAAAGTTATCAAATTTGTCAAGCGATGGAAACTCACCTACAAATTTTTTTGACTTTTTGATAACTAGTGGAACCTGGAGAAATCAAAAGCCTAGATTTGAGCTCTGAGGACTTTGAAATCATATTTAGACCCTTGTATAGAGACCCATTCACCCTAGGGTGAATCTGTCCTTGTAGGACACTCAACAACCATTTTTGGAGCCAAGTACACATCAGTTTTCCCTTCGTAGATCTACCTGAAGGTTGTTGTTTCTATTTGTGCTATCCATTAATTTTGTATTCCAAGTTTTGCATCATATAATTGAGTTCATTAGGCATTTTATTTTCATCTCCCAAAAGTGCATTTTAGTCATTTTTTGTAATTAGGAAACAACAAGATCTTCCCCATAGAGTTGACTCACCTCAAGGTTGAAAGTTAATTCTATCCTTGGGAAATATCATTTCCTAATGAAACTAGGAAAAGTGAGGGTGTCCTAGGTCATCATTTCATTCTAGTGAACCCCTTACACCATTTTTCTATGTTTCATTTTGGTGAACCTGACATTCTTATACTATAAGCTTTCTAAAATTGGAGATCCTTCAAACCCTAGATCTAGGATTTTGCATTAGTTTGCATTGCATCTCATTTAGGGTTTTCAAAATTGTATTAGTTTGCATTTCATTTAGGGTTTTAAAAGTGCTTTTGCATCATTTAAAATCTCAAAAATCCAAAAAAATTCCTGCATATTGCATTCATTTTACATTATAGTCTACATATTAGTGTTTTTCAATTATTTACATCAAAAAATTCAAACAAAATTACATCTAGAAATTTGTCATTTTACTTGTTATTTATCATCAAAATTTTACTTGAATTTCTTCATAAATTTTTAGAAATATGTAACTAAAAGTGTTTGTTTAAAACTTGAATCAGAGACCTTAAACATCAACTCAAAAACCCAAATTTTAACTTTTTCAACCCCTATGCAAGGACCCATTCACCCCAATTTTCATCATTACTAGAACAACTCGAGCTAAGCATCCAACACTATCCAACACATTGATATGCATGGAAATATGGAACGAGAGATTACAACTTGTCGCCATATATGTTTTTCTCTAACTTTTTTTTCTATGTTTGCAGGTTGTTAGTACTTACCTTGCTTAACTCCTTACATCTGCATGTGTTTAAGGCAAGGTGGTGTCGATAGAAGCAAGCTAAATGGAAACCATTAATTTGACTAGACACCAAAATATTTTTTCAAACTACAATGCAAGATTTCAAGTGTGCCACACCTGATCGATATCATTTCCAATAAAGGATCGGATTATGCATTCTTCCTTTAAATATCTTTTTTTTCATCAACATTCTACAAAGTTAAAAACCTTCGCCTATTTTTCTTGTTTGCTACGAGCTTGGGTCTTTGTGAGTTTCTCTTTGCCTCATTGGTGTGAAGCTTTCCCACTTGAATTTATGTTCACAAGATGGCACACAATGGGCATCGAGCGATGGTTTCAAATAGCTTGTAGTTTCACCCTAGAAACTACAAGATGGTGGTGGCGGTTCAACCGTGGGAGCTTCTGTTTTCTGGTCCTGCATAGAAGAGGAACATCTACAACAAGTGTTTAAGGTAAACTATCCAACAATCCTAAATTGCATTAAAAATTTGATAGGAGAAGAGATTCTGCACATTGGCTTGCAAAGAATAGTTTTTCCTGTGAATCTTCTTTCCATCTTCCTATCCAACTCGATGGACTTGCTTCAAAATTTCAAGTTTCTTTAGTCTGTTGCTAACAAAATTATGAAGGAAAAATACTTGCAAGAAGGTGCTTTGTTGCAGAGTGTTCAAGGTTATGATCTCACACATGGCGAAGGGTTTATTGGCAGTCTCTTTCCCAAGCATTATCTCTATTACAAACAGAGATATGTTGACACCTATGAAGCCCTCAAGCTCTCTTTACTCAAAGGCTCATTGACTTATCTATATCAAGCTTTGAGTAGGTTCCACTTTGATTTTGACAAGGAAGAGACTGATAATTTTAAAAGGAAGTACCATGCACTTTCATTTCTTTTATCTCATTAGTGTGTTCAAGGTCTGCAACAGAATGTTCCTATGCAAAATTTTCAAACCAACAGGGTTAATGTGCAGATTCTAGACATAAATGTATAACAGTTCATTCTTAGGCTTAGGCTGTAAGTCAAATTCAAATGTTAGTTGTTGAAGGCCAAGGAGAGAATTTTATCAACCTGGGTAATAGGGGTGTTTAAACAGTCAATCATGAAATATTTTTGTTGTTGGTAATTAGTAGTATATATGAAATTTGTAGCTAGGGTGATAGGGCCTAGTAAGTAATGATCTGTATAGATCAATTTTGCATAAAATTATAGTAGTTTTAAGGGTGGTAGGGTTGGTCATGTAATTTTGTACACTGAAAGTAGTCATCAACTGGGTTTTGAACTATTTGTCAAAGTCCAAACTCAATATGTATTAAATTATATTATATTAATATATCTATAGGCTTATGGCCTTTTTCTCAAAAAAAAAAGGACCCATTTGCCCCAGGGTGAATTTGTCCTTATACAGGTCATTTTCCAAATTTTTGAGCATAAATTTGTCTATGTTTGCTTTATTTTGGCTATTGGTAGACCTTAGTTTCAATTTTTGGAATTGCAATTTTCTGAAATTGTTTGCATTCAAGTTAATTGGTCAAAACAAGTGTATAGTTCAAACATAAACTTTGCATTCAAAACTCATCATTTTTCAGTTTCTTGCATTCAAAAATCAAAAAATTCTTGCATGTCATATCTGAAAATTTCTATATCTCTTTACATACTTGCATTGTGTGTCCAATTTCTAGGTGTTTGCTACATTTATTTAGTGTTTTTTGTCCATTTTGGGTGCACTTTTTGTTTGGTGAAACTTGTATGAGTATTACAACCTGGTGTCCTATTGCTAATACTTCAGTGAGATGTAGTTTGAGACTCATGGCATCTTGTGTTGGTACATCCACTGTGGATCTTGGGTTTTCTAACTCTTTCACTCATAGTGTTGACACTAGTCAACCCATTTTGGAATCCATACCTGAAATAACATGTCCTATGACCTCCAATCTTATTGATGTTGAAACCATTGTTCCTCAAGAAAACTTGCAAAAAATGGATAAAGCCTTAGAAAAACTTCAAAACCTTGTGAGTGTTGAATATATTGTTGGTACTATGGTTCTCGTCATAGATAACATGATAAGAATGCTTGATAATAAATTAGGAATAGAAATTGTGTGAAGCTTAGCTCATATTATTGATGATCATGTTCCTACAATGGCTAGTTATGCTCAAAATTTATGATACACTCAAAGTCAAGGTGGAAATCAAATTCCCCCCTACAATTGTGGCCTCTATCCCTATATACACTCATTCAACTGTTACTATAACAAGACAACCAACTAGCAACATCAATCCAACTTTGAGTATGTCCACTGGGAATCCTTTTAGCTTTGTGAACTCAAACATCATATCTCCTAACCCATCACCTCTCACAAACTTGTAATTCACTTGTCCTCCCAACACATATACACCTCCACCTTATTCACCTCCATCTCAAAACACAACCAATGATTTTATCCTTAACCAACTTTTGCAAAATGTTTCATACCTCCAACAAAAAATTCCACATTAAACCAAAATCAAAATGGCTAACTTTCATAATATATCAAATGAAACCCATTATCATTGGAGATATTGAAAGCACAAATGCCACAAGGCATAGAGATTCCTAGATTTGATAAATATGGTGGTAAAGGATATCCTAGCAACCATGTCTCGATATGCACCGCCTTATGTAGTGACTTCATTTTTGAAGACAAGCTCTTGGTTAAGATTTTTCCTAGATCCTTGAAAGATACAACCTTGGAATGGTTTTTCTCTTTATCAAATAATTCAATTCATTCATTCAATGAACTTGTTGATGCCTTCCTTAACCATTTCCAAGTGCACATCAGTCCTAAGATGGCCTTACCATATTTAATGCAATGTAAACAAAATAAGATGAAAAGGTAACTTATTTCATAGCACAATACCAATTTCTTTACTCACAAATTAACATTAAGATTCTTGATGTCGATCTTCAAATAATGTTCATTAAAAACTTGAAAACCAATATTCAAGATAATCTTGGGATGATGAGATTCCCTTACTTCACTCACTTGTACATGACCCTCTGTGACTATCAGAATTCAGTTAGTCACTGTGAAGTGCAAACTTCCTCCAACCATCCTAAAAAATTTGAATCCGTGACTCATAATAATTTCCAACCATTCAAGAAACAAAATAAGAGATTTATACAAATAAATCCCCCTCAAACAAATCAACTTGTTGAATCTCAAGTGGCTGTTATAAAAGCAACAAATCTATATCAATTTAGGGACAAGAATAGACAATTTACCTCATTACCTGATACCCTTCATTCCATCATGTTGCAACTCTCTGGTAAGAACTTAATGACCTTACCTCCTATTAGAAACCTTGATCCTACTAAGCCTTTACCCCTGAACTATAATCCAAATGTCTTTTTTCCATTATCACCGACAAAATTGACACGATACAGAATGATGTATGTGTCTTAAAAATATTGTGCAAGACCTCATTGATTCTAATCAAATATAAATTGGTGGTGTTAATGATAAAGGAAATAATTTTGTTGCCCTACCCAACCAAAATTTGCAAATATTTACCAATCCAATGCCAAATCATAACATCTCATTTATTAAAGCTAGTGGCACCAAGAATGATGTGATGAATATTAACAATATACAAGATATAACTAATGATAACATGACTGATAATAGGGATGATATATACACAATGATCAAATTCATTGAAATTCAACCTCATAAGGGCAAAAAAAAAATGTCTCTTAATATTGCTTTCTCACAAAATGACATAATTAAACATGCACCCGATGGTCCTCTTTATATAGCCAAAAGAATCAATGACAAGCCTACCAATGGGATATTAATTGATATTGTATGTGTAGACAATGTGATCACTGAGGAATTATTTTTTGTGCATGAACTTTATCGAGATATTATGAATAATCAGAAGCATGGATCAAAACACATAATTTTTTTGCTTTCCCTATGATAGGTTTTATCACTCCCCCCTTAAAAGTTGGACCAAAGTAATTAAACGTCTCATTTTCCATCATCTCGTCATTAGACCAATTCCATGTGAAACTAGGCTATCCATGGATATGCTCCATGGATGTTGTCCCATCGATAGTGCATAAATGCTTAAAATTCCAATTTGATAATGAAATTTTCACTGTGCATCATAGCGGTTTTTATCCTGTGTCTTCTTGTGGAAATTTCTCATTAGATTTATTTTGGCCCAAACCTATGGAAGCTATTAAACCTCATGAGGACTTCTTTTTCAAATCTTACCAAAAGTTCAAAGCAAAGAGCATAGTATAACTATCTCTTAGCAATATCCCTCAACCCATGCTTGAGTCTCCTATCATTGATGAAACCATGATTGAACCACAAGCTCTTCCAAGTAACCAAGATAAATCCATGACAAATCCTACACCTATTTCCTATAAGAGACCAAGGGAAAACTATACAATTCTCATTGTGCCTCCTAAGATCAAACAAGTTTATAAACATAAGGAGAAAGTGGTTGACCAACCCTTGATGGTTCCTTCCATTCCTCCCTTGTGGGAAGAAAAGAAACTTGTGGTTGATAAACCTGCTCCTACACAATCACAACTTGAAAACCATGCAAAAATAAATTGAAATTCTAAAGAGCATATGTGTGAATGTTGTGCTATTGTTCGTAAGTTAGGAAAAGAACAAACAAACAAAACAAGATCAAAATCTAACTAAAGCAAAGCATGATGATTCTCCACCTTCACCACAAAAAACACATAAAACCTCTATGGACATTATCATTAGACCTCCTATTGTGATTAACTTGGATGATGATAATGAGATTGTTAATGTTGATGAGGAAGTGCATAATGAGCTGAATTTTTTATTTTCCTCTTCTATGAGCTTAGATGAAAATAATTATGACGATCCTCCTAACAAGAGGGACTCACCATGCGTTGAACTTGGTGATTTTCCTAGTTCGACACTCATTGTTGCCCCTTTGGTTAGTCATCCGCCTTCCACATATGATGAACAAGATTGGGATGCAAACAACTTGCTTTAGGTCGAATCACATGTTTCATACTATCTTTATGCCTATTCATGTTCTTTGTGTGATTGCATGTGTGTAATGTGATACCATGTACTGTGTTGCGTGGAATTTCTTTATGTTTGTGAGCCTACTTTGGATGACCCTTGTCACTCCGTTGGTGCAAGGATACAAAGGAAGTGAATCTGTTGTGGCATTCTTCTATTTGTATCTATATTCTTCTATTTTTTGTAACCATTATCTTTTCTTTTGTCTTGTGTTTCCTTTTGGGGACGATGCAAAGTGTCGAGACATTTAGGTCTCTTCCATGTTGACCCAAAAGGATTCTCCTTTATCTTTTCTCTCTTTATGTGTCATTTTTCCTTTGTGCTTGTTGTTCCATGAGTTTATTTGGGGAATGATGATGATTCTAAGCTCAATTATATCATTGAAGCAAAGACATACGTTGATCCCAAATCCATGGATCCTTTATGTGTTATCTTAGGATTGCATATGGGGGGAAACCTCCTTTTCATGACGTAGCTTTATTTGGAAACATATGTTTGGCATAGGTATTTCCAAATAAGCTCTCATGTCTCTTTCATCTATTGAATTTTATCATATTCTACTTTATAAGTAATTGCTCATAGCATGGTTTTTAGCAATTTCTTTAAAGGGGGGGGAATTATGCCTCCTGCTTGTTGCTTGCTTGATGACATAACCTCTTTTTAAAAGTGTGGTCTTCTTATTTCACATGATGAGTCTTTTTTTCGGTGACATTAGGATTGATGTCCTTTAAGAGTGTGACCTTTCTTAGCATATGGCATTCCTCTTAGTGGTAATGCTATGGATTACATTCCCTAATGTGTGAATCTTTTATCTCTCGACTAGTCCTCTCTTTATGGTGATATTGAGTGTGATGTTCCCTAAAGTGAGACCTTTCATGAACTAAGCAAAACCCCTTTCACTATCTTAAACCAAAACTCTTGGCCACCAAGCATAACACAACTTGCTTTGTGGTGCCTTTATTTCATGAGTGTCTAGCATAAAATAGCTTTCTAGCCTTGTGATTGTCGTATGTGGCACCTTATCAAAGTTATCAGGGAGGGTACACACCTAGTGTATATCGGATTGCACCAGACCATTATGTATTTCTCATATTTCCTTGAGGCTCACCTAGTGTATATCAGACTACACTAGCCTTTGTGATCGTATCATTTGGACAAATAGTTGAGGCTTGATATATTTTTCTTTTTATTGTTGCATTAATTTTGACATTATATGATGTATATTGTGTTGTTGCTACATTTGTATGTCTCTTTGTGCTTTTGTTGGTTTGCCATGGGATCTTTGATCCTGGGGCTTGATCATCCTCCTTGATCTTTGTTATCTCATATTTCTAATAGTTGTATAATTAGAACTCTCTTGACTTATTTGTCTACTTTAGTGTGAGTTTGAGCATGGGGTCATACTCTCACTAAATGGGGGCTAAATGTAGTGTAGAAAAATGAACTCCTTTACATTTTCACTATGTTTGCATCCTCTTAATTAATTGGACTTAATTAAGCTTCTAATTGCCTAAATTATGCATTCCTTAGCCTTATTATTTTTGTTTTCCAAAAGGGAAACCAACATTAAACAAATGCTAACATTATTTTAAGCACCTTTGAAATTGTGCATCTTAGATTTAGGTCCTAGGACCCTTTTTCCCAAGGGCGAATGGGTCCTCCTTAGGTTCCAAGACCCAATTTTTAATATGTTTTGGGGAGCATTTTAATGATTCAAATTCAATTTTCAAATGTCGGCTTATGAAATCTAATATTTAGGAAATTAGATAAACACCTATAAATACATAATTATTTTATCAATTCAAACTTAACATGCATAATCAAGAGATCATATGAGAAAAAATTATTGTCAAGAGCATTGAAGAGCGGATTTATCAAGCATCTATAGCAAAAATCAAGATCATATCATCATATCAAAGTTATGTGTGTTCATATTATGTTTTGGAGCTAACATTGTGATGTAGGTTTCAAGCATTCAAGAAATCATTCAAGCCAATTCATGCAAGATCCAATCCTTAGAGAGATGTGTTAGAATTCATTCCTCTAAGGGTAGCCATTAAGGGTTTGGTGAGTTGTGACATATCATTGTTCATTCATTAAATTATTTCCATTTCATCATTATTTCATTATCAAGGTTTAATTACCAAACTGGGGTTTGACCAAGGCAAACCCCTATTCACCCAAAAAAAAACATTTTTTCCTCTCTTTGTGTGTGCAGATTTACAAGTGAAGAATGACTAAAATTGGATCAAAAGTATAATTTTGCAAAGTTGTCAAAGTTTTCAAGTGATGAAAACTCACCTACATAATTTATTTCTGACTTTTCGATAGTGGAATCTAGAGAAATCAGAATCCTAGATCTGAGATCTAAGGACTGTGAAATCAAATTTTGGACCCCTATATAGAGACCCATTTTCCCTAGGGTGAATTTGTCCTTGTAGGAAACTCAACAACCATTTTTGGAGCCAGGTACACATCAATCTACCCTTCTTAGATCTTCCTGAAGGTTGTTTCTATTTGTGTTATCCTTTAATTCTGCATTTCAAGTTTTGCATCACATAATTGAGTTCATCGGGCATTTTATTTTCATCTCCCAAAAGTGCATTTCAGTCATTTTTTGTCATTAGGAAATAGCAAGATATTCCCCATAGAGTTGACTTACCTCAAGGTTGAAAGTCAATTCTATCCTTGGGAGATCCCATTTCCTAATGAAACTAGGAAAAGTGAGGGTGTACTAGGTCATCATTTCATTCTAGTGAACCCCTTCCACTATTTTTCTATGTTTCATATGCTAAAATAAGCACATCAAAGTACAAAAAGGAAATTACTAGAAAGTAAACATGTTATGACACCAAAGAAAATAATATAGATGAAGAAAATTTCTTCGAGCAAGGTGATCACACCCCTAAGATGAGAAGGTCTAGAAAATAAATGCATTTTGCAACTAAAACCTACACAGGAAATGAAGTTATATAGAACCTACTCAAATTAGGAACTAAACCAATAAAACCTACAAAATTGATATGTTAGCCAAATTCTAAGGATTAAAACATACACAAACCATATCTGAAATAAAATACATTATTAACAAACACATAAGAAAACACAATACTAACACACAAGAAAAGAGAACGAAAGAGAAATGAAGAGGCATTTTCTAGTGATGTGCAACTAAAAAGGAATTCCAAGTATGGCTTGAGGGCTAGCACATTGCAAGGTTTAGGAACCATACAAAACCTTCACAAATTACAGGTGTTGCAAATTGCTTTGTAGGGTGACCATGAAAAGTATCCAAATAAGTAAGTCATATGAAGTGCATGGGCTAACAAGTTATGTTATGCTAGGTGACTCATATGCTAAGGTAGGACATAGGATAAAAAGCTATATTATGCTAGGAAAACTCATATACTACATGTGTGCAAGTGTTTCTACTCCTAAATATGCAAAACAAACTATGAAATGCAAAGTAGAGAACATTAGACCACTTCAAGATTAGCCTAAGTTGAACACAAACAAAAGAAAGATAAAACAAAAGTGATTATACCTTTTATCTGTGTTGATCTCCTTGGTTGGCCCTTGATTAAAGATTGGATGTGTGCTCCTTTGGTGGCAAGATGTAGGGAAAACTTTAAGAAACACCCCCCCTTGGCAAAGGTGTAAAATCCTGGAAAATCTTGTATACTTCCTGATAAAAATATTAATTATAGTGTCAAATTTTTTCGGTTTTCGTGAAAAAAAAAGTCCATTGGCGAATCTTTTCTAATCGCTAGAAGTCTATGGAAAATCCTAGTGAAATGCAAATTTTTTAAAACCACTAAAAATTTTCCATTGGTGATTAAAATCTATTTTCAAACCAATAAAATATTTCGATTGGTGAATTAAACCTGTTTTCAAACCAAAAAAATATATTTTTGTGGGCGATTAATTTTTTTTTTCAAACTAAAAAATAAAATTCATTGGTGAATTAAACCTATTTTCAAATGATTAAGAAAAAAAAATTGGTGATTTAAACATAATATCAAACTAAAAAAAAATGTAGTGGCAAAGTGTTAGTGCAAATTTTCCTAACCTTATTTGCAAGTCTTTCTTGATCATCTTTGTAGTCAGTGGGTCGGAGGTTTCAAAAACTTTGAAACTTCAGACTTTGGTTCTAAGGTTCCAAGTTTCAGCGACCATGCGACATTATGGACCATGACCATTTGATAAATTTTTGATGGACGGCTATAGTTGCATTCTGGAAGTATATCTCTCAAGCACTAGATATGCAAATTGAAACCTCCAGAATTACAGTAGAACCGTTAGATTTTTAGAAATCAATGGTTGAAATTTTATTAATTATTTAGGTTTGTTGGTCATCCTGCTCTTGTTTACCGTTTAATATTGCCTAAGTTAGACCAAAATATTTTATGAAAAAGCCTTAAATCTCAACTCTTTAATCCTGAGGGTCGAGTCTCGTCAACCTAGCGATGTCCCCATTTTAAATTATGCACGTGCATAAAGTTTGTTTTAAAAGAGGGACCGTTCAATGAATTTTCTATGGACGACTATAGATGCGTTCCATAAGTAAATCCTTGAATTTCTAGACTTGTGAATTGAAACCTCCAAAATAACAGTAGAACCGCTAGATTTTCATAAATCAATGGTTGAGATTTTATTAATGATTGGTTTCAAAAATCAACATATAGTTCTGATCATAAGTGAGAAAAATTTATTGTGACTTATTAGCTAGGACATTGATAATCATTAAGGTAAAACGAGACATTTAATTCTCTCTTTTCAATGCATCGAAGTACTCTACCTTTCATTTATTCTTTTAAAATTCTCAATTTGGCTGTGGTATTGGGCGGCGACATGAATTAATACCATATGAATAGCCAGAGTGATTGGTTGGATAGCTTTATATTGAAAACTACACAATGTACTGTAGAATCGTAGATGATGATGTCAATAATCCAGTGATTTTGACAATCGACAGCTTGCATGGCACTGCCAATTTTGACAATTGACAGCTTGTCAACTTGAGCTACAGTTTGCAACTTTGCATGTAGCTAGCTTGAGGTATCGATTAAGTTGGATTTTTGGTTTGTGGCTGTGCGAATCACAATTATTACTAAGTAGTTAGTAGTAATTATACACAACCTCAGAGCTCACATGTGAAACGTGTGAGGTGTACAAGGTACTAGGCTGGTAGTGGCACTTTTGGTAGCACTTTTGGCCCATAAATAAGGATAGTGAGCACAACTAAAATCATTCGTTTAAGTGTCATAAGGGTTTTCATTTTGTAGGGTTAATAACTTAATAAGGATTTAGGAAGAAGATGATGCGGTATTATTGGGGATGCTCTAAATTCTCCTACCTCCAGTTATGTAGTTACAGAGTAAAAGACTAATTTCCTTCAAGTTTAGAATGGGTGGAATTGGAAAGAAGTTGATTTGGTTCACCTGACTTCTCAGATAGGTTTTGAACCAGGATGAGGAGCTCTGATGGACATAAGTGCTATCCCAATGCATGGAGGTTGCAAGTAGAAGATGGGAGCAGTTTTACTACCCCTTATCGTTTGCATGACTTTGGTTCTCAAAGGGGATAAGCACATTTTGTATCTTCATAGCTCCCATTTCCCCAGCATGGTTGGCTAGGCGAGTTCCTTGTATTTATTTTTAGACACCATGGCCTACCAGGCAAGCGCCATGCATTTATTTTTAGTGCTCATCTTCTACATGGGAGCAATTTGACAATCCCTCATCTTCTGCATCAGTCTAGTTTTGAAAGGGGCTAAGTACATTTTGAATCTTCACGGCTCCCATTTCCCCAATTTTATTTGGCCCCCTTTCCCCATGCATTTATTTTCAGAGCGACGAGGGTATGGCTGACTCAACAAGTCCCATGTGTTTATTTTCAGAGCTCATGGTTGACCCGGCAAGTTCCATTTATTTTCAGAGATACATGTATCACGTTTACGTTTTCAACTTTTCACCAGTAGTCCAGTAGAAGCTTGGCACTTGCGCTTACATTTGTATTTGTACTATGTAATAATGTGACATTGTAATTCAGTTGTAATAAAATAAATGGTTGTGCTATTAATGTTACATTGTAATTCATTTTATTAAGTCCTTTGCAAGTTAAGTGCTATTAATGGTTGTGCAATGTGCTATTAATGTGACATTGTGATTCATTTTATTAAGGCCTTTGAAATGTTAAGTTTCTGGCCCCTTGGCCTTGATGTCAATCCTAGCGAATTAAACTTTAAAGCAAATTTAAAGAAAATTTAAAACACATGTTTTATGTTTATTATTTATATCATAAATTACTCAATCATTCGATGAACATTTGATGTATGGTTGTAGTTTCATTCCGGAATGAAATGCACAGAGTGCTATGCTTGCAAACTTAAACCTTTGGAATCACCCTATAACTGTTAGAATAATAGAGATCAACGGTTTAGAATTTGTTGTCAATGCAGGAGTAAATTATTGTTTTAAATGTTGTCAGCCATGTACATTGTACTACCTAATTGTGTACTATGTAGTTCGTAAGTAACAAGTAGATGTTTTAGTGTCATTCAGTTTTCTCATTGTAGTGCACCACCCTATTATGGGTTCCACAGTTCCACTTCCAACAAAGCCATTCCAGTAACCCAGTTTCAAGCTTCAATGTAGTTTCGACTTCAAGAATCAAAATTCAAAATCTGGGTAAGGTAAAGAATTCATGTGGCTACGTTTCATCGCTTGAAGTTGACGTTTCTTAAAATCTTATTTTGTCAAACTTTGAAGCTTAGGTTTAGGGTTAAGAGGCTTAAGAATTAAGAAAAATTAAGGACTAATAGGGAATTCACAAATTTCATAATGTTGATTGTATCAACATGTCTACCACCAATACCACTAGAGAAATGTTGGATAAAAAAATACATTATACAAAATTGATTGAAACCCCAAGTTTCATTGATGAATACCATGATATTTATGATCCTGAAACCTATGGTAGGCGTACCTCAAAACTTATATTTTCATTTGAGAATAAGGCTACAAAGCAAATGCAAGTTAATAGTACCTGTGCACCATGGGTAACTGGATTAGGGCACATGATGTTACATGAGGTTTTCCCTTGCCCATAATTTATCATGGTCTGTGCCCTAAATTATGATGATAACAAAAGAGAAATTTTTAATAAAGATAGAAAAGAAGAATTGTTAGCCATTAATGCAGAAGAAATTGGAAAAGTGTTGGCCTTGGGGTTTACAACCAAAGAATTTGGAAATGTCCACATTGACCTAGAAAAGCTTGCTAGTGATTATGAAGCAGTGGATGAAATGGAGAAAAAATATTTCTTAAATAGAATAGTTCAGGATAGAAACAAATTGAAAGGTGATCATAAGCCTCCTTATGATTTGGATATTTTTAAACCATGGGTTAAGGATACTATTTCCATGCTAGCATTTTTCCTTGGACTGGATAGGAATTTGGAAGTGGGTGCATGCCTCCTTGAAATGGTGTATAATATCCATTATGGTGTTCCACATGCCAAATATAATTTTATTGAGCACATTGTAGAATCCATGCATAAACAATTTTTAATGATTAAAGGAGGTTCCACCAAGACATTTAGGTTCACAACCTACTTGTGCTATCTTTTTCTATTCAAATTCAGAGGAATGTTTTAGACCAACAAGCTTCAAATTCATCCCTATGGTAATAGTAATCTTGAGAAAAAGAAAATGGCTCTAGTATATGAATGGACCACTATTATAAGGTTGCATGATTCTCAAAGGAACTACAATAATTTTGTAGACTACTTTTTGGCTCCATTGGATCAAGCAATTGCAAATACTCCAATGCCTAGATTGCCTATGTCATGTAGAAACTGCATTCAACTAGGAAAAGAAATACAGTTGGTTGATTGGTACTTATTAGAAGCATATACTGTGCTAAGATTTTATGGATCGAAAGTACAGCCATACAAACTTCCAATACATGTGACAGAAAGGGTTTTTGCTTTGGAATATGTAAGGCAGATGCAGAGTATTGATGAAAGACACTTTACTAGTCAGGGGAAGAGGACCTTATTTCCTTCTTTACCTTTTTCATGTGGAGGGATGACATTCGAGAGAAAAGCATTTAGTGTGGCACATGATCTTTTGATTTTTTTTATTTTGATGTTATTTGCCACTGGCAGTATGGTCCATGTGACACCATTAAATCAATGATTGTGCTCAATAATAATGCTAAAGGTAGAATTCAACATCAAAGTAAACCCTTGCTTGAAAACTTGAGAAACAAGGATTCTTGGGATGAGGTCAAAGTAGAAATGGAGAAAAGTGTTGCTGAGAATGGTATTTCTTTTGAACAATTGTTAGCAGAAATTATGGCATTGCATCAAAAGACAATTAGGAGGTACAACAATTTTTATGAAAAAAGTCATAAACCATCTAGTAGAGTAAAAATGCCAGATTCTCTAGAGAAGGAAGTTACGAAAAAAAATTGTTCAAGATAAAAAATTACTACCTTTTGGTCTATGAGGAAGGACCTAGGTGTCCAAGAGCTCTTGCAGAGTATGGAGATAACAAAGAAGATCTTGAGTTTAGCAAATTATGAAATATAGAGCATCCAAATGAACAAGAAGATGAAGAAAGTGATGATGATAGGCAAGAAGAAAGCCATGTCAATTTCAAACTTGGTTTAAGTGAGGCCACAAAAGAAGCATTTACTACAGGAGCAGCCATAGCTAAAAAAAGGGTTATGAAGGTGGTCCTTTGGGGTCCCAAACACAAGATCGTTGGATGGTAATAGATGTAGAGCATAGAAAACCAGTTGATAAATCTAGCCTTGGGTTTGGAGGTGAAAAAGTAGACCTAGGGTATACAGGTCAATTTGTTAGAGCTTCAAGTTCAAATCCTCATCCTCATGGTTAGACACAATCACAACTAGGACATGCCCATGGTGGAGGGCTTAGTGCAACAGGCATTGCCTCTGGTGGTGATGGTATGGGTAGTAGTACTATTAGTGGTTAACATGTGCTACAACAACAAATTACACACAAGAGGACAACAAAATATACCATAGAAACACCAGGTGATCAAGGCATATAGAAGAGGCAAATGATTTTGACAGGTCCAACTCCAAGTCACACTACCAGTGGTTCCACCACAAAGGAGTTATTTCCAGGCACTCCCCCAATGCCAGTTAGTCTGGTTGCAACATCATTAGCAAGTACTATTCCTTTTCCATTCAAGCATTCCATTGTTCTTCTATCCCTGGGTTTTGATTACATTGAAGAGTTTAAAAAGAAATTAGAATTGAATAAAAAAGAAAAGAAGCAACTAATAGAGAGTGTGTCTACTCTAACTTCAGAGCCTACAACAACCATGGTATTACCCACATTTGACACAAGTAAATAAATCATGGAGTACACATTTATTGTTCCCACAATTCAAAATAGACCAGCAAATCAGATGGATCCATCTGAATTCCAAGTGAAGAATTTTCAATTGGATTTTTTTGGACTTAGAAATACTGACAAAATTAATGTATCAAAGAAGAACAATGAATTGGTGTACACATCATTGTTGAAACAAGATAGAGAGAAAAAAAGGTTGTAGACTCAAATTGAAAATTTACAGGTAGACCTAGCAAATGAGAAAGTAAAGAGGAAAGCAATAGATAACAAGAGCAATGAATTAGAAAAAAGAATTAAAAAATCTGCCTCTACATTAACAAGCAAAGAGGATAAGTAGAATGAGATTGAAACTACAGTGAATGAACTAAAGCAAAGGCTAGATGAGAGCAACAAGAAATATATGATGAGTAAAAATCCACTTCAGAAAAATTAAGACTAAGCATTACAAATGGAAATGCATAGTGGGAACAAAAATTGGAGAATGAGAGAAAAAGAAATGAAAGATTGGAGGCAGAGCTCATGGAAGAAAAAAATGAAATTAAGTCTTGTCAAAATAAGTTATCTTCATTTTGTAGAGAAATAATGAGGCATATGAAACAAAAGATCTAGGATGAAATAATGCAGGGGATTGATCATTTGTGTGACATGTTTCAATTGATTGATGCTATTAGACAACATCATAAGAAGCTCAACAAATATTTAATGGAGAACAAAAATGTGCTAGCATTAGAGAAATCAACAAATCAAATTCAACAAACGATCTTCAAAGCCAGTGACAATGTTTTGAAATCAAAAGGGATTACTAATCAGCTTGCTACATCAATGACATTATCATCTATCATTGAAAAGTGTTTGAGAATGCGTGAAACAGAGAAATATTTGCATTTGGCTGCAAATAGGATGAAGAAGGTAGATGAAAAGTTAAGGAACTTCACAGAGCTTGGTTTACCAGAGGCTTTTGACACAAATGAGCAATTCGTTGCATGGAATGATTTCAAAAAGAAGATGGAGGATGCAAGAAAGATTGATTTGGACCAATTTCCTCAGAACCCAGATGTGGTGACCTATTTGGATTCCATCAAACCATTGCTAACCCTGAATGCAAAATTGATTGAAGAATCCAAGATAGGTTCCAATTTGAATCATGAATTGTTAACAAATCTTCAAGTCAAACATCATCAGTTAGAACAAATGACAATTCCAACACCTGAAGAGTGGAAGTTGCTAGAAAAGGTGATGCAGTGATTTAACTTTTGATAATATGAGTTTCCAAGTTCCAACTCAGCTCTGTGTAGAGTTGTCTTTGAGCAATATTTTGCATTGCCAATGTCTCTATGTATTCCTTCATGTGATACAGTGATAATCAATTTAAAAACTCAAATTCATACTTCAGTAATGTGTTGATGTTTAATTATCTGTATTATTTATTATATCATTTGAAGAAAAATGCTGGTAGTGGTTTCAACTTCTAGATACACTTGTTATTATGTTCATTGTTGTATATGCTACTAATACTATTGTTAATATGTTATTAATCTAATAAGCATTGATTTGAGTGATGAATCGTTGAGCACATGCTCAAGTTTTACTTTTAACACAATCAAAATATGAACTATAAGGTGATTTTAATTCCAGGCATCCATAATCTTAGTGAAATTGCATTACAATTCACACATCAATACTCAATCTCCATGACTACTTAACATATCCACTAAACATTTATATGAATTCATGTCGTGGATTATCTATTATTGGAATTGGAATGATGGATTTTTGGTTAGTTTCATTGCTACTAAGTTTTGGTGAAGAGAGCGGTTTTGGTGCTATTCCTAACCTTAGTTGCTAGCCCTCAGAGTTTTATAACCTTGTCGCAGAGCTCTAAATTTTCATAACTCCCCTATTCCTCGACATGGTTGATGGTTCACTTTTTTGAGTTGCAAGTCTTTCTTGGTCATATTTCTAGTCGGTGGGTCAAAGGTTTGGAAAACTTTGAAACTTCATACTTTGGTTCTAAGGTTCCAAGTTTCAACGACCACGCGACATTATGGACTTATCTTGCCTTTCAAAGGCACCATCATCTAACATCTCATTGAATGCTATGTACAGACTAAACTTGAGTTGTCTTTTCAGGAATTTCCAAAAGCATGTTATGTACAGACTAATGTAAAATATAAAATACAATATAAAATATAAAATATCACAATTTCATGGAATACAACATAAAATATCATCAAGTACAGTTTGACTTTGGAATATGATTCATGAAGTGCAATATAAATTTTTTTTTCATGAAGTGCAATGATTCACAATTTCATTGAATACAATATAAAATATCATCAACTACAGTATGGAATAATGGAATTTGATCCTGGGATCCATGAAGTGCAATATAAATACCTAAAAGCTGCTAATTCTCTTGAATCTCTTCCATTTCCCAAATGGACTAGGGGTCCTCAATCTGACGTTCATCATCAGATAAAGTAAAAGAGTCATCTTGAATTTGATTCCAAGTCTGCTCTTCATTTTCTTCGGACTGTGTCTGAAATTCAACATTCATTGTGCTATTTTTGTCAATGTCAGCTGTCTGAGTCCCATTGCCACTACTAGTGCCACCAGTACCAGCCTTTGGAATTGGAGTGTTGCACAACCCGACCCCTCTTCTTTCACATGTGGACCTCCAGATTGTGAGTTCCCTTTCAAAAGGAAAATTTCTGACATCATACGCAGTTCCTTTTATCCTCAAGCAATTTTCCAAATTCTTGTCTAGTTTGTTTCTTAACTTTGATTTCAAAAACCCTAATGTACTGAAAACTCTCTCATCCTCCACCGACCCCAATATCATTGTTTGACATAAATCAGCAAGTTTGAAATATTTTGATATCAAACCACACAATATTTCACTCTGGCCTAAGCTTGTCCAAACCTTTTTTATTGATCCTGGTTCAAAGGCCTTGTCCTTTCCCATGGATTTATACTAATCCTTCATATCTGTTGCAAAAATCCCACATTGTTTTCTAAGCTTAGCTTCATCTAAAATTCCTTCTATTTTCTACTCATTGTATGTTACAATTTTGAAAAATTATTCGATCAAGATTTTTACCTAAGCATGAAAAAATGTGGGGTTATCTCGGTTTTCCAAAAATTGAGGATACACAATACTCATGGCTTCAAGTATTTCATGTCGAGGGAATCTTTCCTGAATCTCTAAGGAAAGAGATTTTGCAATTTCCTTCAAATTATCACCAAAAAATTTAACAATGCCTTGAAAATCTTCCCGGTTAATAGCTACTTCTCTGCTAGAGTGCCTGGTTGACTTACATCGGTACATTTGTATCTCATATCTACATACACAAATGCATAATTGCCTGCTTGCATTAAAATGTAAATAATTATCAGGATCATTCAAATCAGTAATTTTCTACCACATGAAATAATTTGGGCCATCTTGTGTTAGATCTAGATATAAATGATCAAGGGCCAAGCATGTAAGTTTACGTAGATTGGCATATTCATTAATATACATAGTTCTATCTTGGGCTTTCTTCACAAGCTCATTCATCACATCCAACATGGGGAGAAGACTAGTTAAAGTCAAGAGTGTCTCTATATCACTTAACCTATGTATGAGGTCAAGAGCTTTGTCTACTGTGTTGCGATGCTTGTACATCACTCCAATCAAAGATTGATATTCTGAAAGAACTCATTGTGATGGTCCATGCAGGGAGATCCATCTGGTATCGACATCCTTGAGAAGCTTGTTTCCTAGTGTTATTCCCTTAGAATTTTTTTGAAATTATGTGAAACGTTTAGGACTTCGGCAAAAGTATGAATGGATCTTGTAGACTAGATTTTCAACTTTTGATACTGCAGGAAACTTGCTAAAATTTTGAATGCTAAATTCATTATGTGGGCCATGCAATGAATGCCAAGCATGTATGGTGCAAAAGTAGTTTGTAACTTTGCGCAAACACCAGTCCTTTGACCTTGCATCACTGCAACTCGATCAGCTCCTACACACACCAAATTTTTTGCAATTGTCAACTCATCCATACTTGCAATTTCATTCAAAGATTTTTTGACTAGTTCAAATATATTTTGATTTGTTGAACTGTTCTTCATTTTATGAACACAGAGAAGATGAGCTTGGCGAACATGTTGTTGTACAGTATACAAATGCATGTAGACCCAAGAAGTATTGTCTACCATAGTAACTTCATCTAAAGATAATGCAATGAAATTTGACTCTTTTACTTTATCCTTTAAATCTTCCTTTTCCACTGCAGCAAGACAGTTTTCCCAATCCCATGTAGTGTTTACTGACCAATGTGACAAGGGATAGTGAGGAACATTCAAATAAGATAATAAACCATAATATTTTGGGTAGTCAGTCATAGGACGCCCTCTGGAAAAAATATGAAAAACAACACTCATCTGAATAGTTTTTAACAGATTTTCTCCTTCCATTGCTTTTCCAAATTGAGCCTCAAGTGTACCTTTACATGCAACAATGTTCGACATTCTTTTTTCATGCTCTTTATAATCCACGACATACTTAACATGAAGACATTCTTCCTTTGATTTCCATCGTACGACTGATTCTTCCTTTTCGTCTATGATTTTTTTTTCATTAACTTTACCGATATGCTTTTCTATAGTGCCAATCTTTAGCTGCAATGTTTTGGCTCTTCCACATTTCCAACTACAAATCTTACATTTGGCCAATGTTTCCTTTTCAATATCATTTGCATTTCCAATCCCCACTAGTACCATGAATGGGTATTTTGACAACCAACCAAATTGAGAACTCCATGTCATTTCCCACTCACGCGCCCCCTTTTTGGTTTATTTTTTCTTTTCTTTCTACCAACATCATCATCCTCATCCAAGTCAATTATCTCATTCTGGCTAACCCAGCCCAGGGTATCACTTGGAACATCTTCTGCAGTATTGCTATCCTGATTTGATACATTTTGATTTAAATTAATGACAATCTCAACTTGACCTTTCGGTGGTGGTGAGGTATTGGGAATGCTACCAATATTTGGTGGAATAGTTGATGATGTAGATCCATCTTGACCTGATGGATCAGAAGCTTTGGCAATTGCAAAGTAAGACTGTATGGTACGTCTAAGGTTTGGGAGTTTTGATGGTCTCCCAGTCTCTTCACCACCCTGAGGAGCGACAGGAGTCTCTTCACCACCCTAAGGAGCCTGAGGAGCTGCATGAGTCTCTTCACCACCTTGAGGAGCGACAGGAGTCTGAGGAGTGGTATGAGCCTTACCACCCTGAGGAGCGGAAGGAGTTTGAGAAGTGGCAAGAGTCTCTTCACCACCTTGAGGGGCAGCAGGAGCCTTACCACCCTAAGGAGCATAAGGAGTTTGAGAAGCAGCAATAGTCTCTTCACCACCCTGAGGAGTGGCAGGAGCCTTACCCTTGCTGCTCGAGTCGCTCGACATATTGACCTCTGATTCGCTTGACATATTCATCTCTCACTTCGAATAAAAACTGGAAAAAATTTCTTCTTATTTACGGACAAAGAATAATAATATAGATCCCATTAGCTACTCAATATCATCTTTAAGATTGAAGCAAGAATGAAAAATAGATAAAGAAAACTTATTATTATAACTAATAAAACTATGAAGAAATGATCGCTCACCTTTAAGTCTACGTTTTCGGCTTTGGCTGACTTCTAAATAAATGACACTTTCGATTGCATTTATTTCTGTTCATGGAATGGATTAATAATAAATCACATATCAAATTCAATACCATGGAATACAATATAATTTTTTTGGCTTTTCCTAAACTTAGTCGCTAGTCCTCAGAGTTATATAACCTTATCGCAGAGTTCTAAATTTTCATAACTACGTGATTCTCTGACTTGGTTGATGGTTTACTTTTTTGAGTTGCAAGTCTTTCTTGGTCATCTTTCTACTCAGTGGGTCGGAGGTTTCAAAAACTTCAAAACTTCAGAGTTTGGTTCTAACTTCTAAGGTTCACTTTGTTGAAGCAATAATGGAAAAGAGATAAAGAAAACTTATTATTATAACTAATAACACTATGAAGAAATGATCACTCACCTTTTAAGTCTACGTTTTTGGCTTTCACTAACTTCTGAATGGAGAAGTAGAACCTCAGAACTGAACAAAATGTGTAAGAATAAAGGACACTTTGAATTGTATTTATATCAATCCATGATTCCATATTTGGTGAATTCCGTGGGATTTTTAAATGGTATATTAAAAATTTGGCGAATCCCGCATGCTTATACAATGATACGTTGTAATTTTCAAGGCGAAATGTGTCCTCAAATGTAATTATTTTTTAATGTTATTGGAAAAATAGGTCCTCATGAGCAACTTTTTATAAATTTGAATTGGCGAAATAGGTCTTCACAAGCAACTATTTGTAAATTTTAATTGGCGAAATGGGTCTTGATACAATGTTGTTTTAATAGTATTGGTGAATATGTAGGTGTTTTATTAAATGCATTCAGGATTCTAGGTGAAAATATTAGTTAGTCCAATTGAAGTGCATAGTTTGACAATGGAGAATATGTTGCTTAAATATGCCTCATAAAAAAACTCATTGGCGAATGGACATGCATTGAACCTATACTTTGTAAAATCTGGGCAATTTGGACACCCTGTTTGGAGCGAGAATTCGCCAATTTTGACTTGGCGGATTCCTAGAATTCACCAATTGGCGAAGATTCGCCACTAAATTTTTCCTTGGAAAGATGATCTAAAATGATATGCAAATAGGTGAAGGTGCAATAGAGGATGTGGGTGTTCTAAGAGATGAATGTAAATGAAGGGGATGCAAGCTTGGAAATGTGCAACAATGGAGGATAAGAATTAGTGATTGAATGCAAAAGATGAGCAAGTGCTTGATGAATGCTTGAATGGCTTGAGTGCTAAATGACTGTGATAAAATGCATAGTGTAAATGAATGAATGAGAAGGGGGACTATTTATAGAAGAAATTGAATTCTCTAGAGAATTCAATGGTCAGGATTGAGCCACCATGGCCAAGATGGAGGGCTATGGTGAGTTGAGGACTCACAAGCCCTCACATCTTGCCATGTGGAGGATGAAGTGTCCAAAGGACACGGTGAGATGGAAATGGTACAAATGATGTGGAAGAAGGACAAGTGATGTGGAAGAAGGACAAGTGCTTTAAAAGTACCTTGGGAGGGGAGAAGATTTCTTCAAAAAGGAACTTCTTGTTCCCATATGAGAGGAAAGTGACATATGAGGAATTTTAGTATTCCTCAAAAATCTCCATGGGGAAGAGAAAAGTGGTTGGGGAAATAAATGTGAATTTTAAATTCACATGATTGGAAGGGATAAGGTGGTTGGGAGAATAAATATAAATTTTAAATTCATATAAGGAGCACCTTGTAGATAAGACAAGGTTCTTATGAAGGAGGCTGAAAAGTACCTTGTGGATAAGACAAGGTCTTTATAATAGAAGGTTCTTGGCTTCATGTGACTGATGTGACCTTTCAATGATCACATGGGGAAGAGGAGAATCCTTGGAGGAATAAAAAGTGAATTTTAAATTCACATGGGGAAGACAAAAAGGAATTAAAAATTCCTTGGGGAATGAGAGAGTTGACCAAGATGCTGATTGGATTAGCTAATCAGTGATTAGAAGACAGTTAGTGGTTGATGAAGATTAGAAACCAACTTGCAAAAGTTGGAGGATGTGACATCCTAATCAAGGATTAGACATGTGCACATCTCTAATGATGAGATTAAGAGGTGGATTAGGATTAAGAAAAAATGATGGAAGATGTGACATGTGAGGAATTAAATAAATGTATTATTTATTTAATTCTTTGAGGATAAGGGGGTAAAGGGGGTAAGGTATTTAATTATTAACTAAATACCTTAGGGATTTAGAAGAATTTAAGGATATTAATCAGATAATAGCAATATTACCTAATTAACGCAAATAAGAGGGTGTTTAGATAAAAATGGATAAATTTGGACAAATGTAAGTGTCCAAATTTAGGTGTCTACACTACCAAAGCTATAGGGAGTGCAAATGTGAGGTGTGTGAAAGTAAGAGCTCCCCCTTAACATGATTACATAAATATATCTAGAATGCAATTGATTTTAAGTTAAAAGAGTTAAACAAGGACACCTAAAAGGAAGAGACATTAAAGAGAATGTTGCAAGCATGAAACATATGACAATATGCTCAAGGAATGACATCAGATAACATAGGGATGTCACATAAAAATATAAGAAACATCACACAAAAACACACATAAACATATCCACAGGCTTGAGGTTAGTATACATATATTGAGGAAGAAAATGACACATAATTTTTTTTGGGTAAACATGGAAGTGACCCGAATGTCTCAACACATTGCATTATCCAGAAAATGTCATAAAAGCAATAAATGACATACATAAGAAGGTAGGTACAAATAGAGGAATTTCATAAATTTTTTATTCCTCTATATCCATATACTTACGAGGGTAACATGTGTCCTTCATGAGGAATCTAAAAACATATATCAAACAAAATCATAAGAATTATAAAAAAACAATGCAAACACACTTAAACATATGAGATAAAAGTACAACTCTAAATTTTTGCATTCATCAAATAGTCCTCATCACAATATTTATTATAGGTGGAAGAAGAAAAATTTGACAGAGGCATCACTATTAGAGAAATACTAGGAGACTCACTTGTTGCTAGATGTAAGGATTCAACAATGAGCATAATATCCTTTGAAACATCAACTATGACAAGTGTCAATGAACTTGTGAACATCAATGGAAATGAGAGTACTCACAAATGACTCAAATATGTGCACTTTTGATGAAGCGAAAGGAGAGTCACTATTGAGACATGCAACTAATTATAGCTACTCACTACTATCAACATCAATGGGAGAAGAAAGAGTAATAGATTGAAGAGGGGCCACCATGCCTTCCTCAATTTCATATAGATAAGTTAAAATCATGCTAATATCCAAAAATCAATGTCCATATTACTTGACCTAATCCTCAGTGATAAGCCCTTGCATCTTACTAGTTGCATGGAGTTAGGTCATATGGATAGTACTCGCAAAATTAAAAAACATACCCATAATCACTTAGTCTAATATTTACTGATGAGCCCTTGCATCTTATTGGTTGCACAGGGTTAGATCATGGGGATGGTATACAAATTTAAAATAAAAAGTCATGCAAAGACATTGCTAAAAGAAAAATAAAAATCTCTACCAGGATTGATGAATCCTATTTGTTTCCCTTCCCAACCCTTGTCCAATATGAGCCATTTTCTGATGATCCCAACCCTTGCACCTTATTGGTTGCTTAGGGTTAGATCATGGGGATGGTATAAAAATTTAAAATAAAAAATCATGCAAAGACATTGCAAAAATTAAAAAAAATCTCTACCAGGATTGATGAATCCTATTTGTTTCCCTTCCCAACCCTTGTCCAATATTTATTGATGAGCCCTTGCATCTTATTGGTTGCACAAAGTTAGATCATGGGGACGGTATACAAATTTAAACTAAAAAATCATGCAAAGAAATTGCTAAAATCAAAAGAAAAATCTCTACCAGGATTGATGAATCCTATTTATTTCCCTTCCCAACCCTTGTCCAATATGAGCCATTTTTTGACGATCCCTAAGCTAGGATACCTTTTTCACCCATCTTATTGGTACCCATGACTTGAGATGTGCACATATATAAAAGCACACCCCCCACATATCTACCTTGTAATTTCCCTACAATTAACTATTTCTATGCTCACTCAAAATTCAAAGCATACTATGATTACAATTTGAAACTATTCATGGAAATCCATCACTTTATCCTATCTAATCAAACTCACTTGCCACTTCCCACTATTGAGAAACAAGGTGAACTAAATTGTAATATTAAATTTATATGTGTTTACAAATCTAAAAAATAACTTATCAAATATTACCCACTTAGATGATTATGTGGTTATCACATTCACAATAATAGTATAAAAACAACAGTACCAAAGATGACAACAAATTTATGTGGAGAAACCCTTTCAAGAAAAGCTCCACATGAGAAAGAGGAAAAAAATATTATTGTCTTTAAAAGGAGATATACAACAATACACCAACACTACAATCTCTGAGCAATTTGATAACACCATGTTATCTACAACTCAACTCATAAAACTAATAACTCAAGGCTCCAATTTATAGATAATTATGAGAGGGAAAACCACTATGGTATCTTGAAACAAGATGTAGAAACCACTTGCAAAAAGTTGATGCCTAGCATAATGGACAACCTATAAACATACTAAAAAATAATAAATAACCGCATGGCTTGCACATGGGCATCTAATTCATAGCCAATAAAATCTGGTCAATTGTGGATGCTCCATGCTCTAAAGGCTACAAAATAGGACATGCAACAACATGCACACTTGGGCAGCCAACTCAGGAAGACATGCAAATGACAACAATCAAAATGTATTGAAATACAAATACACATGTACTCCACTCCCAAAGTCGATGCCACAAAGGAAAATTTCTCCATTATGCCTTAAAACCACCATCAAACATGTGTTAACCTATATGAATAGAATTATAATATGTCATAGATAATTAAATATTAAATAGTTTTTCCTCCCATGTCCCTAGGCATCCAAGAACCCATTCCAAGGATCATGGAGACACAAGAAATGACTTATGATAGCAAGGTTAATGTCACCTTATCCTAACACCCACATGTACCGCATCCCATTACATTAAATTCCATCCAAAACTCAAATATACGATAAATGTCAGAGAAATCAAACTCCTTGACCAACTTGGTGCATAAGCATAAGAAGTCACATTGAAATCCATTGATCCAAAATCCTTAATCTTGAATGCAATGAAAGAAAGTTTTTTTGCTGCTAATAACTTGTGTATTTTTTCTATTCATTGTTTTGATTATTATTTTACATCATTTATCACCATTTTACTATTGTTTACCTATTCATATGTTTGAGCCACATCTCACTACAATGAGTTAGAGAATGATGATCCATATTTAGTTACTAGTTCACATACTATTATTTAGGATTAACTCCAACTAAAATAGCAAGATGAAATTCATTCCTATTAGTTTTGGATCCCTTAACCATGTGTTTCCCTAGCCCACTTTTGTAACCTCGAAATGCTTGTGCTCCCATTGTGAGTATTCCTTGTTACCTCTACCATCTATTTTGGACTTGGTCTTGTCTAATATTTAAGTCTATACAAATTGGTGTTGTTTACTCTTCATGATATTCGTACCATTACCTTTTTCATATGATAGAGCCTCATTGACCATAATATCCTCTCCTTTAATACTCATATTGATCCATCTTTCAACTCCTAGTGGTTTGTCAATTGGATCACTCCTGGGGGCATTCCCATATAGTCCCCTTTCTTTTGTACATCATAATTGATTTATCCATTGATTCCCTAGTAATTCTCGATGATTTTATGAAGATCATTACATTGATATGAGCCTTACCATTGTCATATCCTATGATCCAATACCCCATCTTTTGAGTCTCATCATTGATATACCTAGAAGATTCATTATCTTTATCTAAGCCTCATTATTGTCATACCCTAGTACCTTAATTTGAGCAAGATCATTGTCATATCCATTTAATCCATTGTCAATATTTCCTAGTGGTTCTTCACATATTCATCATCACTATCCTTTGACCACTCTTAGGGGCATAACCATGATGTTCCCCTTGCCCATTGATTCATCATGTCATCGCTTGGTGGCATGTGGCACTAACTTCCCTTGTAATCCTATCAAGGTAATGGACATTACTAATCCTCAATACCTTCAACAACCTAATTTTAATCACCATTTTACTTTATTTTGATTGGCCTAGTTCATTGAGCTCTTTTACTAGTCAATTTTAAGGGGGAATTTATCCCACATCACTCACTATCACTCCATTTATTATAGAATTTCTTATAGACCATGACAATAACCAATATCCATTTGATCATTTTCTTTGACTATGACAATGACTAATTTTTATAGACAACATAGCTTATCTAGGCCTACTTATCTAATCAACCAATTAACAACCAATTTATAAGTGTCAACTTTATACATGGAGTGGCTCCTACCAAGTTGCCAAATTAGTTTCCAGTTTCTAGGGTTGGCTACTATCTTTATCCATGGGGTGGATCCCACCATGTTTCCAACCCAATTCTAGTTTCCAAGTTCCCATTGAGTTGATTACCATATTTAGTCATAATTTGCCTCAAAATAAATCACCAAACTAAATCAAGTTACCAAATAATTTCCAATCATCACCACTTAGCACCTTATTGTAGGACTTTCTTGGCCTTATTTTACATGCGACTCCTTGATAATACTTAATCACTATTTCCATTATCCCAGTTTTTATTGATTAGTTGCTAGGGTATCCATTATCTAGTTTTTTATGTGGCTCACTATTGTAGTTTCCTAAAAAAAAAAATCAGTGAGTAGATCTCCATATATTTCTCTTACCAAAGACAAAGGTTAAATATTGATCTTGAATCCAAGCACATTTTTTTTATTTTTTTATTTATGCTTAGAGATTATGTTGTTTCAATAAATACACATGTTAAAAATTGATCATAATGTCCTTTTCACTATTTCTATGTTTAGCCTAGTGTGATTTGTTAACATAAAATGACCTCTCTTTGGGTGCTTTGTGAGAATAAGTATAAGAGCTAGAGCAAGAACACAGATAAAAGAATGAAGATTGGTATCTCTCCTTTCGATATATAGTATCCTCAGTATCAAATGATTCATGTTACTTATTATTCATTTAGTATACTTCCTCATCTAGCCCATCATAAGCCTACTAAAATGGGGGAAAATGTAATAACAAAATTTTGGTACCTTCCAACTTTCTTATTTCACTTTTATGTCTATTTTATCCCCTAGCCTTATGTATTCTATTGTTTTAACCTCTTTTCCCTAGCTTATGTAGCCATCCCTATTCCCTTTCCATTGTTGATTCAATGGCCTTTTTTAGAGTTCCTATGTGTTCCCATTCATTTAATTTGTATCCCCATCCTTTTGTAAAACCCACTTTTTCCCCTTCTAAAACATGTCTTCATTAACACAATATTAATGATACCTACCATGAGATGATCCCTCCGAGCTCGAGGTTCCCTAGGAAATTGAGCCAATATTTTATTTGCAAAATAATTCCCATTACTTTCCACCTTTAGGGTGACCTTAAGTTTCATCCTCCCTCCACAATATTTGGATTCAAGATAATTTATTTCTAAGGCTTCCCACCTACTAAATTACTATCCTAAAACTGCAAAAGAAAGTTCTTTAAAAATAGACACCTTTACCTCAATTTAATGTAAAAAAAGAGAAACTTTGAGTTGGTTGTAAGGTTTTGTTATTTTTTCTCATGTATGACACTTCAACAATGCTTCAAAAATTCTAGGAGTGAGCTATCTTTATGCTCAAAGTATCCAATAGTTTTTATTTGGCCATTGGAAAATGCTATAATAGGCTCTTTGAGACTAGATTGTTGATTTCCAAGGACATCAACTAGGTGGGGAATTTTCATTTAAGTTTTTTTATTAAAATATGTTATTTTTCTATTTTTTCTATAGGGACCTCTTTTTCCTCTCCCCCAAACCCTTCCAAGCCTTCATCATCCATTTCTATCACCATTAAATTATCTATTTCATATCTCCCCATCTCCTGATTGCCTTTATTCATGCATCTATCATATTGTTGAACCATTTCCACTTGATTTTTCTTAGATCCAAAATCAACCCACTTTGTACTTCAAAATTGTAGACATTCAAACTCTCCTCTTTCATTTTTCATTAGCCACCATAAAGTAATTCCATCATTTAGGCATGTTTTCATTGACCCTTTCTAAGTGTAAGCCTTTTTATATCACCTTTTGAAGTTGTAATCCATTACCATGCCAAAATACCATTAGAATGACTTAGAATCAAGGTTTTCCATCTTTATATTAGTCCCATTGAACATCCCAAATCCTTTTAGAGTAAATCCAAAACCTTCTTTCCAAAACTTTTCTCTCACCCCACTTGTCTTGTTGAACCCTTTACCTTAATGTTGTAGCTTTAATGGCTATGTTGTTATTTAAATTTATTTAATTACATGGATCAATATTATGACTTATTTCTAATCAAGATTTTAATGTGGATCCATGTTTAAAGCTCACTATGGGATCGACTGAGGTAGACTCCCCCTTTAACCTTTATTTTTGTAGGGTTTCCATTCACATAAGTTTGATTATATATATTAGTTTCCGAAAATCTACAAATCTTCAAAAAAAATTATAAAAGAAAAGTATGCCTTCAATTTATTAAATATACCTCCATAAAAGTTGTAGAGCTCTGTCTAACATAAACAAGGACACCCTAGATAGTCAAGGTTGCTCAATAGGTTGTCACTTATTAATTTTATGGCCTATTTAGTGATTTTTAGCCAAGTTTGATCTTAAAGTTCCATTACAAGTCCATATACCCATCCATGCTCATAAATGAATAAATTATTAATTGATGTGCTCCAATTTGATAATTTTACCTTTTTGTCACTAATTAAGGTTTCTAGGTTTTCAAATGGTTTCCATGTCTCCCTTGCAAATCAATACTTGAAAAATTGTAGAATGCTTCCTCATGATGTCATCATTGATCCCTATCAATTTTAGGCCATAATCATTCTATCTTCTAGATAAAACAATATCAATTGTTCAACTTGCATGCTTTGTGTCATTCATGTTCATTAGGACCTCATAGGTTTACTGTTAATTACATGATTTCTATTAATATGTGAGCACTTTTAAGAAGATGAGACATTTTATTAATAGGATACAAGTTTCAAGTTTATACTTGTTCTTTAGTCAAGGTCGCCTCCTAGGCTGTGTTGTCATGGTGGCTATCAAGACTACTCAATGTTGTTTGGTAAGCCATTTTGCATAGGGTGGTCTTGTCCTTTAGGTTCAATCACTTCCAAATTTCATAGGTAGTTCCAAAATAGAATTCCAAGCAAATTTCATAAAGGCCACCTATTTTCACAAGTGCACATGATGCCACTAAATACTTAGTCTTTTTCATTTTCCAAGTCTTGCATGTTTCCAATTTGTATTATTTGTCAAAATTTTAGTCCAGTTGTTAGTTCTAGCTCACATAGTTGTGAATTAATGGTAGAAGTTAGTTGGAAATAATCTTATGTAACATTAACTTGCACATTTTATATGCACAAACAATCACTCGTTAAAAAAACTTAATTAAAGGTCATCTTTTTAGTTCTTTCATTGACAAACAATCTTTGGTTGAAGGAGACCTTTTTTCAATTTATGATTAATCAATTTACATTCTCAAATTATTCATATCAAATTAGAACTTTATGGATTACACTTCATAAAATTTTAAAAGAAGATACACTTGTTCATAATCATTCGAGATGGGAACTAAAGGTATGGGTTATGTTACAAACTTAGTGTCCACAACTATGACAATCTTAGGAGTCATTGAGGTTCTCATAAAGAAATGGTTAAACTTAATTGGGATAGTATTTTAGAAGGAATTTTTAGTGAAAGTAATCGTTGTAGAATATTTCATGATTATTTTTATTTTCTTTATTATTTAAATAATTTTTTGATTAAAGATAAATAAGAGTATATTTCAATGATTTAGTTGAATATTGGTTATTAAATAAAGATTGATGCTAAAAATAAGAATCTAGATAATAATGAATCAAATACATAAAATCCTCTACCTCTTAATTCAAAAAAGTTTTTTCAAATGAAATAATACAAGTCACTCATACACGTTAATCTTATAATCATATAAATGAAATTTAACTAATATAACAATCAAGAGAACTTGACACTCTTAAATTGTGACTACTATTAGGATTTTTTTATAATAAACTAAAGATTATTTAAATAACTTTATATTTAATTTTATTACGCCGAAGGTGTGTCCTATTTGAGAATAGCGGACTGATTTTTTCCATCCACGATGCACATTGCTCGAGAGAGGATGCAATACGATTCAAACATCCATAGCCGTCAATCAACATCCGTCGTTTTAACTGTTTCACCGCTTGTATTGCCTTATTTTCGCAGATGCAATGTTAAAGTCGGTTCAACGTAATCCTATATAAACTTTACAAAGCTCATAAGTTGTAAATAAAGCATGCACGCGAATTAAAATAATCGTCACCGTTTGTTCACGTTCCCCTCCGTTTTTCACATCTACTTTTATCCGTTTGGGACCATTTTTCACGAATTCCTTTTTCTGTCAGGTTTCACACCATTCTTATTTTCACCCCGATTTTATTGTCATTTTCCATGCCGTTCTCCTTATTTTCACCCCAGTTTTATTTGGGCTGCCTTTATTTTATTTGCATTTATTCCCATCGAACCCAAGCTTTCTTTACTTATAAATACTTCCCATCAGAAATCAATTTTTTTAAAAGGCATATGTTTTTAATTTGATTTTGTCCTTTTTTTAATAATAATACCAGAGGACAGATACTATATTAAAAAATATTATATATTGATTATATATCATTATTATATTTATAATATATAATAATAAATAAAAATATAATTTAAATTTATATACAATTAAATAATAAATATGAAATAAATATTTAACATATTTAATATAAATAAATTCTTCTAACATATAATAACATTTTTAAAATATATTATATAATATATTAATGACATCTATTTATATGCATATCCCTATGTACTTATTAACCATCTCAATATGGTCGTTTATGTACCTTAGATCACTTGTGGAATTACAAACTTGATCATCTTATATTTGAACTCAAGTTCAAACCCCCATAATAAAACAAGTTGGATATGGATAGTTTAGATAGTTGCTTAGTTCCCACCTATTCATTTTCTACCAAGGGGAAATTAAATGCAAATTTGTATAATTGTTATGTCCTAGTATTTAAAGGCATCAGGTGTATTCATTTATAACGTTCATCATCTCAACATCACATCTTAGGAGTATTATTTGCATATCACTCACATTTAAAGAAACAAACATTTTAATTGATGTAACAAAATGAATTTATATATATGATAGCCTTACGAGCATATGCATGACTATCTTCAATCATTTACACACATTTATATGGGACGTCTTAAGAGAACTTGTTCCCTATTGACACAAAGAAAACACTTCCAAAATATTTCTAAATATTGCCAGTCCCATATAATAGAAAAGATGAAAAAAATAAATAAAAAATTAAGTGAAATAAAAAGTAGTTGTACAAGCTATTCTAAAGGTCATTTCCACAAATATGGGATATTTAAATGTGAGCATAGATTAGACTTAGATCTATATACTTACTTTTCGCAATGCAAATAAAATTTTGTAATTTTGAGGTGAATTACATATTCTCCTTATCCATTCTTGATCCTAAGATATCATAGATTTAGAATATTAACACAAACTACTCATTCTCTAATCACATAACTAAGTATGATTAATTGTTACATTTACTTTTTTCATGTAGTAACATTTATTGTTTCAAAATAAAGGATAAGTGCACATAAAGGGGGACAAAAAAAGTAGTCATTTAAGTCTAATTTTGAAGATAAAATTTGCATGCTTTGTTAAACATGAATGAACCATAATGACTTGACATTCACCAAGCCATAATGCATGCTTGTTATAATAAAGTTTAAGCTTTTCTAAAATATTTTAAATAATGTGTGGAAATTATTCACACTATAATTTAAATTTCTAAAAACCCTACGCATTAAGATTAAATTTCAAAACCTAAGAGTCCCTTCTCCATTTTAACTTCCAAATTTTTGTTTTCAACATAAAATAACATATTCAAATTTCATTTTTAACAACAAACTGTGTAATGTTAATATGTAATCAAATTGAAACAATAAACACAAGTAATAGAACTTTAAATTGAAGAAATTAAAATTGAAATTGAATAAACATGAATTCTTTAGAGGCATTCCATCTTCCTCTATCTCCAGAGATTTGTTCGAAGCTGCTGCTCTCAGATTGTGTAAGCTTGGATTCTCCAAATGGAAATCTGCAGAATGAGTATGCAAAGGAAGTTCTTTATCCTATATGTTGGTGGAGGTGAGAATGTTGACGGATATGCACAGGGGCTGTAAATTGAAACTAAACTATGTGGATGATTGGCCATGATATGCTATGATCTTATGCTATGCTATGAAATGAGAATGCTAAAAGGCTTATGCTATTTGCACTTTGGCTATAGTTATTCTCTCAAAAGCTTCTATATCATTTCAAAGACCCGGCAGTCCTTTTTATAGTTTTTTTGCAGGCACAATCCTGGCTGGCAAGGATCAACGACTGTGAGGTTGTCTGGTAAGTTTGAATGGTGAGAGATGGAGAGGTTGAGAGGAAAATGGAAGAAGTTGGGAGGTTGGAGAGAAGAATGGATGCCTGTCTTCAACCCACGGGAACAAGCTTGCACAGGAACAGAGGAATTTAATTTTTCTGTTTTGGCAGTTTGTTTCTCAATTGTTGAAGATAATGCAAATATTAATTAATTAAATAAATTTATTTAATTTCATTTATGTGAGTTTGATTTTTGATTTTAGGACTATAGAAGATTTTAATTAAATATTTTAGAATATTTAATTGTGATGTGACTTTAGAAGAATTAATTAAATATTTTGAGATATTTAATTATAAATGGAAGAATTAGAATCGAATTAGAGGAATTAATTAAATATTTGAAATATTTAATTGTAAATGGACTTTAGAAGAAAAGAATATTTAATCTTTATTTGAATAAAATATTCAAGCCAAGATTATTGATAATTAATATAAATAAATCGTAATGTTTATTTAATTAATTAAGAAATGAATACGAAAAGATGATTAAATAAACTTATTTATTTAATCAAAATGAAAGAATGAACAAATATAAATAAATTATTTAAATTTATTTATACGTAGATCGAATTTAGAGATTTAATTAAATATTAATTACAAGACTATGTGATGTGACCATTTTTAGGTGTATAGATTTTGCCCCTCTTTGAAGTGATGTGTTTTACGCATTGCTTCAAAGAATTTTGAAATTTTCCCCAGATGTTGACTGTCGAATGTTGATAGGTATATGCCCCCTCGAACGATGAATCGATAAGATTTGGATTTTTGTGATTTTTTTTTGAATTTTTTTTTTTTTTTTTTATGATTTTAAAGATGTTGATTCATCGTTCAAAAATTATGTTGTGAAGAAAATGACGTAAAAAGATGTGAGATGAAAAATTGATGACCTAAATTGCCCCTGCTGTGTTAAAATGTGCTAAAATGCCCCAATTTTACCATTAAATAGGTTAAAAATGTCATTTTCAATGTCATTTTCTATTTTAACCTAGTAAAATTTGTAAACTTTGAGCTCTGGTTTGATAATTATGGCACTTCCGATTCACCAGCACCATTTCGAGTGTATCTGATGACATCAGCGGCCAGCGCACTATGGATCCCTGGTATGTACCCCGTAAAACTTCTACTTTTTAAAAAAAATTCGTTCGTTGCTCATTCTTCGACGTGTTGATTGTGAAATTATTTGTTTTAGCGCCCTTGAGAGTTTTCATAGCGCATTTGATAATTTCTATAGCGCATTTGATTCTGTAGCGCATATGATAAATTCTGTAGAGCCCTTGATTAGTTCTGTAGCGCCTATGAGGAATTCTGTAGCGCCCTTGATTAGTTCTGTAGCGCATATAATCCTGTAGCGCCTATGAGGAATTCTGTAGCGCCCATGATGTTTTCTATAGCGCCCTTGATTGAATGTTGTTGTGAGTGATAAATTTGTTCCCAAAGTTGTTGGAAAACAAATAAGAACTGATAGATTTGCTTTTAAATTTGTTAAAAACAAACGTGATTATGATTATCTGTCTTCCATGATGATGAAAAACAAATAGTTTTGATTGATATGTTCATTTCTAAAGTTGTTAAAAATAAACATGATGTTGATTATCTGCTTTCCATGATGATGAAAAACAAATTGTTTGATTGATATGTTCATTTCTAAAGTTGTTAAAAATAAACATGATGTTGATTATCTGCTTTCCATGATGATGAAAAACAAATTGTTTGATTGATATGTTCATTTCTAAAGCTGTTAAAAATAAACATGATGTTGATTATCTGCTTTCCATGACGATGAAAAACAAATTTTTTGATTGATATGTTCATTAATCGTGATGATGTGATATTGATTTTGCTTTGATGATGTGTCAACATGAGAGATTGAGCGTTTTGCAGTCACGAGAGACATTCCCAAGTACATGGACGTTGATTCCACATCTGTTACAGTCAGATCGAGATGTGATTGAGGCCTGTGGATTGAGTTCATTGCTTGACATGCCTGAGGTGCACCTCAACAGGGCTTTATTGACAGCACTTGCAGAGCGGTGGCATAGTGATACCAACACATTTCATTTACCGACTAGAGAGATTACAGTGACCCCTGAGGACGTATATCGCATCTTGAGGATCCCAGTGGTGGGAGAGATAGTGGTCTTTGATAGCCGAGAGGCTGGAGGCACTGATGCTTTGAGGAGGATTTTCAGAGATGATCATATTGCTGGATACTTCATCCCATGGGGCAAGATGACAGATACATATCCACCTTTACCATCCGTACTCACAGGCTTCATTGGAGGTGTTTTGTGCCCTGACCATAGGTCGAAGGGGTTCACAGTCGGGTGGGACCGTGTGTTGGAGAGTATGGTGATGCAGGGGACACGGCATGCATGGGGGACATGTATGCTTGCTCACTTGTATGATGAGTTACATCATATTGTATATGGTAGAGGCCGAAGTTTTGTTGTCGGTTGCTCATTACTACAGATATGGGCATGGGAGCACTTTGCTATTATGCGTCCTGCGACTCGTGGACAGCGACCAGCTGGTCGATCTTACAGATGGAGATATAGTGATATTATTGCTCAGCCGAGACTGGGCAAACTAGATCATTGGCAGCGTCTCTTGGATGGTCTGGATATAGTATGCTGGCAGCCATATTTAGATTGCGAGGCATGGCCAGAGGATGCGAGGGAGATGCCTTATGTCTATACGTCCAGATATCTTATTGGCCGTACTCCATGGATTATTGAGAGATTTCTTGCTGGACGAGTGTGTCGACAGTTTGGTCGGATTCAGGGTATGCCTGTGGGTTCTGCCATTTATGCACGACGACAACCAGAGCTTGCAGTATGGGGTCCACGGATTTCCTATGAGGCAGTGGTTGTAGAGTTCACCAGTTTAGGAGTGGTGATGTGGGATTACTGAGTTGATGTCCTTGACGCAGGGACGACGCCAGAGTATAGCCAGTATGTGTTAGAGCATCCTGCACCACATATGTTTGATCCTGATGAGCCTATTGCACCTGTTGCTGTACAGAGATGATGATAGAGAGATTCAACTTCAGAGGGTGACGATTCAGAGGGCAGTGATGATGATGAGAGTGGAGGAGATGATGATTCAGAGGGAGATGATGATGAGGAGGGTGGAGGTAGGGGTGGTGATAGAGGTGGCAGGAGAGGTGGCAGAGGTGGACCACGTATGAGACATACAGATCCATCACCTTCAGTAGATCCAATGGTGTCAGGTCAGATATCCTCTCTACAGAGTACAGTGCAGAGCTTACAGAGTCAGCTAGCACAGGCACAGACCCTTATTACACAGCTTCAGGGACAGTTGACTTCAGTTACTGCTGAGAGGGATACAACCAGACAGCGAGGTGAGCAGGCCATTGCTTTGGCGGATAGTCTACAGAGAGTAGCAGCTAGCACCCTGCCTGGTGACATGATGAGAGAGGTGACGAGAGCCACCCGGGAGGCTGAGTTTTATAGGACCAGATATCATGATGTTGTTCCACCTGAGTGGAGGGAGAGTTATACTCAGTCACGATCTACTCATAGTCGCTCTCGTACTACCAACAAGGGTGTGACACAGCCATTACCTCCAGGAGGGCCATCAGGGACAGGTGGAGCAGGTCCATCAGGTGCAGGTGGTACAGGTCCCAGACCAGCTCCATCAGAAGATAGCACTGCCTAGTGCATTATACATGATGTTTTAGTGATACTCTGTTGAGACATTTGTATACACCCTGAGATGATCTCATTTTTGATGATGTTATATCATATGTAGTTGACATCCTTGTACATTTTGACATTCATTTTTGAGATATATGAAATGTAGCAATGATTTATGATGAGATAAATGCGTCTATTTTCTATATGCATGATGTGTTATGATATGATGGTTTCTCAATTTTATTCTTATGATGTATATGTAGGCATGATTTATAAGATGAATGAAATCCATTGATGAATGATTATATGAATATGATGAATGATATAATTTATGAATGCTTATAAATGTTTTGATTATGATGTACACTTTCGTTTTATGATTTTTTGATGCAAACATGTATGAAATGATGTATGAAATGATGTTTTTGTGAATGTCAAAATATACTCAGTCATGTATGCGACAAGATATGAATCATTTGATACTTTGCCAACTTTTGGGAAAAATTTTAAATGCAAAATGCAGATTCTAACATGAATGCAATCTATACTAACCATGCAAGACATCCATACAATATTGCCAGTTGGATAGCTTATTTGTGCTTTTTGTATCATCATAGAGCATTGAAATGTTGAAAGTTAATACAAGCATCAAAGGGTATGTTAGCACCAGTGATGACCTGAGTATTGCTTTCATGATTTTTAATATAGCAAGTTAATACAAGCATCTATGTATAATTGAACCGAGATGACCTGAGTATTGCTTGCATAAACAGACAAGAGTTAACCAATTTCCCATGCAAATTCTGAAATGTCATCAATGATCCGTAGTAGAGCATGTCTCACGACCAATTTGCATAGTACTAATGATTTCCTTGCAAACAACAGACAAAGAAAAATCATACTCCTTCCTTGCTTTTCTAGTTCAGTACATCATTGAATTGCTCCAGAGATATGATAGAAAAATCAAACAACCATTCAAATCTTGCCTAAAATATTTCAAACATTATTCAGATTAAGATCATCCAACTTGGTTATCATCATTGATGTTCTCGTTTCGATTGTTGTTGGATCATGTTGTTTTGATGTCAATTGGCATTGAATAAGCATGTTGTGGTTGATTTGATACGGCAATGTTTGTTATGTTTTGGCAAACTATCTTGTGTCTGTTTGTGATATTCGAAAAAGCTCATTGCCTCTCTCTTGTTCAGTCTATGTTTTTGCTTTTTGCCCCCAGTATAAAATTAACCTAAAGAGTATGGATATGTACAAATTTCATCAAGCCATGATGAAACATAAGGATTCCCGTCATATGATATGAATATGAAAGATATGTACAGATGATAGATATAAATGGATGATGCCTAAAGTGAATATAAGACATAAGATAATAGATGGAGGAGCATATTTTGATCACAAGTAGCGCCTGTTTGCCAGGTTTTCACCACTTGTTTTTATTGCACTTTTTCAAGACTTTTCTGATTTTTTTTGGATTTTTTCAGGACTTTTTATGATTTTTTTGGATTTTTTTCAGGACTTTTTATGATTTTTTGGATTTTTTTCAGGACTTTTTATGATTTAGACATAGAATTTCTTCAAATGAATGCTATTGATTGGCTCTTCAAATAGGTCCCCTTCTGACGTGGATAACTGATATGCACCAGAACTGTATGCTGCAATGAGGACAAATAGACCAAGCCAGTTAGGTTCAAATTTCCCTTTCTTTTCTTTGTCTTGCTGATTACGTGGATTTTCTCTCAAGACTAAGTCACCTACTTGAAATGTCCATGGTTTAACTCTGTGATTATAACTACGAGACATAACTTGTTGATAACCTTTCAAATGATCAGCTGCATGTTGACGTCTTTCATCTAACAGTTCCAACTCTTGCAAGCGAGATACTCTATAGTCTTCATCACTTATCAATCCCTTGAGTGAGACCCTAAGCGAAGGTATTTCAACCTCTAGTGGTAAGATTGCTTCTGCTCCATAGACCAAGGCATATGGTGTAGCTCCTGTTGGTGTGCGAATGTTGGTTCTATATGCCCACAAAGCTGGATTTAATTGGACATGCCAATCACGACCGGCATCATTTACTGTCTTCTTCAAGATCTTCAAGATTGTTTTGTTGGAAGCTTCTGCTTGACCATTACCTTGTGAATAATAAGGTGTAGAGAACCTATGTTGGATGTGAAATCTTTCACAAAGTTCATTAACATCCTGATTCTTGAAAGGTCTTCCATTATCAGTAATGATAGAATTAGGAATTCCATATCGACAAATAATGTAATTTAAGATGAATGAAGAAATTTGTTTACCGGTCACAGTCGTCAAAGGAACAACTTCAATCCATTTTGTAAAATACTCCATAGCTGTGATAAATTTATGCCCATTTGATGATGAAGGATGAATTTTTCCAACAAGATCTAGTCCCCACTGAGAAAAAGGCCATGTCGGAGTGAAAGGTTGCAATTCCTGTGCAGGTGCATGAATAAGATTCCCATGAATCTAGCATTTAGAACACTTCTTGACAAAAGTAAAAGAATCTTTCTCCATGGTAGGCCAATAATTTCCCATTCTGACAAGTTTCTTGGCTAAGGTCAAACCACTCGAATGAGTTCCACAAATACCACCATGAACCTCTTGTAAGGCTTTTTCAGATTCATCACGTTCAAGACATCTAAGGAGTGTACCATCAAGACCACGTCGGTAAAGGACATCGACAATCAAAGTATAACGAGATGATTGGCGTATGAAGTTCCGTTTTTGGTTTCGAGATAAATCCGGAGGTAAGATGTTATCTTTCAAATAGGTATAAGTCTTGCCATATAAAGGTGAATCAGAACCGGTTAAATGACATATGACTTGGGTCTCAGGATTATCATAGGCGGGAGAAAACAATTGTTCCACTAAGAATTCATATTGTTTTTGATCTTCTGACAATTGCAACAAAGAAGCAATTGTAGCCATTGCATCTGCAGCTTTATTATCAATCCTTGAGATTTGTGAAAACTTAATTGACACAATACTTTTTATAATCATCCACCATGTTCTTGTAAGGTAGCAACTTATCATCTTTAGTCTGATAATCATCATTAATTTGATTAATGAGAAGTTTTGAATCACCATAGACTTGCAGCTCTGTAATCTGCCATTCCAAAGCTATCTTTATTCCTATAAGCAATGCCTCATATTCAACTATATTATTTGTGCAAGGAAACATCAATCGATAGGATTTTGGTATGTTATCTCCTTCAGGTGTGACAAAGAGAATTCCTGCCCCTGAGCCTTGTTGCGTATAGGATCCATCAAAATATAATGTCCATGATTTCTAAATTGTTGCTGTGAAAACATCTGCATCAAGAAACTCAATATGCATTGGATTTTCTTCTTGTAAAGGTGCTTCAGCCAACTGATCTACAATGACCTGTCCTTTAATGGCTTTTCGATCTACATAGTGAATGTCAAACTCACTTAAGATCATTACCCATTTTGCAAGTCTCCTTGTTAAAGTAGCTCTGCTTAATAGGTATTTCAGTGGATCAATCTTGGTTATCAACTTAATTGTATGAGCCAACATATAGTGTCGCAACTTTTGAGAAGCAAACACCACTGCAAGGAAAGCTTTTTCAATGAACATGTAGTTTAATTCATGACTTGTTAAAGTTCTGCTGATATAGTATATGGCCCTTTCTTTGCCTGTAGAATCCTCTTGTGCTAGTAATGCTCCCAAGGACACTTTTGTTGCTAAAATATAGAGTATGAGTGGCTTTCCTGGAATGGGTGGAATTAAAACTGGTGGATTCATAAGGTATTGCTTGATCTGATTGAAAGCTGCTTCACATTTATCTTCCCATTTGAATGGGACATTTTTATGCAATAAATGTGTAAATGGTAAGCTTTTGTCTGCCAGTTGAGCTATAAACCGCCTGATAGACTGTAGTCATCCTTGCAATGATCGAAGCTGACTAATATTTCGTGGTGGCGGCATGTCCATTATAGCTTGTACTTTTTCTGGATCAACTTCTATGCCCTTTTCTGAAACAATGTATCATAGGAGTTTTCCAGATGTAACGCCGAAGACACATTTCTTTGGATTGAGTCGAACATTGAACTTCTCCATTCTGGTAAAGATTTTTGACAAGATTTCTAGATGTCCTTCTCGTGTGTGAGATTTGGCAAGTAAATCATCAACGTAATCTTCCATGAATGTATGCATCATGTCATGAAAAATGGTTGTCATTGCTATTTGATAAGTAGCTCTGGCATTCTTTAACCCAAATGGAATTACATTCCAGCAATAGGTACCCCAAGGGCATGTGAACATTGTTTTATCTTGATCCTCTGGTGCAATCTTTATCTGGTTGTATCCTAAAAATCCATCCATTAATGAATACATTGCATGGCCAACAGTTAAATCAACAATCATATCTATGTTGGGCAAAGGAAAGTCATCTTTGGGACAAGCTTTGTTTAAATCTTTGAAATCTGTACAAACTCTAATCCTTCCATCTGGCTTTGAAATAGGTACAATATTGGAAATCCATTCTGCATAGTCAATAGTTCGAATGAATCCAACATCCAAAAGCTTCTTTAATTCCTCTTTGACCAATAATGCAACATGTGGATGCATTTTTCTGAGCTTTTGCTTCACAGGTTTTGCCTTGATAGATAAATGATGCATTATCAGATTAGGATCTAACCCTGGCATATCAGCATATGACCAAGCAAAGTTGATTTGATTCTCCTTCAAGAACTCCATGAATTTCAGGACTTCTTCAACTGTTAATGACGCTGCAAGTTGCAAGATTTTTGGCTGCTCTACTGTACTTATGTTGATTGATTCTATTGGTTCGATCAAAATAGAAGATATTTCGTGATAATGCTTGGGAAGAGTGTCAAGTTTCTCATCCTTCAGTGCCTCAAAGAGGTTTTCACTGTCAGATTCGCTCTTTATTTTTCTCTTGTTGTGATCTATCACTGCCATTTTTCAGTTTTCACCGATAGATCCATCTTTTATTTCATTTATTTTGCAGCTAAGAGACTTGACACCCTCCTTATCAAAATCATGAGTATGAAATTCTTGGATGAAACAATTATTTTCTTCATTAGAGGAACAAAGGAAACTTATAATGTTCTCATCATCATGGAATGTAGGGATATGGATAGGCGCGTCATTGTCCCAATCAATAAGTTCCGGATAAACTAAAGGCATGGGATCATTAGGCTGGGTAAGGTCTTGAGCTATCAAAGTCATATGGTTATCATTTTCATGGTAGACAAGGTCTATGATGGTATTCTCCTGTTGATTGTCAATCTCGTTAGAATCTGATTCGTCCTCACTTGAGTCATGATCACTTTGTAAAACATAATCAAGTGGAGGCCTTGAACCTTCTCCTTGTATAAGAACATGTGCATATTTGTGTATAGTATCAACTTGTTTGTCCCTCCAAAATTCATCATTATAAATGGTGTCCCACTCATATTCATTAGAATCAGTATCTGAACTATTCTGCAATTGGAAAACTGATTCATGAGGTTTATCTGCCATTGATCCTCCTTCATGAGTTGATTGTGCTTGCTGTGAAGTAGATTCTTCTTTATCTTTACCATATCCAAGTCCTGTTTTATCACTTGGATGTATTGAAATAGGTTGAATTGGTTCCACAATTCCTTCTCTTCTTTTTCCTATAGGACCATTTCCTTCATAGCCCATTTTCTGCATGATAGCGTACCCCTTACCATATTGTTCTGTAGGTAACTTAATGTGCAAGAGAGATTCATCTTCATCTTTGTATAGCCAATTTAGGATGTCCCTATCTTCAGCTTCTTCTTCAGTGCTATTGGCTTTAATGAATTTCCCGTCAAACTTTGTGATTGGCATAGAAGCTTGGGATGTAGAAGCTGTTGCAATCTTTTGATTTGATAAGGTTGGCTGACCATGTGACCTCGGAGAAGGAGGTAAAGTAGAAAGAGATAGTGAATATTCTCCTACCCCTTTGTCTTTAAAATTTAGCTTAGTGTCAAGATTCTTTGTCATTTCTTGCAATTGGACTTGTAGATTGGAAGAAGAAACAACAAGAGCCTCCCTATTATGTGGCACAAAGGCATCTTGAGTTGCTCAGAGATTTGAACAAGTTTGTGTGCTATTGTAATCAGCTTGTATGGTTATTTCTTGTCCATCATATGGAAACTTGAGGCATTAATGATACGTTGATGGTACAACTTGCATATCATGAATCCATGGACGACCCAAAAGTATGTTATAAGAAAGATCACGATCTATAACCTAACAAAAAGTATTTTTCACAACAGGTCCCACTCTAATAGGTAACATTATTAGTCCTTTAGAAGCTCTTTCTTCATCATCATATGCCTTGATAGTTATTTTCCTTCGTGGATCAATAGAATTTTCTGATATTCCCAAGGCATTTATTAACTTTAAAGTACAAATGTTTAAACCAGCTCCTCCATCTATTAAGACACGTCTAATTCGGTGTTTATGGATCATGACTTCAAGATAGAGCGATGAATTATGTGGATGTGTCATGGAGGCATCATCTTTTTCGGAAAATGAAAGACAAGTGGGGGAAGACAAATGTCCCACCATGGCTTGAAATTTATTTACATCCAAATCAGTGTCAACAGTTGTGTTTATAAGAGCTTCTTCTAAAATATTCTTGTGTATGGGGGATATTTTGAGAAGTTCAATGATGGAGATTTGAGTTGATGTTTTTCTCAATTGATCAACCAGATTATATTGATTTGGAGAAGGAATAGTTGTCTTAGATGAACTTCCTTTTAGGACAACCTTTGCTTGTCCTCTCGTGGTCACATTAACCTGTTGATATTCGTGTTTTCCCTTGATTTTGATAACATTAACCCGTTGATCATCAACATAGATGTGACAGATTATATTTTCTTCAACATTATTTATGCTTTTGGCTTTTGCATCTGATGTTTCCCCCTTTTGATAATTCGGTAAAGGATCTTTGAATGCTTGATGATCGTCATTGGTATGATGTCCTTCAATTGTAATGGTGCCATTGTCAATTAAATCTTGTACTAGATTTCGCAAAGCTTGACAATTATTCGTTCTATGACCCTTACATTGATGATAATTGCAATAATATGAGTCATTCCATGATGGTGGTTTGACTCGAGGCTCATAATCTCTTTGTGGTGGTAAGGTGATAACCTTATTATCAAGAAGCTCCTTGAGAGCAGACTCAAGAGATTGACCCAAAGTGGTAAAATTTCGCCGATTTGAGAAGAATGAAGGTCTGGACGGATTTGATGTTTGGGTATTGCCAATATTGTTATTGAAATTAGGATGATTATCCTTGGTGTTTTGATTGGTCATGCTTTCTTGCTTGGAGGTTTGTCCTTGTTGATTGTTGCTTCCTTGTTGGTTGGTATTTGCTTGTTGATTGTTTCGTGGAGCACTTGATAGATTAAAGATAGATGGTCTTGTTCGTAGATTATTTGCATGTACTATACCATCATTGACAACATTTTTATTTCTGTTCCAAAACCTTGTTTTATCGTTGTTGTTTTGGTTGGATTTACTTGGATTATCAATTTTTATCACTCCTCGTTTAACCAAGGCCCCTTCAATGGTGATTGCGTTTTCAATCAACTTTTCAAAGTTATGAGGACAATGAAGATTAAGCCTATAGCTTAATTCTTGATCTAGGCTATTGATGAAGATATCCATCTTTTGCTTTTCAGGAATAGGATGGGAATATCGTGCAAATAACCTTCTCCATCTTTGCAAGAATGTAGTGAAGGGTTCTCCTACTTTTTGTTTCACTTTACAAAGATCAAGCATTGTTATCTGATGTTGGATGTTGTAGGAGTATTGTGATATAAATTGATTTATTAACTCCTCAAAAGTTTTGATGGGTGGAGTGATCTTTGAAAGCCACTCCATGGATTGTACACCTAGACTTCGTGGAAATAATCGCATTAAGTAGGTATCGTCATAGGCAAATTCTAGACTCATATTTCAGAAATCCCTCACATGGTCAATGGGATCAATTTTTCCATTGTACCTATCATATTTAGGGATTTCACAATGTTTTGGAAAAGGAATCATTTGAAGACTCCTATCAAATGGATAAGGAGATATGTCTTCCAAAACATACTTCTTTGTTGTACCCCCTTGCATCTCTTTTATTTTCCCTTGTAATTCCTTTATCTGTTGAGTAAGGGCACTAAAGTCATTAGGAGGAGTTTCAGGATTCTATTTAATCCCTTCTATGTCGAAATTGTGAGGTAACTTAGCTCCTTGATTAGCTAATGAAAGAAAATATCTTTCTTTGTTTCGTTCTAAAATCCTTTCCATAAGAGTATGGAATTGGGGATCTTGTTCTGCTTCTTGAAGCTTTTCTTCTGTTAATTCGTCAACGTTAAATGTTTCCTCTTCTTTCTCATTATGGTCACCCATTTTGCTTGTAGTGGTTTCTCCCTCGTCTGTTTCCATGTGTTTTTGAGATCTCATGAAGACAGGCATAAGTTTTGTTCCAAATTCTACTAACTTTTTGATCAAAAGAATGAAATAGTGCAATTGTGTGATAGATATGAAAGTCAGAATAGAATGAAGATTCTATGACTCACGAAGGTTTCTAATCTTTAGCTTGTGTTGTTCCCTAATTGAAAGGATGAAAATCCTATTGGTGGGAATTTAAGCAAAAGATCAAGAAAATGATGTTTTTGCACTTTATGAAGTTTTGATCATAGCTTTGCAAAAGGATGGATTTTGTGATAGATGCCTAATGTGATTGAGTTCTCTATTGCAAAATTTGATTTGGACGAGTAGAATATTCAATTGCAAGTTGGGGAATATAGCAGAAACGAATGCGTTGACCATGGTTATGCCTTTGAGAAAGGGCTCTTCTTTGAAAGAAAGCTTGTGAATACAAAGGTTCTATAGCATAATCATCAAAAAGACCCCTAACACAGTCATGATACCTATGAAGAAAGGTTCTATATTTGAGTAAAACTTTTTGGCTTTGATAGAAGAATCGTCTTTTCTTCAATAGTTTCTTGTGGCTAAGGGGTTTCTTTGGGTTTTTAATCCTTTTGAAAATGGATTTCTTAACGAAGGTTGTAGATTTCCAATCTCGTAACATGGGAGTAATCAATGTGATCTTGAGTTTTGGATGATCTTATCTGAATTAGTGTATTGAAAACACATCAAGCAATTTGTAGAGTAGTTGTTTTAAGTACTATGCTAAACATTGAGTGTATGATCAAAATGTTTTTCAAAAAATTATTTTAACGGGTTTTACACATGATAAGCATTTCAAACAGACTCACTCTTAGTACTCAAGTAGGTCATCATAGTAATCAACATCCCACATCTTAGAACTGCGTCGACTCACACAGCCATGTCACCCCCGAAAGGGCGCCCGTGTTTTTGTCTTTTCCAGGTGCGTACTCAGAGTGACGGAAGTGGATACCGGATCCCCTGAGCAAACAATCCTTGGTAGTTATATGGTGAGTATCTTGGGGGTAGATTCTTCCCTCCCCTGCACTGTGATTATTATGACGTTCGGAAACTGACAAGTTAGATACTACACTAGGTTCGTAGTAAGGGTTTCCGTTCGGTGTGGCAAATGATAGGCTCCCTCGAGAGACCTCCCTACCTTTAGAACAAAGGCTTTGGGGATGGTTATCAATGCACACTACCGTCAAAAGAGGGTTTCTCCAATTTTGCTTTAAATTTTAGAGTGGGGTGGAATAGCCTGGCTTTGGCTTGAACCCACTTGAGTCGTTCCTCTTGGGTGAGTACTTTTGCCCACAAGAGCAGGCTCTCTAAAAGGATTTAATAAAACTGGAAATTGCATAAAGGGAAATTGATGAGTTTGGCATTTTGATCACCTAGTTAAGGGGAGAGCATAGGCCTATCACCATTTAAAACAAAGAAAACAAGGATTGAATTTTAAGCCCAAAATAAAATTTTGCTATGCTAAGTGAAGATGTTGCTTCACACAAACATAGAGTTCATTTTAGTCCCAAAGTGAAATAATGAAGTGTCTACCCTATGATTGCTTCATTTTAATTTGTGTGTCTACCTTATGATTGCTTCATTCCAATTTAAAGTTATTAACTGTCCGCGGTTGCGTCGGATTCAGTTAAATTGTATTCAACTTACAAATTACAGTTTGCAGGTTTTCTAAAAATGCGCTATAACAGTCTTCACGGGTGTTGCAGGATTCTTTACGGGCGCTGCAGAAGTCTTCACAGGCGCTGCATAAGTCTTTATGGGCACTGCAGAAGTCTTCACGGGCGCTGCAGGAGTCTTCATAGGCGCTGCATAATTCCTTGATGGCGCTGCAGAAGTTTTCACAAGCACTGCAGGAGTCTTTACGGGTGATGTAGAAGTCTTCACGGGCGCTGCAGAAATCTTCATAGGCGCTACAGAAATCTTCATTGGCGCTGTTCTGGGTATAACTTTTGCTGAAGCGTGTTTCTTGCGCTAATCCGCTATTTTTGACCGTAACCTGTCAGAAAAACCTGCAAAAAGATGTGAGAATTGGGGGCAAGAGCCCCACGGTGGGCGCCAAAAATGTGTAATGTTAATATGTAATCAAATTGAAACAATAAACACAAGTAATAGAACTTTAAACTGAAGAAATTAAAATTGAAATTGAATAAACAGGAATTCTTTAGAGGCATTCCATCTTCCTCTATCTCCAGAGATTTGTTCGAAGCTGCTGCTCTTAGATTGTGTAAGCTTGGTTTCTCTAAATGGCAATTTGCAGAATGAGTATGCAAAGGAAGTTCTCTATCCTATATGCTGGTGGAGGTGAGAATGCTGACGGATATGCACAGGGGTTGTAAATTGAAACTAAACTATGTGGATGATTGGCCATGATATGCTATGATCTTATGCTATGCTATGAAATGAGAATGCTAAAAGGCTTATGCTATTTGCAATTTGGCTATAGTTATTCTCTCAAAAGCTTCTATATCATTTCAAAGACCCGACAGTCCTTTTTATAGTTTTTTTGCAGGCACAATCCTGGCTGGCAAGGATCAACGACTGTGAGGTTGTCTGGTAAGTTTGAATGGTGAGAGATGGAGAGGTTGAGAGGAAAATGGAAGAAGTTGGGAGGTTGGAGAGAAGAATGGATGCTTGTCTTCAACCCACGGGAACAAGCCTGCACAGGAACAGAGGAATTTAATTTTTCTGTTTTGGCAGTTTGTTTCTTGGTTGTTGAAGATAATGCAAATATTAATTAAATAAATAAAATTTATTTAATTTCATTTATGTGAGTTTGATTTTTGATTTTAGGACTATAGAAGATTTTAATTAAATATTTTAGAATATTTAATTGTGATGTGACTTTAGAAGAATTAATTAAATATTTTGAGATATTTAATTATAAATGGAAGAATTAGAATCGAATTAGAGGAATTAATTAAATATTTGAAATATTTAATTGTAAATGGACATAGAAGAAAATAATATTTAATCTTTATTTGAATAAAATATTCAAGCCAAGATTATTGATAATTAATATAAATAAATCGTAATGTTTATTTAATTAATTAAGAAATGAATACGAAAAGATGATTAAATAAACTTATTTATTTAATCAAAATGAAAGAATGAACAAATATAAATAAATTATTTAAATTTATTTATACGTAGATCGAATTCAGAGATTTAATTAAATATAATAATAATAATAATAATATTAATAATAATAATAATGTAATATTATCTAAATTGATATATTAATAATAAAAAAAAATAGTAAATACATAAAAAATAAAATATTAATATAATAATATTTTTATATAATAAAAATTTAATACGAATAATCATAAAGATAATAATAATACTAATAATTATACTAATAATAATAATAATATATATAAACAAAAACATTTTCTAATTGACCTACCAATTGACCTCATGCACTACATAAATGTACCAAAAAAAAAAAATTTCAATTTATTTTTTAATTGACTTTCCACAATTCTTTGGCGTACCCATTGCACACCAAAGTGCGATTGCTAGTTTTTTATAGTTTTGAATTTATTTATTTTTTGAAGTTACGAATTTATTCTTTAAAGTTTGAATTCATTACCCCTGATTTTGAATTCCAATTAATTTGGCACGTGTGCATCAACGTTGCCCCCTTGAGAGGAAACGAATTTTTGGTTGCAAGTTTTTTAAGCAAAGTATTTGTTTTTGAATTTGTGACTATAAATACATACAGTCAATGCGAACTCTCCATTTCCGACCTTCCAGAGGAGGACAGACCCACTAAGAAAGGTCCACGCGGACCACACGCACACCACAGAACCTTCCCGCTAAAAACGAAGGGCACGTCAGCAATGAGGAAAAATTAGAGCGTGCCGGCGTCTGGTTCAAATTTATATATAGGTTGAGAGCATTTTGCATTGCCATGAAGAGAAGGCTCCTCCATCTATTGAAGAAATTCACAACAGGCATAACACATACTGCGTCAAATACCGTAAAGTCATCTCCTTCTAGCGAAAGAACAATGAAACAACTAGAAAAGCTGCGGACACCAACTTGCATAGTGGGCAGCGGGCCTGCTGCCCACACAGCTGCGATCTACACAGCACGGGCAGAGCTGAAGCCTGTGCTGTTCGAAGGTTTCATGGCCAACGGCATCGCTGCCGGCGGGCAGCTCACCACTACCACCGATGTCGAAAACTTTCCGGGCTTTCCCAACGGAATCCTGGGGTATGAACTCACGGACAAGTTCAGGGAACAGAGCCTCCGCTTCGGCACACAGATCTTCACGGAAACTGTCGAACGCGTGGACCTTTCCGTCAGGCCATTTAGGGTTTATACAGAGAATATGCAGGTTGATGCAGACACCGTTATTATTGCCACAGGGGCCGTAGCCAAGCGGCTGGATTTCCCCGGCGCTGGCGACGATGGCTACTGGAACAAGTATGCCGTTTTGGACTTCGAAAAGTTTTTAGTGCGTGTAGTGTGTAGTTACTTATAAGTATTTCTTTCTTTGTTTTTTTCACAGGGGCATCTCGGCCTGCGCGGTCTGCGATGGGGCTGCCCCCATTTTCCGTAACCGGCCCCTGGCGGTGATTGGGGGCGGCGACTCTGCCATGGAAGAGGCCAATTTTTTAACTAAGTATGGCTCGAAGGTGTACATTATTCACAGGCGTGATGCATTCAGAGCCTCCAAGATCATGCAGAAGAGGGCGCTGGAGAACCCTAAGATCGAGGTCATATGGAATGCGGAGGTTTTGGAGGCTCTGGGGAACAAGAAGGGCTTGCTTAGCAGGCTGAATTTGAGGGACACGGTTACGGGGGAGGTGAAGTCCGTGGAAGTGTCGGGGCTATTTTTTGCCATAGGGCATGAGCCGGCGACGAAGTTTTTAGGAGGACAGCTGGAGCTCGACTCCGACGGATATATCGTCACCAAGCCCGGGACGACACAGACCAGTATTCCAGGGGTTTTTGCTGCTGGCGATGTTCAGGACAAGAAATGGCGCCAGGCTATCACTGCTGCTGGCACAGGTAGATTTTTGAATAAGTAATGACCATTTTTTATTTTAAATAAAAACAAAGTCTAGTTAGGTGGATCATTAAGTGTGAGGCGAAGTTGATGCAATTTTTTTTTAACCCTTTTTTAAGCTAAAAGCCAAGGTAGTGAGTGACATAGAAAAAATTAATGCAAATCTTAAAATTTTGACACATTTTTTCTTAAGCCAAACGTTGCTTTGCATTTAAATTTGAAAGAGGAAGTAGCCGAGGTTTCTTAGCATTTGTTATTATTATTTTTTCAATTGTTAAATGGAAAAGCAATCAAAGTTGGATGTGGTGTTGTTATCCAATTTCTGGGGACTTAAACATAGTCCTATGAAAATCTCCCATGATTTATCACTTTCTCTTGAAGTTGGAAGTGGTCTATCGTGTATTCTTTGGGGACTTGAACTAGCTCTCTGCTATGAAAATTTTCCACAATTTATTGCTTGCACTAAAACGTTTTATTTGTTAATGAGTGGCACTTTGAAATTGGATGTGGTGTATTGTGGAATTCTGGGGAGCTTGAACCCAGTCTTCTGCTACAAAAGTTTTGCATGATAGATCACTTCTACAAACTTAGAAGTTTTAAATGAGTGTATAAGAGATTTTCATAGTCTATGGAAAAATTGTACATTTTGTTTATATCAATATTTTGGATCACAATCTATGATTCATCATTAAGATGATAACAAATAATGGATTGTAGACTGTAATCAGAAAGATTGATAAAATTAGAATTGAAACAGTTTTGACAAAAAAAACTTTCTTTCTCAATTGTATATTATTCAATTTCAAGAATTCATTTATTTCCCACGGATTTCAACTAATCCAATGCTAGGAAAGTCTGCTAGATTTGCCACTTGAGCGCATTGCTGTTGAGAGTGATTATTTTTTACAAATGGAACACTTTACGAAATTCTGTAAGTAAGCAATTATGGATTTCTAGATATGCTGGAAAATATTCCTTGAGGCAGGGTTTGAAAAGTGCCTTTTTTTCCCTCCATGTGGTGTAAATCTTGTGTTTTATTTAATGCTCTAAATTTTACTTGTAGGATTGCATCTTGAAAGATTTACTTCCTGTTAAATTTTATTATTATATGAGTTTATATGAGATTTTCAATTTGAAAAAAACTTGAAGTTTCATTTACATCAATATTTTGAATGATGATAACAAATGATGGATTATACTGCAATTTGAAACGTTGATGTAAAGAAGCTTTCATTATCAGTTGTATTATACTCAATTTCTAACAATTCATTTGTTTCCTAGGGATTTCAACTGATCCTCTGCTAGGAAAGCCTGCCATGCTTTACCACTACAGCCCATTGCTCATGAGAGATTATTTTGTTTAAATAGAACGTTTTACTAGATTATATAAGTAAGAAATTATGGATTTCTAAAAATACTGGCAATTATATTCCTTGAGGCAGAGTTGGAAAAGTGTTTTTTTTCTCCAGGTAGCGTAAATCTTGTGTTTTATTTAATGCTTTAAATTTAATTTGTAGGGTTGCATCTTCAAAGATTTTTGCTTTCTGGATTGACCCATTTTGTTTTGTTTCGTAACCCAAAGGGCCAAAGAGTTTTTGTCTTATTGGTTGCTTCTGTGGCAATGTGTGTCGTCTTGTAGTAGTTTTGTTTTCTGGTGGCACATTTTAGGATTTAAGCGAGATTTCTAGCTATGAAACCATAGTAGAATTGGTTTCTAACTTTTCCTCGAAGTCTTAGGATTTGCATATGGATGGTAATTTATTTATATTTTAAAAAGTTAATTCTTTTAATAAGATTAAAACATGATTGGGCTCACAACTTTTGTGCAATCTTGATAATGTGAAACATTGCTGAAGTCACCAGTAAATCCTGGCTCAGTTAATGAGAGGAATTTTATCTATTATACAGTTTATACTACAAGAAGTCTCATTACAACTGATTTTTTTTTTTTCCTTCTGTGTGGGTGGGAAGAAGAATTACGGCCCTGAAGTTTCTACTTCATTCATTCTCTAGAACTACTTATGACGTTTAATCTCACCTAACAAAAGCAATTTAGTACTACAATTTTGTATTCTCTAGGAATGTCACACCTAGAATGAGAAACATCTACTTGGAAGTTGGAGATATTTGGATTGCAAGTTTTTGAAATAGGGTGGCTAGGTTGAGAAATTACTGAATTGTTGAGGTATATTTCTTTTATAAAACAGAGTGAAGTACATCCTAAGAATGTGGAAATATCCAACACTCCTGGATACAATATTATCAACTATTATGAACTTTGGAAACGCATTTGGAAACTTTTCAGAACTATGAAACGACTGAAAACTATTCAATACTATTCTCCCCCAATCTTTTGCATAGTATAACTATGGTATACCGTATAATCAACTATCATGACTCTTTGAAATGAGTCTGAAAACCTTTCAGATTCTCTAGAATGGGTGAGAACTGTTGAATACTATTTCTTCTGGCCCAAGCTTTTGCATGGTATAACTAATGGCGACTTCTCAATTTTTTAGTCTTGGCATGTTTATGTGAAGTATGAATTCTTGTTTGAGTTTTTCCAGAGCTTTTCCCTTTGTTTTTGTATTTGACGAAGTCCCATTTCTGACTAAATCTCTGAAAAGGAAGAGTTCCATTGCTGTGAAAAAGGGAAGTTTGAATGTAAAGGCATATTATGTTAGAACTTAACTTGCATATAATCCCAAACAAAACTTAGTCAATGCATTGCCTGCACATCATGTTTAATTTGCATCACTGAGTGCAAGTTACATGCCACAAAACACACACATATTGGAAGTAGTAGCTCTTCGAGGTTGGGGACATTAGCATTTCTAAGGACGGCAAAAATTTCCTAGAATTAGATTTTGGGGATGGAGGAGGATGGCTACTAGACTGGATAAAAGATAATATTTGGAAATTCAATTAAAAAACAAATCAATACAAACTAAATTAGCTGAAAAATTTAAATTTTAGTTTAACTACATGATCCATGATTTAACATTGAATGACAATGTCACATTAATCTGTAATGTCAAATGACTAACATTGATTAAAGGGCTGAAATTATAATGATAATCCAATAAAAAATAGAATCATGAATTTTAATCAACTGGACATGTCTCCTTGTCATTGAAATTGTGGCGCATGTGGCTCCTGCACTTACCTTGGCTCCTTGGGCTATACAACCCATCGTGCTGTTGAATTCTCCTTCTTGTCATTTTTTTGGTGGTCAATGAAATGCAAGGTATTATGTGTAATAGCAAGCTTCTCTGTCCTCTTAGATATAAACTTGTTTCCCTATAGAGATGAGCCTGTTCCACTATAAAGATTGGATGATAAAATTTCCAGAAAGGCAAGTTATGTTTTTTCTCCTCTCTTTGTTTTCTGTTTTCATGATATATTATTTTAATCTGTCTTGCAGGATGTATGGCAGCATTGGAAGCAGAACACTTTCTACAGGAAATTCAGGTGCAAGAGGGTAAGTAGAGTTGACCACCTACTTATGCGACACGACTAGATATACTTGAGACTGTCGACACTTCTAGCAGCATTTATTGTTCGGTTCTGCGTACTGATGGTAGTGAAATGCATTCTAATAGAGGTGGCCATATAATACTGGGCCTTCAATCTGATATAAGTTATCCAGATTTAATCTCTAAGATGGCCTCTGGCTTCTAGTTGTATCTCTTGTTCTCACCAATTCTTTTGGGGAGATGCATTCAAATAGTTTGCTGTTATTCTTACATTTATAAATAACATTGAATCGCCACTAGCATTTTTTTTCCTTGCAGGCAAAGATGTTATTTTTGTCAAAATTTAATAGTAATTGGCAAATTCTTTTGGGGCTGCTCTAAAATTTTGAGAACTCTTGTGTGAAACTTTGACCTTTCTGGCACTGTTAACATTATGCTTTCTGTTCCTCAACCCATGTTACTGTTACGTAGCTGCTAGATGCAGCTGTTGATGGTCGAATGATCTAAGACTCAGGAATGGACAAGTTTGATTTGTCTGTAACTGGAATAATTAAGCATCATTAATGAGGTGAGTATTGCATGGGGTATTTGACAAATGGAAAATCTTTGGTGAAATTCGCTAAAAAAATGTCTTTATGACAGATCATAGTATAGGCTATCAGTGAAAGCTGTAGCCGTATAAATTTTTAGGTATTAAGTATTGTCTATGTCAAATGCAAAAAAGCTAAGAGGTCATGTCAGCATTTACAAGAGACACAAGATTCAGCGCAGGATTTCAAAGGGGGATCTCCTCCCGCAAAGAGAGAATGGATTTTTTTTTATCAAGAGTCAGTTACAATGGTGCTCTCAAATCACATCCATTTCCTGCTTTTATAAGCTTTGATCAAAATTAAATCACTTATTGACTATCATGCAATATTACTATTTAATGTTGGCTCCATGACACAATGGCAAATGGCAACCTTAGCCACAAGTTTTGCCTTGGCGAGCAGTATGAGGAAAGGACACCAAATTTATACAAAATTATCCCATCTCGTAGGCATAGGACCATTGAAAAAATAAATCATCAATGGTAGAGAAGATAGCAGCTGTTGATGTTTTTACATTTGGAAGCCATGTTTCTTACGGGCACCATTCCATCTTCTATGATTATATGGGCATGTTTGCATCTATTATTTTTAAAATACAATTCTATCTGCTTCGATTATATAGACAAGTGACTTCACTATTATTTTATGATTTTTGTAGCTTTCTATTATTTTGATGATGGAACACAGAGTATGATCCAAAATGACTCAAAAAATTTGTTCACAGTTTAATCTAGAAAACATTTATTTACATTATGGATTAAGAAAATATTGTATAATTAATATAACTTGAATTTCAAGACTAATGGCATGAATATTTTAAATCTATAGTCTAAAAAATTGAGAATGAGTGAGCCAACATCAAATTTTTTTATGTGCTTTGTTTTTAATTCAGAAAAACACTCAACTAGAGTTATGAATCGGAGAGGGTTTTGAGAGGGTTTTTTATGTGTTTTGTTCATCTGGTTGGCATTTAAACATATAAGAAAAAATTGTAAATCTTTTGAGAAACAAGAATGCCCCAAACTCTGGAAACTCCATAAAGAAATCAACCAACCTGAGCTTGAAATTGGCTAAAGAGAGAGATTGCACCACCCAAAGTCTAAAATCTAAGTTATTGAATCAGGTATAAGTATGGAGGTTTGTGTGTGCTGTAACTGTTTTTGGTTTGGGTGCATTTGGGTATATATATGTATAGTTTCCATACATATACATATATGTATGTATGTATACTTACACACATATATACTTTCACATAAATATATAATTATGTAAGTCCACAATGTTGGAAGAAGGTGTGGATTCATCAGCTCATTCCTAAAATAAATTTCTTTTGGTGGACTTCCATTTATGGTAAAATTTTAACTATTTATAATTTTGTTAAGAGGGGCTTTCAATTCCCTAATTGGTGTACTCTTTGCAGAAGGGAAGAATAAACTATTTCTCATCTTTTTATTCACTGCCAGTTTGCTTCCCAGGTCTGGCATAATGTTTTACAAAGGTTGAACATCTCTTGGGTCTTTGATAGAGATATTCACCAATTTATTTTAAATTGGAAATGCCCCTCCAAACATCCGTTAATCCGACTATTTTGGCAGCTTATTCCACCTCACATTTGCTGGTGTCTGTGGAAAGAAAGGAATAACAAGATTTTTAGAGAGACGATGAACAATGTAGATGGTTTGTTGATAATCCTTAATAATCTCCTCCCGGATAACATTTCGACTTGTAAATTGAAGACGCCTAGTAATCCCCCCTCAGGGTAAAAGCATAGCTACTATTTGGAAATTGCCTAGTGAGTTCCAAAGATTTGATAATTCCAAAATGATCATTAGGAAGAATACTAAATGGAGAACCCCTAAGCCGCCTTGGGTTAAGCTAAATTTTGATGGGGTGGCTAGGGGAGGTATGGCAGCTGGAGGTGGTATTATCAGGGATCATGTCGGTGGCTTGGTGGCTGCCTATGTTGGGAAACTGAAAGATCACACTAGCAATCGGGTTGAAGGTATGGCCCTTTTATGGGGTCTTAGAATTGCGTTGTCACTCGGCATCAACACCATGGAAATTGAAGGCGACTTGATGCTAATAGTGGAAGCCACTAAAGGCAAGATGATTGTGGGGTGGTCTTTAAAAGGTATTATGGAGGACATTTGCTCCCTCCTAATTGGTCTTCAGGACTTTACTATCCAACATGTCTATAGGGAGGGGAATGTGATTGCTGACAACTTGGCGACAGTGGGTCTTGATATTGAAGGGCTACGGTGTTGGCGAAAAGTTGATTTTTTGCCCCCCTCGGCTCTGACTTGTTTAAGGGAAGATCTAAACAATTTAAATGATGAGCCCTAGATGGTGTTTTCTCATTTTAGCCGGGCTCCTACTAACTTTGGTTAGTATTTCTGGCAGGAGCATGGTTTTGAATAATTGACTGTTATGTGAGGTGATGGATATCATGCGATTGTCCTTTGACATGCACGACCTCTTTTGGGCTGATGGTAAGGTGAGTCTTTCTACCCCTAATGGCTGGTGGAGTCATCATTTTTTGAACCCCCTAAATTTTCGTGCTGAGCCTCATAAGTTAGCGGATTTTATTAGATTTTTTGAGCTGGCTAAGTATTACGCCAATATCATGCCCTTACATGCCTAGGGTGATTCACACGAGGGAGCTGCTACCTTTACGTGGGATGTGAGCTGTGGCATTTATTGCCTTCTTTTTTGACTTTTCTTGTCACTTCTCACCGGCCCTTTCCCTGTCGACGTTTCTAGAATTGGTTGCCATCGCTTTTGCCCTGGTAATCTCTTTACTGTTCCGGTGGTTTGCGACTTTTGTGTGGGCTCTATGGGTGGGGACAGAGTGCGCGTGGAGCCAGACAAGTGTGACGAGTGGAAAGCGGATGCCACTGTTTGGCAAATTTGCAAAGAGGGCGACATTGCCCAGTATATGGAGAACATGACTGGGCACGACGAGGGCTTGTCAATTAAGTTTGTCACCTCTTGGAATGATGGTAGGGTTACCATTGGTGGCATTTCTTTTGAAGTCTCTGAGGAGGTTATTGCTAGAGCTACAGGACTTCTGAATAGTGGTCGTACCTGGAAGAAAACCACGAAAATGCCAGACCAGATTAGTCTTAACCAGTTCTTTCGGGGTGAGGACAAACCCGTCAAGCTGCAGGGTGGTTATGATCGGGAGGTGCTTCCAAAACCGTGGGACAAAATTTGTATGGTGATCATGAAGTATTTCACGCTAGAAGGAAGGTATGGGGTTTATTACTATGACCATTTTAACTTCCTCAACCACCTTAGGAATAACTAGTATATTTCCATTCCGTTTTTCCTTTTCCATTCTCTGGATAGCATTGTTTCAGAGTTTAATGAAGCCCCATTTTCTAGAAAGAATAACACCATCTTGCACCAAGGCCTTATGTCTAGGCTTTACCATTTTCATATGGCCCTTTTCCTTGCTCGGCCTATCACTGTGCAAGAAGTCCCTTGTCCACCCGCTCTTGACGAAACCCTAGTTTCCTCTACTCCCCTTTCTGCTAGCATTCTGGATGTGCCGAGCCCAAGCAAGAAACAATGCTTAAAAAATCCCGCTTTGAAAGCCCTTCCCCATGGTACGTCCCCTGCGATGGTTCCGAGGGAAAAGGGTAAGGATACAAAACGTGTTGCTCCTACCCTGAGACTGAAGGCCAAAGCTTCTAAGAAAACAAAATTCTGCCTCCACCAAATTGATTCCGAAATCGAAATCACTGAAGAAGCTAATACCCCCGCAGATCCAATAGATTGGTCTTTAAGCAGGATAAAGTGGGAAGTCTCAAGGAGGCTTCGGATTCAGATAATGGTAATGGGAGTGACAACAAAGATCTCGAGGAATAGGTGGCGGGAGGGGAGGATCAGTCTGTCTCGGCAAGTAGTGCCTCCCACTTGTTTGAAAGTTTGAAGAAGGGCTCTTCCATTAAACCCCGGGCCTCTAATACGGCTGAGGGAAATGCCCCCTTGAAAGAAGATTATAATAAAAAGGAATAGGCGGGGGACAAAGTTGACAAGCTGAAAGGGAGAATCGAGAGATTGGAAAAAAAGGTTAAGGAAGTGTCACACTTTGCCCTGAAGGTCATGCACAGGTCGGCTACTAGTTTATATCTGCTGCAAATGGACAAGTCTGCGAATGATGGTGAGGAGGACGCTAGCTTTAAGGAATTGCTTAAGTTCCTCACGGCGGATTGGGCGACTGCTATTAAGGACAAACCATGCATGGAAGAAAAGAATTAGGCTTTTGGTTCTTTAAGTCTTTTGATAGTTTATCTATGACTGTTAGTATGTATATGTTCTTTCATGGCTGGTTTGACCCCTAGGGGTCTATGGACTCAACTGCTCCGTATCATGCCTGCATGATGGACTCTTTTTATTATTTAGTGTTTAATGTTGTTTTGGAGTTTTTGATATGATTTGTTGGGGGTGATGGCTTGGTTTAATCTGTTGTCACTGTGCTGTTAATGTGTTTGCTCTAGATGGCCTTGGTTGCCTTGTTTTGATGGGACAACACCCTTGTTTTTGCTACTTTTTATATCAAAAACTAAATATGTGAAAGTTTATATATACACACACACCTACATTTGTGTATGATGCAACCTTCCCTAGCAAAAAAATAGATCTTGATGTAGTATTTTAGAGTCAATACAAAGACAAAAAGAGATTGTAGGTTGGTCATTTGGAGTTAAATAGGACTTTATTTGCGCTTGTTTGAAGAAATTTTGTTCAAGACCTTGCTCATCAATGCTAGAGAAGATAACAACTATCCATTGAATGTTGTAAAAAATGGAAGCCATGTTCATTGAAATCCCAAAAACAAGATGTTCAAAACAATTTACAATACACACATGTAAAAGATACAAAAAATTCAAGTTAAATTTGCTAGGTTTGTTTTAGGTGGTCTAAAAATAATAAAATATAAAATGAGTATCACCTATGCTCCCCCAAGTTTCTTAGATGGGGATGGCAAGGAATGAAGGTGTGTGTTTCTAGGAAGGGTTTTTTAGGCCTTTTTTTAGGGGTCAATAGGGGATGACTATTAAAAACTAGCAATCGCACCTTGGTGCGCAATGGTTTACGCCAAAGAGGTGTAGAATGTCAATTAAGGAAAAATATGGTTTATTTTTTTGCATACATTTGTGTAGTACAAGAGGTCAATTGGTAAATCATTTTAAAAATGATATTGTTTATATATTATTATATTATTTGCATTTTTTATTTTTATTATATAATAATATTTATATATATTTTATTTTGTTTTATGTATTAACTATTATATTCACCACATACTCTTACATATTAACATACATATAGTTTTCTTTGTTCTAATCTATCCAAAGATCAATTAAACTATGGGATTTTTTATAAATTAATTTAGTTTGATCTATATAGAAATATATTAATTATTAATTATAATAATTTCATATTTATATTTAATATTTTGAATTATAGAATATAATATATAATAATAATATAAGTATATATAACAATAAATATAATTATATTATATGTAATTCAATCTCTATTATATAATAAATAAGAATATAATAATAATTATATATATATAGTTTTGTTAAAGAATATAATATATAATAATAATAAATAATATAATTATATATTTATAATTATTTTTTATTATATAAAATTTAAAATTTACATTATATATTAATTATGCTAATATATACTTAGCTACGTAGGGTAAATGATGCCATAACATTAAAACCTAAGTGTGCTCATTATTAATATCTTGGCCGTAATTTTAATTTTAATAAACATGCTCTAAAACCCTCATCGAAACCTTATTTTCAGGCTGTAGCGTGCAAAATTGGAGTGAAAGGTCAATACCAACGAGGAAGAGTTTGGAGGAGTGGAAACCAATAGTAGCGGGGAAAGCAGTTAAAGCGGCTAAAAACAGTCAAAAAATTGGCAAAAAATGATGAATGGTTGAGATTCATTTAACTACCTTGCAGGGCCTCTTGGGGCTTTTCAGTCTTCACAGAGAAATTGAGTTTAGGAAACTCAATTAGAGAGATGCCTTCGGCGTAAAAATGGAAAATTTTAAAATATAAAGAAAATTCAAATATTCATATGATACAATTGATTAGGCACTCATAATAGATACAATATAATCTTAACACACACATCAAACTTGAATTGGGATTTCATGTGAGAGTTGACAGACAAATTAACAATTTAATTGCTTCATTGTCAATATGCATATCTATTTGTTGGTTCTTAGTTGTGATTGTCCTTGATGACAAATTTTCTTACAATTGATTCTTCAGTTGATTCTTTGTCAGTTTCAGTTTGGTTTCTTATGGTCTATCTTCAGTGGATAGTTTACATACTTGGCATTCGCATTCAGATTCAGTTCTCAGTTTGAATTTTAATATGTTTTCGTACTGATTAGCTTGAGCTTCATGCAGCTACAGGTTCTCATGATTACACAAGTAATTTGTTTGTGATATTGGTTTTAAGCTTCAGGGCTCTTTTCAGTTTTAGTCTTCTGAAATTGGTACTTCACACGGTCAGGTATATGATTTCACAGTTTACTCAGATATCATTGGATCAGTATCTCATTCACATAATTATGCTTCAGTTCAGACTATGTGTTTATTACATCAATGCGTTTAATTGGTCTTGATCATGGCAATCCTTTTAATGATCTTCTTGGGCATATTTTATGGTGATTATACCATTGGCAAGTAATTTCATTTAATATCATAGTCTATTTGCAAGGTCATTTAAAAAAAAAAAAGAGGTTGAAGGAGGTTTGGCCGTGGCTTAATTCATTACCTTATTATTGTCGGCATTCATGTGTTCTTAATTCATTCTAAGTCAACATGGTCGACTTCTTTGCAATTATCATGGGGTCATTATTGTTGACAGCTTGGCTAATAGAAATTGTTTTTGGTCGGCCTTCCTGGACAACGACTAAATCATTGATGTTGTGATTTTAATTATTAATTTTGACTTGGCTTGGACTTCAAGCTTTCGCCATTTTAACTTAATGAGCATTTTTCAAGGAAAAGTTGATTAGGGCAAGGTATTATTTCGAGCTCACTCTTCTGGCTGGGCATCGAACCCTAGCCTGGCCGCCATCATGAGAGTTTAAGATTTTTTTTCTCACAGCTATTTTTGACTGTTGTTACTAGTTGTAACGGTTTCATCAGTGGATTATGGAGGCTTTACTTGGTGCGTTTCTTACTGGAAGTTTTGAAAAAGCAGAAAGGATAATAAGCACAGCCCAAAATGGTATTGGTTTGTTTTTAAATTTGCATCTTCAAGTATTTACATTTATTTGGTTACAACCTTGTATTGTTCTTTGTTAGCATGTGTTACCTGGCATATTCATGCTTTTTCTGGATTCTGAATTTCACTTTGTGGCTGAAGACGTTTTGCATGAAATGGATTCGTGGGTTATTGAAATCTCTGTCAGAATATCATGCTTTGACTGTGACAGTTGTTTTTGTTTGTCAGTTTTGGTTATAATATGGGTGAAAATAAGAGATGCCTTGATAAATAATCATTATTCTTGCATTGAAGGTTTTTTAATGGGAAATTTGACAATCTTCAATTCTTTGATTAGTTGTGGAAAATGGTTATTATGCTATATCATAACGGCTTTAGTTTGAGTGTATTGGGAATGTAACACCTACATTATTTTGGACTTTCTTTAGTTTCAGATTGTGGGTATTTGTGGTCTTTGAGATTCTATCGGTTATACTTTGTATTCTCCTTATTCATTGCAGAATTTGTTGTTTTCTGATCATGGGTTTTCAGAAATTCAGGGTTTTTTGGAACAATCGAATGGGAATTTGGGTCATCAAAAATTAGTTTCTAAATGATATTTCTGCTCATTAAAAGTTATTTTCTGTAGTTTTGAGGACGTCTCTTAGCTGGGTGAAATGACTCTTGTATTGGAAAATTAATTTCACTTTGACTAATAATCTTGTTGGGTACAAGATGAAGATTTCAATTGTAAAAAGCTTTGTTAACTTCAGTCAAAATCTTTTCAGTTTGGTAGATCAGCCGTTACTCCTGAAGACAGTTACTTATCTGGCATTTAAATAAAAAATATTTATCTTTACTCTGCTCTCCTTTGACCACGTTGAAAAGATGTATAAATAGAAGCAGAAAACACTTTTCTGTTCTGCGGTTGTAATTATGAGATTATCATTCCTTGGCTGTATGAAAATGTATGGATAAACTCTGCAATAAAAATCTGAATAACAAGAGGCAGAGACATTGTAAATTCCTTCTCTATATAGTATTTTGAGGATTCAATTATTGAATCCTTAGGGTATTCTATAGACGAGAAAACAGAGAAATATGTGCTTAACTGAAAACAGAGAAATCCTCCGAGTTATTATTGTTGTTCAAAACATAATTTGAGGGGTTGGTACTCCTTGAGATGGATGTCTCAAAACAAGGGATTGGTGCTCCTTGAGTGGGTGCTCTAAAATTTTCCTATAAGGCATTGTGAACAGTGGATTATTTGATTAAGCCTACAAGGCATTTCAGGAGTGGTTTTTCTTCCCTATTTCAGGGTTTTCCACTTGGAAAAAATTGTGTGTATCTTTGATTCTGTGTGATTGCACCTCTTCTTTGTGTTGATGTTCAGTTTGTTATATTTCTCAATGTAGCATGTGAATGATTACATTCAATACATGAAAGATTTAATCATTAAATTGAGATCAAAATCTGAAATATGTTTTATTTTATGCAAAATGTATGATTTTGGTTTGACACTGATTCACCCCCCCTCTCAGTGTCACTTTTCACTCCAACAATTGGTATCAGAGCATAGGGTCCTCTGATTGGTCTAAACCACCTAGGATTGATCCTGGTCTTGCAGTCTATTTTTAATGGCACATTCTCATGAAGGAGCTTCTGTAACTAGAGCTCCATTATTTGATGGAACAGATTATGTGTTCTGGAAAATCAAAATGGAAGCATTTATGGTTTCATTTGATGTTGATATTTGGAGCATTGTGTTAAATGGGTACAATGTACCAGCCACAATACCCACTGATGTTGCTGAGAAAAAGAGGTATGAAACTAATGCCAGAGCTAAGCATGCCATCTTATGTGGTTTTACTAAAGATGTGTTTATTAAAGTCATGCATTGCAAGTCTGCTCAAGAAATCTGGGAAAAACTTGAAACCATATATCAAGGAAATGAAAAATTCAAATTGTCAAAAATCATTACTCTCAAACATCAGTTTGAGGAAATAAGAATGAAGGATGATGAAAAGGTAGCTGAATACTTCCTATGAATAGATGAAGTTGTCAATGCTATGAAAGGATTAGGAGAAGAAGTAAAAGAGTTTGACGTGGTTACAAAGGTCATTAGAACCTTACCGACTAAATTTGAATATAAGGTATCAACCCTTGAAGAAAATAAACATTTTGATAAGCTTACCTTAGATAGTCTGCAGGGAATCCTTACTGCCTATGAAATGAGAACTAGCAAAAACAACTCAACTGGAAAAGAAACTGCCTTTAACACTGAAAAGAAAGAAAAAGATGAGGTTAGTGAGTCAGAGTTTTCTGATTCTAAAGAATCCCATTTTGTTAGAAAACTTAAAAAGGGATCAGGAAAATATAAGGGAAAACTTCCCTTTAAATGCTTTAACTGTGGTAATATAAGTCACTTTGCTGCAAAGTGTCCCTATGATGATCAACTCAGTGACAATGAGAAATCTGGAAAACAACCTAAGAAGAAGACCTTTAAACCTAAACGAAATTTCAACTTCAAAAAGAAGAAGAGTTTGTTTAGTAAAGATGAAACTGACATTGAGTTTGAAGATTCATCAGCAGAAGAAGATGAAACCTTGTTCATGGCTGAAATTACTCAGCAAGAAGATTCAAACACCATTGATATTCAAGAAGGTGAAGTAGATCTTGAAAGTGAACTGAAATGTGCTTTAAAAGAGGTCAGAAAACTTAGAAAACAAATTCTTGCTCAAGAACATAAACCTGATCAAGAAATAATCTCTCTGAAAACTTAGCTTGAAGAGGCTAAAAGAGTTGAGGATTGCCTTCGAGTGAATGTAAGCTGCAAAGATCAAGAAATTCAAAAATTGGAACAAGAAGTTGTCTATCTTAGAAAGGAAATTGAGAAATATGAAAGCACTTTAAAACTCAATGAGATGCTCAGCAAGCAGAAGCTGTATAAAGATAAAACCGGTATTGGTTTTGAAAAGGGTGAATGTTCAATTGATAATGCAAAACAAAACCCCTCTTTTGAAATCAAGGGTTCAAGTCCAAATCACTACGATTTTGGTAAGAATCATGATCAACCTTTGAAAGGTAATAGATCATCTTACAGATTCAATCCCTTCTTCTATGGCTACTATTTTTTCTGCAACAAATTTGGCCAAAGTGAGTCCTTGTAGGCTTATGAATCCTAGAGTACCTAGGTTTGGTCTTAGGAAATACTATGGTTTTGTTAAACAAATCAGATGTTTTAAATGCAATACTTTGGGGCACTCTGTCAAACATTGCAAAGCTGATCTGCAATCTAAATAACATAAAACTAAAATGATCTAGAAGCCTAAGAATGTTAACAACATCTAGCAAACTATGTTAGTCCAAACTGCTTTTCATTCCAAGAAAAAAGACCTATGGGTCCTAGACAATGGATGTTCTAACCACATGACTGGCGACAAAGAAAAGTTCATAAATCTTGAAGATTATATAGGTGGTTATGTGAAGTTTGGTGATAATTCTAGTATACAGATTAAAGGTAGAGGTTCACTTCTTCTGAATGAAGACACCCCTATCTATAATGTGTACTATGTGGAAGGTCTTAAGCACAATCTTCTAAGTGTTAGTCAAATCTGTGACAGTGGTTATCATGTTTTGTTCACTTCGCAGGGACGTGAGATAAAAAACAAGCTTGGAAAGGTTGTTGCAGCTGGAAGAAGGCCTAAAGGAAATGTTTACAATCTTCTTGACACATCAAGCAATGACAATAATCAAGGTATGTGTCTAATGGGCCAAATTGAAGAGAGCTGGTTATGGCATAAAAGATTAGGACACATAAACCTTGAAAATCTGGTTAGAATCAGTAAGAATCAGAATGTTAGAGGTTTACCAATCCTTAACAGGCCAAAAAATTCTGTGTGCAAAGAATGTTTAAGCGGTAAACAAACTAAAATCAGCTTCAAAACAAAAGAACATTCTTCATCAAAACCTCTACAGCTAGTGCATACTGATTTATGTGGACCAACTAGAACAAGGTCTATTAATGGTGAAAAATACTTTATGTTGTTTGTGGATGATTATACTAGAATGATATGGGTCACATTTCTTAAGCACAAATCAAAAGCCTTTGAAAGGTTCAAAATTTTCCGTAAAATGATTGAAAAGGAATCTGATCTGAAACTCAATTGTCTTCGATCTGACAAAGGAGGTGAGTTCACCTCTCAAGAGTTTATTGATTACTGTGAACATCACGGTATTAAAAGGCAGTATGCTGCAACTAAAACACCTCAACAAAACGGGGTAGTTGAACGTAAAAATAGAACTGTAAAAGAAATGGCTAGAACAATGCTAGATGAAGCTAAGTTGCCTAATATGTACTGGAAAGAAGCTGTTCATACAACTGTATACATTTTGAATAGAGTGCAGCTTAGGGTGAAATCTAAACACACTCCTTACGAACTATGGTATGGAAAAACAACTTCTGTGAAGTATTTTAAAATTTTTGGAAGCAAGTGTTTTATCAAGAAAGATGATAACCTTGGCAGTTTTCAATCCAAAAGTGATGAGGGTATCTTTTTGGGATACTCAACTCACAACAAAGCTTATAAATGTCTTAACAAAAGGTTTAACAAGATTGTTGAAGTTGTTAATGTAAAATTTGATGAAAGACCACACTTAAATGCTGAATCTTTGCAGGATAATGAGGAAGAAGAACTTGAACTTGAAATAATTTCAGAAGGAGTTGAAACAACAAAGCCTAATGCTGAATCAGCAAGCCCTAAAATTGAAGTTGCAAGTCTTGAAAAAGGTGCATCAAAAGCTCCTTTGAAAACTCTAGCCAAATATCACCCCAAAGTTCACATTATTGGGGATAAAAATGCAGGAGTTCAAACTAGAAGAAAGGCTGCTGAATCTGATGAAAAGGCTCAAATAGCTTTCTGTTTAGTTACTCAGTTTGAGCCTAAATTTTTTAATGAAGCTCTCACAGATTCATGTTGGGTTAATGCTATGCAGGAAGAAATTGATCAGATTGAGAGAAATCAGACTTGGGAGTTAGTCCCAAGACGAGATGACAAGAATGTCATTGGAGGCAAATGGATATACAGAAACAAGCTTGATGAAAATGGTAATGTTGTTCGCAACAAAGCAAGGTTTTTCTGCAAAGGCTATGCTCAACAAGAAGGTATTGATTTTGGTGAAACCTTTGCACGTGTTGCTAGATTAGAATCTATCAAAATATTCTTGGCTTATTCTATTTATAGACTTTACTATTTATCAAATGGATGTCAAAACTGCTTTTTTAAATGGCTATTTAGATGAAGAGGTCTATGTTGAACAGCCTAAAGGATTTATTTGCAAAGATAAGCTTGATCATGTTTACAGATTGAAAAAGGTCCTCTATGGCTTAAAACAAGCACCTAGAGCTTGGTACTCTAGGCTGGACAGTCATTTGATTTCCAATGGTTTTGTTAGAGGAGGTGTAGACAACAATCTTTATGTTAAAATTGAAGGTTCTGATATTTTGGTTGTTGAAATTTACGTTGATGACTCTATCTTTGGCTTCAATAATGTTACTTTGAGTAAAAAATTCTCTCAGCTAATGGAATCTGAATTTGAAATGTCAATATTAGGAGAATTAAATTTCTTCTTGGGTCTTCAAATCTCTCAATGTGAAAATGGAATATTTCTTTCTCAAACCAAGTATGCTAGAGAGATGCTTAAGAAATTTTAGATGGATGAATGCCATCCAGTTAGCACTCCAATGGTTACTGGATGCAAACTTACTAAAATTGATGATTCTCCTGATTCAAATCAAATGGAATATAGATCAATGATCGACAGTCTTTTGTGTTTAACTACCTCTAGACCTGACATTATGTAGGCAGTTTGCACGGCTGCATGTTTTCAGGCATCACCTAAAGAATCTTATGTTACTGCTATTAAACAAATCTTTAAATACATTCAAGGCACTTTTGACTATGGTCTTTGGTATCCTAGAAGCAGTGATTTCTCTTTGATTGCATACACTGATGCTGACTGGGCTGGTTGTCTGGATGATAGGAAAAGCACTAGTGGTGCTGCTTTCTTTCTTGGTGATTGTTTAGTGGCATGGCATAAAAAGAAACAAGAATCTATTTCTCTTTCCACTGTTGAAGCAGAATACATTGCTGCCACTTTGTGCTGTACTCAAGTACTGTGGATGAGTCAGACTCTTTCAGATATGGGTATTGATGTTGCTAAATCTGTTTCCATTCTTTGTGATAACACTAGTGCGATAAATATTTAAAAAAATCCTGTTATGCACTCTCGCACTAAACATATTGCTATCAAGTTTCACTTTCTTCGAGAAAAGGTTTTGGCTAATGAAGTCTGCTTACAGTTTGTTGGCTCACAAGATTAGGTGGCTTATATTTTCACTAAGCCCTTAGCTAAAGAGTTATTTAAAAGGCTGAGACTTCGATTGTGAGTTATCTCTCAATCGTTACTTCACTAATTTACCATGCTTTGGCTTAGGGGGAGCATGTTATATGTCTTATTCCTTACAGCTCTCCTTCATTCTTGATTGCTGCACTGTTACTCTTTATTTGCTGCTAGTTCTCATAATATTCTTGGTTGGCTTCTCAGTTGTGTTTCATGGCATTGCACACTCCTCTCTTCTTTTCTTTGTCTTTGAGGCAAAAAGGGGGAGAGTATTTTGTGTTTTTCCATCAAGGACAAAGGGGGAGTTTGTTGGTTCTCAGTTGTGATTGCCCTTGATGACAAATTTTCTTACAGTTGATTCTTCAGTTGATTCTTTGTCAGTTTTAGTTTGGTTTCTTATGGTCTATCTTCAGTGGATAGTTTACATACTTGGCATTTGCATTCAGATTCAGTTCTCAGTTTGAATTTTAATATGTTTTCGTACTGATTAGCTTGAGCTTCATGCAGCTACAGGTTCTCATGATTACACAAGTAATTTGTTTGTGATATTGGTTTTAAGCTTCAGGGCTCTTTTCAGTTTTAGTCTTCTGAAATTGGTACTTCACACGGTCAGGTATATGATTTCACAGTTTACTCAGATATCATTGGATCAGTATCTCATTCACATAATTATGCTTCAGTTCAGACTATGTGTTTATTACATCAATGCGTTTAATTGGTCTTGATCATGGCAATCCTTTTAATGATCTTCTTGGGCATATTTTATGGTGATTATACCATTGGCAAGTAATTTCATTTAATATCATAGTCTATTTGCAAGGTCATTTAAAAAAAAAAAAGAGGTTGAAGGAGGTTTGGCCGTGGCTTAATTCATTACCTTATTATTGTCGGCATTCATGTGTTCTTAATTCATTCTAAGTCAACATGGTCGACTTCTTTGCAATTATCATGGGGTCATTATTGTTGACAGCTTGGCTAATAGAAATTGTTTTTGGTCGGCCTTCCTGGACAACGACTAAATCATTGATGTTGTGATTTTAATTATTAATTTTGACTTGGCTTGGACTTCAAGCTTTCGCCATTTTAACTTAATGAGCATTTTTCAAGGAAAGTTGATTAGGGCAAGGTATTATTTTGAGCTCACTCTTCTGGCTGGGCATCGAACCCTAGCCTGGCCGCCATCATGAGAGTTTAAGATTTTTTTTCTCACAGCTATTTTTGACTATTGTTACTAGTTGTAACGGTTTCATCAGTGGATTATGGAGGCTTTACTTGGTGCGTTTCTTACTGGAAGTTTTGAAAAAGCAGAAAGGATAATGAGCACAGCCCAAAATGGTATTGGTTTGTTTTTAAATTTGCATCTTCAAGTATTTACATTTATTTGGTTACAACCTTGTATTGTTCTTTGTTAGCATGTGTTACCTAGCATATTCATGCGTTTTCTGGATTCTGAATTTCACTTTGTGGCTGAAGACGTTTTGCATGAAATGGATTTGTGGGTTATTGAAATCTCTGTCAGAATATCATGCTTTGACTGTGACAGTTGTTTTTGTTTGTCAGTTTTGGTTATAATATGGGTGAAAATAAGAGATGCCTTGATAAATAATCATTATTCTTGCATTGAAGGTTTTTTAATGGGAAATTTGACAATCTTCAATTCTTTGATTAGTTGTGGAAAATGGTTATTATGCTATATCATAACGGCTTTAGTTTGAGTGTATTGGGAATGTAACACCTACATTATTTTGGAATTTCTTTAGTTTCAGATTGTGGATATTTGTGGTCTTTGAGATTCTATCGGTTATACTTTGTATTCTCCTTATTCATTGCAGAATTTGTTGTTTTCTGATCATGGGTTTTCAGAAATTCAGGGTTTTTTGGAACAATCGAATGGGAATTTGGGTCATCAAAAATTAGTTTCTAAATGATATTTCTGCTCATTAAAAGTTATTTTCTGTAGTTTTGAGGACGTCTCTTAGCTGGGTGAAATGACTCTTGTATTGGAAAATTAATTTCACTTTGACTAATAATCTTGTTGGGTACAAGATGAAGATTTCAATTGTAAAAAGCTTTGTTAACTTCAGTCAAAATCTTTTCAGTTTGGTAGATCAGCCGTTACTCCTGAAGACAGTTACTTATCTGGCATTTAAATAAAAAATATTTATCTTTACTCTGCTCTCCTTTGACCACGTTGAAAAGATGTATAAATAGAAGCAGAAAACACTTTTCTGTTCTGCGGTTGTAATTATGAGATTATCATTCCTTGGCTGTATGAAAATGTATGGATAAACTCTGCAATAAAAATCTGAATAACAAGAGGCAGAGACATTGTAAATTCCTTCTCTATATAGTATTTTGAGGATTCAATTATTGAATCCTTAGGGTATTCTATAGACGAGAAAACAGAGAAATATGTGCTTAACTGAAAACAGAGAAATCCTCCGAGTTATTATTGTTGTTCAAAACATAATTTGAGGGGTTGGTACTCCTTGAGATGGATGTCTCAAAACAAGGGATTGGTGCTCCTTGAGTGGGTGCTCTAAAATTTTCCTATAAGGCATTGTGAACAGTGGATTATTTGATTAAGCCTACAAGGCATTTCAGGAGTGGTTTTTCTTCCCTATTTCAGGGTTTTCCACTTGGCAAAAATTGTGTGTATCTTTGATTCTGTGTGATTGCACCTCTTCTTTGTGTTGATGTTCAGTTTGTTATATTTCTCAATGTAGCATGTGAATGATTACATTCAATACATGAAAGATTTAATCATTAAATTGAGATCAAAATCTGAAATATGTTTTATTTTATGCAAAATGTATGATTTTGGTTTGACACTGATTCACCCCCCCTCTCAGTGTCACTTTTCACTCCAACAATTGGTATCAGAGCATAGGGTCCTCTGATTGGTCTAAACCACCTAGGATTGATCCTGGTCTTGCAGTCTATTTTTAATGGCACATTCTCATGAAGGAGCTTCTGTAACTAGAGCTCCATTATTTGATGGAACAGATTATGTGTTCTGGAAAATCAAAATGGAAGCATTTCTGGTTTCATTTGATGTTGATATTTGGAGCATTGTGTTAAATGGGTACAATGTACCAGCCACAATACACACTGATGCTGCTGAGAAAAAGAGGTATGAAACTAATGCTAGAGCTAAGCATGCCATCTTATGTGGTTTTACTAAAGATGTGTTTATTAAAGTCATGCATTGCAAGTCTGCTCAAGAAATCTGGGAAAAACTTGAAACCATATATCAAGGAAATGAAAAATTCAAATTGTCAAAAATCATTACTCTCAAACATCAGTTTGAGGAAATAAGAATGAAGGATGATGAAAATAAGAGATGCCTTGATAAATAATCATTATTCTTGCATTGAAGGTTTTTTAATGGGAAATCTGACAATCTTCAATTCTCTGATTAGCTGTGGAAAATGGTTATCATGCTATATCATAACAGCTTCAGTTTGAGTGTATTGGGAATGTAACGCCTACATTATTTTTGACTTTCTTTAGTTTCAAATTGTGGGTATTTGTTGTCTTTGAGATTCTATCGGTTATACTTTGTATTCTCCTTATTCATTGCAGAATTTGTTGTTTTCTGATCATGGGTTTTTAGAAATTCAAGTTTGAAATTCAGGGTTTTCTGGAACAATCGAATGGGCATTTGGGTCATCAAAAATTAGTTTCTAAATGATATTTGTGCTCATTAAAAGTTATTTTCTGTAGTGTTGAGGATGACTCTTAGCTGGGTGAAACGACTCTTGTATTGGAAAATTAATTTCACTTTGACTAATAATCTTGCTGGGTACAAGATGAAGATTTCAATTGTAAAAAGCTTTGTTAACTTCAGTCAAAATCTTTTCAGTTTGGTTGATCAACCATTACTCTTGAAGACAGTTACTTATCTAGCATTTAAATCAAAAAGATTTATCTTTGATCTGCTCTCCTTTGACCACGAAATTCATTGAAGTCTTGATACCTGAAAAGATGTATAAATAGAAGTAGAAAACACTTTTCTGTTCTGCGGTTGTAATTATGAGATTATCATTCCTTGGCTGTATGAAAATGTATGGATAAACTCTGCAATAAAAATCTGAATAACAAGAGGCAGAGACATTGTAAATTTCTTCTCTATATAGTATTTTGAGGATTCAATTATTGAATCCTTAGGGTATTCTGTAGACGAGAAAAAAGAGAAATATGTGCTTAACTGAAAACAAAGAAATCCTTTGAGTTATTATTGTTGTTCAAAACATAATTTGAGGGGTTGGTACTCCTTGAGATGGATGTCTCAAAACAAGGGATTGGTGCTCCTTGAGTGGGTGCTCTAAAATTTGCCTATAAGGCATTGTGAACAATGGATTATTTGATTAAGCCTACAAGGCATTTCGGGAGTGGTTTTTCTTCCCTGTTTCAGGGTTTTCCACTCGGTAAAAATCGTGTATCTTTGATTCTGTGTGATTGCACCTCTTCTTTGTGTTGCTGTTCAGTTTGTTATATTTCTCAATGTAGCATGTGAATGATTTCATTCAATACATGAATGATTTAATCATTAAATTGAGATCAAAATTTGAAATATGTTTTATTTTATGCAAAATGTATGATTTTGGTTTGACACTGATTCACCCCCCCCTCTCAGTGTCACTTTTCACTCCAACACTATTATATAAAAATTACAACAAAAAATGAAAATGATGTAAGTTTTAACAACAAAATGATAAAAAACATAGAAAATATGCAATGGTCTCTAATCACATTTGGTAACATTGCATCAAAATTAGACTTTTTGAGCTTGAGTCATTGCCACTATGAAGGGTTGTTTCATCCAATGGAACCCCATTCAATCCATCTTGTGTCTCATCAACATGCATAGCATTTTGTAGCTATGAAAAAGGTCAATTTATTTTGAGAGCAATTCCACACATTATATTAGAATAAACTAGTAGTGTTTTTGTGGTATTGCTATCAGGATTCAACTATGTAGTTTTACGAGTCAAACTCATTGATCCATGTTTCATGAGTAGTTTCACAAGAACCCATCTCATATGTTAATGAATGGTCCACTTAACACTCATTGCATCTAGGTGATGCTCACAGAGGTGAAGCACCGAGCCTTCTCGGGAGGTCACCCATCCTAGTACTACTCCAACTCAAGCGCACTTAACCATGGAGTTTTTTTCCAAGGTTAAGCCCACTTAGCTTGTAACCCCATTTGCAAAACCTTCAACAAGTGTTGTGACTTATGAAAAATTCATTATAGAGCCCCTTTAGCTCATCAATTGATAAGTAGGAGGTATTTTCCATAGCATGTCAAATTGTGGTATTGCTATCATGATTCAACTGTGTAGTTTTACGAGTCAAACTCATTGACCCATGTTTCATGAGTAGTGTTTTTGTTTTTTGAATCTATTATTTAGAATTATACTAATTTTCTTTTTCTAAAATTCCAATTCTAAACAAAGATGAAATTAATTGAACTTGAAATGATTAAGGGAACTAAATTGGTGAAAATAACTAAGAACAAAAAATAAAAATATTTTTTTGATAACAAGAATGGAAAATGTAGACAACAAAGAATTTGAAGTGAAAATTTGAAAGTATTTACTTGGGACCCTATTGTGGTAAGAGGATGTTTGTGGAACACGCTATCATCCTATACAAATAGAAAATTGAGAAAATTGCATAGCTCAAAAAATCTTTGAACCTCGACAAGGATACGTAAAGAGTGTATAGTATTTGCACGATCAGTCACCACATACCAACAAGAACCTATCATGACATCATGATCTAACCATCTCCTAGGAGATCACATGTACCAATGCATACATCCAGGTCTCAAGAGAACCTATACCATGCCAAAAATCTAATATAGAATCAAGAGTACATCATGACATACTACCAAACACACTCTAAGCCAAGAACAACATCTCCAATCATATGTAGATAACCATCTCCTAACAGTGAACCTATAAATGCGAAAGAACTATTTTACAACAATAGGATCTAAGAGCTCCTCCAAGACATCCAAAATCACTAAAGAAGATCATCCATCACCATTGATGAATTATGTCACTGCCAACAACTCACATTGAACCGTGATACCAAGCTACACGACATCATGACAACCATCTCCTAAATAAAGATCATCCATGGTCCACACACACTCAACTGCAATCCCAACAACTCCAGAGAATAAGTAGAACCAAGATCTCCAAGCCAAGAAGATATAACCGCCATCCAAACATTAGGAATCAATCCTACATCACCAACTCATCATTGTCAAAAGCACCCACTGAAATATGTAACCAATGAAATATATCCAAGCTATCATGAGATCATGATAAAAACACATGCTACAAGTCCCAAACATTGACAATCACGACACTCTAATCATCAATCCTATCATCCCAAAGAAACATACTAATGCACAAAAGACCATAGGAAAGGTCAACTAACAAAGTGAATATCAACACTGAATCAATCTCATGGATATAGACAATCCACTCTAAGTCATCCCACTACTAGAAAATGCGTAGCTAATCCACAACCTACATAACTTGAATATTCCAAAAATTGAAGCATGCAAACTCATCATCACATTAGTAACTTTCAAACTAAGATATCAAAGAAGATAATCTTGTAGACAATAAGACTCAAACACCAAATCAACCACAAATTTGATCTTCCAATCATGTCCACAAATGAGTAACCATAGTCAAGGAATGAATCAAGCATCTAGGAGATAATAACAACCTCCATGACACCATTATCATCACTAATATTGTACTTGCACTCAATTATCACCCACATGAGACTCCAAGTCTCTACACATGTCAACCCATGTCCTCAAAATTGAAGATAACCTATGTACTTGTCACCATCAAAGTCCCATTCTAAAAAACACCTATAAACTTGCACCAGGAAACACCAAATTGATAATTAGATGTACCATGATAAATGACATAAAAAATTTACTCCCTCAAGGTTTCTCTTTTTAACTCATTAAGATGCTCACACAATCACACCTCGAATCTCAAGTACCTACAAGTAATGAACCAAGTACAATCCTCTCTCCACACCACAAATTGAAAAATTACCTAATCCATTGTGTAGTACACTGCATATTCTCTCCAACACCTATTTGAAATAAATTTTTTGATTATGTATGCAAAAGTTATGCTGAAAACCATGAACAAGAGAACATCTAGTTTTTGGGGACCAAAAACTAATGAAAACAACAAAATCATGAAACCAAACCTCTACCACTACATAGTTCTCGAAGAGAGTTTTTTATTGACTATTGGAAGTTGAGAACCCGACATCTTGGGTGAAAGTTATGCCCATTTAAAAAAGAGTCCTCCAATTTGCCTTGTTGGTGGCTCTGTGGTCATTGGATGGCGACGACACCACCCAGGCAACACCACCCATAAAACCCTGAACCCATTGTCAATATTAAATTGGTTTAAATTTTTAAAAATTTAAAATGGCGGATTTAAAATTGAATTGCGGTTTAAATTTTTTTTATGCTTATAGGGGATGGATAAGTGCCTTGTCGGATTGGGGGGCCAAAGGCCCAACTGGCACAACATCCCTACTAGCTTAAGAACCCCTGCTGGCTGATAGGGTTGACACCCTGTAGGTGTCAATACTTGTTGATACTAGGTGTATCATGGGCAAGGATCCACAAAAGCCACCCCCCCCTCATTAATATATATATATATATATATATATATATATATATATATATATATATATATAAGTTTAAAAAGATTTTCAATAAATTTAAATTTTAGTTGTATTTTTTTAAATGATTTTTTTTTTTTTTACTTTTCCTGTAGAATTAGACAATCGTATGACCATACAACTAGGGTAGATAGAGATTTTTTTTGCATTTTTTTATAGTGGCCAAAATAGGGCAAATTTTAAATTAATCTTTATTTCTTAGCCATCCTGGATCCAATGGTGATGTACATTTTGTCTCAAGAGATCATCTATAAAATTTCCTCTACAAAACCATCATATGAAAGTACAAACCATGAAATCCTTTCGATCTAATTTTCTCATGACTCTAATATGCAATAAATCCAACAAATCTGCAAACTCCAAAAGCCCAAATTTACAAAACAACACCTCCATGTGTTCCATATCTTGTAATACCTTAGATCTTAACTTGCATTGCCATGGATTCAACTTTGCACTAGATCTAATCAAACAAGGGTTATAAAAAAACCCAAAAGCTCACACCTCCCATAACCATGAAAGCTCTGTACCACTCGTTAGAAAATAATGCATCAATGCCCAGTTCATTTAATCCATTTTATACATAACCCCATGAGAGAAAATCATGCATGGAAGCTTACAAATTAACCATAATGCATAAATGAAAATAGACAAGCCACAAATTAACATAAGATATACCTTGGAAAAACTCTCAAGAGGGAAAAAAATAGCCTCCAAAAACATCCATATTCCATCTATTATTCAACAAAAAAGTAATACATGCACTTACAAATTTACCATGAATACTTCTAAAGCATTGAGCCTCTCCAATGCATCCTCCATGTGTCCAAGAATGAATCCACCCATCCCATACCATGCTTCACATATGCACTCCTTAGAAAGACTCATTAACATGACAACCCACTCACCCAACCAACCTTAACCACTAAACATGTGTTTTCTTTTATAGATACAAATTCACACAAATACAACCAAGTGGTAAGATAAAACCAAACACAAAACCATTGACCACTCATTTAATATTGGGTACTAATTTTTCACTTTATGAAATTCTTTCCCTAATATTAAATTATCATCCCATGTCTCCCACACATAATAATAAACCAACGTTACAATACAACATACAAGTGGTCCCAAATAATTATCTCATGTCACTAAACACACCTCCTAGGTGCACCACAGTTAAATAATTATATAATTACAACATTATAATATAACAAGTTATGAAATGGTGTAGAACACCAAATCCTAACATATACAAAGTAGCATCAACAATAGGTGTGGTGCAAGTAGTAGTCAAAGTGACACCAAACTAGAATGGTGTAGGTGCGGGTTTACAATCACTCATGAAATTGATGAAGCAAGTCACTGGCATAATTTTTCTGATATATGGAAATCCCCTCAATAGACTAAAGAACCTGAAGAGAAAGGAAGAAATGTAGAAGCCCAAGATGTTTCATGTCAAAGTGTGCCATCAAACTATGCTAAATATCTTGAATCATGGATAAGGAACTACTAGTAAGGATCAAGTCATCAACATACAAGAATAGTATCAAAACTTCATCTCCATGTCTCTAAATGTGATGGAACCCCTCAAAAAATTCTTGGTTCCATTTTAAATTGTGCAAAATTTGGCTTGGGCCCTTGTTTTTGGTTTTAGGTCATGTATTCATCATTGTATTAGGGTTTTTATGTTAAAACCCTTTAGAATTGGCCTATGAGTCCAAAAACCCTTGATCATTATATTATTGCATTGACTTGATATTCTTGATCTCTGGTTTTCTAAGTTAACTCTTATGCCATCGATGTCGTTGTATTCACCGCCCCTTTGAGTTTAGAATTAGGATTTCATGTTGGCCATTCGATCGTTAGGAGTTGATCCCAGCCATTCCCTGTGCACCCGTGCTGATTTATTCCTTCTTATTTTATTCACATGGGATGACAGGCTTCAACCACATGTCTGGTGTGTTGGTAGGAACGGTCTCCTTGGTGAAGACAGCTTGTGCCATTCAAAGAAGATCAATGGTTGCAGATTTGAGACGTGGGCACATCTTGACCACTCCCCGTGTGCCCGTGTTGGTTTATTTCATATTATTTTAAATACATGAGATAGTAGACGATGGCCACGTATCATGCTTGGAGGTGGGGCCAGTGTCTCCACAGGGTTGGTGGACATAGTTTGGAGAAGGATCAACAACGGACACCTCAACATGTGTTCTCATCAGGACTGTTCCCCGCACACTCGTTCGTCTAAAGCATTAAAGAAAGATAGTTACACAGGCTAGTGGGCTGAGCAACACTTGTCACTTCTGTAGGAGCCGCCAAGCTCTGAAGATGGTGACTGCTTTGTAAGGAAGAAAATCAATGGTTGATGGCAGATGACATGGGTAAATCTTGACTGATTCCCGCCATCCCATGAGGGCCCCGCTTGTGTGCCATATTTTTTAGTGGGCGAGCAGGAAAATGCCACATAGACATTCTCAAAGGCTCTGATGGACTCTAATGGAGTTGGAAGGTTGCTAAATTTGGTTGAGAGAGTACTATTCCAAATGATGCCATTTAAGTTTATTCTTTGAGGCACATGTTTGGGAGTTTGACCATCAGTTTTGACAGTTATTGATACGCATGGGAAGGAAAACATAAAGCAAGGAAATATACGAACTGATATTTTGAGATCAAATCAAGATCATTCCCCACTATTCTACGATGAAGAAATACAAGTGAATTAATTCCCATGCGTAAGTGGGTAATTATAGCATGAAAATTTTTAATTGATGCTAAGTATGTGGTTGAATATGTGTATAGAGTGGATGTATATCTACTCAAGGATTTTCTGATCAAGAAAAGGCATTAAAAGCACAATTAAAACTTGGTCATAATTAGTTGCACCAGTAATCTATCCGTTGATTTATTTTTAAAACATGATCAACAGTTGAGGTTAAAGAAGATCAAAGTAGATTGTTGTCAACTCGTGCGCTCAAGATTTCTTTGAGTATTAATGGTTGGCACACTTGCATGGCTCGATATAATGAGAACTGATGGCCATATTTTTCATTCAAAAATTGCATTCAGACATTGACAATCGAGTTTGAGTCCTAGAGAAAAGTTGGTGAAGGTTTTCTAGTTCTTATTACTGATAAGATGAGTAAGTCTAGAGAGTCTGCTAGGCTGGTTCGAAGGTCTAAGAGATTGAGTTTACTTGAGTTTGAGGAGAATAATCTTGAGGATGAAATTGAGACATAGGGAGCTCTTGATACACCAAAGAGTAGAAGGGGACACAATAAATTCAATAAGTATGGTGTCAGGAGTAATTACCGCCTAAGGAGCCAAGCTGTTTCAGAAGAGTTGGTCAAATTTAAAGGGAAAAAGCTAGTGGAATATGAAAAGAAGGCAAATAAAAAAGTGCAGGTATCATAAGGATTATTTGAGAGGACGTAATTCTCCCAGTGAGGTTTCTGATAGCCCTTCAGATAGTGAGGGTGACACTGATCTAGATTGTGACCATTATCCACTTTCCCTGGTACCTTCTAAAGATTTTGACGAGGAGGTGGTGACGGTTCCTCCAGTTCCACCACGAACAAGACGTGGGCGAGTATTCTCTTAGGTTGATGACTCAGAGTGATGAATCTGCCGCATTTTTTTTTTGACGACACCATAGCCCTTTTGTCAGGATTGTCCTATTCAACATTCATGTGATTTCTTGTTTCTAGTGCTGATGTGGAAATTTTTTAGGCTAGTGTGTTGGAGAAGTGGTAGACTTTCTAACCTTGGCGACATGTAGGATTTTTTTGGGTGACACAAGTTTTTGCTAGAGAAATGAGTGGAGAATATTCTTTGGTCAACAAGGACAAGGATTCTATTGATGGTGTTTTTATGCACTTCTCAACATAGGCAGTGCGTAGGTGCACTACCTCTCTTGAAAGACAATCTCCCACAATCGAATTGCAGAACACTATCCCAAGGTCTCTCGGGTGTCAGGTCATGACAATGCTTAGATACCTCAGTAGTTGATGTGATTTGCTGGAATCACAAGGCGGCCTTACGGAAAATACAAAGTATGGACACAAAGCATGAAGTTGGATCTTTGAAAATGAGTCCTTAAGATAGGAAGTTGATATGCATAGGCTGTAGGTTCAAACACCAGTCTTGGACTCCATCTAGTTGTTAGATTTGGCTTTACAATGTGCAATGAACCTTGGTATTGTTCAGTTTCTAAAAAAAAAAGAAAAAAAAGGGCGAAGGAGGAGAAAAGTTCCTAAGTCTAAAGCTTGTAATGAATAGTGACAATGGAGTTCCTGCAATGGACAATTCCTTAAAACAATATCCCACTTAACCAGGGATTTCACAGTATCATGGAAATTGTGCTATCTTCTAAGGGCTGCAGATATTTCATCCTTCACCCACCAAATACATGCATGAATTAAAGATAAATGTTTGGGGCAGCTTCAAATCATGTCCAGGCTAACTTTGCACAACTATCTACCTTCAGCAAACAGCAAAAAGTATGGACTAAGGGATCATCAACAAAGCAGGAATTTTCACAATCAACCAACAACATTCCTAAGATTTATCCAAATAACATGAACAACTAACTAAACAGCAAAGAGATCTAAGCTAAACATATGAAATTGGAGAAATGAATCAAATGACATGAGAGAAATCAAGGAAATACACCAAGTCAATAATATTTCTTATAAATTTTTGCAGCATGCCTTTACAACAACTCAACTCTCTCTTTGCAAATGAGGGGAGTGCTCTATTTATAGTTTTCCAAAAGTTAAATGAATGGCCAAGATTCATTACAATTGTGTGGCCAAGAATCATTACGAAATAGGGTTTCACCTACCCCCAAATAGATTTACAATTTAAAAACATTTTTTGTCTCTTCCCTATTTTGTCATCTAGTGGATGACACTATTGCTCTTTCGTCCTGTAGCTAATTGCTGTCTCCTTGGCTGTAGCTACTCTTCAGGGAGGTCTTCTTCCTTGGTTGGGCTATCCTCTTGCTCCTTGGAGGCTGCGTGCGCTATGTACTTGAGGATGACCGCTTGGAGCTTGTCGATTTCGAGGATCTCGCATCTTAATGCTTGGTAGCTCCATTCTTTAGCGTTCTCTTCCAGCCGCTTCCAATCCTCGTCATACTTCGAGCCCTGATCCCTGAATAGCTCTGATCGATCGAAGGCATGGGCAGCAAAACTCAAGAATTCCGTTGTGATTTCGTCGGCTATCCCGTCCTTCATCTTCTCCTCGAAGTATGGCTTGATCTTTTTCGCTTCCATTTGCACTGTGGGCATATCATAACCCGTCATCAATTTGAGGTACTCGGTGCATTCTGCCCGGATTTCCTTGATCCACTCAATATCCGGATCCACCTTGTTCATGATCTGCTCCATTCTCTCCCTTCGGTTGATGAGGTCCCTGCGCCACACGTCCACCAGCCAGTGATCCTCTTTCTTCAGCTCTAGCTTCTCCTCCCACGTGTCCTCAGGCATCTGGAGGATGGCTTCAATTCTCGAGAAGGTGGAGTCATATGTTGTAGGGAAATTGGTGCAGAGCCTCCTTGTGCTCTCTAGGGATTGGATCAGATCCAAGAACTTGTTGGCTGTCCGCACAGCCCTGCTGATTCCCATGTTCCCGACGTATATAACCCATCGGAACCAATCCTTGGTCATTTTATCTAAGTTCTTCCTCCTCTCCATCTTGTCGATTTGTTCTTTGGAGAGTAACTGTGGTGCGGCCACAGAGGTGGTGGGCAGGTCATCCACTGAGGACCACTACTGGATATAGTCTGTTAAGGCAGCAACCTGCGCTTTGAGCTTGTCCTTGGATACCTTATCCTGTTTGATCAAGTGCACTACTGTGGCCACCGATTCTTCCAGATGTTTAGCCTTCTGCTCTCTAGTCGCTGTCCCCAAGTCAATGGTGGAGACACTGTAACTCACCCCTGCCTGACCAACAGTTGGCGTTGCTATTTGTGTTGCTCGGGAGCCAGAAGCGTCCATGGTTATCTTGGATCAGACCTTAGGCTTCTTCTCCTTCTTTTTTGTGGTCAGGGATCGAGCCAAGATGGCTTCCAATCTCGCCCTCGGGTCCTTCAGCACTAGGGTTGTCTTTTCAAGCTGTTTCTCCAACCAGTCGGGCATAGGAGATTTGTCCTTGGGTGCATCATCACTGCCCTCACCTTTCTCAGTTAGAGACAAGATTTCTGCCTCCTTTTCCTTTTGGGGCTGCTCCTTTTCTTTAGTGGCGTCCTCCTCCTCTTCGTCAGAGTCGTGAATAAACATGAGGTGTTTAACGGGTAGCTTGGTGGATAATTGCTGGGCGGGATCTTCTTCTATTGCTGTTTCTTCTTCTTTCTTCCCTTCAGCTACCTCGGCCTCAGGGCTCTTCACAACATGGGTCTTGGCCTCAGATAAATCCTTTAGCGGCTGCTCCTCTGGCGGCTGTCCCCCTTCTTCCTGTGGTGACCCTTCTGCCTCCTCCCCAACATCCTTTGGTTGCTGAGCTGACTCCTCCTCAAGGTCTTCATCGAAAGTTTGGATAATTTCTTTGGCGCCCAAGCCATCCTCCTCATCCCCGCTCTCGGAAGAGCCTGTCTCTTCTTCCTCATAGGCCACCTTGTCGATGGTTCGATGTTCGTACTCGGGGTGCTCGTAATAGTCATCGGCCTCTTCCTTAATAGGCTTCAAGGATTCCCGTTCTTGCTCTTCTAACTCCTCTGAAATTTGCATTGTGGCTTCCATGGCCGGTGGCCCTGTTGGCGGTTGCGAAGGCTGAGATGTTGCGAGGGCTTGGGCGAGGGCTGCTTGGAGTGCGGGGTCCATTAGGAGTTGCAAGAGCTCGAGGGGAAGACTCTGCAGGTGCCACGTGATAGCCTCGGGTATAGTGGCAAGGGGAACAGGTGACGCTATTGTTGCTAGAGGGAGGGATGTAATGGGAGACATGGTGGCAGAGGAAGGAGGAGTGGTCACGCCAGAGGAGGAATCAATGACGACTACTGACCCGGCCGGGGGCGAAGGGGCGAGATGGACAGAGATGTCCATCACCGGCGGAGATGCGGCAACCATTGCTTGGGAGGGAGGTGGTGCAACAGGAGGGGTAGGGAGAGCCAAGGGAGACTGTGATTCTATTGCAACCACGGTCTGCCTGAGCCTTTTGGGAGATGAGCCTTCCGTTTCTTTTGTTGCTTGCTCTTTGGGGTCTGCAGACTGTGCTGTCTCGGTTCCCTTCCTCTTTTGAGACCTAGTGACGGGGGGAGACTTGGAAGTCTCACCAGCTGATGTGGTGGCGGCAATGTCCTCCGTGACAGTGGGCTGACTCCTGAGTGCCTCATATGTAAGGACTACTCCTTGTTGTTTCAGTTGCGCCACCTGCCCATCGACCCACTCCTTAGTGCGAGTTATGATCGGCTGGGTGATAGTGGCCAGGTCATCGACCTCTTGCTCGTCCCAGTAAATGGAGGGGATTTCCAAGTCGACAACCGTAGGGTACCTTGGGTGCATTATTGTGGACTCGTCCTCTTCGAGCTGGTCTGACACCTGGAATGGTTGCACTCTCCTTAGAAACTGTACGGTCATGCGCATGTAGTGCCTCATGCGTACCTCCTTGTCATCTTTGCAATCTGCCCAGAAGTCTTCAATATGGTATTGGTGGGCGTACGCCGGCCCCAGTGCTTTCCTCACATGGCCATGTGGATCCATCCGTGGGCGGGCTGTGTACCAGTCAAAATGATATTCTTTAAGCTCCTTCTCTGAATTGCTGGCACATTGAGACGTCTGCAGTCGATACAGACCCTGACCGAGGGTCATGGGATAGGGGATCCCTACCACGTGCTTGTTGTCGAAGACCGTATGGATGTGTTGGAGCTGCCGGGAAAGCTCCAGGAGAATGATCCTTTCGTTTGGGTACCTTGGCAACTTGTTTGGCCGTTTCATGAATCCCTGGGCACGGATGTAGGTGAACTTGGGGAACTAGATATACAGGAAGGCATACTCCTTCAGGAGCACTCTGGCGCTGAGAGACACTCTCCTTTCGAAGTCTCCGGCGATCAGTCTGATGATATGGCCAGTAAAGGCGTCATTGACTCGACAGTACTCCTTCTTGAAGTTACAGTATTGGAGTTGAGGGTAATTGTCAAAAGGTTTGAGCCCTCGCTTGTGCCCCTGATCCGGTGCCACGAATAGTCCACCGTATTGTCTTTGACCTGCCAGGGAGTATACCAGGTAGGAGGTCATGTAAAACTTAGAAATTTTCTTGACGTTTACAAACTGCTCGTGGAAGCAGTTGCTGATGATGCCTCCCCAGTCGAATGAGGTCTTGGTGTTGACATCCTCATTCCCTCGCAGGATCTGCTCAATGTAATATGCCATCCACTCTTGGAAGTAGGCGGCTGCCGGGTGACCCATGACCCTGCTCAGCATAGTTACCAGGTCGTGATAGTCTTCGTGGATGTCGCTACGGAACAACTCTTGGGGAACCTTCGCAGCGCTGCCCCATTTCTCCTTGAGCCAGTAGAGGTTGATTGATTTCTTGCATCCTAATGGATTGGCATCCCACGCCGCCTGACACTGTTCCAAAGTGGGGACCTCCATGTGTGGGAACGTGGGAATGTGAAACGTTTTTGTGATTCCCTCCGGTGACATGTCGGCGAGGATGTTTCCCTCCTTGCCCACAATTGTTCTAGTCTCCGTTTGGTAGGCTTCCCGGCAAGCCATTACTAGTTCGGGTGCCACCAGAGAGGGAGGGAAGCTGGCAGCTTTGGCGATTCCACTCTGTCTTATTAGTCTAATGTTCTTCGTTGTAGGGTTGACCTTGACCCTCTGAGTGAACTCATCTATGTTCACCTGACCAATGTTTGTATCTGAAATCTCCTTCCAGTTTGTTGAGACCTTTGATTGGAGTGGCTCACCCTGAAACTGAAACTTCATCTGATCTTTGTCTTCTTTTCCCCGAGCGGACCTTCCGGATTTCTTGCCCTTATCCTTTTCGGCAGAGGCCCCTGAGGTTCCTGCAGCCGATTCCATATATTCTGCAAGCAAAGGGCAAAGTCAGTGCAACAAAACATTAAAAGCATTCATGTTAGTCCACATTTCAAAGATAACACCTAAATAATCATTCAAATATATCATAAATTTTATCCTTAGATGGTATCAATCTTCATTTCTGGGCATTTGGACAATCCGGGCCCGGAGGGCCGGACTTCCCTGGCAGGAATGCTGTTAGGAAGGGAAAATGCACTCAAAAGTTCTCGGGGACCCTTCTTGGCTAAATTTCAAAGTTCCGAGAGGCTCATGATGGAGAAGGGAAAATTTTAGGACATGGGTCGAAGTCAGATTGTGGTTTGAATTTGCTTGGATCGATTTAAGGCGCATCGAAGGTTTCAGGTCGGAAAGCCGGCAGGAGAAGGCATACGGAGGTGGCCGACAAACAACGGAAACCCGGCGGTGGAAGTCCAGAGCCCGGGGCCCGGACGGCGAAAAGGCGGCCGATGCTGAAGTTTTCCATTCAAGCCCGGCGCCCTTCGGCAAGGAGGGGCTCGATGGCTGGGAAGACGCGTCACGATGGCCGCCGCGAGATTTTCAGCAATTTTTTGGATGGCGGCGGTGAGGAGACACTCGGGGCTCAAGGGGCGGGCGGCCGTCGGAGGGTTCCGCCGTGGACGACGGCGGAACCGTTACGAAGTTCTGGGGTCAGAACTCCGGACAGCCTGGCCCAGAAGGCCCTGGTCAGCGAGGAATTTGGAAAAATGAGACAGCGAATGGAGGCCCGGGCTCCGAGGTTTGGGAGGACGGGGCGAAAATTAAGACGTCAGAGTTTTCACAGACTTCCACGGGTGGAAGTCCGATAGGCAGGACCCGGAGGCGTGAAAGCGGCCGTTTCAAAAGAAGACGGCGATGACGAAGAGCATCTCAGGGTTCGGAGCCCGGGAGGCAGCGGAGCTATTGCCGAAAGACCTCGGACTTCCGAAACGGCAGAAAATGATGAGCAGAGGCCCGACATCCGCGGGCCGAGGGCGGAAAAGACATAACATTTGATGCCGCCCAAGAGTTAATCGACGGGGGCAAGGGTGAATGCCGGGGGGCGAGAAGCCAGGGCACGAACTCCCCCGGATACGGCGAATACTGGGCAGAATTCCAGGGACGGAATCCCGGGGTCCGGAGCCCGATGCCATAAAGGACAGATGCTCCATTTCAAGTGTATGTGGCGAGGAACACGTCGGGGCCCGGAGGCCGGGAGGTGGGGTTAGGTTTGCACTTAAAACCTGGCAAAAAATGAACGGAAATCCGATATAGGAAACCTGGATAGCCGGGCCCGGAGGATAGGATTTCCGTCGGAAGGTTTGGTGTTTTGAGATATGATGGCAAAGGCGGGTTCCGGGCCGGGAAGGGCACCTTCCCTGCGCGAAGAACAGACGCGGCAGGGAGAAGTCCCGAAATGGCGCGAAGGGCAATTGCGATGGTTTGGCCGATTTTCAAAACGTGGGTTATGGGCGTAGTTTGGTTTTCTTCCGTTTACCTCAACCTATTTAATTATTCAATTTGTTTAAATTCCCCAAAATCATGAAAAAGACAGGAGGGAAAACGGGGATGGCCTACCTCGAAAGTGCGCAACGGGGTGATGTGGGATCCACTGGGGGTCGACGGAGTGCGGTTGGTTGCCGAGGATCGCGACGTAAAGGAAGGTGGTGGGCTCCAAATACTCGACTTTGCAATTTCGCTCCAATTCGCAATGTGAAAATGACTGGCGAGTTTGGGCATTATATACCCTAGCCGCCATTAATACGCTCATTAAATGCCCGGTACGACCGCGCCAAAGTTGGTGAATTTTGAATTGAGTCGGCAGCGGCGGTGGAGGCATCGGGGCCCAGCAGTAGGGAAGACGTGTTGCGATGGCTGCCATGAGATTTTCAGCAGTTTTGGACGGCGGCGGCGAGGAGACGCCCGGGGCCCGGCAGCCGGGAGGCTGGCAGGAAATCATCGCCGAAGGAACCTGGCGTTCAATAGCTGCGACGACGAGGATCATCCCGGGGCCCGAGGGGCGGGCAGTCGCCGGAGGGTAGCCGTCACAGGCGACGAGTTCGGGACAGAAGTCCGCTAACGGACTTCTGGGGACCGGGGCCTGAAGGGCCAGGCACCGCTAGGAAAACTCGCGCAAATTACAGCTGGCGGGCGGCAGAGCGGAGCTCGAGGGGCGAGCGGACGCCCGACAAACGCCGCGAAGGGCGGAAAATGCAAAGGGGAAGCCCAATAAGGGAACCCCAGAGGCCCGGGCCTGGAGGGGCCCAGGGCCGCCCCAGAGCCCAAAATGCCAGAGGTAACCTGCGAGGCCCCGGAGGGCAGCACAAGACCAAAAGCGGAGGCATGGTCGATTCGTGATGAAACCTTGGAGCAACATCGACCATGCGGAACATCAAAAAAAGAGGGGCACGCAAAACGAGGTAGCCCTAAAAGACCCGACAAGGCGAAAGAAAAGAGGGTCCCCATTCCGAACGGGGCGTGTGTGCTAAGGGCACAACAGATTCAATGCTGCTGCAGTAACAAAATTTTTCTTTTGAGGAGCTGGCATGTCTTCATGCAAAGGATGTGGAATTTGGTCTTTTACTCTTCCATTTTCCACAATGAGTGCATGTAACTAACTAAGGATGTCTCAAATTCTAGTGCAAATGATAATGAAATGTAAATGTAATTGAGCCTGATGCTTGTTGTTCCCTTATTCTATAAAAGGGATTTCAGGGCTCATTATAGAGGGTCGGATTTTTAAGTCTCAACAGGGTTTTAGGTGAAAGCTAAGTTCAGGAAAGGCACTTTGTAAAGAATATGTATGAATAGAACAATAGATTGTCTTGGGTATGAGTCTTGTATGTAATAGTCTTAAAATAGTTATATAGAAGCTACTGATATTGAAACAAATATTAGTTTGGAAACAAACACTCTCCTATGTATCTTTCTCACAAGTTATGACTGGAAATACTAATGGTGTTATCATTTATCTTCAATTGTCCATTGAATGTATGAATCTGTTTTAGCTTTAACTCAAAGAGTTGATTAAAATGCTTAAAGAGGGTTATAGATTTTGTAAGGAATTGCATAGGATTTGTAAGGAGTGAGTGTTTTTAGGAATCGTGAGTTTTCATAAATGCAAATCACTATGAAAATAGTCCACCCATCTCTAAATTAAGTAGCTTATATATTATTGGTTCTTATATATTTAACTTTATTACTCCTATTGATGAAACACTGGTCAGTTTGTTGGAAAATCTTGCATGAAAATGAGTAATTAGCATACTTGGCCACGAACTTAAAATGAGAACAACATTCATTTAAATTATTTTCAAGTATAGTATGCTAGTTTGCAATATCCCCGATTCTTAGCAAATGGATATTCATTCATTTAAAGGTCCTCCAAATCTTCAGTGAAGTGCGTTTATTTGCAATAAATAGGAATCAATCTATGTATAAATGTGTTACCAATTAGATATACCTCACATGAACACAATAGGGAACACCCTCCTAGGTCCCACAGAGCCTAAAGTGAAGGAGTGAGGAACTCAAAAGCCTTTACTCGTTGTGTTGGCCACTAGCCTCGTAGTTTCTTCACTATAGGAGCTGGCTACTCCGTAGAGAATTGCTTGGTTTTGCTAGAAAAATCACCAAAAAAATGTAAACTGTGTGATCCAAGTGACAATGAGTGAAACTAGATGCAAGAAAGAAACCATCAATCTTCTCATACCAAGCCCTAGGGGCTTGCTTGAGACCATATAAAGAATGACATAACTTTCAAACAAGTGATGAGTCCTGAACGAAACCTAGAGGCTGCTCCATATAGATCTCCACATGAATATCACTATGTAGAAATACACTCTTCACGTCCATCTGATAAACTAGCCATCTTTGTGATGCAATAATAGAAAGAACAAGGCTAATTGAATCCATCTTGGCTATAGGGGAAAATGTTTGAGTAGTTAATACCCTCAACTTGTGAAAAACCCTTAGCCACAAGATGTGCCTTGTATCTTTTAATAGAACCATCAATAGCATATTTGGTGCGGTAAACCCACTTGCACCAAACCATCTTTCTTCGCTTAGGATGAGTAACTAAATCCCATGTATTATTCTTCATTAATGAAGAATACTCCTCAGTCATAGCACTGCCCCAATTGTCACACTCTGTCTTGTTGTTACTGATTTACTTTTACCTTCACGGGTAAATAGAATGGTAAATGCAACCATGATTTTGATATGTTTGTTAAAAGAATAGAATACTAAAATAGGTAGTTTGTGAGTGTTGATAAATGATCAATATGGCTTTGAAAGAGTAAATATGTTTATAATGATTGCTATATGAATATGCTGAAGTTATGATGCATATGGATTTATTATGAACCTCTAACTACCATTGGAAATGTGCTAAGCTAGCTGTAGGGACAAGTTCAATCCTCCAGGTGGAGGGGAAGTATCACTTAGGAGAAGCGATTGGTCGGATAACCCTTAATGATACAAATTTGAGCTCACACACACATTCATAGTAGAATGGTCGAGTCAAGTTATTGTGTTGGGAAATGGTAAGTCATCCTTAGTATGAAGTATTTGCATTAGTAAGGGTCATCATTACTATTGAATGCATGCTTGGATGATGCTTATATGTTTGGAACTTATGATTCCTTCCTTATATTACTATGCTTGATTGATGAGTGGAATATACGTTGAATGTATATCTATATGTATGCGAATGCATGTTGATGATATACCACACACATGGAGTAACACGTGCATGAGAGTACTTAGGTAAGAGTACCTATACGCGCTTATGAACGAGTTGCTTATGAGTACAGAGTTATCAAAAGGACAAAGACACATGAACATATATATGCATATATGCATCGCGTGAATATACTTCCATCAATAGAATAAGTGAGTATATGTGAATGATTGTTTAATCAAATGTGTGTATTGGAAGTATATGCATATATGCATATGTATATGCAAATTTCAATATATGTTATATGTCGACACGATAAGTGACTATACAGGTATATTGATATATGTATAATGCATATGTGTATATAAGTTATTTAATATAGTATTGTTGTGAATATATCACTTAGTCGTAATCGTTTGATTATCGAATGGACTATTTCTTTATTGCTTTGAACGATATGTATATATATGTCTAGATATATATATATACACACACATGAGCATTAACGATTATATAGAGGAGTGTGTGTATATATATAATATATTATTATTGCTATGTGAATGTTTACTCATTTGTATTCATCGGTATATCAAATGTATACATACTTGATTGACATGGGATATGTATATATATATATTAGTATATATATACATATACATATATATATATGTGATATAGCGTTAATGCTATTTATTGGCATATATATGTGATGCTTTGAGGGTGATTTATATATATGAACATAGGCCAATTTATATATATGAACATAGGCCGATTTATTTATATGGAACATAGGTTGACTTGTATATGAGATATGCAAGGTATTTAAAGGCCGAATACTACATATGTTGACATTGGATAAAGGTCGAACCATATGCAAAGTATTGTGCAGAACGAAAGGTTGATATGGAAGAGGACCATAGTTAATACTATTGGAAATGCATCTCTAAATTATTAAACAACAAATTACTCCAACTTGGACACTTTTATGCCAAGCGATGAAATATTAATAAGCTGCAATATAAAGTGTAAAACGCATGATAATAGGAAAAGCGTACAACAAAGCATGAATTGGTCAAAGTACCTTTTTAAATGCTATTAAAGAGGAACGACTCATCTTTCCTCTGTTACCTAGTAAGGCTATGACTAAGTTGATGTAGTAAAGGTGTTGCTTGTTAATAGAAGTCTGTTTCAATAAGAGTAAAACCATGCCAAGAGATAAGGAATAGTGGTTGCAACATGACGCCAGATTATGAAAGTTCTTAAGTCTGGAGAATTCTATCTTGGTTGCAATTCAATTGTCATCATTTGGTCATGTGCACAATTGAATTAGTCTTTGTTGCCGTCAAATAGAAAGGGTCGATCTGTGGCATTTTATGCTGAGTTTATGCTTAGTTTGCTACCACCTTTTAGCTATAGTTATGAGTTGACCTGCATGGAGAAAGCTATCAATTAGCATGCCTTTTTTGTAGGCTACAAAGTCTCCATTTTCTGTATAAATAGAGATGCTAGTTCTCTCATCTGGACACATTATTCTGCACTTTTATTCTACAAACTTATTTTGCAAATTTACTCTGCTGCATTATTCTGTGAGATCTAAGAGATATTTTGAGAGAGCTGAGAATTACTTTGTGAGTGTACGACATTATTTTGAGTAAGGGGCTTGCTTTGGATTGATAAAGTAAAGCTAGGAAGTTGCTGTTGGAAGGCTGTGCGTCAAGTCAGTCAATTGGTTAAGCATATTTATAGGCATGGGGATCTAGTCTTCTCTTAATTGTCTTATTTGTGAAAGGTTAAGATTTGAATGCTTTATTTAAATTGCTTTAGATTACTTGCATTAGGAAATCATAGCATTTTCTTTGGAAAGGAAATGAAGCTGCTTTATGCTTTCCTATGAAAGTGTTTGTATATACTCCATTATAGGAGTGTTTGATTGTCATTGGTATTACATACCAAAAATGACAAAATATGATTAAAGGAAGTGTCTTAAATACTCCTATATACCCTATACGTGAATTAGATATTGATGTTCTATACATAGATAGTTTAGACTATGTGTATAATGTGAAATATGTCAATTTCATGAAGCAACTTGGCAGTGTTATCTAATTATGCTAGGAAACCTTGGGAATGATAGGGTTAACATTACAAAAGGGAAGGTATGAAAGATATGATGTGATGTTATGCAAACCACATCAAATATCTTTACGTAAATGATCACTTGATCATACTATACTCTTGAATGGAACCCTAGGTTTAGATTAACCTATTAGGGCTGAGAAATATTATCTGATTAAAGAATGAGATCTTGGGTAGAGTTTTACCTACTAAGATGGGATTTATACTTGACTACTCATTAAAACCTATGGTTGGGAATAGCTTATTTGGTTAAGTTATTCAACTGGTCTTGATTGGAACATATAGGGTTAGAGTAACCAATATAATTGGACTAGTCATTGGTCGATGACTTTATCCTAAGATTAGGATGTATCAAGGTTAAAACTCACCTTTGTGATTAAGCTAAATCACTTGAGTTTATGGAATTCTATATGTTTGGAATGTAGGTAGGAAATACCTAGTAAGTTAGAGTTGCTACTTGACTAGTTGCATTACACTCTTAATATGAAGTTATAGTATTGACAAGAGCAAACTCTTTGTTTAAAGCCTTTTAATTAAGGAGAATACACTCTCGAATGGAGTCATCTATTGATATGATTATTCTTCGATTGAGGTCATTCATTGATGTGATTATACTCTTGATGAGAATCACTTGTTAATGTGATATATTACTGAAGGGAGTCAGTTATATAGGAATATTTAATTATGATTAGATGAAGCTTATGTAGCTATACTTTAGCTTATAAAGTTAAACCTAGGACTAGACTGTCCATTGTAGGGAATAGCTTGTTAAGAAGTTTATGTAAAGTTAATGTGTAAACTAGAAAAGCTCATATGTTATACCTGGGATAGGAGTGTCCATTGAAGGGGTAACTTTTGCTTAGGCTTAATTGGTAGAGATACCATTGTATTTTTGGAGAAAGGGGAGTAGCTTATTTTTGGGGTTAAAGATTACCCATTGGAGGAAATTACCTAAGCATAGTATACAAATGGTCATAATCCAAATCAAGCTATAGAAGTGTATGTGAATAGGAAGATTGTCACTCGAAGTACTAGGTGAAAATACTTTGGCCAAAGTAGTGTAAGTTGCCACTGTTTACACTATTAGTTTACTGTATTCCATTTATGCATTCTAGTTCAGGATTTTTGTACTTGTAGGAAAGACGAATGTATGATTAGGTTCTAGTTTGTAGGACAGAACACTAAGCTCAGATAGGCATTTGTTATGGGGTTTACCAACCAATCTCTTCATCGAAGGGAAGGGGAATCTTGTCATGTGTGACAGATGTGTGGGGGACCACATTTGAGTTCGTGGTTGGTGGAATAACGCTTGAGTGATGATTTTCCTCATCAGTTGGTGGCTTAGGTTTTCCGATGTTTGTGCTAGCATTGGGGACAACTGGAGTGTATGCACTAGGGAGCAGGGACATCTAGAATGTATGCACCATTGTGGTGGCATCAACACCAGTTTGTATATCTATTGCTAGATGAAGCTTAAAAGAGCTATGTATGTATCATGTACCAATTTATATGGAATGATGTAATTGTGAATTATAAACTTGAGTTCATTCAATATGAAATCTATGTTATGGAAAGATTTTTGAAATTACATTTAAATGCAATGGAAGTTTGGAAATAGTGTTATTTCAAATGTGCATATAATTTACATTATGGAAAGAAATTTTTTTATTGCTAAGCTATGACATCTTGGGTTTTTCACTTGAGGTGAAAGATTTGGAATTTTACTAAGTAGAACACTGGGTTTGTTACATGTGGTATTAGAGCTACCAAGTTCAGCTTTGGAACCTATGAGCTCATTATGCAAACAATATGCAAACCGTATCAGAAGATAATGGTTGAAAAGTTCTTATGCAAAGATGGAAAGAAGAAAGAACAAAGGGAAATGAAAAGGAAGATGAGATTATTGGAAACTTGTAAAGTTTGGGACTAGATAAGAGTCATCCCTAGAGTTGGAAACTCCTAAACCAAAAAATTATTATGATATCCCCTTGGATTGCGTAAGATTATGCAATCGGGTTATGTAGGAAGGATATGAAGGATAACAAATATTTACCCTCACCCTACTAAAAATTTAGAATGAATTTGAGGGATTTAGTAAGAATACTACAAAGCTATGAGTATGCATTATTGGCATAAATTGGAAATCTCAAACGAAGTAGGTGGTCAATGAAGGAGGTATCCAAGAGGATGGATAACCCTTGATAAAAAAAATGACTTTGAGCAATATCAAGATCTTGTGGATAATTAAGGAGATAGTACCTTAGAATAAGGGAAGAGACTAGAATGGTTAGAAAAGAAGTAATCAATGAAGTGGTCATGGTTCCACCAACCAAAATTGATGATATAAATTTGGAGTTTTCATTGAGATGAGGAAAAGAAACCAAGCAACCTTAGAGTGCTTAAGGTTATGAAGTTACCAAGAATTGTGACAAAGTCACTTGGAAAGGTAAATGTGAGAAATAAAACTGAAAAAGGTAAATCGAGTTGGCCTGAAAAAGGATTGGATAGTACATATATTCCCCGGTTGGAGTATAAATTGAACTCACCAACATGTCAATGAAAAAAAACATATGTTTCAAGGTTCCAAAAGAAAATGGGATACAGAGAGACACTAAGTGTCAAATCAATAGAATTAGTAAGGAAACAATGCTCTAGGTTGACGACACATCAACAAGCTTGTGGATCGGGATATTCCTCCACAAAAAAATATATTGGCATATTAGAGTGTCTCTTAACTTATAAAGTTGCTGATTAATCAATAGATCTATTCATTGATGATCTAATTGTTGAATCTATGAGGTTAGAGATCAATGATGAATCTAACTTTGGGAATAAGTATATTCAAGGTATGCCATGGAGGAAAGAAAAAGGAAATATAAATCCAACAAAAAGGAATGATAAATCATTTCAAGAAAGAAAATGTTTGCTAGGAGTTCAACTTTGAGTTGATCGAATGTTGTGGAAACACTAAGGGGGGAAAGGAAGAGAGTGGATCAACTCAGATAAAGTACCCCACCCAATGATTCGTGAATATATTTTTGATTTGGAAGAACTTTTGACTTCTTCATAATTCATGATGTCAATTAAGTCATATATTTCATGACCACAAGAATAAAGTATTGAAATTATTGAAAGATAATGAAAAGGTCAAGGATTATGACCAATGGGAAAGGAATATTATCACTCAATACTTTATCTATATGATTGAATTAAGGATCAATTGGTATTATCATTGATGCCTTAGAAAAGGATAGGTAGATTATTTGATCATGAAAGGGAAGATCATTGCCTAGGGAATAGGTAAGGAAAGATCTAGATTACTCATGATTTAGAGTTATTAAGGAAACGTTCATGCTTGGTAATTAGGTATGCAATTAAATTTGATATCCTTTTAGAACTAGCATGATGGAACGGGGATTTTTTCTTGAAATTAGTACCAATGCTCATTAGGAAAGATGGATTGAGTTGAAAATTGGTTTACAATTTTGAAAATGATCCAAGGACAGAAGAAATCCAAGGTATGGATTTCCTAAGATGGAGTATATTTATCTCCGCAAAGTGTCTAACCAATATTACTTGGGAATTAAATGTGGTATGAGTCCACGAAATAGGTTTTCACTTAGTGAGAATAGACTATTATGGGATGTAAAAGAACCTTCTAACCAATATTACTTGGGAATTAAATGTGGCATGAGTCCACGAAATAGGTTTTCACTTAGTCAGAATAGACTATTATGGGATGTAAAAGAACCTATGTACCCAAAATTTTGGAGATTAAGGAATAAAATGAGGAAATTAATGTCATAGTTAGGACATTGGAACAACAAAGTTATTTGTTAGATGAGGAACCACTTTAGTCTGGAAAAAGATGGAGTAAAATGTTGCAGAATATGTAGCAAGTTATTGTCCAGTGTTCCAGGAAATGAGGACAAGATGTCATCATCGACAAGACATGTATACTCTCTTGAGATTCTAGAGGGGGAGTGGTAGAATGCAATACAATTTAACCTGTCTATGTTGATGGAACTGACATAATGTTATGGTGGAAAAACTCACCAAGGTAACCAATGCTAGTTGGAAACTTGATTTATAGGATTTCGGTCCTAAGTAATATATTGTGAGAAGTAGTTGCTTAGTATTCCTGAGAAGGTTATCTCAGTTGTGAATGAGAAAATAATGATGAGGTTGTGTAAACCATGATCATCTTGTGAGAAATTCAATTGAATGAATGCTCAATATATTATTGTAGCCAAATAGGAAAAAGTGATAAACCAAATCTTGAATGATTTGTAGAAAAATTATAAACTTCTATCATTGAGGTTTGATCCATTATATGAAAAGGAAGGTTGAAAACTCTATTTAGCTGAATATGCTAAGAAATGGGTTAACCTTAGACCAGAAAGGATGTCAAATGGAATAGAAGATCGAAAGATCAAAGAAAAATTTGTTGATACTAAGCTTGAAATATGAAACAATATCATCATGTTCAGAATTGATAGGCGTCCAAGAGAAATGTTATTCTCAAATTGGATAATGTTCAAGAGCATTACTTTATGGTTAAGAAAAATGGATGTGTAAGTGATGGAAAAAATCGGCTTTTGAGTTGTCTAAAGGTGTAAATACCAAGGGGAAGGATGGGACCGATGGTGTAGTGCACAATGCACCGACATTCCTTTTATATTTGGATTACACTAAGGATAAATTCATTAGCCAATGAGAATGGTTTTTTCAGTCACTGTGGTATAGGTTTCATGTGGTATATAGTTACTATTGTACTTTGGATCTATATACGATGTAATATGATTATAATGTATAAATCTCTTTGAGAGAGAAAGTATGTGTAAAGCACACAAGTTCTCCCTATGCATTAGCAAGGACACTTGATGCAAGGTCCAAGAAGGACAAGATTGAAAAGAGTAATGCTACAAGGGAGGATTATTTTATAATTCTTACAGGAATTGGAAAGGGTAAGTAAAACCTTTATTTGAATTTAATTATATGTTAAAATGCTATAAATCATCGGGGAAGGGGGAAGTATGTCACATCCTGTCTTATTGTTACTAATTTACTTTTACCTTCATGGGTAAATAGAATGGTAAATGTAATCATGATTTTTATATGCTTGTTAAAAGAATGGAATACTGAAATAGGTATTATGTGAAAGTGTTGATAAATTATTAATATGACTTTGAAAGAGTAAATATGTTTACAATGATTTCTATATGAATATGCTAAAGTTATGATGCATATGGATTTATTATGAATGTCTAACTACCATTGTAAATGTGCTAAGCTAGTTGCAGGGACAGGTTCAATCCTCCAGGTGGAGGTGAAGTATCACTCAAGAGAAGTGATTGATCAGATAACCCTTAATGATACCTATTTGAGCTCACACACACACTCACAGTAGAATGGTTGAGTCAAGTTATTGTGTTGGGAAATGGTAAGTCATCCTTGTTGATGTTATAGCAGCTTCAGGCTCCTCCTTCCAACCTCGAGTCAAGACATAAAATTGCATATAGCCTATTAGCTATTTATTTTATTGAGATAATTAAAGTGAAGAGGCGCTTCACTTGGCAACAATATAAATTCTATTTGGGTCGACCTTCCTTGAATTTCACATTTTTTATTTGTAATTGTATTTTCCATATGTGGCCGACCTTGTACATGAAGAGGTGTGACCTCTCTCTCATTTTGTATTTATACAAGGTCATTTACATTCATTCATTAACAAGCAAGTTCGATTCATTCCTTCATTCAAGTGTGAATTTCATGATAGAGCAGATTGTGAATTTCTTCAAGTGCAAATTTTGATAGCAAGGAAGAGTAGATTATTATCTATATTTGCATCTAGAGTTGGTGCTGAGGATTGGCCTTGTGATTGGCCTCATTTTAAAGAGAATTGTTTCCATTATTTATATTTATAAGAGAGATCTTTGTTGCTGGGTTTTTCTCCCTCAAGTGGAGGGTTTTCCCAGGGTATATGTTGTGTTATTGTGTTTGATTTTTGAATTAAATTCTGAGTTTTGTATTTGATCATAAAAATAAAATGGTATCAGAGTGGGTATAAGAAGATCGTGATCAAATTTATTCAAGAAGTTCTATCGTCCATTCTTATTCTCATCTTTGATTGCATCTATTTTATCGTCAAGATGGTGAATAGACTCAAGATCGAAGATAGACTTGAGGGCGCATGAAACTTCACATCTTGGAAGTTTAGAGTCATGCTCACTTTGGAAGAAAATGAGTTAGCTGAGTTCATGGAGGGCGAAGTTCCCGAACCAACCGATGAGAATGAGAAGCCTTAATGGAAGAGAAATGGCACTAAAGTGAAAAATATGTTGGTTGATTCCATGAAAGATCACATTGTGCCAATCATCTCCAAGTTGAAAACAACAAGAGATATGTTGAAGACCTTGGAGGAGATGTATGAGATCAACAAGACAAGTCGAGTTCTTACATTAAAGAAAAAGCTTCATCACATCAAGATGGCGAAAGGAGATTCCGTCATCACATTCTTCATGAAGATCATCGAGTTGAGAGATCAACTCTCTACCATTGGGCATATTGTCAATAACAAGGATTTGACTATGTTCACTCTTAATGGTATTCCTCCTGTGATAGGTCGAATATATGCGTTAGAAAATGAGCAGCAAACTAAAGAGTGCAAATAAACACCAAAACAAACTAAACCTCAAGATTAGCCTAAGTTGGAATCAACACAAGATAAAAGCAACAAATGGAACTTTATACCTCGTCTCGAATCGATCCTTTGGTTGGCCCTTCGATCTTTGATGTGTATGCTCCTTGGATGGCAAGATATGCAAACTAGATGATAATGTGAGGATGGGTGAAAATGGATAAAAACATGAAAATGGCTAAGTGTAGATTGAGAAATAAAATTGCAAGAGTTTGGCTAGCAAAATGATCTCCTCTAAAATGAGAGAAAAGAGGGGGTATTTATAGAAATTTTGAGAATTCCTAGAAGAAATGGATGGTTGAGATTGATCCACCAAATATCAAGATGTAGGGCTAAGGCGAGTTGAGAACTCACAAGCCCTCACATCTTGACATGTGGCATGTGATATAGCCCTAAAAGGTGAAGTGGACATGAGGTGGAAGGATGGTACATGACATGGAGGGGGGTACAAAGTACCTTGGGATTGGACAAGATCTCCTCATAAAGGAGGTACTTGTCCCCATGTGGGTGAGAGGACATGTGGGAAGAAGTGAGGAATTAAAAATTCCTTTTGAGTGCATTGGGATTAAAAGGTGAATTAAAAATTCACATGGGGAAGTGGAGTGCCTTGCCCAAAAGGAGAAAGCCTTTAATAAGGTTGACTAAGGACACATGTCATAAAGGACATGGGGAAGAGAAAAGGAATTTAATATTCCTTGAAAGATGAGAGTGGAATTAAAAATTCCTCAAAGGACTTTGGGAAGACAAAAGGAATTAAAAATTCCTTGGGGGATGGGAAGAGTTGACTAAAGGGGGTGATTAGACAAGTTGATGAGGGGTTAGAGGAAGGTTAGGTGGCCAAGAGGGATTAGAGGCCAACTTACAAAATTTGGAGGATGTGACACATCCTAATCAAGGATTAGGCATGTGCACACCTTAATGATGAGATTAGAAGAAGGATTAAGATTACATAAAGATGATGGAGGATGTGACATAAAGGGAATTAAATAAATATAATATTTATTTAATTTAATTGATGGAAGGAGGATTAAAGAGATAAGGTATTATTGATTAAATACCTTAGGGATTTGGCAGAATTAAATATATTAATTAAATAATAGCAGTATTACTTAATTAATGAAAATAAGACAAAAGTGGACGAATTTGGATAAATTAAGTGTCCAAATTTAGATGTCTACACCTCCATCTTGGGAGTCATTCATTAAAGGAATCAGTGCGAGATCAAAACTCCCTAAGTTTGATCGATTGAGAGAAGATTGTATTCAAGAAGAATCAAGGTTGGTTGTGAGAGGCATTGGTCAAAGCTCTACAAATGAAGACATTCATGTTCTTGCCGCTCAATCCTCGAAGAAGAAAGGAAAAGAAGAAAAGAAAGGGTACTTCAAGAGGAATAGAGATAAAGGGTTAGATGGTGCTCCTACATTTAAGAAGAAGAAGGACCTATCTCGCATTCAATGTTTTAGATGTGACAAGTTTGGTCACTATGAAAAGGATTTCCCAACCAGGCCTAAGCAACAGGCTTCTTTTGCAGATGTGGATGAGATCTCTTTGCAGAAGGATACAAGTGAATTTCTATACTCTATTTTGCTTTTTCATGCAATGTGCCTACCGACATCAACACTTGGTTGATTGATAGTGGTGCTCCTCGCCACATCACTGGATTTAGAGAGCATCTATCTGATTTGGTGGAGAGAGATTCTAGTGTTCAAGTCATTATTGGTGATGATGAAAGTTATTCTGTGAAAGGCGTTAGGACCTCCTCTCTTCACTTGGATTCTGAAATTTCCTTACATTTGAGCGATGTTCTATTTGTTCTGGGTATCAAGCGAAACCTTGTCTCTATTTCAGCCTTGGAGGACAAGGGATATCAAGTTGCATTCTCTGAAGGAAAATTTCTTGCATGGCCGAAGAACTCAAGTATCAAGACTGCTCGGGTGATTGGAGTTTGACATGAGTGTCTCTACAAACTTTGTACTCATCCACTTCAGGTGCTGCTGCATGATTCTTCAAGTTCATGTGAACTTTGGCATAGAAGACTTGCTCACCTTCACTATAGGGCACTACCAATTATGGAGAAGATGGTCACGAACCTTCCTAAATTCAACCAGGAGCATGAAGGCACTTGCAGAGGTTGCACTTTAGGTAAGAATACTAAAGGACCCTTTCATAGTAGTGAAAGTAGATCTAAATGCATTCTAGATCTTATTCATTCTGATTTGTGTGGTCCAATGTCTGTTGCTTCTTTGAGTGGTTTCTTGTATTAAGTAATTTTTATTGATGACTACTCTAGAAATACTTGGATTTATTTCTTAAAGACTAAAGAATCTAAGGAATTACTTGAGAGATTCAAGGAATTTAATGATCAGGTAGAGAACTTGTCCAGGAAGAGGATCAAAGTTCTAAGATCTGACAATGGAGGAGAATACATCTCTGGAAGTTTTCATAACTTTTGTGTTGAGGTAGGAATTAAGAGGGAGTTTTATGTTCCCTACAATCCACAACAAAATGGTGTTGTAGAAAGGAGGAACATATCTCTTGTAGAAGTAGCTAGATCCATGATTCATGATCAAGATCTGCAAACCTTCCTTTGGGATGAAGCATCTAGGAAAGTTTTTTATGTGTAGAATAGAAGCCCTCACCGCATTTTGGAAAATATGACTCCCAAACAAGCATTCACAGGGGTGAAGCAAGAAGTAAGTCATTCAATGAGGATCTTTGGTTGTCCAGTGTATGTTCATGTACCTAAAGACAAAAAGACAAAGCTGGAACCGTCTGGAAAGAAGGGAATATTTGTGGGCTACAGTGAATCTTCAAAAGCCTACAAAGTGTACATTCCAAGTTAGAAATTGATTGAGATCAACAGGGATGTTACATTTGAAGAAGATGTTGCATTAAATAGGTCTAAGGGCATCCACATGGAGATAGACAATGAAGACCAAGAGTCTCCTCATGATATGGAAGCTGACCATACTCTCGAGATTCAAAGGGAGGCTATTGATCCTAAAGAAAATGATGATCCAGTTGAGCCTTTGGAGCCTACTAATGGGCCTATAGACATTGTGATTGGTCGTAAGAGACCTCTTTGGGCCAGGAAAACAATGCAGGAGGCAGAAAGGTTTGCAGCCCCAAGAGGAACTTTCTGAGAAAGCAAGAGACCTCATAAGTTTTCAAGCTATGTTGCTTTGATGAGTCAAATCATTGAGTCATAGCCTTCTAGTGTTGAGGAAGCTACTAGTCAACAAGTATGGAAAGATGCTATGACTGAGGAGTATCAATCCATCCTCAAGAATGATGTTTGGGACATCATACCTAGACTTGAAGGTAAATCTATTGTATCTTCTAAGTGGCTCTTCTAGATCAAGCATGCGGCTGATGGGAGCATCGAGAAGTACAAGGCTAGGTTTGTGGCTAGAGGATTCTCTCAAAAAGAGGGAGTAGAATATGAGGAAACCTTTTCTCCAGTTGCTTGTTATACACCCGTTAAGACCATCATTGCTATTGCAACATCTAAGGGATGGAAGATACACTAGATGGACGCGAAGACAACATTTCTAAATGGCGTAATCGAGGAAGAGGTATATATTGAGCAACCTGATGGAATTGAGGTTCATGGGAAGGAGTCTCATGTTTGAAGGCTGAAGAAGGCTTTGTATGGCCTTAAGCAGATTCCTCATGGTTGATACAAAAGAATTGATCGATACCTAATGAGCTTGGAATTCTCCAAGAATGATGCTGATTCAAACCTTTACTTCAAGGTAATTGATGGCGAAGCATTGATCTTGGTTCTCTATGTTGATGATTTAATTCTTACTAGAGAAGATCACCTCGTTATCAAATGCAAGAAGGAGTTAGCTTCTAAATTTTAAATGAAGGATCTTGGTCTCATGCACTACTTTCTTGGCTTAGAAGTATGGCAGAAGCCGAATGAGTTTATTTTGAGTCAAGGAAAGTATACTATAGACATCTTGAAGAGATTTGGTATGATGGATTGCAAATAAATGTCTACACCTATGGAAACCAATTTTCATAATCTTAAGGAGATTGCAGCTAGTTCAGATCTGGTGGATCCTACTATATACAGACAGTTGATTGGATCATTGATGTATCTAGTCACTACTAGACTAGATACTTGCTATGCAGTGAGTGCACTTAGTCAGTTCATGTGTGAACCAAGGAAAATATATCTAGTTGCAGCGAAGCATATCCTAAGATACTTGCGTTGCACAGTTGGATATGGCTTGAGATATTCTTCTAGTGTGGACTTGAAGCTGCATGGATATATTGATTCCGATTGGGTAGGGTGTGTCACTGATCGGAAGAGAACCTCTAAATGTTGTTTCAGTTTGGGGTCTACAATGATCTACTGGTGTAGCAGGAAGCAGTCTTCAGTGGCACTGAGCACCGCAGAGGCTGAGTACATTGCATCTTGTGTGGCAGCTCGAGAAACAGTGTGGCTTCGGAAGCTCCTTGCAGGATTGTTTAGACAATCATTGGAGCCGATTTTCATTCATTGTGATAATCAAAGCTGTGTGAAGCTTTCTGTCAATCCAGTGTTTCATGACATAACTAAACATGTTGAGATAAAATACCACTATATCAGAGATATGGTATTGAGGAAAGCAATCCAGTTGAAGTATATTAGCACTGATGAGCAGACGACATACATTCTCACCAAGCCTCTTGCTAGAGTAAAGTTTGTGTACTTTCGAGACAAGCTTGGTATTGTGGAGAATGAAGCCCTAGTTGAGAAGGAGTTTTAGTATCAGTGATCTTCTGATTTTATTTAATGCATTTCTCTTTGTGAGAGAGATTTGAGGTGTAAGCCCTTGTTTAATGCATCTTTCTCTGTGAGAGAAATTTGAGGTGAAAGCCCTTGTTTCCACCCTCTGGGAGTATCCATGGTAGATGTCATGTGTGTGACTCCATGACAACATCACGTGAGAGAGTCCATGATGATTTTCTTGTACTTGTGCTTTTCACCCTCTGGGATTAGCCATGGTGAATGCCATGATGAGGTGACGACATCATGTTGAGTGATTCTGTGATGGGCACTTGTGCACATATGCCATACATGGGAGCAGCCATGATGGTTGATATCACGATGAGGTGATATGTTCCTTTTCCACATATGGGAGTAGCCATGGTGGTTGACATCACGATGAGGTGATGTGTCTTGTATAGCTGGAAGTATTCCTCCCTAGCTGAGAGAGTGTGTTGATGTTATAGCAGCTTCAAGCTCCTCCTTCTAGCCTCGAGTCAAGGCATAAAATTTCATATAGCCTATTGGCTATTTATTTTATTGAGATAGTTAAATTGAAGAGGCACTTCACTTGCCAACAATATAAATTCTATTTGGGCCGACCTTCCTTGTATTTTGCATTTTTTTATTTGTAATTGTATATTCCATATGTGACCGACCTTGTACATGAAGAGGTGCAACCTCTCTCTCATTTTGTATTTATACAAGGTCATTTCTATCCATTCATTATCAAGCAAGTTCAATTCATTCCTTCATTCAAGTGCGAATTTCATGATAGAGCATATTGCAAATTTCTTCAAGTGCAGATTTTGATAGCAAGGAAGAGCAAATTATTATCTGTATTTGCATCTAGAGTTGGTGCTGAGTATTGGCCTTGTGATTGGCCTCATTGTAAAGAGAATTGTTGCCATTATTTATATTTATAAGAGAGATCTTTGTTGTTGGGTTTTTCTCCCTCAAGTGGAGGGTTTTCCTAGGGTATATGCTGTGTTATTGTGTCTGATTTTTGAATTAAATTCTGAATTTTATATCTGATCATAAAAAATAACAATCCTTAGTATAAAGTGTTTGCACTAGTAAGGGTCATGATTACTATTGAATGCATGCTTGGATGATGTTTATATGTTTGGAACTTATGAGTCCTTCCTTATATTATTATGCTTGATTGATGAGTGGAATATACGTTGAATATATATATATGTATGTATGTATGCGAATGCATGCCAACGATAGACCATACACATGGAGTAACACGTGATTGAGAGTACTTAGGTATACATACCTATGCATTCTTATGAATGGGTTGCTTATGAGTATGGAGTTATCAAAAGGATAAAGAGACATGAACATATATATGTATATATGTATCATGTGAATATACTTCCATCAATAGAATAAGCAAGTATATGTGAATGATTATTTAGTCAAATGTCTGTATTGGAAGTATATGCATATGTATATGCAAATGTCAATATACGTGTATATGTTGACATGATGAGTTACTATAAATGTATAATGATATATGTATAAGTATGCATATGTGTATATAAGTTATTTAATATGGTATTATTATGAATATATCACTTAGTCGTAATCGTTCGATTATCGAATGGATTATTGCTTTATTGCTTTGAACAATATGTATATACACGTTTGGATACACACACACACACACATGAGCATTAATGCTTATATAGAGGAGTGTGTATATATATAATATATTATTATTGTTATATGAATGTTTACTCATTTGTATTCATTGATATATCGAATGTATACATACTTGATTGACATGGGATATGTATATATATATATATTAGTATATATATACATATACATATACATATATATATATATATATGTGATATAATGTTAATGCTATTTATTGTCATATAGATACATATATATGTATGTATATGTACATATATATATACATATGTATATGTATATGTACATATATAAATATGTATATGTATATGTACATATATAAATATATGTACATATACATATTCATATATACATATACATATATCCATATACATATACATATATATATACACACACATACATATATATGTAATGCTTTGAGGCTGATTTATATATATGAACATAGGCCAATTTATATATATGAACATAGGCCGATTTATTTATATGGATCATAGGCCGACTTGTATGAGACATGCAAGTTATTTAAAGGCCAAATAATACATATGTTGACATTGGATAAAGGCCAAACCATATGCAAAGTATTGCGCAACAATAAAGGTTGATATGGAAGAAAACCATAGTTGATACTATTGGAAACACATCTCTAAATTATTAAACAACGAATTACTCCTGGAACTTGGATGCTTTTATGCCAAGCGATGGAATATTAATAAGTTTCAATATAAAGTGTAAAACACATGATAATAAGAAAAATGTACAACAAAGCATGAATTGGTCAAAGTAACTTTTTAAATGCTATTAAAGAGGAACGACTCATCTTTCCTCTGTTACCTAGTAAAGCTATGACTAAGTTGATGTAGTAAAGGTGTTGCTTGTTAACAAAAGACTTTTTCAATAAGAGTAAAACCACACCAAGAGATAAGGAATAGTGGCTACAACATGACACCAAATTATGGAGGCTCTTAAGTCTATAGAATTCTATCCTAGTTGCAATTCAACTGCCATCATTTGGTCATGTGCACATTTGAATTAGTCTTTGCTACTGTCAAATAGAAAGGGTCGATCTGTAGCATTTTATGCTAAGTTTACACTTATTTTTCTGCCACCTTTTAGCTATATGTTATGAGTTGACCTGCATGGAGAAAGCTATCAATTAGCATGATTTTTCTTTAGGCTGCAAAGTCAACATTTTCTGTACAAATAGAGAGGCTAGTTCTCTCATTTGGACACATTATTCTGCACTTTTATTCTGCAAATTTACTTTGCTGCATTATTCTGTGAGAGATGAGAGATATTTTGAGAGAGTTGAGAATTACTTTGTGAGATTAATGCATTATTTTGAGCAAGGGGCTTGCTTTGGATTGATAAAGTAAAGATAGGGAACTACTGTTGGAAGGCTTTGTAGCACGTTAGTCAATTGGTTAAGTGTATTTATAGGCATGAGGATCTAGTCTTCTCTTAATTTTCTTATTTGTGAAAGATTAAGATTTGAATGCTTTATTTAAACTACTTGAGATTACTTGCATTAGGAAACCATAGCATTTGCTTTGGAAAGGAAATGAAGCTACTTTATGCTTTTCTATGAAAGTGTTTGTATATACTCCATAATAGGAGTGTTTGGTTGTCATTGGTATTGCATAATAGAAATGACGAAATATGATTAAAGGAAGTGTCTTAAATACTCATATATACCCTATCCAAGAATTAGATATTGATGTTCTATACATAGATAGTTTAGACTACGTGTATAAGGTGAAATATGTTAATGTCATGAAGTGACTTGGCAGTGCTATCTAATTATGCTAGGAAACCTTGGAATGATAGGGTTAGCAATACAAAAGGGAAGGTATGAAAGATACGATGTGATTTTATGAAAACCACATCAAATATCTTTACGTAAATGATCACTTGATCATACTATACTCTTGAATGGAACCCTAGGTTTAGATTAACCTATTAGGGTTGAGAAGTATTATCTGATTAAAGAATGAGATCTTGGGTAGATTTTTACCTATGAAGAATGGGATTTATACTTGACTACTCATTAAAACCTATGGTTGGGAATAACCTATTTGGTTGAGTTGTTCAATTGGTCTTGAATGGAACATATAGGGTTAGAGTAACCTATATAATCGGACTAGTCATTTGTTGATGAATTTATCCTAAGATTAGGATGTATCAAGGTTAAAACTCACCTTTGTTATTAAGCCAAATCACTTGAGTTTATGGAATTCTATATGTTTGGAACGTAGGTGGGAAATACCTAGTAAGTTAGAGTTGCTGCTTGACTAGTTGCATTACACTCTTAATACAAAGTTATAGTATTGACAAGAGTAGACTCTTTGTTTAAATCCTTTTAATTAAGGAGAATACACTCTCTAATGAAATCATCTATTGATATGATTATTATTTGATTGAGGTCATTCATTGATTTGATTATACTCTTAATGAGAATTACTTATTAATGTGATATATTACCACTACAACAAATCCCTGTGATTAGCTCCCTTTTTTGCTCCATTTTTTGCTTCCACCCACTGTTTTAATGTATTTTTCTCCAATTTTTTTGAAAAAGTCGGCTCTATTTATTGGGATTGTGCTATTTTTAGCATTTTTTTGCACTGATCAAAACTAGTAGGCACTAAATTAGGTGCAAATTAGCACCTAAATTAGCACCTAAATTAGCACCCAAATTAGGACCCAAATTAGTGCCTAGATTATTGCCTAAATTAGCACCTACATTAAAGCCTAATTTAACACCTAATTGAGCTCCTAATTTAGAGCCTACTTTAGCGCCTAATTTAGTGCCTAATTGTTCTGATCTAGCATGGATTAAGGGTTAAGGGAATAGGGGTGGCGGAACCCTCAAAATTTTCCTTGTTCCACTAGTTCCATGGTCATACATGTAATTGCTAATAACTTGTTGCCACAAGGGTTTAGGTTTTATGTCTATTATCCACACTTGCAACCTTTGATTATCTATGGTGTTAAGTCACTTATAATCTCTTGTTGACCTGCTATTTCTAGTTTTTGGTTGTGTTAGTAACATCTTATGACATTTATTCCCGTTGTTCAATCGACCCCAATGCCTAGGTTACCTGTCTCACATATCTTTGTCTAGTTCATGATTTATTTGTTAGGTCAAGGAACCTTTTGATATAAATTTTGTTATAATCCATCGTGCCTAGGATTCCCTTCCCTTAAAAAAAAATTATGCCCACGTGCATTTAAAATCACTTAAGTCTCACCATTAGCGGTCTATCATTCATCGTGTGTCTGCTTTAAATTTCCCATGTCCAAGGAGTGATGAGCGATATACTATTATCCTAACCGTTTGGTGCCCATCACTCATCGCGTGTTGTATCATCACCATTGAGAGGCTACCCCAATGAGCGATGTGGTTATGTTTTTAACTCATCGTTGGCAATCAAATCTATCGCTGGTTGCTTCATGCTTTGCTAAAGGGAACCTCCCCATCGCTTGAGATTGGGCATCATGATTTGAGTTCACAAGGCAAAATGTGAACATGCGATCAACAATGCGATTAGGTTCATGGCTCATATTCATTCATGATGAAGATCAATGATTGATATCTCATTGCTGGCTTCATTTCCATCACTGGATTCATTCGTTGGCCAAAAGTGTACTAAGAGACTGGCACCCTCTTAAGGCTCAAAACCTACGCTTTTGAGACCTAACAAGGGGTTAGGGTTTAAGGGATTAATGTTCAAAAGATAAGGGATTTGGGGCTTAGGGGTTAGGTAGTTTAATGGTTAATGGCTTATGGATTATGGTTGATATTATGTAATCTCTATATAAACTTTGATAAAAAATAATAAAGGTATGAGTGGAAGGGTGTACCAAAACTCTGCTGGTGTAACTTTTGAGCTTATGAATGAAATAGAACATCTTATTATCAAAGATTCTCCATGACTATGTTATCATTCTATATTTTCTTATGTTTTCCATACTTATTTCTTCTTATATTTGAATGAATATCAGTTATTGAGCCTCAATACTATGCTTATGTGAATGAATATGATGATACATTAAAGCATTTACTGTGCATGTTTTTAGTTACATGTTCAAAATTATGTTCAACATAAAAATGGAAACTATTTAAAAATAATAAAGTTAACAAATTTTCTTATTTAAATAATTGTGATTTACATGCATTAATATTTTATTTAATTTTTTGTCTTCACAAACATATGTTGATACAAAATGAATGGAAGAAGCATCCAAGTAATCCTATTTTTTTTTGCCAACAATTCATACCAAAGATTGAACAAGTTAAGGATATTGCAATAGGTAATTTGTATTGACACAGATAATATTACTGAAGCATTTCAAAGTTTAGGCCATAAGAATCATCCTTTTTTAAACATGGATTGTGTTAGGGCTAAAAAATCCCACCTTAGTATCCACCAATATTCATTTTCATCCACATTCCACCCACATCAAAAGATCTATTGCCTCTAATTTTATGATTGACTTGAAATGGAAAAATTTGTGTGACAAGATCCATTTGATAACTCATACTACCACATCCATCAATGAGTCCAAAATTCCATGGCTGCCATACCCCTTTCTAAAAGTATTTACTCAACACTATCAACATGACAATACCACATCGGGGGGACTCTCATCATAGTCTTGGCAATGAACCAATGAAGGAAAATCATACAATATACATTATCGGTGTGACAACTCTCTGTTAGGCAGACTCCTAATATGGTCCCCCCGATAGATTGATGAAGCTCACTAAGATGGATTCATCAGAGTGATTAACACACATTGAAAAATCATACATTATAGTTCCCTCGATAGCCCAAGAAAAACACATCGGTAACACCACAACATATCGGGGATAAGTGACACTATATCCCACTGATGGACCGATGAATTGTACAATAAAGATGTTTAATAAAAAAACCTGTAGCGAGAAGTGTATCGAGGTAACATGGGGCTATTGGGCTAACAAAAACTTGGTTCCCCTGATACAATGATAAAACAATCAAGGGTAAAAGGTATAAGGAGGAATGATACCTATCAGTGGAATGCGAATAGTGGTTCCCCCAATAATCCAATAATGCATAAAGAGAAAAGCCATACCATGAATAATCAAATATAAGCCAAGGAAGGATATTAGAGAAACTAAAGTATATTGGGAAGACATTATCTGGTGCCCCACTGATGCCCCGAAGGAAAGATAACAACATGCAAGTTCATCAATGAGAAAAGTGGATATCAGTGGAAGTAAAACCATAGTCCCTCCAATGCAATGATGATGATTATTTTCAAATGATGTGAAAGCCCGAAGATATCATTGAGATATTCAAATTAAATGTTCTCCCCAATGACAAGATTGAGAGCAAGTAGGAAATTTATGAACTAGAGCCGAACAAAGTATACCTCAAATCAACCACATTTTTGTCATTGAGAATTAGAAAAGCTTGCGGAAGGCATGAATAGAGTAAAGAAGCTGGAAGTATGCCATTTTTGCACAATTCAAGGCCAAAGGAAGCAAGTGAAACACAAGTAAGTATATTAAACCCAACTGAGAAATTTCTTTCAAAGTAAAAGAATTACAAAAAGAATCTATAGTTTTGGACAATGGAAGGAAGTTCAGGAACACCAAAGACTAAAAAACAAAAAATAGAAGCTAGACTCCTAAACCAAGACTTGATTGACCAATTTCTTGGGTTGGGGCTGAGACCTAAGAGAAGTGCATAGTCAAACCCTTCCATGGAAATATTGTGGGATAAACACAAAGGTTTAGGGAATGTATAGACATCAAAGAGAGGATATTAATTTTTCATGTATGATTATAGAAAACAGTATAGGTTCCAACCTGTTTGCAATCCATGTATATTGAACTTAGGGAAAGTGGTTGTACCTAATGTGTTCATCAATGCAGAGATGATTAAGGCACCAACTACCAGATATGACCCTAAAAAAATGAACTATCCAGTCACATGATGGGTCTGAAATTATCATTATATCCAAAGACTTCATCTCCACTGTTTTCCAATTAGACTGCTCCATGAATTTTCCATTCATGGTGAAAGAAATTTTGACATAATAGATCATCACATGGACACTAGTTATAAGAGATGGAAACTACCACTATACAGGCCTTGGGAAGAAGGAAATCAACTCAAATGGTTTTCCAATAACAAAAACCCTCCCTTTCATGAAGAGTTATTTGAAGAATATTTTCAATATACATATCACACTGTTGGACAAGTATTGGGAGTGAAGGTTCCACCTCTCATGTCAATTTCTCCAATGGTCTTGGTAGTGGATGTACAAAGCAGAGATGCCATACAATTTGATTATGCTGGTTACCTAGCCAATGTTCTAAACCAAGGAATGGAGAGGATTAAAAACAACAGTGATTGCATTAATTTTAAACATTACTCCTTGTTCATGCACTTGCTCTTATATGAAGGACAAGCTAAAGGGTTTTGGGGAGAAGAATTGAGGATAAGGGATGTAGATGAATATGGAAATTACAATCCAGTTCAAATGTGGACATCAATATGGGATATCAGATATGGGTGTAGACACAAAAAATATACTGATTGATCCCATGCACTTGATCCTAATTTACTAACACCAGTTCGTCCTGAATCACTTCTTTACTAACCATTTAATCGAATACTCTTTATTTGATTAAATTCATCGTATTTCATCTTTTAATTAAATAAATCAACTTTGTTTGATTAAATCATTATCTTCTATTAATTAAATAAATCATTTTGTTTAATTAATCATAGTTTCCCTCTTTTAATTAAATAATTCATTTTATTTAATTAAGTTCTAAAGTCACCCACTTTAAATTAAATAAATTAATCTTTATTTGATTTAAATCTAACATCATTCCCTTTTAATTAAATAAATCAAACTTTATTTAATTAAATCAATATTCATTATTCCTCTCATTTTGACTTATTTAAATCCTAAAATCTAAGTCAAATAGTCAAATCAGCTAATTATCATCTAAATTAATCAAATCATGATTAATCCTAATCCTAATCCCTCCAATCCTCTAGATTTTGCAACTTGTGCAAGTAAATAAATTTATTGATTTATTAAATCTCCTATTTTAATTCAAAAAGGCATTAAAGTTGGAATATTCCTCAAATTTTAAAATCTCCCCCCAAAAGGACTTGTCCATCCAACAAGGCATTAAAGGCCTTTTACATGTCCTTTTCTTGATCCAAGTGGCATTTAATTCATCTTTTATCTCCCTCCAACATGTCACTTCTCCAATTTTGAATTTCCACCTAATGGCATTAATGTGCACATTCATCAAAATGTGCTCCACCTTTGTCCACTCACATGTTGACAAGTGGCATTGTGCTATTGGTTGGTCTTTTGTCCCACATTCATCCTTTTATCTCATTCTTCCATCCTTCTCTTCTATAAATAGAAGGCTCTTTTACTAATTTGGGATCCACAATCTTAGGTATTTGATCCACAACTGTATGCAACATGATTATCTTCATATTTTGAGCAAAGTTCATCCATTGTCATCCATTTTCATCATTTCATAGCTAGGTTATGGAGAAATTTCATCAAGGAGTATCAATATTCAAAGTTCATCATCAAGCTTGACTAGGAATTGGGAAAGGGATATTTTCCACATCAAAATAGCACCAATTCCCCCATGGGTTTGAGAGTTTGAGCATTGAATAGGATTTAATAGCTTTTATTTGTGTTCTTCATGTTATTTCTTGTTCTTTGCATTTCAATTGAATCTTATGGGGAATGATGGTTTTAACTTGCATAATGGACTAATATTATGTTTATTGTTTATGTTTGTGCAAGTCTAGATCCACCATTCACAATGGGAGATCCAATTATCTATACTTTGAGGAGTATTTTATGAAACAATTGCTGAACTTGTTAGGGCATTCATGTGATTATAACTTGTCTCCTGAAATACAAAGGTTTTTGAGACCAAAAGAGAAGGATCCCAGGAAAAAGGTGAACCATAACTGGGGAGATTGGTACACATTCTTTGATTGCACTGTGATTAGAATATACAGGTTCAAAGGAGCCCTACACTTGCTACCAAGGACAGTTCCAGATAGATTGGCTTATTTAGAGATTGTAGGACAGTTGGCTAGTTTAGATGCAAAACATCTTAAGGGGTATAGTAAGCAATCCATTATGCCTCGTACTTTATGTTTTGGAGATTTTACAATCGTTGCTAGTGAAGGATATGAGGAAATTGACAACAAATTGGCACACTATAATTTTCCATTGGGAAATGAAAGAAATAAATTTAAAATAGAAAATTTTATCAATAAAGAAAAAATGTCACAAGAGTTATTTGGATATGAACATCTGTTCTCAGTTGATGACGTGATAAGGAATTGTGATGATTCTTCAACAAAACAAAGAATAACCATATATAAAAAGATTATGCTCACTAAGGCATGGAAGAAAGAAAACAACCCATCATTACTCAAAAGCATTCAATGAGGTGCAGGACCCTTTCGAGAGAGTTGAGCAACTCATCACTCATGTGGATGAATTGATTAAGGATGTGCCCCCAATAGTCTTTGAAACACCTGAGATGACTTACTTAAGAATGCGGGCTGAGGATTTGGAGCCCCTTAGTTACATACCTATTATGCCTTGCATAACCACCCCATTTTAAATTTGATAAAAATGGGACCCTCTTTTGCTTTGGCTCTTTGTGTTTTTCCCCTTCGATTTTGAGGTTCTGCTTTGCCTTGGCATGCACTTAATATGTTTATTTTGCTTGCCCAAGTGTTTTTCCCAAGTTGAGTATTGAAAATCTTATGTTTTGGGTGAAGTTCGGGTTTTTACCTTGGTTCGGGATTTCCCGGTCCGTCTTTCAAACTCTGGTTTTATGCTGCTATTCGGGTTTTTGAGCCAATTCGGGATTGTCTGCTCTAGTCGGATTTTCCCAGATTGCGCTCGAAGTCTGGCTCAGCCTGTTTTGTGTTGAGTTCGGAGATTTTTGGCCTCTGTGGAATTTCACCTGGTCTAGATTTTTTTGGATTCCGTTTCGCCGTTGGGTTTCCAAATTTTGGGTTGCTGAGACATCTACTGTTGCCGTGAGATCATTTCGACTGAACAAAGGTCACGTCGATCTCTGGATTTTTTCCTATCTTCATGATTTTCCTATCTGGTCAGATTTTCCTGGATTCCTTCATCTACCTGGTTCCCTTCAGTTTTCTGAAGATCGGAGTTCTGAGTCATCCGCAAAATTTTGGTCCGGCTAGATTTTTTCAAATTCTCTTCTATGCTTTGTGGAATTTAAGAAATTTGGTAAAATTGATGAATCTAATGATGAATGCTTAAAAATATCTTGCTTTAGCTTGATGAATTTCATTGTTGTATGCTGCTTATGTTGATTTTGATGATCCATTGTTGACATTGATGTTTCATCATGAGAATCTGCTTGGTTTAAAATTTTTCAAAATTCCTCCCAGGCTGGTTTTCCCTGGTTGACTTGAAATCCCGAACTTCTCAGTGTTGATAATTAATGGCTAATTTAATGGTTTTATCATGATTTTGAGCTAACACTTTGAAGAAATGTTGTCAATAGTTGAATTCTCACATTGGTGTTTGATGGATGCAGGATGAGTCTAGCAAGATAGCAACTAGAAAGGCTAAGAGAGACACAAAGGGATCATCCATCTCTGAAGTAGAAGAAAGTGATGAAGCTAGACGAAAAGAGCAAGATTCTTGAGGGCAGGATGACGTCAGTCTAGTTTGAGGTTTCAGATCCAAATGTGAACACCCTACTGCGAAGGACCAAGGCTATCATGAGATGCAGTAACTGAACACCAGCTGGATGATGCATCAACCTACAGTGTGATCATTAATGAATATCAATCCAACAAGAGAGACTGAGATAGTACGATGGGACAAATCTAAAGAATGGTATTAATGCTATTGAATGGTGAACTAGGGTTTCACCTATGCTACTTGCGAATGGCTTGCAAAAGACGTTCTTGATGACGAAGGCCAAAATGGAGCAAGGTATGGGCGACGTGGGGGAAGAAATTAATGCAAAGCTGCATCGAAGGTCATGCTTCCTCATCATTTCGCTTTGCTTCTTCTTCATGCGTTTTGGTCTGAGTTATGTGGCAGATCCTGGGCCGATCTAGTCGGTGCCCTTGCATTTAATGCACGTTTTCCTTTATTTTGAACTCTTCTAGGGTCGACTTGCTCTGTGACTGACTTATTGTAAACCCTAAACTGCGTCGACGCATCTGATGCATTTTATAAATATGGAATTTTTCCTCTTTTGTAAGGGTTAGAAGGTTGTTAGACAAGTTAGAAAGTCTTAGAAGAGTTAGACGAGTTAGAAGAAGGTAAAATAAGGATTCAGAAGGTAGAGGATGGGATAGCAAAAAAGCAAGTTAGGGTTTTCCTTAAGCAAGCTAGACATTTTTTTCCAGTTCAACAGGAAGAGGAGATAATGTATCTTCCATATTTTCTTAGCATAGATGGAGATAATTTGAAGACATAGGTTTCTGTACACTGGTGATCTTGCCAAATTTGTAAATGTTGCTTATCTATTTCATTAATAGTAGGAGTAGCCAGATTTAAACCTTCTTTATATTATGCTCTAGAATGGTATTCATTTTGGATTAATTATTTTATTTGAAAAGATTTCAAGGAATGAAATTTTATCTTCTATTTTTTTTGAATGATGATTTGCAATCTACTGTTAAATTTTGCACCGTGAATGAATGAAACTTTGTATCAATTACAGGTTAATTTTATTCTGCAGTTCTAGTTTAGGAATTCCTTGGAAGGTGTGAACCTTGATATTTTATGCTACTCTAAATATGCAAAATAACCAAGAATATGAATGACAAACTATCAAGGATACCTCAAGATTAGCCAAAAGAGAGTTAGAATAAGAAAGGAAATAGATAGACAACATAGAAACAATATCACCTTCCTTGCTGTTGATTTCTCCTTGATTGGCCCTTGATTAAAATGGATTGTGTGCTCCTTAGATGGTGGATTGAAGATCACTACTATATGCTTGAATGTAAAATGCAAGTGGATGTGATTGAAAATTGGATGAGTGCATAAAATGGCAGCATGTAGTTGCAAATTGATTAAGTGTTTGGGAAAGCAAATGGGCAGCATGTAGTTGCTCAAATCTAAAGTGTTGGAAATGCCCTTGAGGAGGGGGTATTTATAGGAGAATTTGAATTCTCTAGAGAATTCAACGGTCAAGATTGCTCCAACAAGGCCAAGATGAAGGGCTATGGTGGGTTGAGAACCCACAAGCCTTCACATCTTGACATGTGGAGGGTGAAGTGGACAAGAGGATATGAGGTGGAGATGAGTTGTCAAAAAGGTACATGAGGTGGAAAAGGACATGCACCTTGGAGGATGAGAGGATTTCCACAAAAAGGGATTTCTTGTCCCCAAGTGGGAGTGAAAGAGACATTTGAGGAATTTTGGAATTCCTCAAAAATCTACATGGGAAAGTGAAAGGTGGTTGGGGATATAAATGTGAATTAAAAATTCACATTCATAGGATGATCTAGAGGATAAAAGGTGGGCTCCAAAAAGGTGGGACTTGGTCACATGTGGAGATTGTGACAAGTCCAAGGTTGGTCACATGTGGAGATTGTGACAAGTCCAAGGTTCTAGAAGCCTTGAAGGATGGAATGTGAATTAAAAATTCACATATAAAAGAGGGGAATCTAGGAAGAATAAAAAGGAATTAAAAATTTTGGAGAATGATTAGGCTTAATTAATCAATAATTAGAAGATAAATAAGGATTAGAAGCCAACTTGCAAAAGTTGGAGGATGTGACACATCCTAATCAAGGATTAGGCATGTGCACATCCCTAATGAAGAAATTAGGAAATGGATTAGGATTAGATGAAAATGACATGTGAGGAATTAAATAAATATAATATTTATTTAATTCATTTGATGAAAAGAGGATTAAAGAGGGTAAGGTATTTAATTATTAATTAAATACCTTAGGATTTGGCAGAATTAAAGATATTAATTAAATAATAGTAATATTACTTAATTAACTCCTGATAAGAGGATGTTTAGATGAAAAGTGATAATTTTGGATAAATTAAGTGTCCAAATTTGGATGTCTACATTTTTCCCCTCTTTGAGATGGTGTTACGAAGTAGCATCATTTCAAAGAATATTAAAATATAGAACCTAGAAGAAGATGGTTAGATTGGAAAAGATGCCCCATTCATCCAAAGGAGTGACTGGGAAGGGAAAAAGAAAATGATGAAAAATAGGGATGAAGGATGCCCCCTTGAGAGGACATGCGGGTTGAAGAGAACACGTGTGTGCTCTCGAAATAGATGATGTGATGCAAGGGGAGATGAGGAAGATGATGCAAGATGATGGGGAAGAGAGTAAGTGATATGGAAATGGATGAAGCACAAATGGATTACAAAAGGTGATGTTGCCCCAGTCAAGGTACAAGCCAAAATGGGGTTGGTGATGGATGGAAGGTTGTCAATGAGGGAATTAAAGATCCCAAAACAACACGAGGATAGGGAAGGATACATCCCACCGAGTGGTATTGATGAGGGAAGGATACATCCCAAAACACCACTAAAGGATAGGGAAGAATACCTCCCGATGATGATGATGAAAGTGTTGTTGATGAGGGAAGGATACATCCCAAAACAACACCAAAGGGATAGGAAATGATACTAATGGATGATGATGATGATGGGTCAAGGATGGTAACAAGACTGAGAAGTAGACCAAAGATATGATTAGATGATTCAGGCTAAGTGGAATTGATGGAGATTGGATAGAGATAAGGATGAAGGATGAATGATGAATGGATGGGGGGATACATGCAAGATGATAGAATGGAGAATGAGATGCAATTCTAAATGCAATTTATCATCTTTGGAGCACTGGTTTTTGCTATAGCATAAGACACCAAGTGCCAGGGTATGTGGAACCAAGGCGAATTAGTGTCTAATGCATAAAACAAACACAACAGACAAGAAGGCTACCCCAACACCCCAAAGTCACAAAGACCTTGGTCGGGCCAGGTATTGAGATAACTACAAGCACAAAAGGATGCCCCAGCATAACACAAGACCTCAGAGATCTTGGTGGGTACTATGTGGGACAACCAAGAAGACACAAATAGACATAAAAATATCAAGATATGCCCCTATGTTGACCAATCAAAACACACCATAATATGATGGATTATGGCAGCCTTGACAAGTGATGATAGGGAGCTCCAATGATAAACAAAAGCCAAAAGCATCAAAATATCGCAATCAATTTCAAATGTCCTTTGCCATAGGATCAAGGGGATAGATGGGATTGATGAGGTCTGTTAGGAAGGATACATCCTGTTGAGACCAAAGATGATGGATATTAAAAAATCGTTATGACGCGGGATGTTCAAAATCGATTGGATCTCATGATACAAGTGGATCTCGTTTGTTAAGAATCGGTTAGATAAGGGCATAGCTTGATGGCACGACACAAGGAAGACAAGACATGGGACTGACAAAACCTAAAGACCTAGGGGCTCGGGGGCCATCAAAGATTAGCCTTGCCTACGTGAAAGCGCAGAGCCCTTGTAGTTCAGTGAAAGGTGGACGACTGACCAAGATGGAGACCTTGATGGATGGTAAAGATAGGATGGACAAAAGGAGAAAGACCGATGATAGACGATAGAGGACCAAAGTGGACAATGAAGATCGATGATGGAACCCCGGGGGCGGATCAAATGATCGACCTTGCCTACGTGAAAGCGCAGGGGCAACGTAGTTCGACAGAAAAAGACCATGGATAAAGCGGAAAGAGACTAGGGAAGACGAAGCGATGGAGGACCAAAACAAGGTTGATCCAAAAGTGCCCCAAATGACTTGGTGGATTGGATAAGATGATGATGATCACATAAAGCTCAGGGATGGGATAGTTATTCAAAGCATTAAAATAACTTGGGAGGATGATATGATAGATAGATGAGTGATGAAAAGTGATGAAGCAGGGGTGATGGCATTGGGTTGCATGGAGGGAGGCCTATAGCCAGATACCAATGACAAGAGATTGTGAGATGGGGTGATAGGGGATGAGGATAAAGATGGCAGATTGGCTAAAAATATAGGGATGGGGGAGGGGAGGGATTGTTTGGATGGATGGGAATATAAGGATTGGGAGATGCTAGGATAGATGGATACGAAGATAAGGATGGGGAGATGGAAAGGATGTTGTGATAGATGGATAGGGACAGAAGGATTGGGAGATGAAAGGGATGCTAGGATAGATGGATATGAAGAGACAGATGGGGAGATGGAAGGGATGTTGTGATAGATGGATAAGGACAGAATGATTGGGAGATGAAAGGGATGCTAGGATAGATGGATACGAAGATAAGGGTGGTGAGATGGAAGGGAATTGGAGATAGATGGATAGAAAGATGAAGGGATGTTATGATAGATGATTTCTCCAAGGACTATGTCACAAAGGAAGCAAATGCCCCCACTCCAGATATGTCATATATGAGGAAGCATGAGGGACAAAAGACAAATGGATGGGACGATAAAGGAGATAACTAGATGAGAATAGGATGGGTGACTAAGGAATATGAAGGGAATGTATACCAATATATGTCCAAAGCATGCATGGATAGGTGCCCTTATTTTGATCAAGGTCACAAGAAGGATAGAGGAAATGGGAGATAAATGGGATATGATGGTAGGATGCAGAAGATAGGTGGGATGGGGGGATTTATGAAGAGGACGGATAATAGGAAGATGGGTGCATAGCTGGAAGCATAGCGGATGGAGGGAACACATATCAGGAAGTTGCCCCCAAGTGCAGATGGGGATTTACGCATGATGCCTGTTTGCCAAGTTTTCATCATGGTACTTATCCAAGGTGCTTGTTTGCCAAGTTTTCACCATTGGATGAATTATTTCTCTTTACTTTTTTCTCTTTTTTTTGTACTTTTTTGACTTTTTTGACTTCTTTTTTTTTTTTTTTTTTTTTTTGAATTTTTAGAAGATACATGATAAGGATATGGATGAAGGACTCAAGCATCAAGTTCTATACCAAGTAGTAAGAGCCCATGTTCGAACCGACTATTGCATGTTGGTACAACCTTATGAGGATAAATGGATTATGCGAGAGGATGAATTAGGGGGATTTGAGAGGGGAGATACATGGGATAATGGATGGGATGCTGCAAAGGGTATGGATGGAATGATGGGGTGGATATGTGATGGGGAAATGTGTTTAGGACCAACATTGGCACATGTGGTGGTGGGTGTGAAAAGATGAGAGGATTACTAGATGGAGAATGTGTGGATAATGGAGGAGATGGGGCGGTGAATTTGGAACATAAGGACCCAAAACAGACTTAGGAGATGAAAGGGGTGTATGACTAGCTTTTGGATTAGCAACTTTGGATGTTCTTACAGATTTTTCATGTGATGGCATTGCATCTTTTTTCTTTGGGATCCACATAGTTTTGATCTTTGCTTTGATGGGCCTTTGTGGCCTACAGATTTCATTTAGATTTAGATTTTTCTTCTCTTCACCATGTATTTTAGAGGGGACATGGGGAGCCGTAAATTCATATGGATGCTTAGATTTATGCATTTTTCCTTTAACAGCCAAAGTGCTTTTAGTAGCAATGGTATGGGTGTGAATGGATGGATGATGTGGAGGACACATGAATGGAGGGATGGAGGTAGGATTTTTAGGATGATATGTGGATGGATGATGTACAGGTATGTGCCTTTGTTGATCTTGATTAGGGAACATGAGAGTGGGATAGTTATGATGGGCGACATGGATAGGTGATGGATGGATGAAAGGATGGATAGGATGAGATTGAAGAGGTGATTTTGGGATATAAGGGCCCAAAATAGACTTAGGACTTGGAGGATATGGGATGGGGGATGAGGGGACATAAGGACCTAATATGGATGGAGCGGATGAAGGAGGAAGATGGACAGTTGTTTTGAGGTGATATGGTAGAGGAGGAGGGATGGCAACATATGATCTGGTAGGGATATGAGAAGAGCCAATATTTCTTTTGGAAAAGGCTCGTTGAGGATGTTTAGAGGTTGTACCAACATTCTTGGATTGCGAGTCATGAATAGTACATCCAAGACCGTGCGGATACAAATGTTCTTTAGCTTGGATGGGCTCTATAATACCTTGCTCATGAAGGCCTAAACCTTTTCTATAATACCAACATCAAAGACCTTGGGAGGTGATTAGTTTGATTATTGGTTGTCTCTTTCAGGAGAGGTGAGATACTTTCACTTTTATCTTACCTACATGTTGTGGGTCAATTTGGCACATCAACAATACCCTCATAGCCCACTTCTGAGGTTAGTTTCTCTATGGATACAACCATGAGTGTGGAAGGGGATGGAGAGGAAAGTGATACAAAAGATAATGAAGTTGAGAAAATAATTGCACCTATGGTCACACAATATGGGCCACTCCAGGAACATAGCATAGTCAAATTTGAAACATCAAACAAACTCTCTGATGATGTGAGGATCAGGTCCGGATAGGAGTTTATCTCTAATAATGATTTTGTTAAAACTTTAGAGTTTAAGTCATTTGTTTATGAACATAAAGGTAGAATGCTAAGGAAAAGAATGAAAGATATCACTCTTGAACAAGAGACAACAACCTTAGAGGAACTAAGAAAGGAGGTAGATAATGAGTTAGAGTTTATCACCCCCAAAAGAGGAAGAGAACTGCTTCAAGAGGCTAGGGTTTTACTCTTACTAGGATGGGACATTAGCTCTGCCATAGTGTTTGATAGCTTCATAAAAAGAGGAGATAAAACAATGCACCTAATTGAAGAAGCCATTCACAAAATGTATTCAGGTCAAGGTACAATCTGGATGAGGCCACCTTACTGATTTGGGCATCATATCCTCAAGACAAAATACTTGTTATTATCAATAATCCAAGCCAAATTTTTGGACACCTCTTGGTCCACAGGGTGGGGGATACTAATCCCATTGAGACAATAGAGTTAAACATAAATGTGGAAAAGTTCAATAAGGCACAAATTGAGAAATTAGTAAGGGAAAATGATAAACTAAAGAAAGAAGTGGCTAGTCATAGAGACAAAATATCCTCCTCATCTTCACCAAAACTATATTCCCCATGGGTAGAAAATGATAAGAGGGTATTAGATGCAATGGCAAATGTCATCTATTGGAAACACTGCCATGAGAAGGCTCAAAAGAAATGTAATGAACTAGAAATAAAAATAAAGACCACCAAGTATGATGTTGTATCTGAAATAGTCAGGGTAAGATTCAATAGGATGATGGATCCTACTGATGAATATTGGGAATTATTTAAATGAACACACTCAACTCTCTTAGTAAACAAGAGATTACAACAACGAGTGACATAAAAGAAAGAGGAGCTTATCAATGAGAAGGATATGAAGGATGAAGTATTGTAGGCATATAATAAGTTGGTGGAGTCACATAATAGTTATCACAATAGAATTAAGGAGGATTTTGATTATTTTGATAAGCCCAAAGCACTCTTTGATAGCCTTGGTAATCCTAGAGAACAAAGTGATTGGAAGGATGAGATAGCCATGTTTCTACCTCTTGCATTACAATAGATAAATGATGAAGAAATGGTACCACATAATACACACAAATAGCTTGAGAAAATAATATACATGGAATATTACATGAAAGATACAATCACTAATGTGGAAACTCATGCTGAAGAAGAGTACACCAATCATCTCTCAGCCATCAATTGTTTTATCAGTCAGACTAGAGATAAATTAAGCATAGAGGGGTAGTTATTGAAGCACAAGGACTAGACAATTTGATACTTCATCATGGAGAGGATATACCTTGCTAGATCCAAAGAGGTCACGGGGTTCCACGTTGAATAACAGAGCAAGTATTATGAGTTTTTTATATTCCTAATCATGTTTTTTATAATTTGTTAAAGAATTATGAAAATATGTATCATTTTGTAAGAGGCTTGAAGCTTGTAGCTTCCCATACAAAAGGGGAAACCAAAGCCTCATTTTATGATATATCATTACCATTAGGAAAATCAAGTAGATCGCATATCCTTCCATCCATTTCATATCAAAATACTTCTATTATTAATGCATATCATTTAAAGCAATATAATAGAGAATACTACTTATTTTTTGTTATCTATTTTCAATGTTCAATTGTTGTGTTGATGTTCATTTCTAATCATTACTGTGCTGTCTCCAAAGTAGTTCTCTTAAATTATTCAAATATGTATGATCTGTCTGGACACATTTGCTGTTACTGTGCGATTGTTTTAATTGGGTTCTGGTGAAAGAGAAGTAGTTTTGAAGGGTTGTCTCTTTTTGTAAAAGGCTTGAAGCTTGATTATTCCTATATAAATAGGAAACCAAGGCCAATTTTGAGAGGATCATCATATCATATTCAATTTTCATTTCCATTATAGTAGGCATTACTAAGAAGATAGATTGCACATTCCACCCATCCATATCATATCAAAGACTTCTGCTATAAATGTATATATTTTGAAACAACATAATGGAGAAGATTTCTCATAATTGGTAATATATTTTGGTGTTCAATTTTTGTGTTAAATTTCATGCTTATCTGTTACTATGCTGTCTCCAAAGTGGTTTCTTCAAGCTATTTAAATTCATAAGATTTATCAGGGCACATTTGTTGTTACTGTGTGATTATTTTGATTGGGTTCTGGTGAGAGAGATTTAAAATCCTTTCAGTTAATTCATCTTAATTTTCCCCCCCAGGGATTAAAATCCTTTAAAGGAAATTAATCTAATTGGTTTCCCTTAAACTAAGAATTAAAAATCCTTTCATAGCATCACTGTAATTTGAGGGAATAACACTGGGATCATTAAAGAAGAGTACTGTAACAAACAAACCTACATTTTTGCACAAGGTGTAAACATTCCAAAGTGCCCAACAATTAGAGTAAAGCCAAATATTAGATTTACCTATCATACACATCTATCTCCATTTCTATCATCCACCCATCAACTCCATTCACCCAATAGATTAGGCACTAGTCAACTTTAGAACATTTTATATAAATTCAATTCTCATTCCTGATTATTCAAACACTCTCAATAGGTATTATTCATCAAATCTTGCATCTACTTCACCCCCATGTGCCATTGTGAGTAGATTGCCTAAATCAAAAGATCATTCTCAAAACCTTAAGTATGCCCTATCACTCAGGTAGACCCGCCAACTAGGTCTAGCAGAGCCTAAAGAGTAGGAGGTGATCAATCTTGTTTACCTCATTCATTGGCCAAAAGTGTACTAAGAGACTGATACCCTCTTAAGGCTCAAAACATGCACTTTTGAGACCTAACAAGGGGTTAGGGTTTAAAGGATTAATGGTCAAAAGATAAGGGATTTGGAGCTTAGGGGTTAGGTAGTTTAATAGTTAATGGCTTAGGGATTATGGTTGACATTATGTAATCTCTATATAAACTTTGATAAAAATAATAAAGGTACGAGTGGAAGGGTGTACCAAAACTTTGCTAGTGTAACTTTTGAGCTTATGAATGAAATAGAACATCTTATTATCAAATATTCTCCATGACTGTGTTATCATTCTATATTTTTCTTATGTTTTCCATACTTATTTCTTCTTATATTTGAATGAATATTAGTTATTGAGCCTCAATACTATGCTTATGTGAATGAACATGCTAATACAATAAAGCATTTACTATGGATGTTTTCAATTACATGTTCAAAATTATGTTCAACATAAAAATGGAAACTATTTAAAAATAATAAAGTTAACAAAGTTGCTTTTTTAAATAATTGTGAGTTACATGCATTAATATTTTATTAACTTTTGTGTCTTCATGAACATATGTTGATACAAAATGAATGGAAGAAGCATCCAAGTAATGCTAATTTTTTTTACCAACAATTCATACCAAAGATTGAACAATTTAAGGATATCACAATAGGTAATTTGTATTGACACAAATAATATTACTGAAGCATTTCAAAGTTTAGGCCATAAGAATCATCCTTTTTTAAACATGGATTGCAAATATTTCTGAAAATTTAGAAGTCTTGGTCATTAACATTATTTTCTACTACAATGTCATCCAATGTATCTATTACCTAATTTTCACCCGCAGGCTCAATCAGGTAGGATAATCATCTGATAGATCTTTGAGAGGCCAAATGGAGCATTCAAAGTGCTCGACCGAAGAGGTTCAAGGTGGACATGATACCAGGAAGTAAATGCAGTGGTTGCGGAAAGATCTGAAGAAGGCTTCTCTGGGGAGTGACTCTTGACCGACCTGGACATGCAAGGTGCAACATTTATTTCAATCAAAAGATCTAAGGGGCAGATCTTTCTGAGCCCTGATATTTTTTGTAAGCCCTAAGGGGCCGACAAATTTTGATATATAAGGGATTTTTGCCTTTTTGTATATAGTTGGGATTATACACTCTGAAGAGTTAGTGATTCTTATCTATCCTTTCTCGACTAAATGTATTTTTTGTAACTCAATTGGAATCTGGAATACAACACAGAGTTTACCTTGGAAGCTAGTGTTCATGTTTGTACTGCTCTCATTTCTGTATCTTTCTTTTGATTATGTAAGTCTTTAACTGTGTTTTATAAGTCTGTACTCATACCTTAAAGCTATGAAATTTATCTTTCCTTCCTAAGATGTGTATGTAGATCGAACCTATTAAGATTGATGCATAAGTCTAAAAGAAGTTGTGTTGAGTATGTGAAACAGTTGAAGTTAAGTTTCCTAGTGTATGTTCATCTTGTTTTCATTTCATAATTCCTCATCAATTCGGTGTATCACCTTAGAATTTAATCTTTATTTTAATGCTTTTTCCTTCTCCCTTTCTCTTCAAAGAATCAGTAGTTTAGGTGATAACACAAAGGAAGCCGGCCTTTTCCGAAGGTTGACCTCTATTAGCAAGAAACCCACATCTTCAGAGGTCTTCCAATGTTACACTGAGGTGTTGAACATTAGGTTCAACAGGGTGCAATATCAAGAGATAACAGTATCATTGTCAATGTTCATATGTTCTTTCAAGTATTTAATATTATCATCATCCTCATCTTGACCTGCATCATCTTCATCATCATTGAAATTTGATTGTAGACCATCTATATTGTTACCAGATGTATTTGGATCATAATTTTCTATACCATCCATATTGTTGTCTTCCATGACATCATCTAACTCTAGATTGTTTTCTTCTTGTGCCTGAACATAACCATATTCAACATCATCATGGATGTTAATTTCTTCGATGTTCTCTAATCCCTCTCTCTCATTTTGTTGGCCATCATTGTTTTTCTCAGTATCCACTAATGCATCGTCAAATACATGCCTTAATCTTGGATCATAATGTATGAAAAATATCCATTTTGGGTCCAAAATATCTTCATAGAAAAAGACCTGCACATGAACGACATACATATATTAGACGTATGTTATAACAATTTTATTGATTAATAAACACATGTATATATTTGCAATAAACTATGAATTAATAGATTAATGATCACTACTGCTTCTTGTTTGAGTTAAAGAAATACTTGCTCATAATGAATTGGTAGAACATAAGGCTCCTTATCCTCTGATAGGAACCATGAAGAATCTATAAAAAACAATCCACTATGGGTATCATGTCCTTGTGTCCTCTCAAATGCTTCATACCATCTACACTTAAAAATAAAACATTTATAAGAGTAGTAATCCAACTCAATAATTTCTTGTATTTTCCCAACATATTGTAGATTGTCTTCAATTATATTCTTATCTTTTGAGCTTGATCGATTGGATTGCTTGAAGTAAACCATGATGCCACAATCGAAGGATTGTCTCTTTACATCTACACTTTCTACATGATAATGTTTTCCATATGCCCACATTGATGGATGTTTCCTCGCCTGTGAAAGACCATTTATTTCAGTGAAAACAAATATAATGATGAATATTAAAATAGTTAATAGTGTCAAAATTGTAAGGAAACAACATTTTGTAAAATTCCAACTGTACCTTTCTTTCACATCCTCTAGTCATGTTGATTTCATCTTTGGTTATGTTTGAATCTATACGTGCATCTTTTGTTTGATTTTGAATTTGTTTAGTAACCTATTCTAGTGTGCAATCTTTGCCCCATTCCCTAAGGAAATTAGTGGGAAGTGGAGTATTCCTTGGGTTCGATCTCTTAAACTATCTCCTTGCTTCTAACTCTTCTCTCTTTTTATCATACAGATGAATCCATTTGTTCATAACGTCCATGTGGTATAGAATGAACTTGTCAAGTATAGCACTTTTGTCTACACCTATTACATGTCAACATGTTTATTTCAAACTCCAAATGTCATGCTATTAATTTGACAAAGAAATTACAAAGTAAATTAATTATTACAAGAAAAACAACCACATTGATAATGAATTTACTTACTAATTTCTACTTGAACACCATTAGATTGTGGTTTTTATCCATCAATAATATGTGATGCTCACTCTTCATCCTAGAAGCATGACCCATCTTAAAAATCCTTTCCAAGGAATTCACACAGGAAGATAAATGCTTCATTCAATACATACCCTTCAGCCATGCAACCCTTTGGATGTGCCTTTTGTCAGACATATCTTGCTAGAGTTTTCATATACCTCTCAAAGAAAAAATCCACCTTGTTGATATGACACCTACCAATTCAATGTCATCGAATAGGTGTATAAGTAAATGGACTTGTAGGTCCATGAAACTTGTAGGGAGCTCCTTCTCAAATACATATATAGTTTCTGCAATTTCAAACACATTTATGAAAAGGTCATTAGTAATTTTTTCTCACACAACAAAATATCAAAATATATGTAGTACTTAATCAATGTTACCAGTAAATGTTAAATGATGATATATAATACCTTCATAAAATTATGAAAATCATGTGTTTTAAATCCTGTGATATGTCCATCAACTGTAAAAGCTTTAGCCAATGATGACCCATAGCCAGTAGGTGTCCTTATTGAATGAATGACATTTTTTAGTTGGTCTAGGTCTTTTTCTTTTCAAAATCCATGGAGTTTTTGCATATGTTTCATTTTCCTTGTTTTGCCACAAATGTTTTCTATCAATTTTGGTACGCGAAAGAGTAATATCTCTCCTCAAAGACAAGGTTCCTTCTCTTAGCCTGATATATATCAAAATATAGAATCTGAGAAATTTTTGAAGATGTGCATAGGATCTAATAGGTGAGATATTAATAGATCCTTCTAGTAAGGGAGCTCATAAAATATGGATTTTATTTTCATTCCTTCTAGCATATTAACTACAACTTGTTTTGGTTCTTCAATTGAATCACACCGATAAAAAAATCCTCTCAAGCTTTCAATTCAAAATCTTCATACTTCTTAAGCCAATCACTTGGACCCATAATCATGGGAGGGCCTCTATTTTCAACTTTTCCATCAAATTGATTCTTCGGGTGATTTCTAAACTTATGATCTAGTGGTAGAAAAACCCTATTGTTTGCATAAATAAATTTATGTAGATATTTAGAATACCACCCTTGAAATTGTTCTGCACATCTTGTACATGAAAATATACCCTTTGTTTGAAGCCCTACAATTCAATAAGTAATGTTAATAACATCAAAAAAATAGTATAAAACTAAGTATGAAAGTTGGGATAAAAATAGATTATGAGTGTAAATACATAAATATTTTACCTTACCAGAACAAACACCAAGTCCTAGGAAATCATGAATAGTCCAACATAGCACACCATACAACATGAAGGACCTATTTGATGGAGGACATGATATGTCATACATTCTTATGCCTTTCCATAACAGTTGCATCTCATCAATAAAAGGTGCAAGATAAACATCCATGTTTTTAACTTGAAGTTTTCCTAGAACAATGAGAGTCAACATAAGGTGCTCCTTTCTAACACTCATCTATGGGGGAATATTGTATACTATCAATTTGACTGGCCAAACACTATAATTTGAGCTTAGGAAAGAGAATGGGCACACTCCATCAATTGCAAGACCAAACTTGATAATACGGGGTTCATCTTTGAATTTTCTTGGCCATTTTTCCTTTGTGTTTCATTGCTTTGGAGTCAACCATAATTCACATGAATCCATATTTACTCCCGTTCTTTGCATTCAAGTCCATCAATTGTGCAAGTGACTTGCAATGAAACATTCGTTGAAGTCTAGGTATAATTGGCATGTGATGTAAAACCTTGTTTGGAACTATAGGACCTTGTACATCTGTATGATATCTCTTCTCTTTGCATACAACACATTCTACCTTGTTTTGATATTCATCTCTATATAAAATGCAATCATTTTTACATGATGAATTTTCTTATATTCAATCCCCAACTCAACCAACAACAGACGTGCCTCTCTGCAAGTTGATGGCAACACATTCTCTTCAGGGAATATTTTAGTTTTTAGTGCCCTGTAAGATTTCTAGAGATTAAATCAATTGAATTTTTGACTTATGATGAACATGTTTGATATTTCAATCTATACTAGGACTATTTATATACAATATATGGTTTTAAAATCCCCTTAAAGAAATATAAACGAAGTTGATGAATTTTTACAAATTATGTACAACAATTGACAATGCAAAGTAAAAAATAGATTTCAACTCACTTCAGTAGGGTAGCGAATCCTTTGTCTAACCAACCAAATAGTGACTTGATTTCTAATAATATTAATATGCATGCTAGTTTTGAGGCTCTACTTGCACCCGATTTGAATACGGGTGTCTTCACTGCTTCCTTGATGGAGCCTTTCAGGTTGTTATCATCAACATTACATTGGTGGTAATTACCCCTATTATCATCATTACTGTCAACCATATGGTCATTATTGTCCTCATTGTTTCCATCCCCAAAGAAACCTATAATAATTTCATTCAATCCTTCTTCATGCACTGCATTTTCACTATCATGATCATGATCATTAAGGCTAGGTGGCATGTCATTAGAGTATGCGGATCTCATCAGCTCTTCAAATTTCTTAGTTGGTAGTATTCTCTTCAATGTTGCTCTTTTCACCTTGGTATTGTTTAAATGATGGTTTGGATCATCCTGTCAAAATCTTAATAACCCAGTTGGATATTGGGTATTAGTATGTGTTTCATCAACATCTTCTAACTATCAACAAACAAAAGCATTATTTAATGTTTGGAAACAATTGGATAAATCATAAATGTATCAATTTCAAAGAAAAATAATCAAATATGGCTTAAAAAATAAAAATAAAAATTGTATGAACATATATACATCAATTGAATAATGGAACATTATTTTATAGACTACCTTTTTTATACAATAATTTAAATAAAACACAATTTTGACAACATAGTTTATAAAACATCAGTCCACACTCATTTATTATTCTTTAGTTTTCTTCCCTTAAGAATATCCTTAGGGAGACCTTGTTCTTCCCTTTTCTTTCGTGCATGAGTGCATTTTAAGAAGGGGTAAACAATCAATAACTCATCCCCAATGGTAAGGTCCATAATATCCTCAACCATTATCAATCTATCAACCTCTCTTTCCATATCTTCATCTTTATCATTTATAACCTCAAAAAATTGACAATTCAGTCTTATAGTAGGGTCCCTTCCCTTACTACTATTTATAAATCCTGCAATATTTTTTTGTGTGTATGCACATCCATCTATATAAATAAGATGACCTCTATTCATTTCTTTTCCACTTTCCAATTGGAGACGATGTGTATACATATTCGAATTTAGACCATATGCTGACATGCTAGGCTTATATTCTACTAGCCTTCTCCATTGACCACTGTAATATGATGGACCATAATATGGCATTAATCTCCTAGTTGCTTGTTCTGAATTTTTTCTATGTTTAGATCCCACATGTACATTTTGGACAATAAAGAGGCCTAGATTCACTCCATGAATATTGGAGGGTCATATCATGTAGCTGTATCCCCAAAATTGAAACACCTTGTACACTCTAGGTAGTTGTTGATCACTAGGCCAAGCACAATATAGTCAATGATCAAATTTCTCTTTGTAAATTGACCTCAAACTCAGGGGAAAGTCATCATCTCCATCACATTCATTCTCATAGGGTATGTAGTCCACCTTCCCCTTGTCTTTAAGCAAATTATGCATCTTTAAATTGGTTCTTGTTCTGTTACTTGTTTTCATCAATTCCTCATCTTCTGAGCTAGTATATTGGAATATGTTTTTGTTAGATGTATCATCTGATAAATGATCATTGCCCTCTAGGCTGGAAGTCGATGATCTAGGAAACTTTAAACGAAGAAATTTATCTTGCATGTATCCACTAAGAAAAAAATTAGTTATTTAAATAATATAAAACAACGTTTTAAATGAAGTATACATGTTATTTATGTCAAATTGGAAAATTTCTTACCACAATTCCTATTGGATTTGAATCTATTGTAGGAGGCATACTATCGACTGGAAGCTCATAATATATGTAATGTCTTTGTACAATCACTCGTTTGAATTGTTTCTTTCCACGACATACAAAACACCCACAAACAATAATTTTCTGAAAGTATTCATCCCATGTACTATAGTCTTGACCAACCTCTTATTCAGTGAAATCATTTGTTGTGTCTGCATGATCCATTCTCATATCCTCTTCCACCCACTGTCCTCTACGTGATTTAACAGTTTTAGGTCCACATCCATGTACATATCTTGTTCTTTTGCTAGTTGAACACTCAGGCTCTACATTTTCTCCAATATAAATCTAAAATAATCAACATGTATTAATTTATGTCAAGATTGGATAATATATTACAAATTTCAATAATATTGTGAAAAAATATGGACATATCACAAAATGCCATCAAATCATTTTTTCCTAAGTTAATTTAAAATTTGAGTACTTGATGTCCCGCTTCATCTGTTGTGTCCTCATTTGATATGACATGATCTATTGCCATGGCCTTGTCTCACCCCTATAATACACAACATATTTAGTACACCAATTATATCATTTCAACAAATATGCTATCCAACACAAAAACTCACTTTATTCATATATTTGACATATTGATATCATGTTTTGGCCATCCTAATTTTCAAACTTTTCCCTTGATCATAGCATCACATTTAATCACCATTCCTATGCATTTTCAACCAATAAGTTTGACCTCAAAGGCCTCATGGAAAAAAAAATGACTTTATCTCCTCTATGTTGTAGCATTTGTGAATTCATAAACACCTTCCTCCTTTGGTTGAGGTTGATTTCTCTTCTTACCTCTATTGTATTTGCAGATTCTGTTGTCATATCTATTTCCACCCACTTTCTTCTCTATGATTTAGTAGTTCTACGCTATCCATGTCCTCTCTCCATGGCCTCCTCTAGATCTTGTAATACATAACAATGAAAATAGTCACATAACAACTGTGCACCAAGATAATATTGTCGAAATTATCTTGTTAATACGCTCGCTTTTCATTAAGATGCACTATGAAAAAAAAATAGGACATTGCAACATTTTTCTCTTCACAAAAAGTTTACACATAGAATCTTGACAACTAGAGTTCAAATCTTATGATTACAAGATGACTACAAATTCACATCAAAAAGAAATTTATTTACAAGCTGACTACAAATAAAACCTATTACTAATAATTTTAGCTGAACATCCCTTCCATGGTCCCTTGTTATCCTAGATGAAAGAAAACCTATTACTAATAATTTTAGCTGGTTCTCTACCTTACACTTCTTCCACAAATTCATTAAAACTATAGATATTTTCTCTTTGAAAACTAGAGATTGGATTCCTTATTCTTGATTAAAACCTAATTTACATTGGATAGTGTGAGAATATTTATCTTAGATAAAATCCAAAACTTTAATTCTTGATTTTTTATTTTTCATGATTGGTGTTTATCCTCCATAGAGGCCGTGATGAAAGTAGTTGGCTTGGTTATGTAGAAATACCCTCATCAAATAAAAGTCAATAAATATTTACAAATGGCTCAACCCATATAAGACTTAACAATTTACTATAACTTTAATGAAAGATTGATACATAGCATGTGTTAAACAGACGCAGGACAACTGAGAGGGGGGGATGAATAAGTTGTCATGCAAATTCAACCTTAAATCTTTATTACTTATCAAATATTCAACCACACTATTCTATTATTAAATATAAGAATGAAACATAATAAAAGAAAGTAAATCAACACAATGAACACCATATTTTTACATGGAAAACCCAATAAGGGAAAAACAACAGTGAGGGTTAACTCACAATATAAAGATTATAAACTGAATACAAAGGCTCACTGCCAAGGGCTCACTACCCAAAAGAGGACTCATTGTCCAAATACAAAGGATCACTACCTACAAAGGAATCATTGTCCAACAAAGAGGCTCATTTCCTATAGATACAAAAGAGAACAAAAGATCCACCACTGTAATTAAAGTACATTCGCAGGATTATAAAAACCTTTAGTTCACTTCCTTCAACAAACTGAAAAACTGCTATCACAACTAACTCACACACACTTCTTCTCTTATGATTTGTGGCATGCTTTCATCACTTTGCAACTCACTGTCATACATCTCTGCACAATTTGACTTGCTTTTATACTATTCTCAACCTTAGAAACATTTACCAAGGTCGGCCACAATACATTGTTTCATAAATTCAAATTAGGTCGGCAACTCTAAATTCCTGTGATGGAAAGGAATAAGAGAGGACCAATAAAATATATAACCAAGACAAATAATATTCTTGAACCTTCTACATGCTTTCTTAATCAAATTTTATTCCTCGAATAAAGTGTAGACACTAGGTCAGTCTAACCTAATGAAAACATAAATAATCATTGATGTACGTGCTTCCCAACCATAAGATGACACACAGATGCCACAAAAAACTTTCTTAAGCATGAGAATACATCTTAGAACCTTCTAGATACATCCGCAACAAGAACACCAGGCTTCAATCACTGAATTTCTTTCATCAGACAATTCAGACTGTGCAGACACACAAAAAATATTGAAACATGATTTTCGGATCTCCAGACATAAAACCTCTTTGCTAGAGCATATGAAAGACCTTCAAAAAGCATATTCTAGATCCGCAAGATCTGAAATGAAATAGAGAAAAAATGCAGAGCAACAATATTTCTCCTAGTCCATAGAATACTAACTCTGCCCGTAGAACACACATATCGGTGGACACAAATTTCACGTACCATCTCACCAAAGGATGAAACTCAACATATATCACCACTAAATCACCTTTATTAAACCTTCAGGTCCGCACAAGCATAGGTTCAACATAGGAGAAAAGCGGAGCAAATACTAGAGCACAATCTGAATACATTCCTTCTTCTGACTTCACTTCTATATTAATTTTCTCAAAAGCACTTGGAAGCTCATCGACACAACACATCTGTAGCTATATAGGACAGTTCCATGTACACACAACATCTCACGAACATCTCAACCCTTTTGTGCAATACATCTTTAGTATGTTGACATCATGTATATCCTGCATTAAACTCATACACAACAATCTCCTCCTTTGTCATTGATGGAAACATAACTTTTCTATCCTCCTTTGATGTGGCAAAAAGAACAACTATAAGTTATACATAGGTACACTCATACTGCAATAGTGAAAACCTTTTCTACTCCCCCTGCGGAGTAGACCCATTTATTAGTCCAGATAAATGAAAAATATGTGAATTTACTGGACTGATGCACTTTCATGTGCACCTAGTTAGGAGGGTCAATGACTCCCAACCTCTCCCTAAGATGCTAAAAAGTATCCTTCAAAAGAGATTTAGTAAATATGTCTACAATTTGTTCCTTTTTTGTCACATACTCCAGTCTGATCTCATTCTCTAACACTTTCTCTCTCAGAAAATGATACTTGATAGATATGTGCTTCAATCTTGAATGCATAAATAGGTTCTTTGAAATGTTCATTTCACTTTTATTATCATAGAAGATGGGAATAGGATCATCACATATAACACCAATGTCTTTCAGAGTTTGCTTCATCCACAAAACTTGTGTGCAACAGGATGCTGTAGCAATATATTCCGCCTCTACAGTGGATAAAGAAATTGAGTCTTGCTTTTTACTCAGCCATGAAACTAGTCTTTTTCCAAGAAAGAAAGCACCACCACTGGTACTCTTCTGGTCATCTACACATCTGGCCCAATCGACATCTGTATAGGCACTTAGAGTGAAATCATTACTCTTAGGGTACCATAGTCCATAATCCGGTGTGACTTTAAGATATCTAAATATCCTTTTTACAACTATAAGATGTGCTTCTCTAGGATTCACTTGAAATATAGAAACTAAACACACTAAATGCACAATATCTGGTCTGGTAGCAGTAAGATACATCAATCCACCAATGATGGATTTGTATTTACTCTAGTCAGTCTTAGCAGATTCATCATCCTTGCTCAACTTACATCCGATTACCATAGGAGTACAAACCGGTTTAGAATCCTCCATCCCAAACTTTTTCAACAAATCTTTTACATACTTAGATTGTGAAATGAATAACCCTTTATTAGTTTGATTCACTTGTAGACCAAGGAAGAAATTCAATTCGCCAATCATAGACATCTCAAATTCTTTCTGCATTTCTTTTATCAAACTTTTTACACATTCCTTCATTTCCACCAAAGATGATATCATTAACATAAACAACTACAATCAACATCTTATTACCTTGCACTTTGAAGTAGAGGTTGCTGTCCATAGAACCTTTGCTGAGTCCTTGCTTTGTCAGATATTTTTCTAGTCTTGCGTACCAAGCTCTGGGAGCTTGCTTCAATCCATACAATGCTTTCTTCAATTTACAAACCATGTCTAGATTTTCAGACAACTGAAACCCTTCAGGTTGCTCCATGTACACTTCTTCCTCCAACTCACCATTCAAAAAAGCTGACTTAACATCCATCTGATATACCTTGAAGTCCTTGTGTGCATAAAATTCCAAAAACATTCTTATAGCTTCGATTCTGGCTACAAGGGAAAATGTTTCTTCAAAATCTATACCTTCAACTTGTGAATATCCTTTGCATACTGCTGTTCCCTCAACACACACACCCCGTTCGGAATGGGGACCCTCTCTTTCTCTACCTTGTCGGGTCATTTTGTCTCTGCCTCATTTTGTGTGCCCCCATTTTGGTGTCCTAGAGGGTTAGCGTTCCTCTAAAGTCTCATCATAGGTTGACCATGCCTCATCCCCTCAAATTTTCCAAGTCCCGAATCCTCACGGGGTCCCTTTAGTAGTTTGCTTCTGCCAACGGCCTTGGGGACCTATGGGTTTGACATGATGGGTTTCCCTCACCAGATTTCTATTATGTGTTTGCCATTCCAAAATGGCTGAAGGCCTTTTCCTTCCCGTGCCTCGGGACCTGGCCTCCCAATCACTGTCCTCTTGACTTGCGCTTGAAAAACTCTCTTCCGCCTAGGCTGGGCCCATGCCTCTGGACTTCCTTGCCTAGGACTCTGTGGTGAGTTTTCCATTTTGAATGATCGACCTACACCAGAGTCCTACCACTCGGGCCCTGTGTCTCATGTTGTTGGTGTTTTTTGTTTGAACATTCGAAACAACCTTTAGCCCACATCCTTCTAACGTCCGGGCCCTAGACCTCCCGCCGCCATCTTGGAATTTGAATACACCAACCCTATCTTCCTCCATAAAAGAATTTGTGGGATGTATTAAACGAGTCTTGGGGTATAAATATCTAGCTCAACCTATCATTTTCAAAATGTCAGGTTAGCTAGAGCAGAGTTTGGAGTTGCAAGATACCTAGTGCCTTTGCCATCCGCTGCCACCATGCCCGTCACTTGCATCAATCAATTTTTCTGGGATTTAACAGCTTGCCCCGTCAGATTCTTAAGGTATGCTTTCTATTGGCCCTCCTGTATCATTTTTTGATGATTTCTCATTTTAGTGGTGAGTAAACAAAGTTAAAATACATCCATTTGGTGGAGGGAGAAAACACCTAAAAAACCCACATTGTGAAACTATTAGGAAACCTTCAAACTACCCTAAATTTGAAACCGGGACTTTACCATTGTGTCACCATTCTTCTCACAGAGTGCCTGTGCCTTCCGGGCCTGAGCCTTCCCATGGCCACTAAAAACTTCAAAACTTAAGATTTTAAACTGATGGTAAAATGTTCCTTCGGACCCGAGACTCCAGACTTCCTTATCTTGTTTGCCGTCAGGACTTGCGAAAATTAACTAGGCTGCTTTCAGGCTTCCTAGGCCCATCCTCGTGGGATTCTGTCCTTGGGATGTCGTGAAGCTTTTTCTGTTTCAAACAACATATCTGCCTTGTCCACCTGCATGCTGGGTCTCATTGTGATCTTCGCTGATCGAGTTAAGCAAACCAAGTGCCGTAGCTCTAACGCCTCATGGGCCCGCTCCCACAGAGTTCCATCCACAGACTTCTGTGATGACTTTGCTATTTTTGAATGGCCGTCTAGCAATTGGTTTTTGCAACCCGGGCCCCATGTGCCCCTTCACTGCTTGAGCATTTAATGATCAAAACCTAAGCCAACTTTCACCGGGCTACCTCCTCTGGACTTCCGCTCAACACATGCCGTCTTCAAATGGCTATCCTCCAGCGGCCTCCCAACCCTTTTCACCTGAGCATTTAAACACTTGGAGGGTAATTCAACCACCTGTTTGCATCGTGGGTCCTAGACTCTGGAACTCCGTCCCTAGAATTTCGTTCCACCAGAGCCGTTCCAAACATAAAAACCCCGACAACTTTCCTGCCTTGCACCTCTGGATGCTCCAATAAGGATCCGAATGACCTGTAATTTGAAAACCAATCTCGACCTGCATGCTTAAATTTAACCATCTCCAGCATGAACCTTTCAAACCATCAAAATATAAGATCAGGAGAGACCACATGGATTGCCCTGCCCTGTTCGCCCTTCAAAACAACATTCTTGCCAGGGAAGTCCAACCCTTTGGGCTTGGATTGACCAATTTCCCTCTAGCAATCTACTAACGACATCTTGAAGAAAATGCTTGGTTTCTAGAATGATACATTGTCTAAATTGGCTTCGTCCATGATATTTTGGCTAACATTTGTGTCTTCATGATTGATTGTGCTCATCATGCCTTTGTTTGCAGGATATATGAAACTGGGTGCAAGACCCTCGGGGGAAGTTACAGAGAAAGACAAAGGGAAGAAATTAGGTAGAGTTCCTTGAGGGAAAGAAGACAAGGACCAAATGAAGTTCTAGTTCTAGGGGGAGCCTCTGCACTCAAAGGTCATTACAGAATAGAAAGAAATCACAGACACCAATATCAAGCAAGTTGATATTTATTAATTCAAGTAAAGGGTTAGAGTCAGCCTGAGCACAAAGAATGCGAAATTGATTAGAAGCAGTGAAATTGCTAAGGCTGCAGGCTTTCCTCCATCCCTGGTCACTCCTGAATTAGTCATGGCTTGCCGAAAGGCATATCAACTAGAGACTCAAACAATAGTTGATAAGGAAGGAAACATTCTAGCTGATATGTCCGGTGAGGTGATAACGAGAACCTTCCACATCCCTACCTTTGAGACAATGGAATTTACAACCATAGAGGAATGTAAAGCAATGTGGGACAAGCACCTAGGTGGTTGTAAGAAACTCATAAACCAATACTAGCTCAAGGATAAAAGGGGCAGCGCTGTGAAGGTTCCTCAAGAGCTCTTCCTCAGCGACTTTCACGAAGATTATCATGACTTGGTGACTCTATTGAGCAGAGTAATGGGCGTTCCCACTGCAACGTATTTTCAAGAGTGGATCCACAAATGCCTCATTCTATTGGGGGAATAATAAGCGAATGCTTCCATGAGTAGTTTATGAATGTCAAGAACACTTCTAAATTCTACATGACCTCCTACCTTGTTTACTCACTGGCTAAGCAGAGGAAGTACAATGGACTATTCAAGGCACTTGATGAGGAATTTGTGCGAAAGCTAAAAGTTTATGATAGATACCCCCAGCTCCAATTTAGAAATTTTAAGAAGGATTATTGTAGGGTGAATGACGACTTCGTGGGTCACATCATCAAATTGCTTGGAGGGGATATTGAAAGAAGAATTTCTCACAGTGCTCAGGAGTTCTTGAAACAATACTTTGTAGAGAAGATTCTTCGTGGAAAGGAGGATGTTACCACAAACACCTCATTCTATTGGGGGGAATAATAAGCGACTGCTTCCATGAGTAGTTTATGAATGTCAAGAATACCTCTAAATTCTACATGACCTCCCACCTTGTTTACTCACTGGCTAAGCATAGGCAGTACAGTGGACTATTCAGGGCACCTGATGAGGAGTCTGTGCGAAAGCTAAAAGTTTATGATAGATACCCCCAGGTCCAATTCAAAATTTTTAAGGATTATTGTAGGGTGAATGATTCCTTCGTGGGTCACATCATCAGACTGCTTGGAGGGGATTTTGAAAGAAGAATTTCTCATAGTTCTCAGTCATTCCTGAAACAATAAACCTTCTTGTTTATTCAATACCCTAAGGTCACCTACATTCATGCCCAGGGTTACACAGAGAGGCCGAATAAGCTACCATGGTATCCCAACGACCGGATTATATTTCTAGAACTCTCTTAGTAGCTACAACATGTGCATACTCTTCTTAGCAGCACACATTTGGTGGGATCCCTTATCCCCTTTCTTTTGGCCAAGGGATGTACAAGCTGCAAAACTCTCAGTGTGCGAGAAATTTAGAGAAGGAGCTAGCTGAGTATCATTTCTACCTTCACACTGCTCACCCATGAATGGACCCGTATGGGCATATAAGAAAGGAAGTTGGACTGGGGTATTCCCATTTGCATCACGTAGAAGATTTCTAGGTAAATTGTAATGATGATAAGGAGGTGCGCGTGAGGCACTACATGTGAATGACCACATACTCTGTGAAAATGGTGAATATATTTCCTATACCTAACCAAGTTGAAGAAGATGAAAGCACTGTAATGGATCGCAAGTACAATGTAGTTGCCAACTTTCCAAAGCCAACAATAGATTGGGATGAACAAGAGGTTGATGACCTTGATATTATAACCAAGCTCGTCAAGGCTCGCACTAGGAAATGGGTCAATGGATAGGTAGCCCGATTGAAGCAACGAGGGGTTGTCCTAACATATGAAGGGATAAAAAGTGAGCCTAGTGCAACAGATGATGCTACGGCTACAACCTCAATAGGGGAGACTTCCAGGTCCCCTCCACTCATGAGATTGAAGAAAAGGAAAGATATTGAGGAGCAGCAGCCTAACCCGAAGGTGTATGCTAGAAAGGCCTTAGAGGATGAGTCCTCCAAGAGACATAAGGGCTCGGGCGACACCACTATGGTGCCCAGTATACATGAAGATCCACTCTAGGAGGGAGATGATATGTAGGCTGATCCACCTAAGTCACCACCAGCTGCCTCCACCACTGCTACCCTTCCATCCATCTCGTAGGCTATAGTTGCTTCTTCTCCGCTTGCGGTGGACATCTCAGTCCACCTTGCCTCTTCTCCACCAGTTGGAAAAATTGTCATGGTTGATTCTTCTTCGGCAACTACTTCTCCACTTTCTTCTACTACCATGTCACCAACCACATCCTTGGCCACGTCAACAATTCCTATGCCAACACTCTCCCTGCCAGAGGAATTCTCACGGCATATGAAGAATGTCCCTTATGAGATTTTTGAAGTATTGTTAAATCCAACCATCTAGGTTGCCCTGGCATAGGTTCTTGCTGCCATTCCTATTTCAAAGCCTCCAACAGAACCACCCAAGATGAGGGCTACAATGGAAATATCTGAGGAATGGGAATGACATGCTATGAAGGCATTAGAGGAGGAAGCGGATGAGTACCATGAACATATGGAATATGAGCACGAACAAATTGACAAGGTAGTTCATGAAGAAGAGAAAACTAGATCTTCCAAAAGCGGCAATGAAGGAGATCCCGGTACTAAAATTATACAAATGTTTGATGGTGATTTTGAGGAGGAAATGGCTCAAAAATTGAATGACATTGGAGAGGAGGTAGAAAGGTCTCCCCCAAAAGAAGAAGGGAAAGAGGATGGCAAGGCAAAAGAAAATGTGAAACTTCCTACAGAGGAACAACAGGAATATGTGTCACCTCCTCATAGAGAAGAAGAGAACGTAGAAGAAGACAAACCTAAAGGTGAGGTTCAAACTAACAAAAGCCTTGAAGTTGAGTAGCCCAAGGAGCACAGGCATGAAGATGAGCATGATGAAAAGAAGGAAGATGAGGCTGAGAGGAAAGAAGGTCCCAAAGAACTCCTACCCACCAAATCCCCAATCAAGCACATAACATTCACCCAGGACTCCGAAGAAGAAGAAGGAGAAGACACTAGGCTAGAAAAGGAGGCTTCTAAAGATGAGGAAATTGAAGTCATAAGGGATGAAGAAAAGGATGACAGTGAATTTCCTAAGGAAAAGGTTCAGATTCGCAAATGGCTGGAAAGACAACTTGAGAAGAAGGCTCCTGCGCTAAGAGAACCAAGATCAAGATTGGAGGCTATCCTAGCTTGACCATAGATCACTACCAAGAAGGATAAGAAGCCCAAGGTTAGATCAAAGGTGACAATGGGCTCCTATGGATCAAGGACCACCCAAGTAGCCATGCCAGTAGTGGGAGAAGAGGGAATAAGCTATAATGTTTCTACTATCAACATAAGAATGGCTACCAGGGAGTAGAAAGTAGAACACCTTCAAGAGTCTGTCACTACCATAGTGCATCTCATACAACAAGATAAGACTTCAAAAGAGGAACTTAAGGAACAAGTGGCTGATTTGATAGCTTACATCTAACAATGGTCCTCAATGGAGGAAATGCCTACCACGTCCTCGGCCCCACCTCAGTTGCTGTCAAAAGAGAAAATAGACAAGGTCAAAAGGAGAAAGAACTTGGATAAGACCATGGAAAGTTGGTTCCGAAAAGTCTTGTATACTGGAAACATGGGCATCACCTGCATTGTTAGGATAACAAACAAGTTCTTAGATTTGCAATAGTCTCTTGAGGCTACAAGAAAACATTGCATTAACTTCCTAGCAAGATATGAGTCCACCTTCCTGAAGATTGAGGCTATTCTCAAGCTACCAGGCGTGACATGGAAAAAGGAGCTTGCATTCAAGAATGATGATAATTGGCTAATGGATGTATGGAAGTGGGACTTTGAGAATAGGAAGGAAAGGTTAGAGCAGGTGCTCGACAAAGTTGATCCAGACATTGAATGGGATAAAGAAATTATGATAGATTGTACTCGATACTTGAAGCTGATGACATGGTATGACATGCCTGTTGTGCAAATAGATCCACAAAAGATAAAGCCCTATTTCTATAAAAGGATGGAGGACAGAATGTCAGGTGAGATCACCACCGATTTCATGAGCTTTTTTCCCTGAGCCTTCACCTAGTTAGAGCTATTCAGAGACCACACTGCAAAGTATGATGAAGACTAGGAAAAGCTTACCGACAGCTCCAAGGAGTGGAGTTGCCAATTGCTACGATTCAAGATTTTGGAAGTTGATAAACTCCAGCCAATAATTCTAAAGTTCATGGAGTATGCAGCTGTAGACATCCAAATTTGGACACTTAATTTATCCAAATTTATCACTTTTCGTCTAAACATCCTCTTATCCGAGTTAATTAAGTAATATTACTATTATTTAATTAATATATTTAATTCTGCCAAATCCCTAAGGTATTTAATTAATAATTAAATACCTTACTCTCCATAATCCTCTTTTCATCAAATAAATTAAATAAATGTACATTTATTTAATTCCTCACATAATCATTTTCATCTAATCCTAATCCATCTCCTAATTTCTTCATTAGGGATGTGCACATGCCTAATCATTGATTAGGATGTGTCACATCCTCCAACTTTTGCAAGTTGGCTTTTAATCCTCATTTATCTTCTAATTACTGATTAATTAAATTACGGTCAATCTTCCTCCAAGGAATTTTTAATTCCTTTTTATTCTATCCTAGATTCCCCTCTTTTTATATGTGAATTTTTAATTCACATTCCATCCTTCCAAGACTACTAGAGACCTTGGACTTGTCACAATCTCACATGTGACCAGGTCCCACCTTTTGGAGCCCATCTTTTGTCTTGAGACTTTCCTAGGAATGTGAATTTTTAATTCACATTCATATCCCAACCACCTTTCCTTTTCCTATGTAGATTTTTGAGGAATTCCAAAATTCCTCAAATGTCCCTTTCACTCCCACTTGGGGACAAGGAATCCCTTTTTGTGGAAATCTCCTCACTCCCCAAGGTGCATGTCCTTTTCCACCTCATGTACCTTCTTGACACCTCACTTACACCTCATATCCTCTTGTCCACTTCACCTCCACATGTCAAGATGTGAGGGCTTGTGGGTTCTCAACCCACCATAGCCCTTCATCTTGGCCTTGTTGGAACAATCTTGACTGTTGAATTATCTAGAGAATTCAAATTCTCCTATAAATACCCCCTCCTCATGGGAATTTTCAACACTTTAGATTGGAGCAACTACATGCTGTCCATTTGAATCCTCAATTCTTTGCCATTATCTAGCCATCTTTGTTAATCATTTGAACCTCCAATCTTGCATTTAGACATTCAAGCAATCATCTAAGGAGCACACAACCAATCCAAGCAAGGGCCAATCAAAGAGGTATCAACAACAAGGGAGGTAAAATTGTTTGTGTTTCATCTTATTTACATTCCTTTTCATTGTATCACTCTTTTGGCTAATTTTGAGGTGTCCTTGGTATTTTGTCATTCACATTTCTTAGTTGTTTTGCACATTTAGAATAGGATAAATTCCAAGGTATACATTTCTGGCACGCCCGGTGGGACCCACAAACGGGTTCTTACATTTAACCTTTGTTTTAGCTAAGAACTGTGCAGGAAAAGGTCGCAGAAAGGCAGAAGCGCCCTTGTTTCTGCTGCAGAAAGGCGGAAGCGCCCTCTGCCTTACCGCAGAAAGGCGGAAGCGCCCTCTGGTCTGTTCCAGAAAGGCGGAAGCGCCCCACATCTCAAAATTTTATTTTCCTCTAACGAGTTTGCTGCAATTAGGGATAAATTTAAAAGGTTTTTCTAACACGTTTCTTGCAGTGGGAGAGGCACAACTTTCTTGTTTTCTAGGAAATCTGATAGGGTTTACTGCCGAAAGGCGGAAGCACCCTTTAACCTTTTGTTATAGAAAGGCGGAAGCGCCCTCTAACCTCTTGCTGCAGAAAGGCGGAAGCACCCCCATTTTTGTTGTAGAAAGGCGGAAGTGCCCCCATTTTGCTGCAGAAAGGCGGAAGTGCCCCGATTTTTGCTGCAGAAGGGCGGAAGCGCCCCAAAACAGCACAGTTTGGAAGGTAAAACAGTCATTTTTGCTCCCGTTTTTTGTTGTTTTCAAATAGTAACTCTCTAACATTGTGGTGGCAAGAATATTGTTGATTTTCGCTAATGTTTTGCAGCATATTGTGGAGAAATTTGACCAAAGACGAAAAAAAGGACAACTAACATTTATTTGCAGAGTCATCTACATAATCAGACTTTCAAAAATTATCTTTGCTGTTTTCAAACTTAGTCTAATTGGGGGGATTAAATCTCATTGTTTACTGTGGTTGTTTACTTTTGTGTTACCCAAAGGGGCATTGATTTGTTTTCACTTTCCCCTTGCACTTCGTGTGAGCCTGGGGAGTAGTTGGAAACAATTAGTATCTTCTTTTTAGTGGGACCTGCTTAGGGATTTCATCACCCCAAGGGACGATTCCAACCACGCATACCAGCGGGGTATATAAAAGGGGGAGAATGAAAGTTGTACCCCAATCCAGTTGCGTCGTAATTGGCGGAATGTCGAAGCTAGGGTGATACCTAGATAGATGTGAAGAGTTGGTCCAAGCCTTTCAGTATCTCGCTGGGGTTCCTGACTCACGCTTGTGACAGACTGGTGTTCACGGTTGTGCCTCACGTACCGAGAGTATATCGAGGACTCCCTAGAAGCCTTGTGCATCCTAGATTAATACTTTGCCTTGCCATACCCATAATATTAATCATAGGATTGTGCTTGCTTGAAGTGTTTTCTTGTGAAAAATCTATCAAAATTTTGATACTTTGGACTTGTTTTATCATTTCGTGTCCTTGCCATAGCCTTTGCCATAAAAAAAACTCAACTCTGCCTTACCGCAGAAAGGCGGCCCCGGCCTAAGCTGATTACCCTTTCTTGTGACTCCATGGCCAGTAGCCAGCTTTGCAACATGGCGGCTTCTGCGGCCGGCGCCCACTGCGTGGTGCCAGCGGCCAGTACCGCGTGATGCCAGCTTTATAGCCGACACCAGCGGCTTTTCTGCCCGGCTGACGCCCAACAGCGTGCGCCCGCTTTCGCGTGGCGCCTGATGGCCTTCTGGCTGCGGCTTTCTGCTGATGGTGCTTTCAGCTTTGCGGCGACGCCCCATTTTCACAGCGGCCCTCTGTTTTACCCGCCGAGGCGACTTCATTCTTCGGGGCCACCGATTTACAAGCCATTACGTAGTCAACTTCCTTCAAAACCAAAGTTGCTTAATTTTTCAAGCTACATCCGATTGGTACCTTCCATTTCTCCCTATCAAGAATTTGACCATCCCAGGCTGATGCGCCCGCATCGCTTGAGGTGGACCGCGCCCCTAACTTCCCGGGGCCACCATTTACAAACCGTACATTGAATCAACTTCGTTTAAAAACCAAAGTTGCTTAATTTTTCAAGCTCTATCCAGTGGTACCTTCCATTTCTTCCTATCAAGAATTTGACCATCCCAGGGCGGCCACGCCCCGCATCACGGGGTGGACACGCCCCTAACTTCCCGGGGCCACTATTTACAAACCGTACATCGAATCAACTTCGTTCAAAAACCAAAGTTGCTTAATTTTTCAAGCTCTATCTAGTGGTACCTTTTATTTCTTCCTATCTAATCAAACAAATCTATTCCTTTGATCATCTAATCAATCCAAGCACACCAATCCGATCAAGTTCATCCAATCACAATTATCCAATCAACATCATCTAATCATTTGATCCTATCCAATCAAACCGATCTAGTACTTTAATCAAATTCATCAAATCATCTACCCGATCCAATCATTTGTCTACTGAATCCCATCCAATCATCCTAATCTGAGCTTTTGTCCAATCCTGATACTGAGCTTGACCAAAATCCTGATTTGAGCTTTAATCCATTCCCATCCAAAACCTTTTATCCATCCTCTTTATCCTTTCACCATCATGAATACTCATCCTCCATCAATAGTGGTCAAGGGAAACCCTAATTACGTGGATGATGATAACGAAAGTCTTGTCGATCAAGAAGAATATGACATAGATCCCCTCGATGCTATCATCGCTAGTAAGGTTTCTCCATCCACTTTCCATAATCCAATCACCCCTTCTAGTTACCCCGTTATGTCTTCATCCATGCCTAATCATGCTCCTTATGCCACCTTTGACAATGGATATCCAGTATCTTCTTCACCCCCATATTTGTCATGTCCTTCATCTACATCATCCTCTTATTCAACATCCACATCCTCTTATCCTCATCTTCCATCACAATATTCCTATTACAATTCCCCATC
>VDFB02281492.1:573482938-573566847 GCA_007258455.2 Sequoia sempervirens | reverse complement strand
TAAGAGAACCAAGATCAAGATTGGAGGCTATCCTAGCTTGACCATAGATCACTACCAAGAAGGATAAGAAGCCCAAGGTTAGATCAAAGGTGACAATGGGCTCCTATGGATCAAGGACCACCCAAGTAGCCATGCCAGTAGTGGGAGAAGAGGGAATAAGCTATAATGTTTCTACTATCAACATAAGAATGGCTACCAGGGAGTAGAAAGTAGAACACCTTCAAGAGTCTGTCGCTACCATAGTGCATCTCATACAACAAGATAAGACTTCAAAAGAGGAACTTAAGGAACAAGTGGCTGATTTGATAGCTTACATCTAACAATGGTCCTCAATGGAGGAAATGCCTACCACGTCCTCGGCCCCACCTCAGTTGCTGTCAAAAGAGAAAATAGACAAGGTCAAAAGGAGAAAGAACTTGGATAAGACCATGGAAAGTTGGTTCCGAAAAGTCTTGTATACTGGAAACATGGGCATCACCTGCATTGTTAGGATAACAAACAAGTTCTTAGATTTGCAATAGTCTCTTGAGGCTACAAGAAAACATTGCATTAACTTCCTAGCAAGATATGAGTCCACCTTCCTGAAGATTGAGGCTATTCTCAAGCTACCAGGCGTGACATGGAAAAAGGAGCTTGCATTCAAGAATGATGATAATTGGCTAATGGATGTATGGAAGTGGGACTTTGAGAATAGGAAGGAAAGGTTAGAGCAGGTGCTCGACAAAGTTGATCCAGACATTGAATGGGATAAAGAAATTATGATAGATTGTACTCGATACTTGAAGCTGATGACATGGTATGACATGCCTGTTGTGCAAATAGATCCACAAAAGATAAAGCCCTATTTCTATAAAAGGATGGAGGACAGAATGTCAGGTGAGATCACCACCGATTTCATGAGCTTTTTTCCCTGAGCCTTCACCTAGTTAGAGCTATTCAGAGACCACACTGCAAAGTATGATGAAGACTAGGAAAAGCTTACCGACAGCTCCAAGGAGTGGAGTTGCCAATTGCTACGATTCAAGATTTTGGAAGTTGATAAACTCCAGCCAATAATTCTAAAGTTCATGGAGTATGCAGCTGTAGACATCCAAATTTGGACACTTAATTTATCCAAATTTATCACTTTTCGTCTAAACATCCTCTTATCCGAGTTAATTAAGTAATATTACTATTATTTAATTAATATATTTAATTCTGCCAAATCCCTAAGGTATTTAATTAATAATTAAATACCTTACTCTCCTTAATCCTCTTTTCATCAAATGAATTAAATAAATATTACATTTATTTAATTCCTCACATGTCATTTTCATCTAATCCTAATCCATCTCCTAATCTCTTCATTAAGGATGTGCACATGCCTAATCCTTGATTAGGATGTGTCATATCCTCCAACTTTTGCAAGTTGGCTTCTAATCCTCATTTATCCTTTAATTACTGATTAATTAAGTTTCCACCATTCTCCAAGGAATTTTAATTCACATTTATTTATCCTAGATTCTCCTCTTTTATATGTGAATTTTTAATTCACATTTCATCTTTCCAAGGCTTCTAGAACCTTGAACTTGTCACAATCTCCACATGTGACCAAGTCCCACCTTTTTGGAGCCCACCTTTTACCCTCTAGACTTTCCTAAGAATGTGAATTTTTAATTCACACTTATTTCCCCAACCACCTTTCCTTTTCCCATGTAGACTTTTGAGGAATTCCAAAATTCCTCAAATGTCCCTTTCACTCCCACTTGGGGACAAGAAATCCCTTTTTGTGGAAATCTTCTCACTCCCCAAGGTGCATGTCCTTTTTCCACCTCATGTACCTTCTTGACACCTCACTTACACCTCATATCCCCTTGTCCACTTCACCCTCCACATGTCAAGATGTGAGGGCTTGTGGGTTCTCAACCCACCATAGCCCTTCATCTTGGCCTTGTTGGAACAATCTTGACTGTTGAATTATCTAGAGAATTCAAATTCTCCTATAAATACCCCCTCCTCATGGGAATTTTCAACACTTTAGATTGGAGCAACTACATGCTGTCCATTTGAATCCTCAATTCTTTGCCATTATCTAGCCATCTTTGTTAATCATTTGAACCTCCAATCTTGCATTTAGACATTCAAGCAATCATCTAAGGAGCACACAACCAATCCAAGCAAGGGCCAATCAAAGAGGTATCAACAACAAGGGAGGTAAAATTGTTTGTGTTTCATCTTATTTACATTCCTTTTCATTGTATCACTCTTTTGGCTAATTTTGAGGTGTCCTTGGTATTTTGTCATTCACATTTCTTAGTTGTTTTGCACATTTAGAATAGGATAAATTCCAAGGTATACATTTCTGGCACGCCCGGTGGGACCCACAAACGGGTTCTTACATTTAACCTTTGTTTTAGCTAAGAACTGTGCAGGAAAAGGTCGCAGAAAGGCAGAAGCGCCCTTGTTTCTGCTGCAGAAAGGCGGAAGTGCCCTCTGCCTTACCGCAGAAAGGCGGAAGCGCCCTCTGGTCTGTTCCAGAAAGGCGGAAGCGCCCCACATCTCAAAATTTTATTTTCCTCTAACGAGTTTGCTGCAATTAGGGATAAATTTAAAAGGTTTTTCTAACACGTTTCTTGCAGTGGGAGAGGCACAACTTTCTTGTTTTCTAGGAAATCTGATAGGGTTTACTGCCGAAAGGCGGAAGCACCCTTTAACCTTTTGTTATAGAAAGGCGGAAGCGCCCTCTAACCTCTTGCTGCAGAAAGGCGGAAGCACCCCCATTTTTGTTGTAGAAAGGCGGAAGCGCCCCCATTTTGCTGCAGAAAGGCGGAAGTGCCCCGATTTTTGCTGCAGAAGGGCGGAAGCGCCCCAAAATAGCACAGTTTGGAAGGTAAAACAGTCATTTTTGCTTCATTTTTGCTCCCGTTTTTTGTTGTTTTCAAATAGTAACTCTCTAACATTGTGGTGGCAAGAATATTGTTGATTTTCGCTAATGTTTTGCAGCATATTGTGGAGAAATTTGACCAAAGACGAAAAAGAGGACAACTAACATTTATTTGCAGAGTCATCTACATAATCAGACTTTCAAAAATTATCTTTGCTGTTTTCAAACTTAGTCTAATTGGGGGGATTAAATCTCATTGTTTACTGTGGTTGTTTACTTTTGTGTTACCCAAAGGGGCATTGATTTGTTTTCACTTTCCCCTTGCACTTCGTGTGAGCCTGGGGAGTAGTTGGAAACAATTAGTATCTTCTTTTTAGTGGGACCTGCTTAGGGATTTCATCACCCCAAGGGACGATTCCAACCACGCATACCAGCGGGGTATATAAAAGGGGGAGAATGAAAGTTGTACCCCAATCCAGTTGCGTCGTAATTGGCGGAATGTCGAAGCTAGGGTGATACCTAGATAGATGTGAAGAGTTGGTCCAAGCCTTTCAGTATCTCGCTGGGGTTCCTGACTCACGCTTGTGACAGACTGGTGTTCACGGTTGTGCCTCACGTACCGAGAGTATATCGAGGACTCCCTAGAAGCCTTGTGCATCCTAGATTAATACTTTGCCTTGCCATACCCATAATATTAATCATAGGATTGTGCTTGCTTGAAGTGTTTTCTTGTGAAAAATCTATCAAAATTTTGATACTTTGGACTTGTTTTATCATTTCGTGTCCTTGCCATAGCCTTTGCCATAAAACTCAATCCTCGCTTCTTATCATAGTAGTATGCAGAAGCGCTCGCGAAGAAGGTTCTCGCTTTTGTACAGCTTCTTCCCCGCGAAGAAGCTTCATGGTAAGAACGCCTGGCAAAGAAGGCCTCATCTCTTTAGGTGCTCGCGAAGCATTGCCAAGTAAAGAAGGTTCTCGCTTTAAAGAATACCACAACACTCGCTAAAATACCGCTTGGCGCATCAGCTTTGCGCTAGAAATACCACAAGACAGTCAGTCAAGAAGACCGCAGTTGGTGTGCTCCGCTTTGCAGCAACGCCCCATTTTACGCAGCGCCCTCTGTTTTACCGCAGAAAGCTGACTACGCCCCTAACTTCCCGGGGCCACCATTTACAAACCGTACATCGAATCAACTTCCTTCAAAAACCAAAGTTGCTTAATTTTTCAAGCTCTATCCAGTGGTACCTTCCATTTTCTCCTATCAAGAATTTGACCATCCCAGGGCAGCCACGCCCCGCATCGCAGGGTGGACACGCCCCTAACTTCCCGGGGCCACCATTTACAAACCGTACATTGAATCAACTTCGTTTAAAAACCAAAGTTGCTTAATTTTTCAAGCTCTATCCAGTGGTACCTTCCATTTCTTCCTATCAAGAATTTGACCATCCCAGGGCGGCCACGCCCCGCATCACGGGGTGGACACGCCCCTAACTTCCCGGGGCCACTATTTACAAACCGTACATCGAATCAACTTCGTTCAAAAACCAAAGTTGCTTAATTTTTCAAGCTCTATCTAGTGGTACCTTTTATTTCTTCCTATCTAATCAAACAAATCTATTCCTTTGATCATCTAATCAATCCAAGCACACCAATCCGATCAAGTTCATCCAATCACAATTATCCAATCAACATCATCTAATCATTTGATCCTATCCAATCAAACCGATCTAGTACTTTAATCAAATTCATCAAATCATCTACCCGATCCAATCATTTGTCTACTGAATCCCATCCAATCATCCTAATCTGAGCTTTTGTCCAATCCTGATACTGAGCTTGACCAAAATCCTGATTTGAGCTTTAATCCATTCCCATCCAAAACCTTTTATCCATCCTCTTTATCCTTTCACCATCATGAATCCTCATCCTCCATCAATAGTGGTCAAGGGAAACCCTAATTACGTGGATGATGATAACGAAAGTCTTGTCGATCAAGAAGAATATGACATAGATCCCCTCGATGCTATCATCGCTAGTAAGGTTTCTCCATCCACTTTCCATAATCCAATCACCCCTTCTAGTTACCCCGTTATGTCTTCATCCATGCCTAATCATGCTCCTTATGCCACCTTTGACAATGGATATCCAGTATCTTCTTCACCCCCATATTTGTCATGTCCTTCATCTACATCATCCTCTTATTCAACATCCACATCCTCTTATCCTCATCTTCCATCACAATATTCCTATTACAATTCCCCATCCATGGCCCCCCATCATAATCCTCTTTCCCAATCTTCCTATACTAATCCTACATCCCCACCCTTTTACCTTAATCCTACATCCATGTCTCCTCATCCTAATCCACCATCCCAATACCCTTGTCCCACTACACCACCTATATCCTCTTATCCTAATCCACAATCCATGTCCCCCTATCTTAATTCACCACTCCAATATCCTTACCTTAACCCTCCATCCAATCCTAATCCCCCATCTACTCCTAGTCCTCCATCCAATCCCATTCCTCCATCTAACCCTAGTCAACAAATCCATAATCGTTCATCCATTTCTACCACACTAGCTAAGCCAACCATATGCAAGTCTCTCATTTCAGAAGTTGTCCAAGGACTCATTACAAAGAAGCCATCCCCAACTCCACATCTTGAAGTCGTGGAACCATGCCATCTAGATCCATCATCCACGGTCATTAGTGATGAGACCCTTCTCCATACCACACCTATTATTGATGTTACCACCCCTAGCACTGATCAAACCATTGAAACTATTGAACCCACTAAATCCATTGAACCCACATCTCCTACCATGAGAACCACCGAATCCATCAAAGACACCCCAGCCCAATCCACTCCCTCTACTCCTAGATCCACCCAAATCCACTCCACTCCTCCCACTCCCAGTAGCACCAAAACCGATTCCAATGAACCTCATGAATCTTCCAGCCCTCCATCTTCCCCACTTGAAGAGTCCCAACAAGACTCCATTACCATGCCTTCCGCACATGATGAGTCACGCCAAGAGTCTAATCCAAAGCATGCCAGATATCCCCTTCTCCAAATCAAGATCCTACCATCCCATCTAGTCCACCTCAAGATCACAGTCCCCCATCAATTCCATCCCATGATCCCCTTGTCATTCAAGCTTCCATCGCTCCATCTCCATCTCCATCGCATGAGCCTACTACCACAAATCCAGATCCTATCATGGCCCCTACTCCCTCTCCTAATGTTGCTATCCCATCATCTCCTTCTCATGATCCCCCATCATCGCCTAAAAATGCTATCCCCACACCGCTTCATATCCCCTTGGTCCTCTCACATTCCTCCATGGTGGTCTCCTCGCAGAAGAAAAACAAAGCATATACACCAACCCTCCTCTTCCACCTAATAATGAACTTGCATCATTCTTCCAGAATAACAAAAATCTTGTCCTAGATCGAATGCTCAAGAGAATGAACTATCAAGGAAAAGGTTTAGGCCTTCATGAGCAAGGTATTATAGAGCCCATCCAAGCTAAAGAACATTTGTATCCACAAGGTCTTGGATGTACTACTCATGACTCATAATTCAAAAATGTTGGTACAACCTCTAGACGTCCTCAACAAGCCTTTTCCAAAAGACATGTCGGCTCTTCTCATCGCCCTACCAGATCATATGTCGCCATCCCTCCTCCTCTATCATATCACCTCAAAACAACTGTCCATCTTCCTCCTTCATCCGCTCCATCCATATTGGGTCCTTATGTCCCCTCATCCCCCATCCCATATCCTCCAAGTCCTAAGTCTATTTTGGGCCCTTATATCCCAAAATCACCTCCTCCATCTCATCCTATCCATCCTTTCATCCATCCATCACCTATCCATGTCGCCCATCATAACTATCCCACTCTCATGTTCCCTAATCAGGATCAACAAAGGCACGTACCTGTACATCATCCATCCACATATCATCCTAAAAATCCTACCTCCATCCCTCCATTCATGTGTCCTCCACATCATCCATCCATTCACACCCATCCCATTGCTACTAAAAGCACTTTGGATGTTAAAGGAAAAATGCATAAATCTAAGCGTCCATATGAATTTACAGCTCCCCATGTCCCCTCTAAAATACACGGTGAAGAGAAGAAAAATCTAAATCTAAATAAAATCTGTAGGCCACAAAGGCCCACCAAAGCAAAGATCAAAATTATGTGGATCCCAAAGAAAAAAGATGCAATGCCATCACATGAAAAATCAGTAAGAACATCCAAAGCCGCTAATCCACAAGCTAATCATACACCCCTTTCATCTCCTACGTCTGTCTTGGGTCCCTATGTCCCGAAATTCACCATTCCATCTCCTCCATTATCCCCACATTCTCCATCCCTTAATCCTCTTATTTTTTCACATCCACCACCACATGTGCCAATGTTGATCCTGAACGCATCTCCCCATCACATATCCACCCCATCATTCCATCCATACCCTTTGCAGCATCCCATCCATTATCCCATGTATCTCCCCTCTCAAATCCCCTTAATTCATCCTCTTGCATAAGGTTGTACCAACATCCAATAGTCGGTTTGAACATGGGCTCTTACTACCTAGTATGGAACTTGATGCTTGAGTCCTCCATCCATATCCTTATCACTTGTCTTCTAAATCCCCTTATCAACATCCCTATCCTTACCCATTTTCATCCCCTTGCTATCCACAAAAATCCAAAAAAAAAAAGTCCAAAAATCCAAAAAAAAGTTTAAAAATCCACAAAAAAGTCCAAAAATCCAAAAAAGAAAAGAAAAGAGAAATAATCCATCCAATGGTGAAAACTTGGCAAAAAAGCACCTTGGATAAGTACCATGATGAAAACCTAGCAAACAGGCGTCATGCGTAAATCCCCATCTGCACTTGGGGGCAACTTCCTGATATGCATTCCCTCCATCCGCTATGCTTCTAGCTATGCACCCGTCTTCCTGTTATCTGTCCTCTTCATAAATCCCTCCATCCCTCCTATTTTCCACATCCTACCATCATATCCCATTTATCTCCCATTCCCTCCATCCTTCTTGTGATCTTGATCAAAATTGGGGCACCTATCTATGCATTCTTTGGACACCTATTGATATACATTCCCTTCATCCATGCTCTATCATATTCCTTAGTCACCCATCCTATCCTCCTTCAGTTATCTCCTTTATCTTATTATCCACTCGTCTTACGGCCCTCATGCCTCATCATATATGACATATCTAGAGTGGGGGCATATGCTTCCTTTGTGACATAGTCCTTGGAGAAATCATCTATCATAACAGCATCCCTTCCATCTGCCCATCCTTGTCTTCGTATCCCTCTATCCTAGCATCCCTTTCATCTCCCAATCCTTTTGTCCCTATCCATCTATCATAGCATCCCTTCCATCTCCCCATCTATCCTAGCATCCCTTCCATCTCTCCATCTATCCTAGCATCTCTTTCATCTCCCAATCCTTATATTCCTATCCATCCAAACAATCCCTCCCATCCCCATCCCTATATCTCTATCCATTCTTTCCTCTTTATCCTCATCCCATCTCATCCCATCTCACAATCCCTTGTCATTGGTATCTGGCTATAGGCCTCCCCCCCATGCAACCTAATGCCATTTATCTCATCATCATCACCCTTGCTTCTCTTGCACATCTTTCCAATCCCCTATCACTTTTCATCCCTCATCTATCTATCATATCATCCTCCCAAGTCATTTTATTGCTTTGGATAACTATTCCATCCCTGAGCTTTATATGATCGTCATCATCCTATCCAATCCAATAGGTCTATTCTATCTTGTCGTATCAGTCCCATCTTTTTATCTACTTATCCTATCATCATCCATCATCCTTTATCCATTGTTTGCCTTCGATCTTGTCGAACTACGTTGCCCCTGCACTTTCACGTAGGCAAGGCTGATCGTACGATCTGCCCCCGGGGCATTTTTGGATCAAATTGTTTTGGTCCTCCATCCTCTCGTCTCCACTTGTCCCTTTTTGCTTTTGTCCATGGTCTTTTTGTCAAACTACGTCACCCCTGCGCTTTCACATAGGCAAGGTCGATCATTTGATCCGCCCTCGGGGTTCCATCGATCATCGATCTATATTGTCCACTTTTCTCCTGTTCTCCATCCTATTTTGGTCATCCATTGAAATCTCCATCATGGTCAGTCGTTAGCCTTTTATCGAACTACGAGGGCTTTGCGCTTTTATGTAGGCAAGGCTAATCTTTGATCGGCCCCTGAGCCCCTACATCTTTAGGGTGTGTCAGTCTCATGTCTTGTCTCCCTGGTGTCGTGTCATCACGATATGCCCTTATCTAGCTGGTTCTTAACAAACAAGACCCACTTGTATCAACAAATCCAATCAGTTTTGAATATCTTACGTCATATCAATTTTTTTAGCTTAGTATCCATCATCGGTCTCAACAGGATGCATCCTTCCTAACAGACCTTATCAATCCCATCCCTCCCCTTGATCCTATGGCAAAGGACGTTTGAAACTGATTGTGATATTTTGATACTTTTGGATTTTGTTTATCCCTATCATCACTTGTCAAGGCCACCATGATCCATCATATTATGGTGTGTTTTGATTAGTCAACATAGGGGCATATCTTGCTTTTTTGTTTGATTGTGTCTTCTTGGTTGTCCCACGTAGTACCCACCAAGATCCCCGAGGTCTTGTGTTATGCTGGGACATCCTTTTGTGCTTTTGGTTATCTCAATACCTAGCCCGACCAAGGTCTTTGTGACTTTGGGGTGTTGGGGTATCCTTCTTGTCTGTTGTGTTTGTTTTATGCATTAGACACTAATTCGCCTTGGTTCCACATACCCTGGCACTTGGTGTCTTATGCTATAGCAAAAATCAGTGCTCTGAAAATGGAAAATTACATTAGGATTGCATTTCATTCTCCATTCCATCATTTTGCATATATCCCCCATCCTCTTATATATCACAATCCCCCCATCCATTCATCCTTCCTCCTTATCTCCCATCTCTATCCAACCACCATCCATTCCATTTCGCCGAATTATCTAATCATATCCTTGGTCTTGTTCCTAGTCTTGTTACCAGTCTTGACCCATCATCATCATCATCCATTAGTATCCTTCCCTATCCCTTTAGTGTTGTTTTGGAATGTATCCTTCCCTCATCAACAACACTTTCATCATTCTCCATTAGTATCATTCCCTATCCCTTTGGTGTTGTTTTGGGATGTATCCTTCCCTCATCAATAGCACTTTCATCATCATAATCGGGAGGTATTCTTCCCTATCCTTTAGTGGTGTTTTGGGATGTATCATTCCCTCATCAATACCACTCAGTGGGATGTATCCTTCCCTACCCTCGTATTGTTTTGAGATCCTTAATTCCCTCATTGACCACACTCCATCCATCATCAACCCATTTTGGCTTGTACCTTGACTGGGGCACCATCACCTTTTGTCCTCAAATCCATTTGTGCTTCATCCATTTCCATATCACTTACTCTCTTACCCATCACTTTGCATCATCTTCCTCATCTCCCCTTGCATCACATCATCTATTTCGAGAGCACACACGTGTTCTCTTGAACCCACATGTCCTCTCGAGGGGGCATCCTCAATCCCTACTTTTCATCTTCACCCCCATCATCTTCCTTCCTAGTCATCCCTTTGATGACTGGGGCATCTTTTCCAATCTAACCATCTCCTTCTGGGTTCTATATTTTAATATTCTTTGAAATGATGCTACTTCGTAACACCATCTCAAAGAGGGGAAAAATGTAGACATCCAAATTTGGACACTTAATTTATCCAAATTTATCACTTTTCGCCTAAACATCCTCTTATCCGAGTTAATTAAGTAATATTACTATTATTTAATTAATATCTTTAATTCTGCAAATCCCTAAGGTATTTAATTAATAATTAAATACCTTACCCTCCTTAATCCTCTTTTCATCAAATAAATTAAATAAATATTACATTTATTTAATTCCTCACATGTCATTTTCATCTAATCCTAATCCATCTCCTAATTTCTTCATTAGATGTGCACATGCCTAATCCTTGATTAGGATGTGTCACATCCTCCAACTTTACAAGTTGGCTTCTAATCCTCATTTATCTTCTAATTATTGATTAATTAAGCCTAATCATTCTCCAAGGAATTTTTAATTCCTTTTTATTCTTTCTAGATTCCCCTCTTTTATATGTGAATTTTTAATTCACATTCCATCCTTCCAAGGCTTCTAGAACCTTAGACTTGTCACAATCTCCACATGTGACCAACCTTGGACTTGTCACAATCTCCACATGTGACCAAGTCCCACCTTTTTGGAGCCCATCTTTTATCTTTTAGACTTTCCTAGGAATGTGAATTTTTAATTCACCTTTATATCCCCAACCACCTTTCCTTTTCCTATGTAGATTTTTGAGGAATTCCAAAATTCCTCAAATGTCCCTTTCACTCCCACTTGGGGACAAGGAATCCCTTTTTGAGGAAATCTCCTCACTCCCCAAGGTGCATATCCTTTTTCCACCTCATGTACCTTCTTGACACCTCATTTACACCTCATATCCCTTGTCCACTTCACCCTCCACATGTCAAGATGTGAGGGCTTGTGGGTTCTCAACCCACCATAGCCCTTCATCTTGGCCTTGTTGGAGCAATCTTGACCGTTGAATTCTCTAGAGAATTCAAATTCTCCTATAAATACCCCCTCCTCATGGGCATTTTCAACACTTTAGATTGGAGCAACTACATGCTGTCCATTTGAATCCTCAATCCTTTGCCATCATCTAGCCATCTTTGTTAATCATTTGAACCTCCAATCTTGCATTTAGACATTCAAGCAATCATCTAAGGAGCACACAACCAATCCAAGCAAGGGCCAATCAAAGAGGGTATCAACAACAAGGGAGGTAAAATTGTTTGTGTTTCATCTTATTTACATTCCTTTTCATTGTATCACTCTTTTGGCTAATCTTGAGGTGTCCTTGGTATTTTGTCATTCACATTTCTTAGTTGTTTTGCACATTTAGAATAGGATAAATTCCAAAGTATACAACAGCTTTGAAGAAGTAGGAGGGAAACCCTATTATTAATGAAGAATTCTTGACAGAGTAGCTACAACAAAAGGTAAATGAGCAAAAGACAAAATGCTACAATATTGTCACTAGAGGATAAAATAGGGATAACGACAAAGTTGTATTTTAAATTGTAAAGTATTGTGGGGTGGGTAGAACCCTAACTTGTAATGAATCTTGGCCACACAATGCAAACTAGTCTTGGCCATTAATTCTACCTTTTGGGCACTATAAATAGGGTGTCTCCTCTCATTTTCAAGGGAGAGTTGAGTTGTTGTAATGACATGTTGCAAATTTTTTAATGAAAATACATTGACTTTGGTGCATTTTCTGAGTTTCTCTTTATGTTTCATGATTCAATCTCCCATAGTTAGATGTTTTAGTTAGATTTACATTGCTGTTTTGGTTGGTTTTAGATTTCTTAGATAGATTTGGTAATGTTGTTCTATGGTTATGAAATTTTTTGCTATGTAGATGCCTTTCCAGTCCATACTTTTTGCTATTTGTTGCTGGTAAATGGTTGTGTAAAGTTAGTTTGGGCTAAAAATTGAAGCTACTTTAAAATTTTATCTTTATTCATGCATGTATATGGTGTATGAATGGTAAAATATCTGTAGACCTTGGAAGATATCACATATTTTATGATATTGTAGGTTTCTTGGTTAAGTGGAATCCTGTTTGAAGGAAGTTGTCCATAATAAAGCCTCCATGGTCACTATTCATAGTTAGTTGAAGATCTAGGAAACTCTCCTCTTCCCTACTCCTTTTCCTTTTTTTGGAAATAACCTATACTAAGGTTCATTTCACATTATAGAGCCAAAAATTAAGAAAACATTGGAGTTTAAGATTGTTGTTCGAACTTGCAGCAAAATACATATTAATTTACATCCCAGGAACTTCAATTCATAAGATCCACTTCATGTCTAGCTATGTAAGTCTTCCCTGTGATTACCAACAAAATCACATCAAATATCAACTGGGGAATTCCATGCAAGTCATGACCTGACACCCGAGAGACCTTGGGGTGATTTTCAACAACTTAATATTGGAAATCTCCTTTCAAGAGAGGTAGTGCATCCACATACTTCCTATGTTGATAAAGTGTGTGAAAATGCCCATCAACACATACCGGTCTTGCCTTATTCCTTACTACTTCTCCACTTTCATTCAGTTTGTTCTAGAACACCCATTTTGAGCCAATCACATTTTTTTTCACATGTCTAGGGACTATTTCCCATGTCTGATTCTTTTCTATCTATTGTAGTTCCTATTTCATAGCTCTCATCCAACTTTCATCTTTACATGCTTCTTTTATAGATTTAGGTTCTGTTTTAGAAAGTAAACACACATTTACCTCAGTTGCAACTCTGCTTCTTGTCTTCACACCTTCACTCTTTTCTACTATTATTTGATCTTTCAGATGATTATTTTGTACATATTTAGGGAACCTAGTAGTAGGTTTCGGTTCATTCTCTTTTTCTTCTTCTTCCACTTGTTCTTATTCTTCTTTCTCTTCTTCTTTTTCCTTCTCATTATTTTCTTCAGGTATATGTTCGTAGATAGGATCATCAGGTTCAACTTCATTTATCTTAATAGGTCTGCATATGTCTTCATCAACCTTCACATTAGCACTTTCAATGATCTTTCTCAATCTTTTGTTAAAGCATCTGTATGCCTTGCTAGTAGTAGAGTATCCAAGAAATATTCCTTCATCACAAATAGCATCAAACTTTCCATTATTTTCATCATCTCTTTTAATGTAGCATCTACTTCCAAATACCTTAAAATATTTCACAGTAGGAGTCTTACCAGTCTATAACTCAAAAGGTGTCTTTGTGTTGTTGTGTCTGATTTGAACTCTATTAAGAACATAAAAAACAATATGTATCACTTCTCTCCAATATACATCCAGTACATTAGACTCTTTCATCATAGTTCTAGCAGCTTCCTGAACTATCCTATTTTTCCTTTTAACTACTCCATTATGTTGAGGGGTTCTTGGAGCAAAAAAATTTCTTTTTATGTTGTGCTCCTCACATAATGCATTAAATTCACCAAAAGTGAATTCACCACCTCTATCAGATCTCAAACACTTGATTTTCAAATTTATGTCATTTTCCACTCTTGCTTTGAATACCTTAAACCTATCCAGTGCTTGATTCTTTTCTTTGAGAAAAGAAACCCATGTCATTCGAGTGTAACCATCAATAAGCAACATGAAATATCTGTCACCATTCAGACTTCCAGTATTAGTCAGACCACAAAGATCAGTATGTACTAATTCCAACATTTTGGTAGTAGAATGTTCCTTTCCTTTAAAGCTACATCTTCTCTACTTCCCCAATTGACAAGTTCTATAGATGGCATTAGCGGGCCTTGTGATTCTAGGAAACCCTCAAACAATCTCCTTTGCACTGATCTTGACTAGGTTATCAAAGTTCACATCTCCCATAATCCAGTGCCATAACCAACTTTCACTAATTTGAGATACAAGACAATGACCATCAACTCCTTTCAACTGATAGATGTTTCCATGAGTTCTTTTTCTAGTAGCAATCATATCTCCATTACCAGATCCTTTCTTGATTTCATAGGTATTGTTTTGAAACACAAGTTTAAAGCCATTTCTACACATCTGTCCAACACTTAGAAGGTTATGTCTCAAACCCTTCACATAATACACATCATTAGTACTATACACTCCATCAAAACTAATTGAAACTTTTCCACATATCTTAGCCCCTGTATCATCACCAAACATAACTAAACCACCATCATACCTCTCGAGTTTAGTGAACTTACTCTTATCTCCGGTCATGTAATTTGAACATCCACTATCAATTACCCAATAGTCTTCATCCTGCCTTGCATGAAAAGCAGTAACCAAAGTACCTTCCATCCTATTCTTCTTAACCTCCAGAGCCTTCTTAATTACACATTTTCTAGGGTTAGTGTCTATACAAATTTACTTTCCAAAGCTAAGAATAAGAATTCACTATCATCAACTTCATTGCTAGATTCATCATTAGAAATACCCTCCTCTTCCTTAACATAGTACAACTTCTAATACTTCTTATCCTTCCTATCCTTATCTTTATAATCCTTTTTATTCTTATGTGTAGCCCTATTGAAAAATATTGAAGCATAATGACCAATATTACCACAACTAAAGAATTTAAAGGGCAACAAACCTTTATACTTTCTAGTACCTTTCTTCAACTTCTTGATGAAGTTAGCTTCCAACTCATCAACACCATCACTATCCGGTTCGTCCTCAATCATCATTGCTTTAAATTCCATTTCTGTCTTTTCTTCTATATTGTTATCTTTCCAAAACTTTCTGAATTCAAATGATTGCAAGGTGTCGAACAAGTGTTCCAAGGTGTACTTCTTAGGATCATACATTTCTTCAATCACAATTTTTTTTATCACTATAGTAGTTTGGTAGAGTGATCAGGATCTTCTCAATTATGTCTTCATCTCATAGCTTTCCTCCTTGATTTCTAACTTCATTTATAGTTTGTTCAACCCTACGAAAGAAACTTGTAAATTCTTCACCATCTTCCATCTTCAGGTTCACAAATCTACGCTTTACCACCAGTCTCTTTGTCAATTTCACTTTTTCATTTCCTTCATACATATCTTCCAACTTCTTCCAGACATCATATGCAGTATCCAAAGAATTAACCTTAATTCACTCATTTTTAGACAAACCAATGCAAATCACATACTTTTCCTTCTCATTTTATTTATAAGTAGAGATCTCATTTGCATAATTAACACCACTAGACATAAGTGTATACTTGTTCTCAATAGCCTTCCAGGTCTTGAAACCAAGAGAGATAAGATATCCTCTCATCTAAACCTTCCAATATTTATAGTTAGTCCCATCAAACATAGGGATCACTAGTTTGTGTGCCATCAAATCTTCCTTAAGTGGTTAAGATCTACACAAGGAACTGCAAGCTCTGATACCAATTGTTAAACATGCGCAAGAAAACTGAGAGGGGGGATGAATCAGTTGTCACACAAATTCAAGCTTAAATATTTATTACTTATAAAATATTCAACCACACTATTCTATTATTAAATATAAGGATGAAACAAAAATAACAGAAAGTAAATCAACACAATGAACACCCAATTTTTACTTGGAAAACCTAATAAGGGAAAAACCACGGTGAGGGTTAACTCACAATATAAAGATTATAAACTGAATACAAAGGATCACTGCCAAGGGATCACTACCCAAAAGAGGACTCACTGCCAAAGTACAAAGGCTCACTGCCTACAAAGGAATCACTGTCCAACAAGGAGGCTCACTGCCTACAGATACAAAAGAGAACAAAAGATCCACCACTGCAATTAAAGCACATTCGCATGATTACACAAACCTTCAGTTCACTACCTTGAACAAATTGAAAAACTACTATCACAACTGACTCACACACACTTCTGCTCTTATGATTTGTGGCACAATTTCATCACTTTGCATTTCACTATCATACATCTCTTCACAATTCGACTTGCTTTTATACTATTCTCAACCTTAGAAACATTTACCAAGGTTGGCCACAATACATCATTTCATAAATTCAAATTAGGTTGGAAACTCTAAATTCCCATGGTGGAAAGGAATAAGAGTGGATAAATAAAACATATAACCAAGAAAAATAATATTCTTGAACATTCTACACACTTTCTTAATCAAATTTTATTCCTCGAATAAAGTGTAGACACTAGGTCAACCATACCTAATGAAATCACAAATAATCATTGATGTATGCGCTTCCCAACTAGAAGATGACACATAGATGCCACAACACACTTCCTTGAGCATGAGAATACATCTCAGAACCTTCCAAATACATCCGCAACAAGAACAATAGGCTTCAATCACTGAATTTCTTTCATCAGACAATTTAGATTGTGTAGACACACAAAAATACTGAAACATGATTTCTGAATTTTTAGACATAAAACCTCTTCGCTAGAGCATAGGAAAGACCTTCACTTTGAGCATATTCCAGATCCACAAGATCTGAAACAAAATAGAGAAAATGAAGAGCAACAATATTTCTCCCAGTCCACAGAATACTGACTCTGTCGGTAGAACACACATATTGGTGAACACAACTTTCACGTACCATATCACCAAAGGATGAAACTGAGCATATATCACCACTAAATCACCTTTATTAAATATTCAGGTCTACACAAGCATAGGATCAACACAGGAGAAATGCATAGCACATATCAAAGCACAATCTGAATACATTCCTTCTTCTCACTTCACTTCTATATTCATTTTCTCAAAAGCACTTGGAAGCTCATCAACATAACACATCTGCAGCTATATAGGATAGTTCCATGTACACACAACATCTCACCAGCATCTCAACCATACATGTACAATATGCAACATACTAAACTATGTTGACATCAATGACAACATCACCAAACTAGCTCATACTTGCAACAACATGACCTACTTTATGTTGTATGGAAATCACATTTGCAGTCTAATATGTTATGTTTTCATAATTAGTATTGCATGGAAGTCTAGCCACTAGCTAAAACCTTTTCCATCTTGATTGATTTAGGTAGCATGTATATCTTCATTAACCAAGAGAAGGCATTGGATCTAAATTTATTTTTTTGATAAGTAAAAGAGTTTGGTTTGGTACAGGTAGGTGCTAAATTAGGTGCACTTTGCACCCCCTTTGGTGCCCCAAATAGATTACATTTATGGTTGAAAGTCGACGCTAAATTCGGTGTTGACTATGAATCTAAAGTTGGCATTAAATACGGTGCTAAAGTCGGCATTAACTACGACGACTATAGCACCAACTAATGAATCAAAAACAAAAAAATTAAAAATTCCCGCTTGTGTTAAAACATACCACACAACAAAAAAAAACAAAACAAAACTTTCATACCACAAAATTGATGAATATAATTTGCAAGAAAATTAAAAAAGGGGTAGGGTTTGAAATATCCTCAACCAAATATGTTGGATAGGCTTCACCTCTCAAATAAATGGGAAATTGTATTATTTAATTTCTTACATGCTTTAATGATTAGCAAAAATGTTTGCTTGTAAATTTGCTGGTTTTGGCTCCAAAAAAGAAAACCCTCGAGGATCTGCAAGTGCAATGTTCACATGCACTTACCAATACGTTCTCAAACCTCCGCATTTCATAGGCTCACAAGAGATTGGTCGAAACTTTCTTTCGCTTAATCACTTGGGTGGATTATACATTTGCTACCAAAAAAGATAGAGGTCAGTATATAGGTGTACATTTCAAAATTTTTCGATGTTATTTAGGTTTTCAATTTAAGATGGAGGGTTTTAATGATAATTGGTAGAAATTAGGTCGGAAGGGAATATGTGATTTTAGATTTTTGTTTTATTTTTTAAAATAACAGATTTGTAATATAACTGCAATTTACCTTGTTTCATTATCATCTATTTTTGAAAGGTCTATGGGATTATTTGCTTTTTCAGATGATTAGGTTATTTTGAAGTTTTCATGTTTGTTTTGACATAGAGTGAAAAAGGATTAGGGCTCTTCTTCATTTTTTTATAAGGGGTTTTGAATGGAATTTTGTCGTAGCAATTTTGATAAGCTAGACTAAATTGGACTTAATGTATTGAATTTCTTGTGTGATCCAGGCTTTGGTTGATTTGTATTGTTTGGTGGTCTTATTTTTGCATTATTCATTCAATCATAGGGTTTGAAATCTCAAGAGATATCTCCTAGGAATTTAAATCCAGAAAGAGATTCATTCAAGGTAAATCTTGCTCATTAATCGCTTGTTTCTTTTAAATCACCCATTTCTTTTAATTTCTTTGATTGGTGGCTTGCTTTCATACCAAAAAACAAAACTTTCATACTACAAACTGGATGAAAAATTTCATACCTGGCAGTGTGTACTTCATTTTCCTCCATAGACTGGATGAAAATAATTTGCCCTACGTCACCTCAAAATGTCAAGAAATAGAGGGAAGGGAGCAGACTCTGTCCAAAATGAGGTAATTCATTGTCAATTTATAGATTTGTAAATGTTTCCATTGTTTCTTTGATTTTTAGTTTTTAGTTTTTTATTTCTAAATTTAAAAGAAGAAAATTATTATATATATATATATATATATAGGGAAATGAGACTGACAAAGATAAAGAGGCATTGGCTTCCATATTGGGGGTAGAGGAAGTGAACAAATTGGATGGCGTGGAATTGACAATGCTTGCCAGATACATAGAAAAATGATCTAGTAAAGCATCTGAAACATTGCAACCAAATCAACCGTGTCAAAGGGAATCAATTGATTCCCCGACTAGTCCTGGAACGAGCAAAATATCCAAGAGGAAATCAATAACAATAAACTCTAAGAATGTGGAACAAGGAGTAGAGACTTCCAATGTCTCAACCACTCTTGGGACATAGAATTCTTCCACCACACCATTTTTTGTATCTTGCATTGGTAGCTACAATACCAAGATAGAATATGATGTGGTTTTAGGGGAAGTCCAAATGACAGATGCTAGAAAAATGTTTGTGAATAGGTTGAAGGAATCATGCCTTCAACGGTTCAAAGACCATCTACATTTTCCATTCTCAAAGATACCCATGCACTTGCAAAAAGCAGTTATCCATGACATGGAGATTGAATTTGGCATAGGTTGGTTTGTAAAGAAGATAAAGCTATGAATGTCTCAAAACTACAAGAGATTTCAGTGCAACCAAACAAAGAAGATACAAAAACTCCCTCCCAAGCTAAGGCTCAAAAAAATTAAAATTGATGTAAGTGTGAAAGTATGGAAAGAGCTTGTAAAAGCATATGAGAAGTCTGATGCACGGAGGAAGTTCGGTGAGGAGAGTATGCATGTATTTTAATTTTCTCATAATATTATATTGAATTTATTAAACGATTTTTAAATTTTATTTGTGCATAGTTAAATTGAATTAATAGTATATGTTTCAGGACAAGGCCTCCAACACTAGGCTTGAAAAAATTCATGCCACACATCACAGTGGCCATAAAGGTTTACATGCCTTGATCTGTACATTTGTAAGTATATTTAATATGTTAAATGATATTTTTTTTATTTCCTAGGAAAAAGTAAATGGTTGCATATTAATTAGTTTAACTAGTCCATGTGCCATGTTTTGATAGGACGAGAAATATGGCCGACATCCAACACAATTTGAAAAGGAAATGTTATAAAGTAAAAAGTGGACCGATTTTGTAATCTAGATGGAGAACGAGGTATCAATAGTTGACTTTCAATAACTGAGTTGGATATTTTTGTGTTAATATATGTCAATTTTCATTTCTTTTGTTGAGTTGTTTATTGATCTGTAGGATGAATTCTAAAGTTCTTGTCTGTTGGCCCTAGATCCCACTCAATTGTTCCATTATTTCACGTTGAGGAGAAAAATATTGTTTTCCTTAAAGGGCAGTGGGTGACATTCATGCCTTATTTTCATCACATCTTTTAATTAATGACCATGGTATTTTAATATCTCTTAAGTGTCCTCATTTAAGTTATGAGTTGTATCATTTGAGTAACTTAGTCCCATGTTGATTTGATTTATCTTCTTTTCTCTCAAACATGGTATCTCAAGGAGTGCTTCCTTGGTATCTCAAAGAGTGCTTCCTTGAATTCATGTTTCCATTCTACTAAGTGATCCACATGCATCTTTGTCATACTTCCTCATGATGATGCCATTCTTTTAACATGTAAGAATGTTTTGATGCATATTGGTAGGCATCCTATAGATCTAACACATCCTTGTAAAACTCCTTTTGCAGCAAGGTCAAGTCATCATGGATTACTAATGCATATTCCATGAAATCACCTATGTCATACCTTGTAGCCTTGTAGTATTCCACTTGATGTTTCAAGTGATCAATTTCCTTCTTATTCCCTTCCATTTCTCATGTCATTTTAAGGATGTTTGATTCATTTTCTTGTGTTGTGGTGACCCTAGTCGTAGCCCTAGCCACTAGATCCATATCATCTACATCCATTACCATTGCTTCCATGGCTTCATTAAATCTTAAGAGTATAGTATGACATGCAACTTCTTGATCAACAACATGTTAGGTACATGCTTGGGAAAACTATGGGGTGCCTTTACGGTGCCATAGATCTTCCTATATGTTAACAAATCATATAGGGAGTAATATTTTAGGTCCTCCAAGATTCTAATCATGTCTTCAGACAACCTAGGGAACCTTTTCTCAAATAATAGCTCATGCAAGGGAGCAAATAATTGATCATAGATGTGCTTATATTTGGATGAATATTTGTACTCCCATTGGTCCTAGCAATAAACATGGACAAAATGACATGGGATGATCCATGTCCTATTCATCCCAAAATAATTTATTAGTTGCACAAATAATATAACACAAGTAAGAGGTTGTATAGAATTTTGGCTTTGAGCCCATTGGAGGAGACTCAAATCTCATTATTTCATTGCACAAAGTGAGTGAAAAAACAACTACCTAGTTTAAAATTGGCCCTTATTTAAGAAACATATGTAGTAATGAGACTTAGGATTCTTGAAAATGAGAAGCATCCTTCTCCCCATACAACCTGCTAACTAGGGGGCCACTATGTTTTTTACTGAACCCTTGAGGCCGATGGAAGGATACCATTTAGTGTTCCTAGAAGTTTATTGTCTAACTCCTCCTCTTGAGGTTTAGGCTATGTTTCAAGCTTGAAAACAAGGCACTTTTGTTGTAACATCCACTTCTAGGACCCATGGGTGATGTGGGACAAAGTTCTCATGCCATGGTAACTTTAATAAATGTCATACATGACCAAATTGGATTTAAACAATGCTAAATATATATCCTGTTAATATGACCTAAAGCCTCGAGAATGTGTGCCCAAATTCTAGATAAACCCCACACCTATGGAAGATGAACGGCCACTTTACATGGAAAAGTAATAAAGTATCTTGTGTGGGTCAAGTAGACCAAATAATCCATGAATGTACCAATAAAAAACCTCCATGATGCCTCAACATGCGTGCAAGGGTGATATGTCATCTCTATCATGCATCAACATATGTGCCAATTCCAAATCAGGTCCCACGTGTGATGATGAGAAGGTCGATCTATGTCAAAAAGTGATGAACGAACATGTGGGAGCCAATGGCGACCATGTGCTCCATGAATTAATCTAATATAATTTGCAGTAGAAACTTATACATAATATGTCTATGTCTTAAGAAAATAGGCATCACAATATATCACCATGGATCTTGTAATGATTCTATTGCTCATAAAAATAGTAAATCACATTCACTGTATACATAATCTCTAGTTAAAAGATCAATATACTTGATCTAATCTCTAGTTAAAATCATAATAAAATTTGACTTTTAACATTGACTCTAAAATACGGGGACATATAGACTAGTTAATTCTCAAAGAACCTTTGAAGTATATTAAAGTGCCAAAATGTCCTAGAAAAATATCCATTTCTGAAATATAGGAGAAGATATATAGACCAGTTAACTCTCAAAGGATCTTTGAGGAAAACATAATAATATATAGCACATTAGAATGTAGATAAGGCCAAAGATATAAACTCCATTTTATTTTACGTAATGGAACAATGATATCTACATTCCTATTTGAAAAGAAAATTTATCCAGAAAGCCTACAACAATAGAAATAAAAGAAGAACGCCAACTTGTCAAGTAGTCTACATAATAATAAACACTCATAAACAAAATTCTTGGAGCGCAACCAACTACTAATAAAAAATGCTCATATAGATTAACAAAGGAATACACTAGAAGTCAGGGAAAACTATACAATTTAAATATTCTTCTCTTCCAATGTTGCAAATGCAGGTAGTAATTTACACATATTTTCCCCAATACTTAAGAGGTGAATGAGATTTTTGAACTATCTATAAAGAAAAAAATACGCTCCTAATTATATCATTAATTTTTACATGAAACTCAGGTAAAAATCCAAGTGGTTTCTTTGATAGAATTAGCTAACCTTATAGAACATTCACATTATTTAATTATTATAAACAACCAAAAGATGAATTGATATAGAAAACCCTCACTATTTCATACTAACTCATCACTTGGCGTAGCTAACCAACCACTTAATTTGTCCATCTAATTTAAAAAAGGCAGAAATTCTTGTCTTCCAAGTTAAAAAAAATCCATAAATAAAGAAATCAATAGTTAAAAACCTGCAATCTGATCTGATCAACATAGAGAAGTTTTTAATACTAGACTTCTTAACATTCAAAAGATAAATGGAATATCCTCAAAACCCAATAGAGCTATCTAAAAAAGATAACTAAAAATACAAACATGCTCCCACAAATAATGGCCTAATGGATGGTTGTCATAGAAGTCAAACTACCGAAGTAATAACATTGATGAAGTTAACATATATGCATCATTTACATAAATAGTTGAACCATTTATGTGCATGAATAAATAGTAGAAGGATGTAGATGAACTCAATTCATCAGACTTTATGCCTCTTAGCAAGCATTCCTCTTGAATCTCTAATATTAGGTGCCTGAGACTTCCCTGTAGCTTTTACCTTTCGTCGCTGCCTTTCCTCTTCATTGTTAGACTTGTCTCCTTTTTCCTTATCTTCATTTATGGCTTCAACTTCTAATTCATCCCATGTTTTACCTTCCTCATCTTTAGAATCTTCTTCTTCTTCTTCGTCCTCATCTGACTCCACAAGGGATTCATCTTCTAAACCTTCCTCATCTGATTCTGATTCTACATCAAAGGGTTCATATCCTTGATCTAACTCTTTTGAATTATCAGAATTGGAATCACTAGCTTCCATATTCAAAAATTCCCAACCGCCATCTTCAATAAATTTATTTGGATCATGAATAATAGTCTTCAAAATTGGCCGCCAGTTCAAGTTCATTCTACTTTCATAATACTTTATATCCATGGAGTTAAACCATTCCTTGATGCCATCAAGCGGAAATTGAGGAATGGCATCCATAGTACATCTTGCTTGAAGTATTTGAAAACAATAGCTATATCAAATTCCTTTTTCCCAAGTCCTACTCTCTCAAGGTTAACAATCTCAATCTCACTAATAGTGATTACTAAGAAAGGTAACTCCACCAAATCTACCAAAAAATTTACTGTAGGAACAATTAAAGCAGAGGATTTGAAAGGAACTCCATGAAAACCAAGCTCTCTAAAAGGTATATCAAACTCTAGTTCAAAATTTTTTAGATGAGGCCACTCCCATAGCTTTGTTACTCGCTTGAAAAATCCTTGAAACTCTGCATTGATTTTATTTTTCCTGTCCCTCTCTTGTTGTTCTTTCTCAATTTCATGAGGATCATACATTGACCTTCTTGCCCCTCTTAAATTTTGGACCACATCCATTACCTCCACATAAAACTGGACATCCTTGGTCTCTTGGTTCCCACCATGATATGGTTATGCAAATGGAAATGAAGCAAAGTAATCATCTCCTTCTCCACTGGCTGGAAGAATGCATGCTTAATATTTTGATACATGATATCAGCTCTCTCTTCTTCTCTCATGGTTGAATACCGAAATCTATTATGGTGGGCCTCTAGAGTTCCAGTCATCTTTCTTCCTCTTCCACCAAATGTTGGCCTGATCCACAAGTCTGCCAGCCTAATTGGCTTTGTTTTTGAAAGCTGAAGTTTCTCCCGAGTCACCAGTGTAGCTCTCTCTTCCTTTTTAGACTCTTTCATTGATACAAACATCTATTGGATTTAATCATTTTTACCACATGGTTGATGTGCTTTGAATCGTTGGATCTAAAGGAAATTTCCTTAACATAAATATTGCTAGGGAATTTCAATGTTGGCATGTAGATGGCATTAAAGCTGGTACCTAGAACATTGAAAATTATCCTTATATAAGAATTCCTTCCATCTTGTTGGATTATAACACTCTTGATGGTAGCTACATGAAATGGAACCATGAAGCCATATATGGGTACCAAAACAACAACATTTTTTGTATCAACCTGAATCATGAGCTCTCTAGAAACGGGGATATCATCCAAATTTTTGTAGTAAACCATCTCAATGGATGGATTGGAAGAGCCATTTCCATCTCCTATACCATTGACCCCTACAACCAATCTTCTTGTAGTCTCCTCATTCTTTTTCCTTGCAAGTTCTGCTTGGTGTTTTTGGCACTACTCTTCTTTAGCCATCTCCTAATTATCAGATCATAAGGTTGCCTTGGAGATGCCTGATTCTCCTCCATTTACCCCAGCCTTGGGTTTTTGTTTCACTTCCTCATCTTCATCATCGTCATTAAATGAGTATGCAACATCAATGTATACTTTGGAGCTAACCCCAGTTGCATTTTTAGGCCCTTTATCCTTAACACCATAGTGTCAGCAAGGAGCAATGAATAATTCTATGTTTTGGGGTTACTAGTCTGCAACTGGAAATTCTGAAACCCATGTGATACATTAAAAGCTATTCCAACCTTCACAACTTTATTATTTCTTAAATTCAAACTTAAACCAGACTCTTAAAATTTGATCCTTATTCCCGTTTCTGCAAACTTTGTAAGATGAGGCAAAATTTTAGGGCCATCTCTTTGAACTACCTCCATAGCTACCTTATATTAACATACATGAACATGATATTATTATATACATGAAAAGGTCACTTAAAAATAGTATAATCAAAGTATAAAATGTCTTGAAGAACTATTCTCTGTATGCTCAAGTATTGTTGCATGTCATAACTTGCTTACAAATAGAAAAATAAACCATAAATGTAAAACAGAGCTATGCTTCAACCATCCTCATAGTACCATTTATACAAATACATTTAGAGAATGAAGGAAAAAAATAATATTACATCCTAAGATCACAGTGATATTAAGAAATGGAAAGAAAAAAGTAGAGCATAGAGTTCTCATGCCACAGTAACTCTAATAAATGTCATACATGACTAGATTGGATTTAAACAATGCTAAATGTACATCTTGTTAATATGACCTAAAGCCTCGGGAATGTGTGCCCAAATGCTAGATCAACCCCACACCTGTGGAAGATAAAGGGCCACTCCACATAGAAAAGTAATAAAGTATCTTGTGGGTCAAGTAGACCAAATAATCCATCCATGAACTAATAAACAACCTCCATGATGCCTCAACATGTGTGCAAGGGTGCTATGTCATCTCTATCTTGCCTCAACATATGTTCCAATGCCAAATCAAGTCCAATGTGTGGTGATGAGAAGGTCGATCTATGTCAAAAAGTGATGAACAAACATGTGTGAATGAATGGAGACCAATTTCTCCATGAACTAATCTCATTTAATTTGTAGTAGAAACTTATACATAATATGTCAATATCTTAAGAAAATAGGCATCACAATATATCACCATGGATCTTGTAATGATTCTATCGTTCATAAAAATAGTAAATCACATTCACTGTATACCTAATCTCTAGTTAAAAGCTCAATATCCTTGATCTAATCTCTAGTTAAAATCATAATAAAATTTGACTTTTAATATTGACTCTAAAATACGGGGACATATAGACTAGTTAATTCTCAAAGAACCTAAGTTGAAGCATATTATAGTGCCAAAATGTCCTAGAAAAATATCCATTTTTGAAATATATGAGAAGAAGATATATAGACCAGTTAACTCTCAAAGGATCTTCGAGGCAAACATAATCATATATAGAAAAAAATGCATAGTGTTGGCACTTAAGGTTATGTAATAGAATTCACAGTTGATAGTTAAATTGTATAACAATTTTTTTTATGATCTTTACTAATGTTTATTAGAATTGTTGCATGTTTTACATAATTGAAATGACATATTAGATGTAACTTTTTTTAAATTTTATTATGTTATGTTTACTTTGATATGATGTAATATGATTATGGTTTCATTTCATATGTTTTAATATTAGATATATAATAGAAAAATAAATTATTGCATGAAATAAATAATAACTTTTCATTTTAAATGTTTTTTTTTTCAGAACATGGGTCTTCTAGAAGATCAAGATGATCCTCATGATATAGATCCAGATTATGTTGGTTTTGGTACATATCACATGGCAAAGGATGATGATGAGACAGATACAAAAGACACCGAGGCCGATGATGATGATTATGACGACGACGACGACGACGACGACGACGACGATGATGATGATGGTGATGATGATGATGAGGCAGTTGCTTGTAGTAGCCAATGACATTCATGATCATATAGATTGCATCATGGATCATTTCTGATATATCATTATGATGCCTCTTTTCATGGTTACTATCATATGTATCATTTTCACGGCATGTAGTACCATATTATTGAGTTGTATCAATTTGACATGTATCATTTTGACTTATATCATTTGGACATGTATCATCTTGACTTGTATCATTTTGAGTTACATAATTTATCATTTTTACTTATATCATTTGTACATGTATCATTTTGAATTATGTCGACTGTTGGAAATGTATCATTTTGACATGTTATTGATCTACTGGAATTTTTGACTTTCACTTGTTTTAGTTATATATGATGATGATCTTATCAGTATTGTTTTGTCAATTTATATATATTGAAAGTGGTTGATGATTTTTGGATGGATATTTATTATGTATGATGATTTTAATTTATTGCTCAGGATGGATGTTGTCAAATTCAATTAAATTATAGATATTTGACTCACTTGTTTTAATTATAGATGTTGATCATGTTACAATAATTATCTTGGTATTTAATCATATGAGATAAATAATTAAATTATTACTCTATAATCATATGAGTTATTTAAGAGGCATGATATATTTAACTAATTAAATTGAAATAAAACATATTATTTAATTTACTTACTCTATAATCATATGAGTTATTTAAGAGGCATGATGCATTTAACTAATTAAATTGAAATAAAAAATATTAAATTAATAAAGGGAAGTAAAACAAGAAGCATTTTTAGAAGCAAAAAAGGAAGCAACAATGGAAGCCAAACTAGAAGCAAACCAGAAGAAATCTTGGAAGAAAAACTTGGCATTATCTATGAAGCAAAAACAGAAGCAATTCAGCTAGAAAACAAAGAAGTAATAATGGAAGCAATTTTAGAAGCAACAAAAGATGCAATAATAGAAGCCATATTAGAAGCAACAAAAGATGCAAAAATGGAAGCAAAGCTAGATGAAATAAGCGACGTTATATCGGAAGAAAAATTGGAAGCAAAATTGGAAGCAAAATTGGAAGTAAAATTGGAAGCAAAATTAGAAACAAAAATGGAAGAAAAATTGGAAGCAAAACTGGATGCAAACCTGGAAGCAAAACTAGAAGCAAACCTAGAAGCAACACAAGAAGAAAAACCAAAAGCAAAATTGGAAGCCAAACTGGAAGCAACAAAGGATGTCATAATGGAAGAAAAACTAGAAGCAACAAAGGATGTCATAATGGAAGAAAAAATTTCCATCAATTAGAAAGCCAAAAAAGAAGCTATTTTCGATGCCATACCAGAAGCAAAATAGGAAGCATGACTGGGAGCAAAACTAGAAGTAAAAATGGGAGTAGACATGGAAGCAAAACTGGACGCCAAATTGGCTGCTAATTTAGGCACTATTTTTGACATTAAATTGGTTGTAATTCCCGATGCTATTCCCGTTGCTATTCCAAGTGCTAATGGAGGTGCTATTGCTTTTGCTACTTTTTTGGAAAAAAATCTGATGTTAAATCCAGTGCAAAATCTAGCACAAAATCTGGCACAAAAAACAATGCCGAAGAGAACATGTAGTTTGGCTCCGAGTTTTGCGCCAACAGAAGTGTCCAATTCATGAACTCAAATGCACTAAATTTTGGTGCTATTTTAGGGGCTAATTGTTTGTTTTGTTGTAGTGTATTGAAGGGAGTTAGTTATATATGAATATTTAATCTATGATTAGATGAAGCTTATGTATCTATACTTTAGCTTATAAATTTAAACCTAGGACTAGGTTGCCCGTTGAAGGGAATAGATTGTTAAGAAATTTAGGTAAAGTTAATGTGTAAACTAGAAAAGCTCATGTTATACTTGGGGCAGGAGTGTCCATTGAAGGAGTAACTTATGCTTAAGCTTAATTAGTAGAGACACCATTATATTTTGGGAAAAAGGGGAGCAAGTTATTTTTAGGGTTAAAGATTACCCATTGGAGGAAATTACCTAAGCATAGTATACGAATGGTCATAATCCAAACTGAGCTTTAGAAGTGTATGAGAATAAGAAGAATGTCACTCAAAGTATTGGGTGAAAATACTTTGGCCAAAGTAGTGTAAGTTGCCACTATTTACATTGTCAGTTCATTGTTTTCTATTTATGCATTCTAGTTCAGGATTTTCATACTCACAGGGAAGATGAACATATGATTAGGTTCTGGTTTGTATGACACCACTAATCTTAGATAGGAGTTCGTTATGGGGTTTACCAACCAATATATTCATTGAAGGGAAGGGTCATCTTGTCATTTGTGATAGATGTGCAAGGGACCACATTTGAGTCCATGGTTGGCGAAAAAGTGCTTGAGTGATGCTTCTCCTCATTAGTTGGTAGCCAAGGTTTGTGGATGTTTGCACTAGCATTAGGGACAACTAGAGTGTATGCACTAGTGAGTGGAGACATCCAGAATGTATGCACCATTGCGGCGATATCAGGACCAATTTGTATATCTATTGCTAGATGAAGCTCGAAAGAGCTTTGTATGTATCATGTACCCATTGATATGGAAGGATGTAATCATGAATGATAAACTTGAGTTCATTCAATATGAAATCTATGTTATGGAAATATTTGTGAAACTACATTGAAATACAATGGAAGTTTGGAAATAGTGTTATTTCAAATGTGCATGTAATTTTCATTATGGAAATAACTTTTTTTATTACTAAGCTATGACATCTTGGGGTTTTCACTTGAGGTGAAATATTTGGAATTTTACTAAGTAGAACACCAGGCTTGTTACGCCAATCTAGAATACTAGAAGCCTCTGAAAAACTCTATAGATATGGAGATATAAAATGACTCAAAATACTAGTGTTGGAAGTCTGTGAACGTGTACGACTAGAAGATTTAGGATCACCAGATAAAGAAATAATATCCTCAACAAAACCTCTAGCCCACTTGGGAAAAACATGTGTAGGAGATGGTGGTGGTGGTGGAGGTGGCAGTAGTGGCGATAGTGTTGATGGTTTCATGTAAAGTATCCACATGAAGTAAGGTGTCATCATGAGGTGAAGAAGGAAAAGTGGGTAGTGAGGAAGAGGAGGATGATGGAGGATTTATTTGTGTGAAAGACTCATCAAATTAGACATCTCTATGAAAGTGGACATTCCTAGCGATAGGATCAAATAACTTATAAGCTTTCATATCCTCACAATAACCAACAAATATGTATTGTCGACTCTTCCTCTCCATTACCTTACATTCACAATCTAGTATGAATTTCCAAGCTTCACTACAAAATGCTTTGAAGAAGGATACACCATGCTTGATTATGGACCAAGCCTCCTCTAGAGTAAAATTTTGAACTGCCTTGTGTAGAGTGTAGTTTTGAACATAGATGGCACAATTGATTGCTTTAGCCCAAAATGATGGGGCCATAGACCTAGATTGAAGTATAAAATTTTCAATCTCCTTTAATGATCTTTTCTTTCTTTTAGCAACACCATTCTGTTGAGGAGTGTAGGGAATCAAATATTGATGCTGCATACCATGCTCAAAAGAATACTCCATAAAGTCCTAGTTTACATATATCTCCCTATTATTTGTGCATTTATACTGAGTAGAAGAACTTGAATACTTCTCCACACACACCTTGAAGGTCCTGAAAGTGTTGAAGACATCACTTTTGTACTTAAGAAAGTACACCCAAGTGCGATGAGAGTAATCATCAATGAAAGTGAGTACATACTTAGCTCTTAAAAATGAATAAGTTGGAAATTTCATGAGGTCACTATGAACCAAATCAAGTTTAAGGTATTCACAAAATGGGCCTTACCCTTTGGAAAGGGATCCTCATGATGGTTTCCAAGTACACAACCTTTCCAAATTCCCTTTGTGCATGACACCTTAGGGATTCCAAGTACCATATTCTTAGTAATCAACTATTGAAGATACCTATAATTGAGGTGTCCAAACCTCTTGTATTAAAGTATACTCAAAGAGTTAGCATGGGAAATATGTGATGCTCCACAAGATGAATCAAAACAATGAAAACTGTACAACTAAGAGCCATGATCTACTTTTCCTGAAGCAACAATCCTCTCTAGATGGTGTGTAGTTGTCGAATAACTACATCATGTGGGGAAAACTCAACTACCTTTCGATCACCAATATGAAAAATCTAGTGAACTAAAAAGAGATTAGCTAAAATCTTAGGAACATAGAGAACATCTTCAATGCTACCCTTTGTCAGATAAACTATACTTGACCCCATAACTAGAATCTGTGAAGAGTTTCCCATTGAAATATGAGAAGTAGTGCTATCAAAAATAAATGCTAGAATATCTTATGAGTGAGTCATGTGATATGAGGATTTTGAGTCTACTATCCAACTATCCTTGGATGAATCCAAACTATAGCTATAAGGGCATTGTCCCTTAGTAGGTTTTGGAAGATCAATGTTGTGTCTTTGCATGACATCTTCCAAAGATGCAATCCTCTTATGAAAATAATTGTGATCATGATTCTGTAATCCACAAAAAAGTATAATGAATTTTATTTTTAAACTTGTAAACTGTCTTCTTTCCTAACTGTGTAGAGGATGTGGCTTGTGTGTCAACTTGATTCTTCTATTTAGATGATTTCTCATTTCTTGAAGTTGATTCTATCTTAGGTTTATTAGAAGGTTTATTTCCTTTTCCCTTAGATGATTGGACAACTAGTGCTTTATTTTTTGAAGAGGTGATAGCATCCATAGAGATTAATTTAGATTGTTCTCTTGTGAGTATATCACAAAACTATTCAAATTAAGGCATTATATGTGTTGTTCCAAGAGCATCCATGGTAGAGTAAAAGGAAGAAGAAAATATATGAAAGGACTTCTTAACTTTGACAGAATCAAGAAGAAAAACTCTTTTTTTGTTTTTGTTTACAACAAACTTGAAGTATATAAAGCAAAGGCTTAAATTGAACCAAGGAATCTTCAATATAAGAGAAGTTATCATGAGAAAATGTTGTTAATTCAACATCTAATTGTAGAATCTTGAATGCATCAACTTTACAAAAAAGATCTTCAAATTTGTCCCACATTTGCTTAGGAGTTGTACAACTAGAAATGTGAAATTGTAAATTATGGGAAACAAGAACTATTATTCCCATTGCTTCATCTAAATTGTTACGATAAATAAACTACTCAAAATCCCCATTAAATTAAATTTGTTGTCTAGTAACCATTTGCCATAATTCCTTAGATTGAAGTAATTGTTGTACTTTGAATTTGCATGTGTGGAAATTATGTGAAGTTAACAAGTTGATTTTAGGATCCATGATTCCCACACAACAAGGAACTTGAATTGTGCCTTACGAAACCATAAAAAATTGTACTATATCTGAATATAAAAAAAGAACTTTCCAAAATTTTATTTTGAATAAAAAACTAGAATCCTTGCAAAATTCTAATGATTTTTTTAAAAAAGTTTGTCAATTTTTGACAAACGGGGTGAAAGTTATGCCCATTTGAAAAAAGTCCTCCAATTTGCCTTGCTGGTGGTTTTGTGGTCACTGGATGGCGATGACACCACTCGGGTAGAGCCACCCATAAAAACCTAAACCCATTGGAAATATTAAAGTGGTTTAAATTTAAAATGGTGGATTTAAAATGATATGGTGGTTTAAAATTTTTTTATGCTCGCAAGGGTTGGATAAGGGCCTTGCTGGATTGAGGGTGGGAATTGGTGGGGCCAAAGGTCCCGTTGACCCAACATCCTTTCCAATTGGGGAATTCCTATCGACTGATAGGGTTGACACCTTATAGGTGTTAGTACTTGTTAATACTAGGTGTATCATGGGAAGGGGGTCCACATAACCCCCCTCCCCCTCATTAATATATATACTTTAAAAATATTTTCAATAAATTTAAATTTTAGTTGTATGTTTTTTAAATGATTTTTTATTTTTTATTTTTCTTGCAGAATTAGACAACCGTATGACCGTATGACTAGGGAAAATATGGGATTTTTTTTTTCATTTTTTTATAGTGGCCAAAATAGGGAAAATTTTATATGAATCTTCATTTTTTGTCCATCCTAGATCCAATGGTGAGGTAAGTTTTGTCTCAAGAGATCATCTATGAAATTTACTCTACAAAACCCTCATATGAAAGCACAAACAAGGAAACCATTTTGATCCAATTTTCTTATGCCTCAGATCTGCAATAAACCCACCAAATTTGTAAACTCCAAAAGCCCAAATTTATAAATTTCAATACCTACACATGTGTTCCATATCATGTAATAACTTAGATCTTAACTTGCATTGCTATGGATTCAACTTTGTACCAAATCTACTCAAACAAGGGTTATAACAAAACCTGAAAGCTCACACCTCCCATAACCATGAAATCTATGATACCACTTATTAAAAAATAATGCACTAATGCCTAGTTCATTTAATCCATTTCCCACATAACCGCATGAGAGAAAAGCATGCATACAAGCTTACAAAATAACCATAATGCATAGATGAAAATAGACAATCCACAAGTTAACATAAGATATACCCTGGGAAAACCCTCAAGAGGGAAAAACTCAGCCTCCAAAAACATCCATACTCCATCTATTATTTAGCAATAAAATAAAACATGCACTTACAAATTTACCATGAATAATTATAAATCATTGAGCCTCTCCAATGTATCCTCCATGTGTCCAAACATGAATCCACACATCCCATGCTATGCTTCACATATGCACTCTTAAGAAAGACTCAATAATGACAACCCAGTCATCCAACCAACCTTAACCACTAAACATGCGTGCTTTTATAGATATAAGATCACACAAATACAACCAAGTGGTAAGATAAAACTATGTGAACAAAAACCCATTGAACCCTCATTTAATATTGGATATTAGTTTTTCACTTTTTTAAATTCTTCTCCAATATTAGATTATTATCCTATGTATCCCACATATATAATAATAAACCAATGTTATAATACAACATACAATTGGTCCCAAATGATTATCTTATTTTGCTAAAAACACCTCCTAGGTGTACCACAATTAAATAATTGTATAATTACAATAATAGGTGTGGTGCAAGTAGTAGTCAAAGTGACACCCGACTAGAATGGTGTAGGTATGGGCTTACAATCACTCATATGAAATTGATGAAGCAAGTCAATGGCGTAGTTATGCTGGTAAATGGAAATCACCTTAGTAAACTGAAGAACTTGAAGAGAAAGGAAGAGATGCAAAAGCCCAAGATATTTCATGTCAAAGTGTGCCATCAAACTATGCTGAATATCTTGAATCATGGATAAGGAACTACAAGTAAGGATCAAGTAATCAACAGATAAGAATAGTATCAAAACTTCATCTCCATGTCTCTGAATGTAAAGTGTGTGATCCGAATGACAAGTGAAACTAGATGTGAGAAAGAAACCATCAATCTTCTCATACCAAGCCCTAGGGGCTTGTTCAAGACCATATGAAGAACGACATAACCTACAAACAAGTGATGAGTCCTGAACAAAACTTGAAGGCTACTCCATATAGATCTCCTCATGAATATCACTATGTAGAAAGACACTCTTCACATCTATATCATAAACTAGCCATCTTTGTGATGCAATAATAGAAAGAACAAGGCTAACTGAATGCATCTTGGCTATAGGGGAAAATGTTTTAGAGTATCCAATACCCTCAACTTGTGAAAAACCCTTAGCCACAAGATGTGCCTTGTATCTTTTAATAGAAACATTGATTGCATATTTGGTGCATTACACCCACTTGCACTGAACCATCTTTCTTCCCTTAGGAAGAGTAACTAAATCCCATGTATTATTCTTCATCAATGAAGAATACTTCTTTGCCATAGCACTGTCCCAATCTAGAATACCAAAAGCCTCTTAAAAACTCTACAAATATGAAGATATATAAAATGAATCAAAATAATAATGTCAAAAGTTTGTGAATGTGTGTGTCTAGAGGATGTAGGGTTACTAGCTAAAGAAATAGCCTCATCAACAAAACCTCTAGTCCACTTGGGAAAAACACAAGTGTAGGAGGTGGTGGTGGTGGTGGTAGTAGTGATGATAGTGGTGATAGTTTCATCTAAAGTATCCTCATGAACTAAGGTGTCATCATGAGATGAAGGAAAAGTGGGTAGTGAGGAAGAGGAAGATGATGGAGGATTTTTCTATGTGAAAAACTCATAGAATTGGACATCTCTATGAAAGTGGACATTCCTAGTGATAGGATCAAATAGCCTATAAGATTTCACAACCTCACAATAACCAACAAAGATGTATCATTGAATCACCATTACCTTACAATGACCATCCAATATGAATGCCCAAGCTTCACTACCAAATGATTTGAAGAAGGAAACATCATGCTTGATTATGGACCAAGCCTCCTCTGGAGTGAAATTTTGAGCTGTCTTGTGGGGAGTGGAATTCTAAACATAGTTGGCACAATTGATTGCTTCAATAGAAAATGATGGGGCCATAGACCTAGATTGAAGCATACAATTTCCATCTCCTTTAATGATCTTTTATTTCTTTTAGAAACACCATTCTACCAAGGAGTGTAGGGAAACGAATACTGATGATTAATACCATGCTCAAAAGAATACTCCATAAAGGCCTAGTTCACATATTCCCCCTATTATTTGTATGTATCTATCGAGTAGAAGAACCCGAATGCTTCACCACACACACCTTGAAGGTCTTGAGAGTGTTGAAGAAATCACTTTCTTACTTAAGGAAGTACACCCAAGTGCGACAAGAGTAATCATTAATGAAAGTGAGTATATACTTGGCTCTTAAAAATGAAGAAGTTGGAAATGTCATGAGGTTACTATGAACCAACTCAAGTTTAAGGTATTCACACAATGGTCCTTACCCTTTGGAAAGGGTTCCCCATGATTTTTTCCAAGTACATAGCCTCAAAAAATTCCCTTTGTGCAAGACACCTTAGGGATTCCAATTAGTACCATATTCTTAGTACTTAATTGTTGAAGATGCTTGTAATTAAGGTGTTCAAACCTCTTGTGTCAAATTATACTCAAAGAGTTAGCATGGGAAATATGTGATGCTCCATAAGATTAAACCATGAAACTTGTACAATAGGGACCCATGATCTACTTTTCCTGAAGCAACAATCCTCTCTAGATGGTGTAGTTGTCAAAAAAATTCATCATGTGGGGAAAACTTAACTACCTTTCCATCACCACTATGAAAAATCTAGTAAATTGAAAGGAGATTAGCTAAAATCTTAGGAACATAGAAAACATCCTCAATGCTACCTGTAGACACCTAAAAATGACCTAGGCCTGCAAGCTTCATTTTTACCACTTTCGTCCTAGCATAATTATGACATTTAATTATGTCCTTGGTCCACATTCGACTATTGATTAAATAATTCATTATTATTTAATTAATTCATGTTCTTTCATTCTTCATGATTATTAAATGAATAAATTTTATTTATTTATTAAATAGGTCATTAATTGTCTAGGTCTTCCCTTAATTAAATAAATTTCTTAATTTATTTAATTACCTTTCTGCATTTATTTCTTCCTGATTATTAAATAAATAAGTTTTATTTAATTATTTAATATGTCACTAATTGTCATAATTAAATAAATTGATTAATTTATTTAATTAGTCTTATCTGCTAAATTAAATAATTAAGTTTAATTATTTAATTGCCAAATTTGATAATCCTCTCATTTTAAATAAATGAAATTATTTAAAATATCATCTCATTCTTAACTGTCAGCTCATTTTGGTAAATAATATGAAAATTGATTATTTATTATTTCAAAAAATTCACATTTGGAATGAATTTAATTCCAAATTGGTAACTTTCCTCTAGAAGTCAAGTGATCGGGCAGGTTCTTGATCCTTCCAAAACTAATCTGTAGTCTGGTCTTTATCCTCTTCATTTTCGAAAATCTTTATTTTTGAATTAATTTCCTCATTTATTCTCCACCGCCGATTTGATTTTCTCAGATGAAATCTCGACCACTCACTTAATGACTTTGCCCTAACCCTGATAAGGGGTTGTCAGATTTAATCTGGGCCTCTGATTTTAGGTCTTGGTCAGAAGTCAATCTCATCCGTCCATTCAAAATGGAATTTTCTATAAAATGCCATTTTCCTCTTATTTTTCAATTACACAGAGATTATTACACATGCACATGATATACTTATGAATTGACATACTTAGATTTACTCATAACAATTGTAGCACTTATTTGTCTTTATTTTGTTAAGTCTTAGCATTGTTTAGGCATATGCATTGTCAATCATAGTCATAGGCATAGACATTTGTGCAAATCCTTCAAAGTTTGGTGTAGGACTTAGAATTGCATTAACAGATTGCTCACACATCAAATCTGAGGGAAAAACATCAACCAGCAAGCTAGAAGGTGTTACAAAAGTGAATCATGGAAGCCTCGGCGGTTTACAGGTACAATCGTTCTTTATTTTAGTTTTCATCGTGTTTTGTAATCGCTTTGAGTTTTATTGTCATTCATTGGTTTGCAAACCTCTAATTAAAACCTAAAATAAACCCTTAGTTACATTGGTGAACTTGACGTTTTGTAGAAAATTTGTGTGTTTTCTTGTTTATTTTCACTATTTTGCAGGTTACAGCCAAGAAGTCATATGAAATCCCATCACCTTTTTTTGAGCACAGAAAATTGGGAAAATAAAATATTTTAAAATGCTTTCTAGGTTTTGTATATCTCGTTCTTAGCTTTCCAGAACTTTAAATGGTTTAAAATTTTGTTTAGATTTGAGAAAGTTATGGCCATTTTAGTGATCGCAGTTTTTTAAGTTTTAATTGTTAAAACCCGAATTGTCTTTTGTTTATAACACTTTTGTCTTGCAAGATTTTGCAAAACGTTTTTTGGGTGTTGAAGGTCTATCATTTAGCTTTCCATAGATATATACGCTTTAAAATTTTGTTAAGTTTTGAGAAAGTTATCGCTGTTTTAATTTGTTGTTGTTATTAAATCTATTTTTTTGGTTACCAATCTTTGTTGGCAGCATTTGGCGGTTACTTTTCGTGGGTCAAAGACAAAAATTTAAACTTCTAACTCGTGGTCTTCCAGGTTTGAATGTCAAAGAATAAACACTAAAACATTGTGTCTGTATTTTTCTTAGATTAGTACACACTTACTTTTAGTGCAATTAAAAAGAACAATGTCTTCTAATTTGCATGACTGTGTTTGCAAAATGGTAGGTGAGTATTGTCTCACTTTGTGAAAACTCGGTGATCAGAAAACCAGATCCATTTTATCTGTTATATACCCTCATGATTTGGTAATCGAAGTATCCTCTCCCCTTGCGCACTTGTGCGATCCTGGGTGTAAGAGAAACAGTTACTAACTCTAGAACTTGGGCCTGTTCTGGTGGGAAAAATTACTCACCCCAGAATGACTCAGACCTGTAGCACCCTGACACCGAGGGACTTCTGTTGAAAAATGAGGTGTTTTCTTAGCTTAATACTCTGTAAAACTTCAATATTGCTGTTCTAAGTAAGTATTTTCTTTGTTATAAATATTCTTTGTGGATGATTATCTTGATTAATCCATTTTACTGTTGTAGAATGTAGAAAGAATTATTTAGAAGAACTAGACAGGATAATAGAAGGATCACACAAGATATACCGTGGAGAAACCCTTTCAGGAAAAAACTCCACCAAGAATTATTCTATTATTCAAACTCTAAATTACAATAGCTCCAATTCTTGCTTGAGAATGCTTCTTCTGTCTTTACCAATCTTCTTCACACCTGCAATAACCAATCTCAAAACTCTATTCAACTTGAATGAGATATATAGACAATATGCAACCTTGTAATCTCCAAATGGTGATAATTACAATGCATAATCTCAAGCCCTTGAAAAGGTACGCCATATTCCTTCAAGTAGAGTTATTCAGTGAAGACTAAAGCTTACAACATGTGCTTCATGCATTTGGGTGTCCCAAACTGAAGCTACAACTTCTCCTTCACTTCGGTGATAATTCCAAAGCTATTCCTCAAAGATGGCGCCCAAAAGTCCCTGAGCCTTCAAAAATATCTTATCATGCATTGGAGTTAATTCCAAGAAAGCATCTTAGCCCAAGATGGCTCTAAGTGATTTCTAGTTAACTGAAACATTTACTCAACACCATTCCCAAAGAATGGTCATCCCTTGTTAACTGAAGGTAGTCCCTATTATCTGTCATACAACTCAATGTTATTAGCCATGCATTACAAGTTAACTGAAGCTAACTATATGCAACTCAAAATAACCAACATGCATGCAACATGCACTTGCATGCAACTAAAGATAACTGAACTGAACTGAACTGAACTGAACTTAACTGAACTAAACTGATTTTGAACTGAACTAAACTGAACTGAACTGATCTGAACTGAACTTAACTAAACTTCAAGCATGCAAACATCAAATCCTAACTTCTAGGATCGTTACATGCATTTAGAAGTGTTAACTGATATTCTGTATAGTTAACTGGACACAAGGTGAGTTTCACCTTACCATGTGTGCACCCACATGCTCCTATTATTTAGGAATAAATGCAAATGTCAATTTCATGATTTATTTCATCCAAATATTAATCTCATCCTAATCTTAGTGTTGTTGAACACATTCAGAGAATCTAGGAGATACATGAAATAATTAATGTTTTAGGATTTGCAATTAAATGGCATCCTATTTCCAACAACTTCCAGCCGGTATATAAAAGTGGATTCTTGGAGAAAACCTAAGAATCACGAGTGAGGTTCCGACAAGATGGATCGAAAGGGGACTCTCGCCGCATGGATCATGCCCCACGAATGGAATGCCCGTATTAAACACCTCTTGTCTTAGTATCCAACTGTTCTATTGGCCGTTGCTTGATATAGTGCAGGGTAGAATATCATGCTCGAAGACACTCACTATTGATCCCCTTGAGTAAAGATAACAATTCTTGGGAAGTCATTACCCAAAGAATCTGAATTTGGTGTGCTCGAATGACATTAATGAGCTATGGAGGGGAGCCAATGCCACCAAAATTCTAAGCTATTTTCTCTCGAGAAGGAAATGTGTTTATCACCAATCCAGGTTATATTGGTGGGCTATATCAAGTATACAAACCCTTGGCCTATTGGCCTTTTAGGATTGTACTTGTCTTATGTGTGCTTGATTACACCAAAAACATTGTTCTTGTCAAATGCTTGTTGGATTACTCAAACATTACACACAACATTCACAAATCTGGACACAAACAATCGACCTTAGCCAACTCATAATTTGCAACAAAACATCAAAAAACAATCTCAGTCCTCATTTTGAACTTAGACTTTGCATTGTTCATCTTAGTCACCATTTTGAACCTAGACCTTGCATTTATAACATTAATTCCTTAGTCAAACATCATCATCTTAGTCCTCAGTTGACATTTTGGCTTTGATCACCTTGTCATCTTACATCGATCATTTCCTTAGACAAATGTTATCATCACCTAGTCATCCTAGTTGACATTTTAGGAAACATAGTCTTGCATTTTCATCCTTATCAAAAATCCAAAAAAAATAGGTTGTCATCATCCTCACATTTAGTTGTCATTCTCGTCATCCTTATCTGAGCAATCCCTTTTTATTGTTGAGACTAGGCTTCAAAGACAAAAAGGACAAATGGAAAACTTTGGACAAGATTTCAATCCCAACCTCGATAATAACACTTATGACAAAAACCAAAATTGGACTTTTTCCGACCCATTTCACAACATGAACATGCAACCTTCCATGAACATGCCATCTTCATCATGAAACCCTTCTAAACCATTCATACAAAGAGACCAAAATGGACGAGTATATGCAGAAGACTTAGAAGCTGCAACGCAAAATCCTGATATAGTCTCCTTCGTAGAAAACTCAGTCTTATGCGACCCTCAAAGGTATCTAGCCATGCTTTTGGACCAGGGGGCTAAGTTACCACGAGGCTTTGACATAAATACTTTTCCACCTCCATTATTCTACCCTCACCATCAACAGTCACTTGACATAAATCCTACTAGTAATTCACAACAAACATCCACTTATCACCCTTATCCTAACCTTGACAAGGGAAGCCAACTATCAGCTAGTCCATTCCAAACCTCCACGTCATATTATGACTCTTCACCTATCAATCCCGTCCAAGTCTACATGCCTTATCAACCATCTAACAACTCATGTCAAGTCCTCACATCATACTATATTAATCTAGTCCAAGACTCCATGACATATCCAGTCCAAGACTCCATGTCCTATCCTTGTCCCTCACATGCTAGTCCAGTCCAAGTCCCCATGTCCTATCTTAGTCCTTCATATACTAGTCCAGTCCAAGTTCTGACATCCTATCCTAGTCCTTTGTCCATTAATCCTTTTCAAGTCACCCCCTCACAAGCCACATCTAGTCATGAAAATTCTATCATAGTCCAAAGTCACATCCCATCGTCTACACTTGAGGATACATGTCAAAATAAAAGACCAAAGTATGACCTTATAATGTCACCCTCATGTCAAGAACAAGGTAGTCCATCCCATGACCCTATCTTTCAGTCCATCCATGAAGTCCTTTAAGACAATCATGACATCCAAAACACACCTCTCCTTGACAATGACTATTTCCAACTGTATCATCCACGACAAACCCATCTTTGACCAAGACCCCATCATTGACCAAGAAGTCCAAATCCATGACAACCCCATCTTCGACCAAGACCCTACCATTGACCAAGAAGTCCATAACGATCCACTCCTTGACCTTTACGCCATTCATGATCAAACACTTATTGACCTTATAAAGGCCTTGACTATTGACACTTCCCATGATGAGACACTTGCCTCTATGGGACGCATAGATGATATTCCTCCAGAACAAGAATCTTCCACTAGGGACATGCTTGCATATGATCAAGTTATAGCTAAAATCATTGGACTCTATGACACTAAACATAATGATGGCTTCGACATTGCCTTGGAAGCACCAACAAAATCATCTGAACCTAACATGTCACATGATCAGACCAAAGATATCAGTCAGGAATATGTCCAACATGATAATGAAGCTAATACACTTTATCAACTAGGGTCATCTATCTTTGTCAGAGCAGGCTTTCTTGCATACGAAAATATTACAAGTGACAGTATCCACATACCTAATGCTGGGTTAGCATCTTTCTTTCAAAACAAAAAATACCCCATCGCAAATAAAATTTGTCAAAGCATGCAATATCCAGGCAAAGGACTAGGCATACATGAGCAAGGCATTCTAGAACCAATACAACTTTAGGAAAATTACAGACATCAAGGTCTTGGCTATTCCTTAGTTAGTAAATCAAACGATGTCAATGGTACCTCCTTGATACTGGGGGCAACTTTGTTAGATACAAACATGAAAATGGAATCCATGAGAAATCCTTGTCATAAGATTGCTGCCAACACCCCGTCCACCCACACCATAAACCGTCATTCTATCATGAATCAACCTCCCATTTGGGACCAACAAAAACAAAAGTATTACAAGTCAAAAGATCAAAATCAAATGTCAAAGGCCATTGAATCAAACAAAAGGACAAGTGGACAAATGAAATTAAAATAGATCCCAAAGAAAGATGGATCAAACAAAAACACCAAATCAAGTACAAAAGTCAATCACAATGTGGAGCCACAAGACAAGAGGACTCCCACATATAACACATGTCCACCTCCTTCAAAATGGTCATCAAACAAGGCATCTAAGAGTGTTGGTTCCAAACACCATCCCTCCAAAATCTGTCATACACCATACCAAGTTTGGAGAATAAAAGGTGGTTCATCCAAACGTCCAAACAACCTTTCCACATCTACCATCATCTGTCATAATCCTACATCTTGCTTAAATTCCAAAAATCCCACGTCACAAATCTGTCACATCATGGCAAAAACTCTTTACCACAAGGACTCTCATGGTACTCTATTGTGATGTGTGTATTTTGATAAGGCCAACTCTAGTATCAGAAAGGATCACAATGACATCAATCAGTTGTATACAAGCGCTACGATCCTGACAAGACAACTCCTTCAGCAAGGTCATTATTGGCATATCATGGCACTAGTCTCTACATCGGCACCATCAGTGGATTTAGAATAGTCAGTGGTCATCTAAAGCATCCAGGCTATTTGCAAAAAAAAATAAAAATAAAAATAAAATTGAAAAATGTAAAAAAAAATCGTCACCTTGATGAAAACCTGGCAAATAGGTGTCTTGGTGACACCAAAAAAAACAAAAAGTCAAGAAAATAATAAAGAGAAAAATTTCATCCAACGGTGAAAACTTGGCAAATAGGCACCTTGGATAAGTACCATGATGAAAACCTGGAAAACAGGCGTCATGTGTAAAATAAATCGTCTATGTGGACTCTTACACTTGGGGGCAAGTTGTCTCATCTCCTAGGCCTTCCTCTTGGCATTGGCATCCAACCATTTAACCCATATCATTCCCACCTACCTTGGTCTTGATATAAAACTGACACACATAAATCATGCTTTAGAAATTTTTTTGACATGCCTATCCTTCGGTCATACACAATTCATGAAACATCATGTCATTGACTGTCATAGTATTATTGTCCTTATACGACATAGTCCTTATTACAATTCCCTTAGTCTCATGTCTCCCGTCTTTTACCAAGGCCACCCCTATCCTTTCATGCCTATCACCTATCTTGGCTTTCCCTTGTCAAACGGTCTAAGGATAATCATCATCCCATCTAGTCCTAACCAATTCATTCCAAATGCAACGAGTCTAATCCATACAAGCACATTATCCAAAATTTTACTTGACTGCATTCCTGGCCCAGCTGTAGACCTCCATACTTTTGTCACATTATCATCATCGTCCTCACGTTGTTTTGGGATGCGTCCTTCCCACGTCAAACAACGTTGTCATCACCTGTCAATTGGTATTCAACTTGACTAGGGGCACAATCATGTTTGTCTTTGGATTCTCATGTGTAGGCATCAATTATATGCATTTGTCACGATCCTCTTAAACGCCAAAATCCAAAAAAATCATAAAATGACAAAAAGAGAAAAAAATCATAAAATGTCCTGAAGAAAGACCAAAAACATCATAAAATGTCCTAAAAAAAGACCTAAAAATCATAAAACGTCATGAAGAAAAACACAAAAACATCCAAATCAATGTCAAAATCCTAAAAATGGAGTCAATTTCAGTCATGTCAGTCAATCCATGTCATAGTCGAACTACATTGTCTCTGTGCATTTGCTACGTAGGCAAGGCCATCAGTCGATGAGTCCCCGAGACATTAGGTCAGTCCTTTTAGGTTGGTCCAAATAAAATCATGGCATTTGTCACAATCGTCACATCTGTCAAATAAGTTAGACATAGTCAAACTCAGACACAAAACAGTCATTCAAAACGCCAATGTCAAAATTGGTCAAAATTAGACAGCCCAGTCCAATCAATCATACAGTCAACATTAGTCAACTTATCAAAACATATTAGTCAAAACAATGTTAGTCTTGTCACTCTTTGGCCCTCTTCAAGATGTGTCCTCAGATTTGGACCTCGTCAAAATGTCCTTTTCCTTTTTCAGGATGTGTCCTTCCTGACAATAGGCCCCGTCAAATTGTCAAAACCGTCAAATTGGAAAAACTCTTAAACTGTCAAAACTATCAAACCGACAAGAAATCAATCTTTGGCAAACAAACATTGGCAAACAAAATAAAATGGTTGTTAATCTTTCTGGTCTATCTTGTCTTATCTTTTGACTATCTTGGCTATTTTGTCTTATATTTTTACTGTCTTTTCTTTGTGGTCATGTTATTAGCTACCTCGAGGATGTCCCATGAAGGATTTAGAGGTGTGATGACGTCTCCTAGCCTATTTTATTTTCTTTGACTACTGTCTGTGGATTGTCTTGACAAAAAGACTGGGGCAACTTCACCCTTAGTATGAGTTAGGACATTCCTTGTCTGTGACTGTCTGTTTTTCAAGTGGATGACCTTGCACACCTTGTTCTATGTCATATCATGGTGTTTGTTGTCCATTTGTGTCATTTTACCGCCCAATGATGATTAAGAGCAATAAATATTAAAGTCCTATGGCAATGTTTTGAAGGATTTGGTCTAGGAATTAACATGCATTTCCTTCTGTCTTGTCATCTTCTCTCCCTCATCTCACATAGGCATTGCATCCATATCATCATCCATATCTTTTGCACTAACATTTCTTTGTCTCTTCATATTCTAGTCTTCTCATTAATTTTGAGAGCACACCCATGTTCTTGGAACCTGTTTGTCCTCTTGAGGGGGCATACCGTAACTCTCCTCATCATTCTTCCTCATCTTATTTTGCATTGGGGCATATTTTTGACTTATTTTCTTTGTCACAATGCGACATGCGACATTATGACAAGGAGGGACAAAATGTAGACACCTAAAAATGACCTAGGCCTGCAAGCTTCATTTTTACCACTTTCGTCCTAGCATAATTATGACATTTAATTATGTCCTTGGTCCACATTCGACTATTTATTAAATAATTCATTATTATTTAATTAATTCATGTTCTTTCATTCTTCATGATTATTAAATGAATAAATTTTATTTATTTATTAAATAGGTCATTAATTGTCTAGGTCTTCCCTTAATTAAATAAATTTCTTAATTTATTTAATTACCTTTCTGCATTTATTTCTTCCTGATTATTAAATAAATAAGTTTTATTTATTTATTTAATATGTCACTAATTGTCATAATTAAATAAATTGATTAATTTATTTAATTAGTCTTATCTGCTAAATTAAATAATTAAGTTTAATTATTTAATTGCCAAATTTGATAATCTTCTCATTTTAAATAAATTAAATTATTTAAAATATCATCTCATTCTTAACTGTCAGCTCATTTTGGTAAATAATCTGAAAATTGATTATTTATTATTTCAGAAAATTCACATTTGGAATGAATTTAATTCCAAATTGGTAACTTTCCTCTAGAAGTCAAGTGATCGGGTAGGTTCTTGATCCTTCCAAAACTGATTTTTAGTTTGGTCTTTATCTTCTTCATTTTCGAAAATCTTTATTTTCGAATTAATTTTCTCATTTATTCTCCACCGCCGATTTGATTTTCTCAGATGACATCTCGACCACTCACTTAATGAATTTTCCCTAACCCTAATTAAGGGTTGTCAGATTTAATCTGGGCCTTTGATTTTAGGTCTTGGTCAGAAGTCAATCTCATCCATCCATTCAAAATGACATTTTCTATAAAATGCCATTTTCCTCTCATTTTTTGATTACATAGAGATTATTACACATGCACATGATATACTTATGCATTGACATACTTAGATTTAATCATAGCAATTGTAGCACTTATTTGTCTTTTATTTTGTTAAGTCTTAGCATTGTTTAGGCATAGGCATTGTCAATCATAGTGATAGGCATAGACATTTGTGCAAATCCTTCAAAGGTTGGTGTAGGACTTAGACTTGCATTAACAGATTGCTTGCACGTCAAATCTGAGGGAAAAACATCAACCAACAAGCTAGAAGGTGTTACAAAAGTGAATCATGGAAGCCTCGGCGGTTTATAGGTATAATCGTTCTTTATTTTAGCTTTCATTGTGTTTTGTAATCACTTTGGGTTTTATTGTCATTCATTGATTTGCAAACCTTTAATCAAATCTTAAAAATAAACCCTTAGTTACACTACCCTTTGTCAACTATGTTAAATAATAAATAAAAAAAAACAAAAAAACAAAATAAAAATAAATCAATCACACATACACCCAGATGCAAGATAAAACATGATTTTTAATGTGGTTCACCAAGAAGGATACATCCAAAAATAGGGGATTTCTATATTTTTATTAAATTCAAAATGTCATCAATTTGTTATAGCATACACAAAAATATATATTCAACCTACAACAAATACATTGCACTCCCTCAATTTCTAATAATAGCCAACATGCACAACACCAGATGCCACAGTGAGAATCTACGTCAAAAGGATAAATGTTTAATAAATAAGAGGAGGTTGAAATAGTGGTAGAGAAACTGTAGAGTTGGAAGAGAAATGAATGAGGTGGTTGTAACAGTTGGGCTTCACCATCCAACAATCTCCCACTTGAAGTCCAACTATTGCTACTGTAGTACCCCTCCAGTTACTACTATGTGATTCAGTTTGTTTGTGTTCGTTTGCTAGTTGTGTAGCTATTTCAGATACTATATTGTATTGTTTCTAGTTACGACATTAATGTTATATTGGTTGTTAAACCCTGTGGATGATTTATTAAATATCAAGATTATTTGGTTAAGCTCGTATGAGGACATTGTGGTGGATGCACGTGTGTTTTGGATATGTTGTTTTTGAGTTTTTAATGTGGATATCATGATGTGTTTGATGTTTAAGATATTACGCCTGTCAGTCCTGGTGAAGAAGACAGTGTAGCACTACTCACTTGTGAGTATCCTGTTGCGCTGCGATTCTTCTTCATGATGTGTTTTCTAATATATGATGATATGTTTAACAGGTGATGTTTTATGCAGATACAGGTACCGGGTATCGGCTCCACCTGCTTGTCAAGTCTGAGTGAACCCTAATCCAATAAAAAAGATGTTGATTCAAAGATAGTGTCTGGTCCTCGTGTAACCATCGTTCTTTGTTGAACGAGTATCCAATAGTCGCCTGTTGTCATGTGTTGTTTTGCCTTGTCGTGTTAATTTTGTCAGTGTTATTTTATTTGGAAATTAATTACTATTTAATTTAGTTAAATGTCTAATTTGTTGATATATTGATTAAATGCAAACTTGTTTAAATATTAGAATAAACGTTTATGTTATGTTTATTGTTTAATTTATTAATTTAAATTAAGCAAGTCATTTGAATAAAAGAAAATGTGAAAATTTTGAAAAGGTATTTCTTTAAAAGTAATTAATAAGTTACTTGTGCAAATATAATTTAAGTGAAAAAAAAGTATTTTAAAAAGAGTTGATTTCAAAAAGTTAAAATATCTGAAATATGACCTGAAGGAAAATATCTTTGATATTTAATGTTTTTAATTGCATGAGGAATTTGAGGAGTGCATGTTTACAAACTGTAAGTGGTGACTTGAGATAAGGAATGGCATTAATAAGCCTTTAGGGTTGCATTTTGATACATGACATTTCTCGGGAAGAATTTGCATGGCAGCAGCTTGGAGGAAATTTTTGCACGGTAATACTTCTGAAAAAGCTTTTATGACACTGTATATGAAATGGAGGCAGCGGATTTAAAGAGCTTGTGTTTTTGGGGAAAATAGAGGATTGTCAATTGCAGGTTTAGGCATCATTCTCCGTTTGAATTTGAAAACTATAAACCAGGTTTTCTACTTATTATGTAGTTCTTATTTAGTAGTTTTCTGAAATTTATATTGAAATAGACCTGCACAGCAATAGAGAAATAGTTAGAATAAGATATCAAATTTAAATTACAAAGTAAATCAAAGATATGAAAAGATTTCAATGAAACATGACATTCACCAGTCCCTATATTGAAACTTCTGGCTTATCTATCTAAACTTTGTGTGTATTCTGCCAGTACGAGATTTTTATTTGTTAAAGTTTCTTAACTGTCGGAGCTAGTAGTAGCCATTTGATTTATTCTACTGGTTGGTAATGGTATATTAAAATCTGGTTCCTCAATTAGCGTATGAGTGTCACTGCAGTGTTTCAAGATAGTTCTTATTTTCTATATTTGCAGACTTATTATTAAAGGATATTGGTTTGCATTGTATATTTTCTGTCTTCCTTCACCGCCTTGTTCTATCCCCCTGTAAGCTATGTATATCAATTAAATTTCCTCATGGTAGTTTGAATGTAGAATAGTGAAGATAATTGTTGATCTCCATACCTATAATGGTGGCGCATTGTGTGTGGATAGATGAATAAGACTCAGTGTTAGCTCAAAGTTTTGACCACTTTCTTTCTTATCGGTGAATTGTATTTTGTTAGTAATTTCCTGAATGTTAGGTCATTAAATTGTCTTGGAGATGCCTGATACTTTCCATTCTAGTTCGGCCTTTGGACATGAATCACTTGCTCATCCATATTATTGATGTAAAAAGAGTTGCAATATCAGTATATACTTGGGAGTTATCACCAGATTCTAGAATTGTCATGAGGTATTTGCTTCCTTGAATGCGCATGCTGAAGTCTCTTGACTCTGACTTATACATCGATACCTTAAGTTTAATTTAAGTTCATTATAATCCTTTGGTTTGTTAGGAATCTTTGCCTTGATTTTTGCATCCACCAGTGATCTGAAGGAACAATAGTAAGCTTGTTATATAGATAAAAAAAAAATTGTGTTGAGAATGGTATAGGGAAAGCTGATTTCCTGTGGTTTATTGTCATAGAAACTTAAATATCTCTCTAAGGCTGTTGGCGGCTGTCACAACAATAGTGCTTTTAAATAGTAACCTATGAAGATCTATATAACCTCCATGATTCCATTAGTAATCCTTCACAGTTGACGCACTTGAACATAGAAGGAAGTCTTAAGATTTGTATGGTTTCCTTAATTCATCGATAACCTGTTATAACTATAGCACTTGGTTATATAAGTGACACTTTCTGTGCATGATGTAATTCCCTGAACATGCGCAGCAACTAGGAGTATTGATTTATACTGTGATATTTTGTTGTTCTCTTGTAATCTGGATACATAAATTACTTCTCTAATTGGTGATCTTTGTCCTCAATCTGCCATCATGCAAAATTCATTTGTTTGTGCCTCCTATCCCTATATGTCGCTGCCCAATTCAAGGAGCCTGTAGTTAAACTTTGATTCTTTTTAGCAATTTGTCAAGTCTGCAGCCATCTAATTCGCAGTTTTCTTGTTCTTCCACCATGCAAATCTGTTTGGTAGTGCTAATGCTGCTTCTTATAGATGTCCTTTAATAATCAAGTAGAAGCTTCTGTTTAACTTAAATTATTCTTCAAGTTATTAGTTTTTCTTATCTGATGGGAGAGTGGATTTATAATAGAAAATCCTTTTTAATATGGTGCCTTAGTTTAACTTAAATGAATGCCATTTTATTGCAGTAAACTACCGTCAATTTATGGAATAAGCATTGATCTTCTACTCAATAAATTTTATGCATGATAATAAGCTTTGACAGTCGTTTAAATATGGAATATAATTTATAGCTGTTTGTAAGCGGAATACTATGCATGCAATGTTTGATGCCTGATTTTAGATTAATATTTTTCAATCATAGGGTGTTAACACGCCTTTACTGTTGATATTTATCAAAATGTTTGCTTTACTATGTCTTCTTAAAATTAACTTTGAGTGCATTTTAAGTTTGATAGATGAGGGAATGATCATCTTTAGTTTACAAATATAAAGATAAACTTAAATGTATGGCTTACCAAGATTTGGGTTAGCTTTCTTATTTTAGCTTATTTGAATTTCCCAACGATTAAATGATGAAAGAAAATACCAATTTATATTGATAATGTATAATGTGTTCAAGTTGATTAAAGATTGCTATTCATGTTAATCTCCATAAAAGAGATTTAAAAATATTTGAATTACATGTAATTTGGTTGAGTTTTCTATTTCAATTATAAATTGAAATTTTGATATTAAATTTATTTATTAGAATTTGTTTTAAAAAAATATAACCAATAATACGTATAGTGGGAGTGTTTATTTGAACTATACTTGTAATATGGTTTTGGAATCAAGAAAAGAATTTGAAGTTTGTTATTTGGGATGAAAGTCAATGTTCTATGACATGTGTTTAAATAATCTTGAAGGAATGAAGATTATGCTTCACTTTTAAATTAATATTTAACGTAATCATGTTCTTTTATGGGATTGATTATTTGGAATTATCTAGTGAAAGTTTATTTGATAGGAGGAATGGAAAATTTGGTTTTCTAGAGGATTAGTGTGTTGATATTTGTTTATTGATGTTTTTATACCTTGATCTATTTTGGGACTATGTCATGCTATAATTAATTGTCACCTTAAGGGTGTTGAGTTGTTCATTGATTGGATCATGAATGAGATATATTCTACTATGATTTTATTGTTATATACACATGATTGGAAGTCCCTAGTATTTGGATGTTGTGTCATGTTTCTAGGAAGAGTGGCTTACGATAGGGGCCCGAACCCTAAGAGGTTGCCAGGGTAACCTATCGTGGGTTTCCTGTAATTCAGTGAAAACTTTAATAAATAAACCAGGGGTTAATTAAGTAATTAAGATTAACAGAATGCCTCACCTAGCACCTTAATGCTCGTTTAGATTAAGGGAAGGTTGAGAAGGCCTAGAATGGCTTATCAGTTACCTTGTCTTTCTGAAAGGTATCTCGACTCCACATGAGTTTGTCTAAGGGCCGGGAATTGGTAGAGACTACTAGGGTAACTCTAGATGAGGGCCGGTAGTCTAGGAAGATTCGCCAGGGTAACTTAGAACAACTATGTGATGACACTCTATCCTGAAACATGATTGTAGTCTCTTGTGTAGAGTTATCTATTATATTGTAGTCGTCTCTGGAAGCATAAGTTATGAATACTATGGTTTGATGTGGTCATGTCGTTAAGTGTAGTCAGCCAAGTAATGTAATGTGTGTTCTTTGTTGTTAGTTTGATTGTCTTATGGACCTTTCATTATCTCCTAGCACGGAGGGAGTGACCTTCGGGTTCCACGCGGTTGGGTGGAAACCATGCTACGCCTTCATTGGTTACTCATATAGATGACATTATACTTGTAGCTGGTTCTTGATACTTTGATGATCGTGACAGTGGACACAAATCATTTTGGGATGTGGATATTTGTTATGAGGAGATCATTACCCTCTTTGTATATTTACCCCATGTTTATGAGTGTACTCTTTGTAACAACATTATAATGTATTGAGATTTATGAGAATCTCACTTGTTGTAATATGAATTTATGTAAAAGACTTGAACTGTATAAGTTTATGGAAGTAGTTCATACTTGTGTATGTTATGTACTTGTGTACTTTGACCTTAACATTATGGTGTTAAGTTCTTCATTATTATATTTAAAGTAACATCATCTTGGAATCCTTAAGACATTTGTATAATCTATTGACTTTAAAAAAAAAATTCTGATAATTCGCTACTTGATACATTGTGTTATTGGATTTCTTGGCGGGGCGTTACAGCTGCAAAGAAGTTGCTCAAATATTTTCCCCTACTCCAATCTCAATGCCACATTCAGAAAATGCCAAGAGTAGTCTGACAAAACTTGAAGTTCTCCCTTGTTACAATATTCATCAAAGCATCTGACTGATCCCATCCATTGAAATTCAAATAATGTGAAAGGACACCTCCTGCATCCCACATGAAAAACCCAAAAATGCCTGAAAGAAGGCCAAATTCACCGCGAACTACATAAAACAACAAAGTCACAAGCTTCCACACAAGTCTAGGTGGCACAAGGTTAGGCACTATCTAATTGTTTTGTCCATTGAATCCATCCACACCCTCCCCATGGTTCAAATTAGAATTAAAATTCCCAACCATGTTTGATGACAAAGCATTTTCCCCCTCTGAAACAACTAATTCTAGGTCCCACCCATGAGCTTCTAGAATATGGGTACATAAGTTTTGATCCTCCTTACACACAACCTATTCAGAGTCAAATATTTTATCTTCTAGTCCAATATATTGATCACAACCTACACTCAGCCCCAACTAAGAATCACCATCAATTTAATTTTCCCTAGGTTCTTTGGAATCAACTTGCTCACCATCATCTAACTGATCCCCAAAACTTTCACTGTCAAGCATACTAAGAAAATCATTAATAACAGAATCAATTTCAACATCTAATTGATCCAAAAAATTTGTGGGCAGTCCATATTTCACACAATGATGAATCTAAAGTAGGATGAACAACTCCCACTTCAACATGACTCTCTATTACATACAGGGTGCCTAATTTTTTTCCCCTTACAATTATCGAGGCCCCCTTTTTAACTTTGCATCTATTTGGTTCAAAACTAATTTCACAACCTTGAGAACCCAATTGTCTAGCCGAGATTACATTTTGTTTGAGCTGGGGAATATATCTAACTTCACGTAACAACCAACTATATCCATTTTTCAATTTTAATGAAATATCCCCTTTCCCAATAATATCATAAGAATCATTATTACCAAGAAAAACCTTACCGAAGTCACCAATTTGCAGATTTTTGAAATACTCCTTACATGGAGTGACATGAAATGATGAACCTAAATCAAGCACCCAAACATTAGTTGGAATTTCTTCTTTGGTTAAAATAAGAACACCTACATCTTCTTGATATGCTACATTGGCTTCAACTTCTTTCGGCTGTTCTATAGATTTCTTGGAAGACCAACAGTTCCTTTTTATGTGACCTTGCTTGCCACAAAACCAACAAACACCATCTCTACCTATAGATTTTGATCTTCCTTACAACTTTCCACACTCTATTGCATTCTTCTCTTTTTCTTTTGATCTTCTTCTGTCTTCTACATTCAAAGCACTACCCGATGTTGAGGTCTCACCCATGCTCTTCCTATGCATTTCTTCACTCAAAATTATACCAACATCGTCAAATTTTAACGTATATGAACCATAAGAAAAATTACTAACAACCATAACCAAGCTATCCCAATTTTCTGGAAAAGAGGACAAAAGTAAAAGAGCCTGAACTTCTTCATCAAAACTTATTTTTACAGAAGCTAACTGATTGGTAACTGTATTAAAATTATTTAAATGTTCAGCTACAAAACTATCTTCAGCCATTTTCATATTAAAGAACCACATTATTAAAAATACCTTATTCGATGTTGAGGGCTTCTCATACAACTTGTCCAAAATACTCATTAACTCCATAGATGTAGTTGTTATAGATATGTTAAATGCTACAGATGGAGATAAGCACAATCAAATCGCTCCCTAATATTTTCTATCCAAAATATCCCAATCGTCATTTGGCATATTAGCTGGTTTCTTTGCCTTACCATGTAATGGTCTCCACAGATCTTTCTGGTATAGAAAATCCTCCATTTGCATCTTCCAAAATGGATAATTATGGCCATTGAACCTTTCAATCCTTCCTTCTTAAATCAACATTGCTCCCACTCAAACTTGAACCTCTCCTACCAAACAATCGAGCACAAGAAACTCTAATACCAATTGTTAAACAATAAATGATAGAAAAAAAATGAAAATAAAAATAAATCAATCACACATACACCCAAATGAAAGACAAAAAATGATTATTAATGTGGTTCACCATGAAGGCTACATCCAAAAACAGTAGGAGATTTCTCTATTTTTATTAAATCTAGAATGTCATCAATTTGTTATAGCATGCACAACAATATATATTCAACCTACAACAAATACACTCAAATCCCTCAATATCTAATAATAGCCAACATGCACACCACCAGGCACAGAAGTGAGAATCTTCCTCAAAAGGAATTTAAACATTTAGTAAATAAGAGGAGGTGGAAATGGTGGCAGAGAAACCATAGAGTTGGTAAAGAAATGAATGACGTGGCTATAACAGTTGGGCTTCACCATCCAACTGATGCAAGCAAGGTGTGATGACCTTCAATCCAACACAAAATGATCAATCACAATCAAAGAAATTTTCTTTTGAACCCTATCCTTCTCAAACTGTCCCAAACAACATCAATAGGCTTATAGCCCACAAAACACCACTTTTGATGAAATCTATTTAAGGAGGGTGTACAAAGGCCAACTAAACATTAATTAAGCATTGAAATAGACCCAAACACATTATCCCAATAGATCACCAAGGGTTTCTTTGCAAAAATATGGAGATTCATTAAACTGCCTTGTTCTAGGGCTACTAAATTAGCCCAAAATAACAAAGGAGGTACCTCTCAAACACCTTGTTTTCACCATAACTCTATTGACATACATTAATTGTGTTCTAAAACCCCAGATCCCACCATTGTTTCCCTAATTCAAGACCTTTTATCGCTGTTCCATGAAACCCTCCATTTCAAGCCAAAACACCTAGGGTTTAATGGAAATCACAATACTAGGGCTTCTCAGACACAAAAAATGTATCAAACACTTTTAACATACTCTGCTTATGGTTGTGAACCCATCAAATAGACAATCCCTTTACTGATTTATGAAAACACCACTTTGGCACCAACATTTCACATGGAGAAATGCATCATCATACCCTAGGGTATCATCGCAGACCGAACAACCTGCTTCCCTTATTCCTAGAACATCTTGGAATCTACTCTACCATCAAAAAATGTCAATCCACCGAGTAACAGATCAGGACAATAGGTGGATTGACAATTACATCATTTAAATTACTTTCAAACCATTAATATTGTGAAAATAGGCTGCTACAAAAAAATATTGAAAATCTCCCCCAATATTTTGAGTTAGACTCTCAAAATGAGTTCAAATGAAAGATAATACATAAGTCTACACCATAAAATAGAATTCAGATCATTTGAGATCTTGTATGGTTTGTATAGAAGAGATAAAGTTTAGAAAAACAAAAAATATGCAATAAATAAACATTCTATTGATTTGGAATTTCAAAAAAAACTTCAACAACAACCTGATCGAGCCTTCTTGAGGCCTTATATAAACATTAAATTTGAATTCCACTCACTCCAATGTACATAACCAAATTTTGAACTTCCTAGACCCCCTCATATTCCCTACATCTGTATTTTTAACAACTTTTTTGGTTATCAACATTTTGCATTTTTGTGCAATTTTTAAATAACTTGACTCCTAAGACACAAACATCACTTATTACATAAATGATGGTCTAAAAAGACATTATTTAGCATGAAAAGACTCAAAACACCTTAATCTCCCCTTGAAACAACTAGTAAATCACCCTAACAACCTTCAAGAATTCAAATTTGCAAAATGTGGAGTAGGTGCTCCTACACCATACTCCCCCACAGAAAAAAAATGACTCTTGTCACAAGATTTAAGGTTCATCCCATGCATGATCACTACTCCAAGCATTCTTTGAATTGTAAACTCCTTCATCTGGTTCAAGTACTGAATCCTCATGATTTTCCCTACCTCTTTGACTGCGTTCACAATTAAATTTTTCTTCATTATCTTGCTTAGACTTGATGCCTGCTTCCTTCTTATCCCTGGATCAAACCCTAATGTTTTCCTTGTCCTTACACCTACAAACAAACAAGTATTAGCACTACCTTGATCTACTTTCTCTTTTGTTTCATCTTCATACTTGTATCCATCCACCATTCCTTGTCTTCTCTGCCCTCTCATCACTATCATCAGACCTCTATCCACTTGCTCATGCCATCCTTTCCTGACTGATGTTAGAAATTTTTCTCTTTCACTACCATATACCCCCACATTATCAAGCTTTTCAACCCCTATACCTACAATTATTGCTTTCTTAGTAACATTACTCTCCACCATAGGACACACAATTGTCCCAACGATTCCACCTTGTTTTTCATGCTTTTCTACCAACACTTCATCACTTACCTTGACTGTATCAGACTTAGATATAAGTCTATCTTCCACCTTTTGCAACATTAAACTCCTCACTACCCTTGCACCATTCATTTGTTCTTTTCCTGCTGTCCTAACACCAGTAACCTGCTCCATACTTGCAAGCATTCTATTCTTACTGTCCTCAAGCCTTAAAGGCTCCTTGTTGCCAAATATGACAATTTTAGTCTTACCCTTATCTCTTTCATCTCCTTGCAAAGGAGTTAGCTTGAATATTTTTCCATCCTTCTCAATAAAATAAGTGTTTTCTCTACCATCATACATTGACCTCCTATCAAATTTCCATGGTCTCCCCAATAGAAAATGGTAGCAATCCATTGGTAACACATCACATAAAACCCTGTCCTTATATTCCCCAATTTGGAAATCCACATAAGCTTGTTCATTTACTACTAGAGTTTGAATATCATTTACCCAAGAGGCTTTGTATGGTGCTACATGAGGCATATTCTCTAGTTTCAACTTATCTACCATCTCCCTCGACACCATGTTATCTTGAGAACTTGAATCACTGACAACTTGACATACTTTACCTCTACATTTGCATGAGGTTCTGAATAGACTCCTTCTTTGACTCATGTCTTCCTCCTTAAGTGCCTGCAAATGGGTTCTTCTTACCATAAGTGCTTCTCCTACCTCTGGGTAAGTAGTAAGGCATGGAGTGCTTGAGCTTTCACATTCTTCCTCTTAGACAAGTTGTGTTCTTCTCTTACCACTTGATGTTGAACCTTGGTTTTTAGGACACTTGTAAAATGGATGTCCAAATTCATTGCATTTATAACACCTACTTGGAAACTCTTTAAAATCTCTTCTTTTCCTAAAGTTTTTCCTTCCACCTCTCCATCCTCCTTTTGCTTTAGGAGCTTTTTCTTTATTATTATCAGCATCTTCAAGGTCTTCCTTGGACTATCTTGGTGTTGAACTTGTACCTCTGCCCCTAGAAGTGCTGCCTCTTCCTCTTGTTGCCTTATCTTGTCTCCTCTTTAGTTTTTCTTTTGCCCTTATTGTCATTTGAAAACATTTCTCAACTGATTTTGGTGCCAACAAACTAATTTCATCTTTAATGTTATACCTTAGGCCATTAAGATATCTAGCTACCATTTCTGCCTCATCTTCTTCATGCTTGGTTCTTATGATCGGCCTATAGAATTCTTCAGTATATGTTTACACATCTTGTTCTTTTTGCCTAAGATTTTTTAATCTTTTAAGCAACTGAACATTATAATCACAAGGAAGGAACTTACCTTTCAATTTTTCCTTCATTCTCTCCCATGAAGTGATCTTGTTCTTTCCTTTTCTCTCCCTTTCATCTTGCACAAAGTTCCACCACAACAAAGTATATCCTTTCAATTTGGCCTTGGCATTCTTCACTTTGTGTTCTTCATCAATCTCCTCATTATCAAAATAGTTCTCCAAAGCCCCTATCCAGTCCAAGAGCTCTTCTCTATCTAGTTTTCCCCCATACATAGGCACATCCATTTTGCTATGTCCATCTTTCTTCACATCCTTCAAAAGCTTCATCATCCTCACATCATCTGGGTCCATCTTTTCCTCTTCACTGGAAGTCTCTTCTTCTTCAGTATCACTTTCATCCAAATCCACTCCAGTCTTTGATTTCAATGCTACCATCTCTCTTCTAAAGGCTTCTATTTGTCTAGCCTACTCATCCATCTTTCTTGCAACTACGCTTCCTTTGGGAGGCATCTTGATAATGCTGCCTCTTCACCTTCCAACCTGCAAAAACCAAGCAATTCACCAACAATGGATCTATTAAATGAGCTTTGATACCACTTGATGCGAGCAAGGTGTGATGACCTTCAATCCAACAAAAAATGATCAATCACAATCAAAGAAATATGCTTTTTAACCCTATCCTTCTCAAACTATCCCAAACACCAACAATAGGCTTATAGCCCACAAAACACCACTTTTGATGAAATCTATTTAAGGAAGGCCAACTAAACATCAATTAAGCATTGACACAAAACCAAACACATTATCCCAACAAATTACCAAGGGTTTCTTTGCAACAATATGAAGATTCATTAAACTGCCATGTTCTAGGGCTACTAAATTAGCCCAAAATAACAAAGGAGGTACCTCTCAAACACCTTGTTTTCACCATAACTCTATTGAAAGACTTTAATTATGTTCTAAAACCACAGATCCCACCATTGTTTCCCTAATTCAAGACCTTTTTATCACTGTTCCATGAAACCCTCCATTTCAAGCCAAAACACCTAGGGTTTAATGGAAATCACACTACTAGGGCTTCTCAGACACAAACAATGTATCAAAAAATTTTCACATACTTTTCTTATGGTCATCAATCCATCAAATAGACAATCCCTTTACTAATTTTTCAAAACACCACTTTGGCACAACCATTTCACATGGAGAAATGCATCATTAGACCCTAGGGTATCATCCCAGACCGAACAACCTGCTTCCCTTATTCCTAGAACACCTTGGAATATACTCTACCATCAAAAAATTTCAATCCACCAAGTAACAGATCAGGAAAGTAGGTGGATTAAAAATTACATTATTTAAATTACTTTCAAACCCTTAATACTATGAAAAAAGGCTTTTACAGAAAAATATTGAAAATCTCCCCCAATATTTTGAGTTAGACTCTCAAAATGAGTTCAAATGAAAGATAATACATAAGTATACACCATACAAAGGAATTAAGATAATTTGAGATCCTGTACGGTCTGTACAGAAGAGACAAAGTTTAGAAAAATAGAAAATATGCAGTAAATGAGGGCGGGTGCATGAATTTGGTTGCACTTTTGTGGCCAAATGGGAAAAAAATGGGGAAACACATAACGCGAGCATGTTATGTGATTTTAAAAGAAAAGAAAAAAGTGAAATGTGTATCATTTTCTTTTCACTCTTTCTCAGCTCTGCCTGTGGCCAAAAACCCTCAGTTTCACGCTCGCATTCTAGGAGGAAGGACTTCTGTAAATTTCATCAAGAACAGTTGGATTTTGTCTGCAAATATGGCGCCACGATGACAAAGAGATGCAGGAGGTAAGTATTGTTTACTATTTGTTTTGAATTTGTTAGTTTGAAATTGAGTTTGTTTGTTTTAGGTTAGGTTTGACTATTTTTTTTAAAATCTGTACGAAATCCTACAAATCCTCAACAAGAAGAGGTGGTAAATCCTCAACAGCAAAATCCTCAACAAAATCAACCTCAACAACAAAATCAACCTCCCCCACCATTCTCTCAATTCCCTCCTGGCACTCAAGAAAATTTGAGGAGTGAAATTAAGAACAATAGAAAACAACTTGAGGATCTTATCAGTAGGATGAGTGATCCAAATGCTTCAACCACAGAAAGAATGCTTCTAGCAAATTCATTGAAAGACATGTTAAAAAATGTAGATGCAATCACCCAACAAATATCTGGATGGCAAGATAGGAGGTGAGCGGCTAGGGCATATTATGCACACATTATCATATAAACAAGTAAAAGATTTAAAAATTACTAAAGGTGATTTGTGCTCTCTATTCACTGACCCTAAAAAAATCAAAATCTTACCCTCAATGCAAAGAGGTTTCCTATTCATTGGTGCCACCACCAAGAGATTAAGAACAATTTTTATGAAAGATGGTATATGGTCTTTGATTACCCGTGCAACAATTGTGAAGTCCCCCAATATTTTCTTAGGAAACTATACAATGAGTTTGTATTGAACCAAATCCCAAATTATTTTGATATGAGGGAGTTCCAGGGGAGAGGTGGGGGGTCAACTTAGGATAGGACTAGTGCACAGCCAGATCCTACACAGCAAGGGAGATGACCTCTTGCTAGGCCGCCTCGTGAGTAGATTGTGATGCCTGTTGTTGTAAAGGAGAGTGCTGACATAGAGACATTGCAGGCGATCACAACTTTGACCTAGAGTGTCATCCATCACACTAGCCCTATTATACAGCGCCATCCAAGGGAGTCTTTAGGTGGTGGCCTTCGAACCCATGTGTGTCAATCTTGCGGGGCGACTTGTTCATATGACCCTACCAACACTCAAGAGGGTGCTACGTAGGATCCATATGCTACTACGCAACCTGATCCATATGCATCTACGGGGATGGAGAGGATGGCTGACATTTTGCATGATGCATATGGCATTGACACTCAGGTAAAATTCAGCCTGTTCATTGAATTTAATTTATTAAATTTTGATTGTGAAATGGAAGATTAACTAATTTAGTTTTATTATTTTAATAAAATTGTAGGGTCACAGTGTAGAGACTGGATACACCAGTCATCCACCTACTTATTTTTGCAGTACACCTATCGGTGGGGTATGTAAAGTTAGTAAAAAATTATAAATTTATTACATGTGTTAATAGCATTGTTTTACGAATGGTATTTTAATATGTGATTTTGGATGTTGAACAGGGTACTGTTGGAGGTTTCAAGGAAACACCTCCAAGTGCCAGTAGATTTGATCAAACGTTCACGGAGGTAATATAGAATTTAAAGAGAACTTAAGTAATGAATTCTAAGTTTAATAGATTTATGTAGTTTATATTCATATTGTTGACCTTACGTTGCATTACACAGATCATTCAAAATCAAAGCATTACTTGAAATTCGATAACTAATAATTAGAAATATATCTTTTAATACTTGTACTCAAAATTTTGTTCATTAGATCTCATACATTATAAGTCATCACATGGATCGCTATTGTAACTTTTTTGTGATTGAATAATTTGTTGTTTTATTTTCAGATGTTGGTGATAGAAACACCGCCAAACGTTACGAGGGCATGGATATTGGTGTTTCCTCCACTATACAATCCTCGATGGCTCTAATAGGGGAGGTATGAGGCAAATTACTAAATTTCAATTTACATTCATTGTTATAGATGAACTAGTTCTAGTGAAAAATCAAAACCATTATTGATTCATAGTTTAATTCCTATTTGGATGGTTTACACGGGGCTTGAGCATGCGAGCATGTGATGAAAATATTTCCATCGAGGGAAGTGATAGTGAGATGGCCGTAAGTGATTATTTTGTTAAAATATATTAATTTTTTATAATGTAATTTCCTATATATTAATCTCTTTACTTCTTATTGTAACAGTTGAAACTTCACCAGGAGCTAAACCCTAGGAGGAGGAGTAGGAGCACTCCTCGAGCACAACAAAAATGGGTGATAGACTTATCGCCATCGGATTGCCAAGCAAAGGGAAAGAAAAATGTATTTGAACCAAAGCATGGAGAGAAATGAATTTTGAATGCGAAACCCTTTGTTTGTACCTACATAGCAATTTTATTGCATATTTTTGTATTGGATATATTTGACGACTGAATGCACATATGGCATTCTCGTAAGCCTATATGGCTATTTTGTAACTATATTTTATACTTATATCGACATATATTGATGTATGCGTACATGGCTATTTGCTTAATACAAATCTTTTTATCGATGGTGTCCATATTTGCAAATTATAAATTCATGGTTGAATAGATATGAGTTATGTGTATTCAAGTGTATACTTTACAAATTATGCACATATATTTTTTGACTTACGTGTGAACATCGAAAAGTGTGAAAATTTCTATGTTTGGAAGTCAAATGTAAGCCAATTTTGCAATTCTTAGTTCTTTCATACTTGATCTTATGGACTTATTCCTTCCTAGCACATATTGTGAATATTTCTCATTTGGTGCAGAAGACAGATTCCTCATTTTTGAACCACTCATAGCAAAGAGATTCACAATATAAGACTTTAGCATTGGAACACTACTCCATACTTCTCTTGTCTAGACCATAAAGGATTGAAAATTATTAATTTGATGCAATGATATTCGCGAGATGAGAATTTATATAACCATGTCTATTTTGAAACTTCGCATCTAATACTGCATCAACAAGAACTTAAGAAGTGTTGCATAAGAGTGTTAGGTTTGATAGGCCTTCTCTTCCCTAAGGGAGGAGAGCCTGCATCTTGAATTTTGAACAAAATTTTAAGAAGAAAAATTACACCTAAAAGCTTCAAACCTAGATGACATATTTGGCTAAGTCTATCTTGAAAATTATCAATGCACGTTCAAACTCTAAAGGAAATTCTCCCTAAAAAGCAAACTTTACCTTTTTTCCCAAGGAAAGAAATTGCAACAAGTTGCATGTGATTTATCTTATTTCTTTCTCACAGTTCCTGGTCAATCATTCATGGCTCAGGATAGTTCCGTTCCAAGGCAAGGACACCCAAAAAATCACTGAGATTCTTCTAAAATCTGCAAGAAAAAGGTTTTGGATCTTTCATAATGTAAATAATTATGTAACACTATTTTCTTGTTTTCCTTCGACACAGAAAAATGTTCAGACTTTTCAGATTGATCAATGATCAATAATGGCTGATTGTAAACACTTGACATTTTTATGTTTGAACTTTAATTTATAATTTTGTATCATGACATTCGAGTAGATCACTAATATTTTAATATTTCAATATGAAAGTGGTGGTGTATTTTTGCTATGTTATTTGACTATTAATATGGTGGTGTATTTTGAACTTAATTACTTTTGCAAATATGTATATATTTCTGATTTTATATGTTTTTGTATGGCCAGACCCAAAATAGACTAACCCCAAATTTTTTCCCGGCCGTGAGCGGGTTCTGATTAGAATCAGAGACTAAAGCCCGAGCAGATAACTTAGTAAAAATAGATTTTTGTACTTTATATTCATATTGTTGATTACATTGCATTGCACATCTTTCAAACTCAAAGCATTACTTCACATTGCATAACTAATAACTAGATGCTGATAGATGACAAAATTTCAATTACAATATAGTTTTTACAAAGTCAACCTAAGCAGTTATGCAATTACTTCACATTGCATAACAAATAACTAGGAGCAGCTGCTAATTTCATTTGGTTGTCATGGCATTCTATGAGACCACATTTCTTTGAGGCATTTTTTTCAAAAAGTTCATTGCCTTGTCTATACTACCACATTTTTCATACATGTCTACCAAAGCATTTTGTAAAATAGTTCAAGTGTTGCCTTGTTGCTATGGCTGAAAGCCTAAAACAAGTGCTTTCGAACAACCTATGGATGCTTGGAAAAAATCTATCAAAAGCATAATAGTAAGCAATATCATAGACAAGGTAGTGAACTCTTTGAAAAAATGCTTCAAAGAAACGAGGTCTCATGACCTGATGGAATGCCATGACAATCAAATGCTTTTGATTGTCATGGCATTCCATCAGGTCATGAGACCTCGTTTCTTTGAGGCATTTTTTCAAAGAGTTCACTGCCTTGTCTATGCTAACACATTTTTCATACATGTCTATCAAAGCATTTAGCCAAACAGTTCATTGCCTTGCTGCTATGGCTAAAAGCCTAAAACAAGTGCTTTTGAACAAGTATGGATGCATTAGAAAAAATATATCCTTAGCATAATAGTAAGCAATAGCATAATGAGGGAATGGTACATTTTGAAAAAAATGCCTCAAAGAAATGTGGTCTCATGTTGGTGGAATGCCATGACAAACGTGTTGTGGATTGTCATGAGTATTCCCATCCTGTAGAGACCTTTCTTTGAGTTTTCAAATAGTTCCTTTGCCTTGTCTATGCTGCTACATTTATCATACATGTTTACCAAAGCATTTTATCAAACAATTAGCTTCCTTGTTCTTGTAAACAAAATCCACGAAATGAGTGCTTCCAAAAAAGCTATGGATGCTTGGAAAAAATCTATCAAAGTATACTAATAAGCAATGGCATAGAAAAGGAAACAAACTGTTTGAAAAAAAGCCTCAAAGAAATGTGGTCTCAATGGTGATGGAATGCCATGACAATCCATAGCAATTTTCTTGTCATGGTATTCATCATGCCATTCCATCACCATGAAACCACATTTCTTTGAGGCATTTTTTCAAAGAGTTCACTGCCTTGTCTATGCTAACACATTTTTCATACACGTATGCATCAAAGCATTTTGGCCAAAGCAGGTTCATTGCTTGCTGCTATGGCTAAAATCCTAAAAGCAGTGCTTTTTAGACAAGCTATGGATGCTTAGAAAAATATATCCTTAGCATAATAGTAAGCAATAGCATAGACAAGGGAATGAAGCTGTTTAAGAAAAAATGCCTGAAAAATAATGTCTCATAGTGATGGAAATCTCATGATGCAAAACACCAAGTTCCTTGAGGATCATTTGGAGTCGAGGGAGATGGCGGGGGAGTCTTGAGGCCTATAAACCTTTCTAAGAGCATCAATTATAGCATTTTGGAAGCCTATAATGGCATTTTGGCATGGATGAGTGTAACCCGGAAGATCAAAAGGGAGATCCCTAAGGGTCACGATAAGGACCATAGGATAATTGACTTTAATAAATGGAACAATGATGTTCCTAGGGGTTTAAAAATGGGTATATGATGTTTTAATTAGGTTAAATAAGGTTGAATGATGATATGTAATAGTTTGGAAGCTTTATAGTTAATAGGAGTTAATAAATTGCAATGTTGGAAATTCAAATTTTTGAAATCCAACTTTGGGTGGAAAAGTGAGTTTTAGGAGTTTTAATCACAATAATGTAATAAAATCAATTCTAATCAGTTGGGAAAGTTGTAGGATGAGTCTATAAGCCTGGAGAAAGCATTTGTATGGAGGGTTGGCTGATATTGCAAGTGTTGTATGGACTGCTACAGAAAATCAATAAAAACTTCAATCTTTTTGCATTTTCTTGAGTTTTTTTGATGAATCTCTAATTCATTTTGGTGTCATGCTCATTTGGATGGTTTAAGAACTTGTATTTACATGAATTTAACCTTTTGAATGACCTAAATAACATTGGGAATCAGTTTCTTGTGTTATATTGCTGACTGTCCTCAAAAAGTACAAATTTTTCACTAGTTTTGAGAGTCTTCATGAATAAATGATCCATTTCATGGGAGAGTGTGACTGAAAACTTATGAAATGGATCATATATAACTTTTATTATACATATCTAACAAGTTATTGTGCAGGAAAGAATGATTCTTGGGTGTACACCGAGTTTTAGCAAGGAAAAGGGCATGAAAATGGTGCCTAAAGTGTAGCAGTAGGAGATCTACCTTAATAAGGGGTATATTTCTGAGTTTAATGTGTTTATATATGTTGATTTATTGGTGAAAAGTCCAAGATAAGGTTCTGGAAGTGTTGGGAAAGCTAATTTTCAAGAGGCCCTAGTTTTGGAGCAATTTATTGAGGGTTTTGTGATTTAGGGTGTTGAGGGTGTCAAAGAAGACTAATACCTTGAAAATATTTGGTTTTAGGAACATTTTAAAACATTTTAAGAACATTTTTAAGGGATTTCATAGTCAGGGGATAAGTTTAGAGAGGGGTTGCTTTGAAAAAGTGGGCTAATTAGGCCTTAAATTTGAGGAAACAACAGATTTTGGTAGGTTTGATCCAGAACAAGTGCCATAAATGATTTGATATGTTGTGTATCATAATGAATCACATCTGAATCAGTCATTATATTGAGGAGTCCTTTTGGGAAGTTGAGTGAAAAGTCAAAAAACCATCGCTAGAAGCCTAGTTGGGCTAGAAGCCTAGTCAAGGTGCAAAAAGTGAGTTTTGTCTAAGATAGAGGTTTGGGGCTTTGAAACCATTCAAGAATTTTTTTTTTGAGTTCCTTGAGATCACTCCAAGGTTTTGGGTCCATTAGAAAAGAATCTAAGTTATAAGTGCACTATTGAGGCTTGTCTCCATTAGGGTGCCTGGAAGAGTGTTTGAGATTGCATCATTGTAATCCTTGAAACTTTGAGTTTTGACTAAAGTCCCAACCCCTTTGCATCACATGACAAGCAAATTGTTGTGGATATTCATGGAATTCCATCACCATGAGACCAAATTTCTTTGAGGCATTTTTTCAAACAGTTCGCTGCCTTCTCTATGCTAGTACATTTATCATACATGTTTACCAAAGCATTCTATCAAACAGTTCACTTCCTTGTTGCTATGGCTAAAAGCCTAAAATAGGTGCTTCCAAAAAAGCTATGGATGCTTGGAAAAAATGTATCAAATCATACTAATAAGCAATAGCATAGAAAAGGAAGCAAACTGTTTGAAAAAAAGCCTCAAAGAAATGTGGTCTCAATGGTGATGGAATGCCATGACAATCCACAACAATTTGCTTGTCATGGCATTCATCATGCCATTCCATCACCATGAGACCACAATTATTTGAGGCATTTTTTCAAAGAGTTCATTTCCTTGTCTATGCTCTTATGAATAGAATTTATTGAAATTCGAGATGCTCTTATAATGTCTACGTCATAGGTGGTCATGATAAGGTTAAATTCAAATGAATAACTTGAAATTGCCTCATTAGGCTTCACACACACTTTTTTAATGGCTTAAAATCATAATTGAGATTTGTCAAGATCATCAAAATAAGGATTTTGTATTGCTTTTCTGCTTGAGATTCTCTTGGATGGCTAATAAATCTGCATTTTATGCAAGGGGACACCAATCAATGTTTTCTTGGTTACATATAGATACACAAAGTAAAATAAGATGATAGCATTGGCATCAACCAAACTGATGTGGATACAAGTATAAATTAATAAGAACCATTGTGCATATACTTACAAATTAATCCAATGAACCATCTGGGTCTGCTCTACTCTTTATTATGTCAAGTATTACCTCATGGTCAGACTCACGAACCTTCCACAAGGTCTTGTTGAAAGGTCTACCCCCATATTTGCTCAAACAAACATTGGATGCCATGACAAGGTTTGAGTGGTGAAGAATCTTACGATGCGTGTCAAATTCCTCAAACAACCAATGTTTAACACTCTTATGTGGGTACCTTCTCAACCACGTTCTAGTAACAACAACTGAGCCTATAGGATATTCAATGTTTTCTCCATCTATAATTGGGGCTTCCAATTTCTTTTTTGCCTCAACACAATGACACAAGTAATAGTCTGTACCCTCTTCATTGTCTTCATCTGCAATAACTGCATAAACATGCCTTGCATTTATATGTGTGACATATCTCTTGAAATTAGTCAACATTATGAATACAGTACAAAGTAAGATAACAATATGGAATTTTAAATACTAAGAAAGTAGATATATTACCTGGTTGAACTAGATTCGATACATGGTGAAAGTTGACAGATGATTCCATCCGTGTTAGTTCAAATGACATCGGAGGGCGATACGTGTGAAGTGGGCTAAGATAACTTGTCAACCATTTGTCAACCCACTCCCCTAACTCACAATCATTCTAGGATTGCATTGTACATGAAGAACAAAAGCATGCCATCTAACGTGTATCGATACTCCATGAACCTACATTTGAGCTAAGGAAAGAGTGCAACTCCCTCGATCCTGTTAGTGTACAACAATCCTCATATGGTGCAATGTTAGTATCATCCATCAACCAAAAAAATCTATGAACTGAAGACGTACCTTCATTACCTAGACCCATTGAACCATTACACCACTCGATGATTGATCTTGCATCTATCAACTGTGCACTGTCTTTATACTTTAACTCTTCTCGTGCTAATGCTCTTTTCACGCATGCTCCTGCACCATCATGCTCTCCCTTTCCATGTCCGGCCTCACAAAAGTTCCACATATGTTGAACACGTGTAGTGAGATGCATCCTGCACAACCAGTAGAACATGCACGCGTTCTTGAACTGTGCTGCACATTATCTGACCATATTATATGCCAATCATATGATATGCCCCTCTAAGCCAAATAATTGTAAAATATCTAGAAGAAACCTTGCTCGAAATCTGGAGAATGTGTGCGATCATCACTAATATAAAAGTGATACTCCCTCAATACCTTCCTTTCATCCTCTATACTTTCAGCTACATGTATGAATGCTATGTGCACAAATATCGAAACCTGTGTGGAGTTGTAATACTGTGACTGCACCTCATGCTATGGCTGTAGAGTGTAGTTCTCTGCAAATTCAACCACTGATACTATGCTACCAAGTGGAAAGGTGTCCTTGCATAGCTTGAATTGTGTGTCCAGCCATCGGGCTCTATGGGTATGCCTTGCATACTCATACACTAGATTATCACAAAACATGGACATGAACTGATACACTGGAATCTTTTGAATAACCAACTCACACCTTTTTGCTTCAAACCCATCTTTTTTGTAGTATATACCACTATTTTTGCCTTCGAGGAACTCTACTAGTTTTGTCCTTACTCACATGTGCTTTTCCATATGTTGACATACACAAATTCATTGCAAGCCATGGCTCATGAACCATCCCAAACATCTTTGTCCTATAGAATGTTGGCCCATCCTCTATTTCACATAAATTTTTTTGATAAGAACTTTCTTGAAGATTTTGGCCAGGGCCCACAATGTACAATCCTGCCAAAACATGGATTAGTATGCAAATGTAAGCATGTAGAATGATAAACATCACTTAATGGTTAGTGAATTCAATATGTAGTCTACAACAACAAGTAGTGCGTGTGTGATTTATCTTGACATAAAAGGTTTAATCATTTCAAAAAATATTTGAGAAATACTAATTTGAGGATAAGAATTTTGAAATTTATGAAAAAATTGGGTTTGAGTCATATCCAAAAAATGCTTTGGATCTGGCTCACGGTTTCGACTACCGATTCTCCTTCTTATGACATCCCTTTGATTCAAAGATGGACTTGTATTATTCTTCCAATAATATTCAATTGGAGTGTTCTCAAATGCTTCAACAATTTTTATCTTTGTGTGGCGGTCTCCCAGGAATGCCCGCAATTCATTGAATGTCCGTTTTCGTTAACACCTTTGAGCGGCTTTTGATAGAAAGGGACTTTTATACTAATTCCCCATTTGTTCCCTTGTCTTTTTAATGAAGTAGAGATCTCTTTGTTTTAGTAGCTTACCCAAAGTCAATGTAATGACCATTCGGGTGACATTACTATCCTTTGAGTGTGAGGGTCTTACCCACCTTGTCATAAGCTTATCCATTAGATTCTTCACAATAGTGTTTTCCTTGGTGCATTCTGTTCTCAACCCAAGAGTCTTCATGATGTTTCTATACTTAAAACCCCACATCATTTCAACAAATAGTTTACATCTTGTAGTCTTATCTAGCCTTTCAAAGAATATTTTCCAATTCTTATCAGTATATCTTCTACAAGTGCGCGTTGGAATCTTACCTTCCATGTGCTGCAAAATATCCTCATCAATATTAATCAAAACTTTGGCTACATGAAAAATTCTAGGTGGTGTTCTCTAGAATTTATACATCTCAACATTACTTAATTTCATCCAATATTGAATTGAGGTGGGGTAGATTGCATACCTTTGATCAAGGGTGGAATAAAAGACATACCTTGAGGTTCACGTGGGGATGATGGCATACCTTTTTCCTCAACTCCGAGTGATGATGTACTCTCAACTTCAGATGTGGTGGATGGTGTCCAACCATACTCACTTGTGGTAGATTGGTGTCCCTCCATATTTGCTTGTGCTTAATGGTGTCCCTTCGTATTCACTTGCGGTAGAGGGTGTCTCCGACTATGGTATCTGCATCTCCCCTAGCACAACTCTTTCACATTCGTGCCCTTTGTGCTGCCAATTTCTTTTCTCTTTTTGATAGTTGAGGTTCCTCTTCAATTGGCTTGTTTTCATCAATCGTTCCCAATTTCTGCTTTTCACAATATTCCCTCATCCATTTTTTCTCTTTATCTTTGATGGATTGGAGCTGACCATTTGTTAGTTTTTTCCTTTTAACAGTTCGTTTCTTTGGCATGGCGAATAATTTTACCTGTGCAAAAAGTGCTAAGTTGTCAAATTAACTAATTGAAGCTTTGGAAGCATACACAAAGAAAGTCAATGAAAATTTGGTTTGTATAACTATTTGACAAAATAACTCAATGAATAGCTTTGGAAGCATACACAAAGAAATTCAATTGTTAAATTTAACAAAATTCCTCAAAGAGATGTGGTTTAAAATGTAATAGGAAGTGTATCGAATTGTGTGATTTAAAATGTCCATTGACAAGCGTAAGGTTGTAACATGCAAGCTGATGCAGGGAGCACCTAGGTCATGAAATTCCTTCAAAAGGCTAATTTGTTCAATTTGTAATGTTCAAGTAAATATGATGAGTGAAGGTCATTAAATGATGAATTTCAATGTATTTGCACCATGAAATAGGTCACTAGGTGATATTATTGAAAACTTGCTTTTTATAACAAAAGATGTCAATTATTGTAAAAATGTAAAATTGCACAAAAGTAGGAAGGTGAAGAGTCTTTTTTGTGGAAGGGAAAGGATGGGTTGATGAAGATGAAGAGGCAGTTATTTCAACTGATTTAGACACCTTTAAAAAGAATTGTAAGCTCGAGAAAGGAAGATCTTGTATCCAAAAATCCATAAAAATTAATAAAAACCCTGCTCAGTTATTTTGGAAACCTTTTCTATTCTTGTTTCGGGTTGCATAGTGATTCAAGCATGTTCTAAGATTTGATTCTTGTCGGGGAAAGAGACTTCTTTCATTCTTGAAAGTTAGGAATTATGTAATTCAAATAATCAATCTAATTTGAACTTAGTTTCCTAAGTCTCGGTCTGTGGTTTCCTTAGAATTGTTTAGAGAGTCTAAAAAGTGATTCTTAGCCATTCCACCGATGTAGGGTTAGTAGGTCAGTGGAATGGATCAAATTTAGTGTCTTTTCAATGTGAAGATGTGTGTGGTAGGGGTAAATAGAAATAAGAAGTTGGGATACTGTTGCATGAACAAAATTCTGAATTTTCTCATTCAAAAAATGGTGTTTTCAAGTAGGGTTTGAGGAAACAACATGTAGAGGAGCTTAGAAATGATTTCAAAATAATTTGTAGACATAATGAAGCATATTTAAATTGTTGGGTGGATTAGTAGAGGTTTTGCAAATGTTTCATTAAAGAAACCCTCATGGTTGGTGTGTTTTCACCCTATAATCAAATGTTTACTGATTTTGTGTATTGATGGGCGTTTCCCATCTTGAAACTTGTTTATTTGTGAGTTTCTACACATGGCCTAAGAATTTTTGCAGGTTTGATGGATTAGTGAGTAGTTCTATGATGACTTGCTTTGATAAATTGACCTATTTAAGGGCTTTTACCAGTAGACAGCATGTTGGTTCTACTATGTTTTGTGAAATAAGTGTATAAACTTTTATAGTATGTTGAAAAGGATCAAAATAGGCCTGAGAATCTATATTGGGATTGTGTAAATGCATTATGATAGAAAAGGAATCACCCAATTAGATGGAATGTTGGCCTCCTAGAGATATTTGGCATTGTTTGCTAAAAATAGAGAATATGTAGAAACAACGAAAGGAATGTTGTTAAGTGCTTGGGAGTAGTCTCATTTGTGATGCCACAGTTGTATCTATGCTTGGTAATGTTTTGAAGGTAGATTGTGAAAGATTTGATGATTTGGGCATATGTTTCCAATATATGGCAATGGTTTCTTGAATGCAAAGTAGTTAGAGTGTGTCTATACTAATATATTGGAATATTACAATCAAAACATGATGAAATTGGTATCTTAAAGGTCTAGTGACAGTGTTAAACTAATGCTGCTTGTTGTTGTTACAAATGGTGTTTAAGTGAAGATAGGATGATGGATGTGTTAATTTGAGCAAAGATATCTTAAATGGCTGGGATGATGTTTGATTGCAGGTCTAAGGAACAGAGGTGTTTGATTGTTTTTGCCTTGAAGGGGTGTTAGAACTATAAAATTCTGAATATTTTCAAATGTTCTCCACTCATATTTTTCCAAATGGGTTCCATCTTGAACACTTTCTGCCCATATTTTTCCATATTGTTCCTTTGATTCCATTGGGTCATGCGTTTTCCATGTTGTTGTTCCTATCGGCATAGGTCTTCCACTGTCTCCCCGACCCATGTTGCTTCTATGTTAATATTTGTTTGCTGCAGGTCTATTGACAAGACCTTTGTATTGTCACAATGACTGGGTTTCACCTACAGGCTATTGGCATAACATTCGGGTTGATTTGGTGACTGTGGAGACATCTATTGTCATAATTTTCAGCCGTCGGATTAATGTATTACCGAATTCAATATGTCTCCCCGACTATGCATCCGGTGTTTTGTCGGCAATGGCTAAGGGTTATCGGCAGAAGGTCTTGGTGAGTATCATTTGTCTTACCGACCGGTGGTGGGAGGATGCTTATCGGTATAAGTTGGAGCTTTCATTGTGAGGTCTCGGTGAGTGACCTTCGGTCTCACTGACGCTTCGTATGTGTCTCCTCTTCGGCCAAACATACGTCTTCGCTGAAGGGTCATAGCAACACACACATGTCTTATTGACAGAGCATAAGGGTTCTTTTAGATGGCCTTCGGTGTGAGATCTGTTTTCTCTTTGGCGAACAAAGGGCTAGCTCAGGGTAACTTTTGGTGAAACAAAATCACTCTACATGAGGTTTCCCCAACATCATTATGTCTCACCGATAACTTGATGAGGTCTCTGTCTGTAAGAAAGCCAAAATGTCTTGGCGAAAGTGAATAGAACAAAACATAACTGCTTAGTGTGACCTATTTGTTTTGGTGTGTGGTCTTGGCGAGGTGCCCGGGGTCTCACCAAATGAAAGCAGAGGTGACTTTGTTGGCGTGAAGGTTGGATTGTTACAGCGAAATATGAGATAGGTGGGTGCCTTCGGTGAAACATTGTACGATCGACATAGGGTCTCCCCAATCTCTATGAGCTATAGCGAAGCAGATGAAATGAAAGGTGCGGTTCGGTGTGATATCTCTTGTGTCCCAGCGACATGTGAAAGGTAAAAGCACTCTCGGTGAAGCAGAATGCGATCTATGGGACATCTCCCCGACTCGGGTGAGTCACGGCGAAAGCGAATTACAAGGGCAGAATGATTAATGATTGAATTGCCTTCGACATAGCTGCTACGTTGTCTCGCCGTATATCTCACTAATGAATAACAAAAATACAAATACTTTGGCCGACATGTAGATGCTTGAGGACTGTTGCTGGCTGACATGATTTTGGAACCCGAATTCTATGGAGGGCCAACATGATTTTCCAATAAGTTTTATTTTCTCATGCTAGTGTATAAATAGGCTTTTTTGTAATTGTAATTCATCATCACCAGTTATTAGATTTCGATACATAGCAAGTAGATACAGTGGAATAAAATTATCATAACAGAGACTATTGTTACATGATTTCAGAATGGAGGTATTTATGAAAATCATTTGATGTTGATGCATTCGTCTGGTGTCAATTATCTATGGAATTCAAATAAAAATACTGCTAAGTTGTCTGCAAGATTGATGCTTTCTAGTTGTTTAAATTGACATAACAAGTTTATGTTCAGTTTATCGATGCACATTTGCTGTATTTGTGTGATTAATCAATTGGTTCTTTCAAGTAAAGATTAAATCCTTTTAATTGATCAAAGTAATCAGAGAGATTCATTTGGATTGTTAAAGTATAGCTTAGTAGTTATAGTATTGCATGTTTATACAAGTTGTAAATAGAATATATGCCAGATAATTTGTGTTTTCTCTAGAGAGTGTTGCTCATCTTGATCTCATTTGACTCTGCATACCCAATAAAGCACTAGTCTTTGAAACTCATTCAATTTCTTATATCTGTTAATTCAACATTTTAGGATTTAGATCAGAATATTGTTACTATTTTCAAGTTGGATTTCATTTGTTCACCTCCAATTTCCATTTGAACAAATTGCTTTTATGGAGATAACCACAAGTTAAGTCTGCACTATTCAGAGAGGTACGCCCACCCAGGTTTAGCAGCACCTAAAGAGTAGAAGGTTCAATTCTTTTGACCTTGTTTGTTACCATGAAATGTATCAAGAGATTGGCAGCCTCTTGAGGCATTCTGCCTGCGTTTTTGAGAGCTAACAAATTGGCGACTCCGTTGGGGAACAAATTCAAAATCAAGGCCTTAATCATAGAGTCAGAAACTATATATAGACTCCGTTGGGAATAAGAAACATCAAGTTTTTTCTCATTTTTTGACAAAAGTGAGTGCCGACTTTGACAAAAATTTTGCAATTATTCATCATGAATGGAAGAAGATCTCAGTATAGGGGAGGTCATACTGGAGCTCCTATTGGCAGTAGTAAATGGACGCACAAAGATGACAGAGTTGATAAGGGAAAGAAGCTCAATGAGGACATCTGCATAATTGACAAAGGCAAAGAGTGAAGAGCACGGGGAGAAACATATAATTGCTATGATACATGGAGAGATGATTCAAGCGCAGATCTTTGTACCCCTGAAGATTGAAGAAATCCCTTCCCTCTTGTTGATCCTCAGAAATAGGCTGAGTTTGAAGCTAAATTAGAGGCTGAACGAATCAGAATTCAGCATGAATATGATTAGAGAATGGAGAGTAACCAAAATGTGTTTATTAATCATGAGCTTCATGAGGAAGTAAAATCACAGTTTAAACTACAGAGGAAGAGGATAGAGGAATTAGAGGCTAAATTGTAGAAAACTCAAGTTACTGATTAGATAGCTGATTGCCCCCCAAAGTATGTACCACCTCATAAGCAAGGTAATCATGGTGCAGGGTCTTCAAATCAACCAAATGCTCCTCACGATTAGACAGGGAATCGCTACAAGTAGCTAAATTATCCACCTCATATTCCCACATAGAATACAGGTGTGCATCCACCTCCTAGTCAGTCTTTTATCCCACAATATAGTGCACAGTACAATAATCCCATGCATCAGCATCAACATCCACCTATTCCTCCCCCTCACCAGCATACAACCATGATCAGACAGTTTGATCTAGCAGGTTTTCAGTTATACCCTTACCCTATGGATGGCAGTTGGAGGGGTATGGTGCCCAAATTTATAGGGAGTAATGCAATCACTGCTGAAGAGCATTTAAGGAGTTTCAATATTTTCATCCAAGACATAGATGTGCCATATGAAGATTTACACATGAAGCTGTTTATGATGTCACTTCTTGAAGATGCCAGGGATTGGTTCAACAGCTTGCCAACATTCTCAATTAATTCTCTTCAAGTATTCCAGGACTGATTCCTAGAACAATATGGGAATCAAAATGCACCGGATGTAGCTCTTCATGAACTGATACGAATTCAAAAAAATCAGACTGACTCAATTTATGATTTCAACCGAAGATTCAACAAGTTACAGACTAAGGTACCTCCTGGATCAAGACTGCCAGATTCTATTTCATTGAGTGTATATTTAAATGCTTTTGATCCAAAGACTGGTTATGAATTGAGAAATAGATTCCCAAGAGATCTGGCTAAAGCTCAGAAGATAGCATTGACAATTGAAAATAACAGGAAGGCTGCTGGTATAATCAATAAAAGAGACAATCCTGGGCCTCCTCAGCAAAGTAATAATTATCAGTACAGGTAGGAAAATACATACAGAAATGAGAACAGAAATGAGAGGCCGAGGTTGAATGATATTCCTTATAATACAGACTGGAAGGATGGAAAACTTATATCAGTTAGGCCAAGAAACAAGGAGAATCCAGATCCATTGAGCAAGAAAGGAACTTACATGGTGAGTAATAATTATTTTTGTGAAGCTTGTGATAAGCCACATTCCCCAGAATATTGTGTTGTAGCCCAAAGGATGCAAGAAGAGGGAATGTTGATGGAAAATAATGGATAAATTGGAGAAGATCACAAAGTATATTTAACCTCAAGCACTTTTCACCATGTGGAAGAGAGGTACTCATCTTTTGAGGATGAAGGGTATGAGTATGATGTCTCAAATCAGAAATATAATGTGCACATGGCTGAACAATAGGTTTTTTATGATTCTGATGAAGATTATACTAAGCCACATTCTATTGAGGCACCTACTCAATGCAATGTGAGGAGACTTACTGAAGATGAAATAGAAAGACTAACTGTTGTTGCAGTTGAGGAAGCAAGGAGTAAATATTGGTTGAGAAACAGAATAGTAAATGAGAAGGATGGTGTTCCTAGGGGAATTTTCATGAAGGATCAGAAAGCAATACAAGGGACTGTGAAGAAGTCAGAAAAGAGATTTCCTGATAAAGATGAGCAGAGGCCTGCCCAAAAATAGGAAGTTAAGGAGGAAGTGAAGGAATTACATAAAGAGACACAACCGCTTGGCCAGCCCAATAAAAAAGAAAAGGAAGAAAACAAAGGAGATGCACCAGAACTAAAAAAGACTGTTAAGGTGGAGAGCTCTTCTTTTGACTTCACTCAGGCGTTATCCTAGGTAAAACTGTTTGTCCCACTACTTGAAATGATGAAAATAAAAGAATATAGGGACACTGCTGTTCAATTAATAACAAATGGAAATGAAAAACATGTGAATTCTGAGAATAGTGTAGCTATTAAAGCAGTCAATAGGCAGGAGAAAGTAAATATCCCAGAAGTCTGCTTGAGTGATGTATTAGCAACTCCCCCTCAAGTGGAACCTTTTTTCACTACATTGCTCATAAACAATAAACTGCTGAGAAATTGCATGATAGACTTTGGTGCTGCTATAAATATCATTCCAGTAGGAGTTATGAAGCAGCTTGGAATGTGGGTTGATACATGTGAAGGCAAGTGTTATGCAATGGATAACAGACCAGTTCTTGTAGTAGGCATTATGAGAGGAGTTGAAGTCAAGCTGGCTACTTATCCACAGGTGGCTTATAATATAGATATAACAGTAATTGATACTCCTCCGCAGTTTGGTATGCTCTTGTCAAGACAATGGACAACAACTGTTGGTGGGAACATCCAATTTGATTTATCTTATGCTACAATTCCAGTGAATGGTCAGGAAGTCAAGTTGTATAGATAGCCAAGAATGCACCAGCTTGTTGACCGTGTACCACAAGATCAGATCAATTGTTTTTGTGATATTGATCTTGGAAGTTTTAAGATTGAGCCTGCCCAACTGGAATTAATTAATAGTGATCCAATTGAAAAGCATGTGGCACAAAGCTGCAATGAAGTGTGGAAGATGTATTTTGATGGAGCATGCAACCAAGAAGGTAATGGCACTGGAGTTGTATTTTTTTCCCCTAAAGGTACTACTTTTAAATATTAATTCTTGTTGGAATTTGAATGTACAAACAATGTGGTAGAGTATGAAGCTTTATTGACAGGTTTGAACATAGCCGTGAAACACAAAATTAAGTTGTTAATTGTTTTTGGTGATTCTGAGTTGGTTGTTTCAGAAATTAAATCTAAGTATGCAGCAAAGTACAAAAGATTAAAGGAATATAGGAATGCTATATGGGACACAATCAAATTGTTTGATGCCTTTTCAATTGAGTGGATTGACAGATCAAAGAACATAATGGCTGATTTTTTAGCAAATGTGGCACTGAAAAGAGATGATATCACATTGGTTGGGGTATCACAAATTGAGTTCAAAACAAGGCCTGCTGTTCCTGATAACATTTATAATTGGCAGGTCTTCAGTGATGATGATGACCTTTTGAAATTCCTCAATTGTATAGATCAATATGAAGCTCAGGAAATTGATTTCAATGCTTTTGTTGAAGATGTAGATGGGAAGCAAACAATGTTTGGCAAAGAGATCTTATAGCTCAAAACAAATAGGCTTCCTAAGGGCTTGGTGGCACTGGAGAGGGTGTATGATGGAAATGATCAGTCCCTTATGAAGCAAACACCAGTCAGAAGTGAAGATATTGAAGAAATTAATTTAGGGACTGAGATGGCACCAAGAAAGGTATACACTGGAAAGAAGATAAATCCCACAATTAGAAGAATGCTGATAGAGTTGCTGAGAAAGTATAAGCATGTGTTTGCTTGGTCTTATGAAGATCTGAAAGCGTATAGGGAAGATTTTTTTCAGCATGAAATACCATTGAAGCTAGACGCCAAACCTTTCAGACAAAAGCAAAGACCTATAAATCCAACGCTGGAGCCTAAAATGCAAGAAGAATTGACAAAGCTCAAGGATGGAGGAATTATCAAACCAATCAGACATTCAATGTGGGTTTCAAATCTAGTTCCTGTGAGAAAGAAGAATGGTGATATCAGATTATGTGTGGACTTCAGGAATTTAAATATGGCATCACTCAAAGATAATTATCCTTTACCCAATATGGAGGCTATATTGCATAAGGTGACAGGGTGTGAATTGTTGTCCATGATGGATGGGTTTTCTGGATACAATCAGGTTAAAGTCAAGGAATCTGAGAAATACAAGACAACATTCACAACTCCTTGGGGAACATATGTATACATAAGAATTCCATTTGGTCTCACTAATGTAGGAGCGACCTTCCAAAGAGCTATGGATGTGTCATTTGCAGATTTAAATTAATGCTATCATGGTGGTGTACCAAGATGACCTGACTCCTTATTCGATGAGGGTTGAAGATCATGTACAACATCTGGAAAAGGTATTTATTAAGGCCCTAGAATTTGGTATTAGCTTAAATCCTAAGTGTCATTTTGCAGTCAAAGAAGGTAAGCTCTTAGGACATATTGTTTCAAAAGAGGGAGTTAGAATAGATCCTGAGAGGGTTGAAGCTATTGATAAAATTCCTGTCCCAAAAACTGTCAAGGCTATACAATCGTTCTTTGGACAAATTAATTTTGTTAGGAGATTTGTTTCTAATTTTTTTGAGATCATTAAGCCCATATCAAAAATGTTGAAGAAAGGACATAAAATGGACTGGACTGCTGAAGCTCTAGATGCTTTTATATCTATCAAAAGGGCCATCAAGGAGGCTCCTGTTCTTAAATCTCCATATTTTACAAAGCTTTTTCAGATATTTTCATTTGCTTCAATGCATACTATTGCTACTATTATGTTACAGAAAAATGAGGATGGTCACGAACAACCTGTGTCTTTCTTTAGTAAATCATTACAAGGGTCTGAATTGAAGTATGACATAATGGAAAAACATGCATTTGCATTTGTGAAGGCTACTAAGGCATTCAGACCATATCTTGTTGGAGCAAAGGTGATTGCTTATGTCCCTCATGCTGTTGTCAAAGATATTCTGACACAGTCTGAAGTAACAGGAAAAAGATGCAAATGGATTAACAAGATCTAAGAGTTTGACATGGAGATACAGATCACTAAGCTAGTAAGAGGTCAAGGCTTGGCTAGGTTGATGGCAGAATCAAATATTGAAGCAAATCAAGTTTGTAATGTAGAAGAAGGGATTGCAATTGCAAGCATTGAGCATACTTTGTGGTATACTGATATTATTCATTATCTTAAATACATGAAGTGTCCAGATGGATTGAGTGACAGCCAAAAGAGAACTTTGAAGTTGCAAGCATCAAAATATGTTTTCATGGATGGAGATCTGTTTTGGAAGAATAGGGATGGTATACTATTGTTATGTCTTGATGAATCTCAGGCCAAACATATCCTAAGTGAAATGCATGAAGGAGTGTGTGGAGGACATTATTCAGCAAAAACAACTGCACACAAAATTCTCAGGGCAGGTTACTACTAGCCTAAGGTTTTTAATGACTCCTTTACACATGTGAGAAGATGTGATGCTTGCCAAAATTTTTCTGGAAAATTGAAATATCAGGTTGCTTTGCCACTTCGACCCTTGCAGGCTGATGCCCCTTTTCATCAATGAGGAATTGATTTTATTGGAGAGATACAGGAAAGATCAAGTGGAGGATACAAGTGGATATTGGTTGCCACTGATTATTTTACTAAGTGGGTGGAGGCAATCACAACTAAGCAGGCTACAAGCAAAGTGGTGACAAATTTCTTGATGGACAACATTATCACCAGATTTGGTACACCATTGAGATTAATCACAGATAATGGAATGTGTTTCAGATCAGATGAATTCAAAAGTTTTTGTGCCACATATGGCATTGCTATTTCTTATGCAGCTCCTTATCATCCACAAGCTAATGGTCAAGCAAAGTCTAGCAATAAGAGTCTTTTGAAGATTATAAGGAGGATGTTAGGATAGAACAAGAAAGCTTGGGATTCAAAATTGAAATTGGTTGTATGGGCTGATAGGATTACAGTTAAGAAGGCAATTGGAAAATCCCTATTCAAATTGGTGTATGGAGCACAGGCCAGGATGCCTCTACAAAATTTGTTACCAGTCTACAAGTTTGTCTTACATGAAGATGTGGAAGTTCTTGAACTTATGGAAGACAGAATGGAGAAACTTGTTGAACTTGATGAAGTGAGGAGAGAGGCCCAAAATCAAAATATAAAGTTGCAGACATAGATGAAGTATCTATTTGACAAGAAGGCAAGGGATAGAAAGTTTGAAGAAGATGACTTGGTGTTGATGTGGAACACAAGGTGTCAGGAGAAGGGAAAGCATGGTAAATTTGAAGCTTTGTGGCTGGGACCTTTTATTATTGTTGGAAAGAAGGGTGAAGACTCATACTATCTATAGAATATGGCTGGTGAAGATCAGGAGTTTCCTGTCCATGGGAAATTTTTGAAGCAATTTTTCTCTTGAGTGACACAGAGGATTGAGGGTTACTAGTGCATGGACAACTCTTGTTTATCCTCTTTAAAATTATTTTCCATGCACAGTAGTTTAGGATTCTGGTTCATCTCCATCTTGCATTCGCTTTCTATTCATTTTGGTCTGGTCTGCTCACCCAAAGCTTTTGGATCCTTACCATGAGCTTACTCTCATTCATCCCCAGACGAAGCCACTGTTAGAACTATAAAATTCTGAATATTTTCAAATGTTCTCCACTCATATTTTTCCAAATGGGTTCCATCTTGAACACTTTTTGCCCATATTTTTCCATATTGCTCCTTTGATTCCATTGGGTCATGCGTTTCCATGTTGCTATTCCTATCGGCATAGGTCTTCCACTGTCTCCCTGACCCATGTTGCTTCTATGTTAATATTTGTTTGTTGTAGGTCTATCAACAAGACCTTTGCTTTTATGGAGATAACCACAAGTTAAGTCTGCACTATTCAGAGAGGTACACCCACCCAGGTTTAGCAACACCTAAAGAGTAGAAGGTTGAATTCTTTTGACCTTGTCTGTTACCCTTAAATGTATCAAGAGATTGGTAGCCACTTGAGGCATTCTGCCTGCGTTTTTGAGAGCTAACAAGGGGTAAGTTGAGTTTATGAGTGATTGTTGTGTTGTTTATGACAAGAACAAAGTTGAAAGTTGATTCTGAAAATGGTTTTCTATATGGAGATGGTGAATTGGCTACTGATAGCCTTATAACTTGAAATGAAATAAATGGATTTTGGTTGAATGAAAAGTAGTTTTGGATGAATTTGACAAAGTTTGTATAAATTGATCTTTTACTCTTTATTGATTTGGGAAGGAAGTTCCCTAAAGAAATGATGTTGTTGAGTGGCTTGGAAATCTGATATTGCATCACAAACAAACAATTTGATCAACATTGAATAAGCTAAACAACAAAAATGAAAGCAAGCCTTAATAGAATGAAAGAAAATGTACAAAGATTTCACATACCTAAAAAAGCAAAGTTTCAAATAGAGGAGTTCTACCCAATTATGTAGCCTTTGCTTCTTCCTTCCTCAAACTCCTCAAAAATTTGACTTCTTCAAAAGCTTGTTCCCCTCCAAATTTCAATTGTATATCAATTATCACTATAATTCAAACTTGAATTGATATTATATGCCTCTCAACGTGAAAACTCTAGTATTTCATGCAAAGGTGATGGAAATAACATTCAAAAGGTGATGGAATCTCAAAATCATGCATGCACACTTCACTTAATCACCAAAAAGCTACTTTTTGTCTGAGCACGCATGAAACCAGGAGAATATGCAGAATGTGGGACGACATCACGGGTATATTTTGATTTTTTACCATTTTTAGTTATAATGTGAGCGCGTTATTTAATCCTAAATGAACATATCTCTACTGGTTAATAACGCACTCACGTTATGATAACCATGTCAAGTTGTGTTGGCATATCGGTGAGACACTGTCTGTGTCTCCCCGATGCCAACATAGTCAGCATTCAATATCGCCAAGAGTCCTTACAATTGACAAGAGGTTATATCGAGTTCACCCATTGCATCAACTTTAGTTTTCCCTTTAGAAAGACTATCGCTCTCACCAGGACCTCACACTGAGCCTTCATGTTAATCCATGTGCATCCACCAGTCGGCGAGACTCATCACTTTCACCAGGACTTCATACCGAGGTTCAAAAGTCACATATACAATACGACTTACATCGGAGAGACTATCGTCTTTCGCCAAGAGATCATATCGAGGTTCAAAGACTTTCTTCGAAGTGATCAGTAGTCGGCAAGACTTTCTTTCATTGCTCAGACTTCACACCGAGACCCCTTTAGTTACATTGAGCACTGAACGGTCGGCAAGACTTCACACATCGGTAAGACTTCTTACCGATCCATCACATGTTACTCCGAGGACACCAAGCAAATGCTATCAATGAGACATACCACTTTTTGTTGAGAGTTCTTACCGAGTTCTCCAAGTTACCTCGAGACCACCGTTCGCCAAGAGTTATACTGAAGACCCCTCATCATCGGTGAGACTCTCCATTGGCCGCTGAGACTTCATACCGAAGTCATTGTGTCACTGCGAAGACTCTAATATTTCCCCTATTAGTGAGACCTTTCTTCATCGCTGAGACTTCTTCCCAAACTAAGCCTTTCGGCCAAGGGTCTCCCCAATAAACGATATGTATAGCCTGTCGGCCAGAGATCTCCATGCAGTAAGAGAACATACCGAACACAACATGTCACACCGAAGACTCCAATGTGTAACCATTCGACAAGACTTCTGCAAGGTCACAGCGACCTGTACAAAACATAAGGTTACAAATCTGCTCAACGGCCAGACATAGAATATGTCACAACAACTTAACTCCAATAGAGGTTTCAGCTTGTGGGATTGAGACATATTTTTCCAACATAGGAGGGAGAGGGTTTTGAGAGAGAGAGAGAGGGAGAGGGGGTAGGAGGGAGAGAGAGACCTAACAGAGGGATAGGGGGTAGGAGGGAGAAGGTTGAGAGAGAGAGAGACCTAAGATAGAGATACCTAAGAGAGGGAGAGTGAGTAGGAGGGAGAGGAGGTAGGAGGGAGAGGGTTGAGAGGGAGAGAGAGATACCTAGCAGAGGGAGAGGGGGTAGGAGGTAGA
>VDFB02281492.1:573421455-573482838 GCA_007258455.2 Sequoia sempervirens | reverse complement strand
CTCTCCCACTCTCTTCATCCCTCCCTCCTTCTCTCTCCCACCCTCTCCCACTCTCACACCCTCTCTCCCACCCTCTCACCAACTCTCCCACACTCTCTCCCAGTCTCTTCCTCCATCCTATTGGAACTGTAAAAATATGATTATTTTTACATATCTTTCATTCCCTTGAGTCTCCATTTGAGTCCTACCTTAGGCACATTTTCCTCATTTTATGAGATTTTTACCCATATTTTGGTCATGTGACCCCATAGAATCCATCGAGTCATGCATTTTTCATGTTGTGGTCCATATCAACATAGGTCTATCTAGGTCTCCCCGACCCATGTTGCCTGTGTGTTAACATATGTTTGCAGCAGGTGATCAGCAAGACTTGTTCATTGTTATAGCGATCAACATTCACCTGTAGGTTTCTATCGACATGAATTTCACGTGGTTTCGTCGACTGAGGAGGAACCTATCAGTAGGAGTTTGGTCGTCGGGATAGTGTCTCATCGATTTTGAATTGTCTCCTCGACTAATGCATGTGGAGGTTCATCGGTGAGAGCTTGGCGATATCGTAATATGATCTCGGCAAGGTTGTTATGTCTTGTTGACATGAGGTTTTCGTCAGCATGTTCTCGAGGATAGTCTTACCGAACAACACATGGACGGTTTCTTCGGCCAAACATATTGCTTCCGGTGTGAGGTCATAGCGAATATACATTGTCACACTGACTGGTGGCGGGAGGATGCATATCGATAAGAGTTGAGGCTTTCGAAGTAATGTCTCGGCGAGTGACCTTTGGTCTCGCCAATAACACAATGAGGACTTTTTTCGGGATGAAAATTGGATTGTCTCAGCAACACACAAGATGGATAAAGTCTTTCGGTAAAACAAAGTGCACTCTGTATGAGGTCTCCCCGATGTCGGTATGTTACGGCGACCCACATAAGATAAAAGAATACATCGGCGAGAGAACCAATTTGTCACAGCAACTCATGATGAATGAAGATTTTTGGTAAAGCAAAGTCTAATTTGTGAGATGTCTCTTTGATATCTCAAGGTTATAGCGAAATGGATGAAGCAAGGAAGCACGTTTTGGTAAGAAAATTTCTTATGTCTCAGCAACTGGGAGATGGCGTTCGGGGTGACTCTCGGTATAATGAAGCATTATGTACATGATGTTTCCCTGACTCCATGAGGTCACAGCGAAACACATTGGGATAGGAGGATTTTCTTTGGTTTCAGCATAACAAACAGAATGCTACAACGACATGCAAGAGGCAAAAGGATGCATATCGATGAAACATAACGAGATCAAAACTAGGAAATAATGCGCTCGCGTTATAACGCGAGCGTGTTATATTTTGATTTGGGAATCCCTGAGCCTTAGCATTGGTAGTTGCCTTGGAATACCAATCTAGAGGCTTGGAGGGCATTCCCAATGACCAGAGACGTGTTTTTACAAATTCTACAATTTTTTCACATAATCAGGTTCGTGCTCACCATTAGAATTGCATCTGGTTCAATATTGACAAAAGAAAACACATGGGTAATGTTAGGTTCTCTCTTAGCTATCCAACGATGTAATTGTTTTCACTTTTTAACAATGTTAAGCCTTTCATCCATAATTTCTTTTGTTTGTATGTCTCTTTTTTGCCAAAAAATAGTGTTTGTTTTTTTTTTGTTATAAATTAACCGTTCATCAAAATTTCAAATAAATTACATTTTAAAAAACTAGAATCTATTCTACATTTAAAAAAAAAAAATTAAAAATAAAATCAATTACCTACAAATTTTTTTAGGGGAGCACGACCAAAATTCTGCTTTTTAGGAAGTGTCCACTTAGAAAATTAGTAAAAAATCAAATATTCATTAAAAAATTATTAGAAAAATCGTGCATCAACTAGATACTGTTAGCTAACTTTTGACCATTGTGATTTAAAAAATACTACAAAAAAGTTCACCGTGCTCAGGTCGTACAAGAGTTGCTATGTTATGTTTTCTGACAAAAATAGCACCAATTTGTGTATGTCCCTATTTTGAACCCCTTAATCTCAACCATTTTCAAAATAAATTAGTAGTTTAGAAAGTAGACTCGGAGCACTTCGATCCTTGTTTTTGTTCCATCTCAAAATTTTGAGTGTAACTATCCTCAATTTCATGTCCAAGGTCAGTATTTCCTGATTTCAAAAAAAAAGTGGCCACTTAAGCCCCCTTTTTGGGAACCATCTTGGTGCACTTACCCATGAATGTTGTATTGATTTGGAATTTCAAAACAAACTTCAACAACAACCTACTTGAGCCTTCTTGAGGCCTTATATAACCATTAAATTTGAATTCCACTCACTCCAATGTACATAACTAACTTTTGAACTTCCTGGACCCCCTCATATTCCCTAAATTTGTATTTTTAACAACTTTTTTGTTTATCAACATTTTGCATTTTTGTGCAATTTTTAAACAACTTGACTCCTAAGACACAAACACCACTTATTACATAAATGGTGGTCTACAAAGACCTTATTTAGCATGAAAATACTCAAAACACCTTAATCTCCCCTTGACACAACTAGTAAATCACCCTAACAACCTTCAAGCATTCAAATTTGCAAAATGTGGAGTAGGTGCTCCTGCACCACCAACAAACTAAACTATGGTTGACCCCATAAGTAGAATTTATGAAGAGTTTCCCATTGAAATATGAGATGTAGAATTGTCAAAAATAAATGCTAGAAGATCCCGTGAGTGAGTCATGTGATATGAGGCTCCTAAGTCTACTATCAAACTATCCTTGGATGAATCCAAACCTATAGCTATAAGGGCATTGTCCCTTAGTAGGTTTGGGAAGATCAATATTGTGTCTTTGCATGACATCTTCCAAAGCTGCAATCCTTTTATGAAAAACTTTGCGATCATGATATTGTAATCCAAAAAAAGTACAATGAAGTTTCTTTTTAGACTTGTAAGTATTCTTTCCTAACTATGTAGAGGATGTGTCTTGTGTGTCGACTAAATTCTTCTATTTAGCTGATTTCTCATTTCTTGAAGTTGATTCTATCTTAGGTTTATTAGAAGGTTTATTTCCTTTTCCCTTAGATGATTGGACAACTAGTTATTGATTTTTTGAAGAGGTGATAACATCCATAGAGATTAATTTAGATTGTTCTCTTGTGAGTTTGTCATAAAATTACTCAAAAGAAGGCATTTTATGTGTTGTTCCAAAAGCATCCATGGTAGAGTAAAAGGAAGAAGAAAATATATGATAATGACCTCTTAAATTTGATAGAATCAAGAAGACACTCTTTTTTTGTTTTTGTTTTACCACAACCTTGAAGTCTATAAAGAAAAGACTTAAATTGAACCAAGAAATCTTTAGTAGAAGAGAAGGTATTAGGAGACAATGTTGTTAATTCAGCATCCAATTGTAGAGTCTTGAATTCATGAACTTTACAAAAGAGATCTTCAAATTTGTCCCACATTTACTCAAGTTGTACAACTAGAAATGTGAAATTGTAAATTATTAGAAACAAGAAGAACTATTATTCCCATTGCTTCATCTAACTTGTTCCAATAAGTAAACTATTCAAACTTCCTAGTAAATTGAATTTGTTGTCTAGTAACCATTTTCCATAATCCCTTGGATTGAAGTAATTGTTGTACTTTGAATTTCCATGTGTGGAAATTATGTGGAGTTAACAAATCAATTTTAGGATCCATGATGCACATACAACAAGGAACTTTAATTGTGCCTTACCAAACCCTCAAAAATTGTATAATATCTGAAAGTAGACCCCCAAAAAGATGCAAGACAAGATTTACAAGTTTATGTGAAGTTCAAAAGCCAAATCACTTGTTTATAACTCAAATATTTTTATAAATATAAAAAAAAGAACTTTCCAAAACTTGATTTTGACCAAAAAACTAGAACCCTTGCAAAATTCTAATAATTTTTTTAAAAAAAGTTTGCCAATTTTCAACAAATGGGGTGAAAGTTATGCCTCATCAAAAATTGTACAAATTACACTAATTTTCAGAAGTTAAAAATATATTAAAAAATTACAGTTTTGTAAACATCTCGGCATTGAAATGTCAGCAACGAAACTAGCTATCTATCGACTATTCACACTTGAAAACATACCCCCCATTTGCAAGTTATCACAAAATGAAAAATGCCCCCCTTTACAAACAATTAATTTGGCTAACTTGACGGTCAATTTACACTTAACAATTAACATAAACAACTAATGTTTAGCATAAATTGTTATGTTGAAAATCAACTATAAACAATTATGATCGTCATGAAGGAATTGACCAAGTCTTCAAGCCGTTGCAAGGACTCGGTGTTTTGAAGACTTTGCAAAGCATGCGTGGAAGAGATAAGAGGCTACGTGGGAAATGTTTGACCAAGTAGGAAGGATGCAGTTAAGAGCAAGTGCAAGTCCCGATTCTTTGCATATTACATATGGCTTCTATAATGCACCATGATTGTGCATGGAGGATTTGGAGTAACTTGTAAGGCACCTTATGAATGGTTAGTATGTTGCGCCCTTCTTTGGAGTAAACCATTAGTATAAACAGTTACAAGATGCAGATACTTGTGGGAGTCAAACTAGAGTTTTCTTCTGTGAGCAGGTCGAGCTTCAAACATAGAAGGGCAGAAAAAAAAAAACCTGGAAATATCCTGTTGAGGTGGCTGTAGGTGTAAGGTCGATTACATGTGCAGAAGTGGTTGTGTGTAGGGTATAAAACTCTTTTCGAATGGAACAACTGCCCACCTATTCGGAAAATCTTTTGTCTCTGGCAATTCTGGAGTCCACAAGTGGTTTAAATAGGGGCAGTGGAGGCATTGAATAGAGGCATCTATTTAGTGTGATGCACTGGATATAAGGCATTGGATAGACTCAAACTTTGGAGGGTGAGACAACAAAAAAACACTGTATAGATGGCGCCAACAGGATAAAGTCACAGATTTTGTGTGAGGTAGACATTTAAGTAGGTTGATGGATGCTATGACAGCCTCCACGGCCTGAGCACAAATTTGCAACGCCACACATATACCAAATACAAATGCTGAGAATATCTCTAGTGGCAGCCAGTTGACTCCAAATCAAACACAATAGATAGGTACTAGACCTTGCAAACAATGGTGAAAAACCTTGCAATAATACAAACTCGTGCCTGCAAAAAATAATTTTGTTTACAAGCTAACAAGTTTTCAGCCAAAATGGTGAAATGGGCAAAGGACGATCCAAACTTGATAATTTTTTTTTTTTTATAAATTTTAAAAAACCCTGTATAGTACAAATTTGTGTGGTACTGAACCATAAAGTAGGGTATAACTACAATTTTTTTTGTAAAATTTCAAAGTTACTATTTTTTGTGAGATGAAAGGTAATTCTTTGTTTCTTAGGCCTTTCAAATGTAATGGTGGTGTCAGTTTGGCTCAATGAAAATTCATTGATAGGGCTGAGAGCTTGCTCCACCCAACAAACAAGAAAGAACTTGCAATTCAATGCTTTGATACCATGTTGGAGCAACAAGTAATGAATACAATATGGAAACTACCATAAATTGAATCAAGCGTAATGCAAAAGCCAAATAATTATCATAGAATGTGTAGAATACAATGATCACTCCTTGTTTATAAAGGACAAGGAGGAGGTAGGACGGTGAAATAGAAAGATTGACTAATCATCCAAGTGGTGTGACACATGTAGAACACTTGGGACAAGTGTGAAGACATGTGTCAAGTGTCTATGAGGTGAGACAAGTAAACCACTAAGTGAACTTAAGCTAGTGTGAATAGGAATCCTAGGTGTAGGAACTAGATAAAAGATAACTAGATGCATAAATTATATGAACACATATGAGGACCCACTTGTTAGGAAGTTGCACTATGCTAGGTAGCTTATATTCTATGAACACTACATAGAGTGTAAAAGTAACCAATGTCATGGAAGCAAATGTTTTAGGGAACATAAAAGTGTAGTGAAAGCCGCTCAAAATAAGTGCATGATGCAACTATGCAATTTATTTTAAGGTAGAGAAGATGAAAGAAATATTCTGAAACAAATGAGACATCAACAAAGATCTTGTAAGCATGAAACACCTAATATTGTGTTCATAGTATAACACCGCACATTGTAGGGATGTAACATGAAAATAAAAAAATATTACTCAAAAACACATGCTAAGTGATCCAATGGCTTGGGGTTAACTTATAAATGTATAAAATTGATTATAATAATTCTCATCATATAAAGGAGAGGAACTGAAATGTCATCATTCTCCAAGCCACATGGAACTAAGAGTACAGAGGAGGAAGTATACATGAAGACAAATAATTTTTTTGGGTCAACATGGGAGAGGCCTAAATGCCTCAACACTTTGCATCATCCCCAAAAGTAAAAAATCAATAGACAAGAAATGAAAGAATACACACACACAAATAAAAAAATATATATACAAATTAAATAATATGAAAATAGGTTCGCCCCTCCTATATCCATGTATGTACAAGGATAACATGGGTCCTCTAGGGGAGACTAATAAACACAAACATGCATAAATACATGAGGATAAGAAACTTGAACATGCTAAAACCTAAGTTCTATTGAAACAAATGTACCGCTCTATTGGTCATCATCAAACAACATATCATCCTCTCAATCTTGATCATGAGGATGGAGGATAATCTTGTAGAGGAAGAATAGTTAGAGTAGCACTAGGATTCTCACTTGTAGCGAGGAATAAATGAATTGCAAGCATAAAATATCTTAAATATATTGCAAGGTGAGTGTCAATGATTGTGTGAAGATTGATGACAATGCCAAAATATCTAAAAAGGACTCAAACAAATGCTCCTCTTGGGAGGAGGGTAGGGAATATCTATGTCAATGGTGGTGGGACAAAGGATACCTGGAAAGAATTTGTGTTAGGTGTGTTGAAAGGGAATGGGAGAATTAAGGGTGGAATTGGAGATCACACTAACATAAGGCATGTTCAAGGGTATTGAAATTGGAGAATGTTATGAAGTTTAGAAATGAGAAGAGGATCAATCTAAGGTGCCAAGATCACTTTTACCTTTTTGGGGTGAGACTCATCTTGGTCTTGATGAGGGACAAAAGGGGTCATAATAGGAGTATGGAAAGGTGGAGGAGGAGATGGAGGAATTACTTGTTTAGGAGTTAGTTTCATAGAAGGAGGGTTCTTAGTATTGGGGACATCCAAAGTAACTCACTCTTTGGCCACAACATGTCGTTGGTGCTTGCATTCTCCCACAATCTAGTTTTGATGATGAAAAGCCTCAAATTAAGTTGTAGGAGGGGGAATATATCTTTATTTTAGTTTTTGGATGTTCCTTGTATAAGAGAGAGGAGGAACAATTGCAACAATTGGAGGTTGAGAGACTAGGGGTACACAAGGTGGGACTTGCATTGTAGGTGGTTTTCATTATTTTTCCAAAGAGGTAGATGGACAAACTAGAGATACCACTAAATGAGGTGAACCAATTGATGTGTGGTAAGGTTCTCATCCTATGGGTTTCTTTCCCTTTGTTATTGAAGACACAAGTGGGAGAATTGGAGGAACCAAAGGAGGACAAAAGCCTAATCTAAGGATCTATGTAGCATGGGTGTCTTTCCTCTTTTTGAACTATAGAAATAGGTGGAGGAATTGAAGGAAACACTAGAGGCTATGAGACTATAGGAGGAATTGGAGGGAATCCCAACATCAATTATTTTCCCTTAGCAATCATAGGAGTAGGTAGATTAATTGAAGAAATTTGTGAAGGTTGATAAATTGAGGGGGATGCAACTTTAGGAGAAGATGAAGTAGGAGCATTAGAAGAGGATGTTAGAAAAATTGCATTAAATTTTTGATAAAATTTGTGTAGCATTGGAAATTGTCACCCTTGATAATTTTACACTATATTTTTCTTCCCCTTTAATCATTGGACCTAATTGAGCCTCTAATTTCCTAAATTATGCATTCCATGGCCTATTTTTAACAATTACTGATGAATGCAAGTGGGAAACAAATGCTTTTATCTAATACCTTACCCCCGATACCTAAAATCTCATAAAATAGGGTCAGGACACTCATGCCCTGGGTGTTTGGGTCCTCCTATTTTCCATCCAAATTCAAATATGTTGATGTCGGTAAATTTTATCATTTGTAATTCAATTGTCCAAAGTTGGCTACCATGATTTAATTTTTGGGAAATTGAATAAATGCAGGCCTATAAATACCTAGTTATTGCATCATTTCAAATATATCTAGGAAAATTATTGGCAAACTTATGATCAAGCATTATCAAGAGCACTATCAAAGCAAGTCAAGAGAAACATTTTAGAGCTTTATTGCAACAATTCAAGATCCAAACATCATGTTAAATCATATGTGAGTTTATGTATGTACATGTTATAATTATTTTTGAAGGCTAACCATTGTTGTAGGTCTCCAATAAATTCAAGCAATCAAACAAGCAAGATATAAGACCTTGAAGTGATGTGCATGATTTCAGTCCTTCAAGGAAGCCATTGAAGGTTGGTGAGTTGTAGCACATTGTTGATTCATCATTCCTTTCCTATCATTGACATTGCCATTGTGGAAGTGGAAATACTAACATGAGGTTTGACTAAGAAAAGCCCCTAAATGGCACAACATTTATTCTCTCTTTAAATGTGAAAGTTTTAGGTTTGGAGAGGATTGAAGGAAGTTTGAAGATCATTTATTCAATGTTTCATTCAAATCCCTACACCTTGTCAACTGACAAAAAAATAGTTACAAAATTATCTGATTGTGATCCAACATATCTATAAGAGGAAACAAAAGGCTCCGACCTAGCATTAGAGGACTATGAAAAAATATCTAGAAAATACTTACAAGGAAACTAATTCCCTGTGCATCCGAGTCCTCCAAAATCTCACTATGATTTGAATCATAGGTGCACAATGTTCTACTCTACTCATTTGAATTGTCCGAATTAGTTTGTGAATTTTTGTGTTTTTTGTATTTGCATCAGATTAGCAATTTGCACTATAATTCTAGTTCTAGACCATTGCATTTCATCCCTAAATTTATCCTAGATCTATTCAAGGGATGGTTGACTCATCTTTTAGGTTGTAAGTCAATCATACACCTTGTCCTAATCTATCAAAACCCTCACAAAAATCCCACATCCATTGTCCTTACCCCCATGAAATAAGAAAAATGTGTGGAACCATAAAGAAGGTACAAAACCTTCTCCCAAGGGGACCTAGGTTCCCCCTTTCCCCCTTTTTCTTCATTTCAATTTGAATAATATATCCATGTGAGGTTATAAAGGTCTAGATGGTGAAGGAAAAAGGTAGTCCAAGTAAAACTTCCAATGGAATGAAAGTGGATTATATCTAGTTTGATGGATTGTATGCACAACCCCATTGTGAGGGAACTTAAGACATTTATGAAAAAAAAAGAAACAATTTTCATAAAAGTAACCCATAGAAGACCCAAGTTCACATTAAAGTGATCAAAAGTGGGGATGTCAGAGAACAATGTTTCTAGGCACTTAGATTCTACTGGGATAGAAAGTGTAATGAAACCCAGGGTAGGGAGGGAAAATTAGTCTTGAGTCCATATAAATACTTATAATTTATCATACTCATCTTTATATAATTGGTTGAATTATTTCCTTAATAACTACATTGACCATGTTGGAAGGATCAACAAGAACCCCATTAATGGTTGTATTTTTGAAATGAATAGGAATGCAAAGAGGACTATCCTCTATGCCAATAGCCAGATTGGCCAAGGAAAAAGAGATGGTATAATTAGAAATAGCTTGCTCTTGATATGATATATGGTCAGCATTCACCATAGCTACCATTTTGGATAAGGAGAACAAAGGCCTAATGAGAGGGGATTCTAGTGCCTCAGAAGTAGGAGCAAGACTAATGTAATTGGAAAATGTTTTGGAAATGGATTGGTGTAGATTTATAAATTTTGGTTAGGTTTTATAACATAATTGCTATATTTTTTAGAACCATATAATATCTATATGGTATTAGAGTCAATGTGGTCTTGGATGATATATCAAATATTCATACAACTCTTAGTATCATGGCTAAGAAATTGATGGAATTGACAAAACACTTTTGGGTCATAAGAAGATAGGAGTGATTGATTTGTAGGTAGAGGACAAATTGAAGGTATTTGGACAAGATTATTTTTAAGAAGTTTTTATACAATGCTATGGAGAGGCTCAAATACTGACACTTGAGATCTGATGACAATATTAATATTGTTTTGAAAGTATTTATCGCTTTTGAATTTTTGAGAGGTTGAAGAAGAATAGCTAGGGGAATTAGAGGGAGTCAATCAAGTGGATCCCTTATATTGCTTTATTGACTGTTGATAGTATTGTAAGGTAGTGAAAAAGTGAGAAAATAAATTATAATTCATTAACAACATTTTATCTCAAAGCAAGGGTTGCTGATTACTAATGAAAAATTGATGTATATTGGAATCTAGCAACACAAGGAATCCACGAAAACAAAGAATAATATTTGAAGATAAAAATCTGTGACTTTTTATTGATTCCTTTTTTATAATGGATGAGGTTCATAAAGGTGACTTGCACTCCAATATTATCTTGGAAGTGTTATAAAATTTGATTAACTAACTGATCAAATCAATTGATTGAATGGTCAAGAAGGGAGAAAAATTAGTTTAGCACAATATCCTTGAGGGATTGTGAGAAGAGTTTTACTAGCAATGCATCTTGAAAAAGAAAATCACTATACAATGTAGTAAAGGTGGATGCATGTGTTTGTGGGTCTCCCTTACCATTCTATTTCTCATATCTTGACACTTTGAACCATGTGCCCATGAAAGAGTAGCATGAATATGTAGCGATAAAGAAATTATTTTGTAGTATGGATGAATTACTAGTTGAGTTGAAGTAGTTGCAGTAGAAGCAAGTTGATGTTACAACCATCCAAAATTTTGCAATAATTAGTTTATGACAAGGTCTACTATATGTGTGAAAGTGTTGGATGTATGCATTGTAGAGGATGCAAAATATGGTTAAGTAGTAGACCAAAAGGGTAAAGAGGTGCAAAATTTTCATATTTATAGGAAGAGGTTTCAAAATTTGAATTTGAGGATGCTGGTTGATGCAGAGCATCTACCAAAATCAACAAACCTTCAAGGGTACTTCTGACCCTAACCACAACTGAGAAGATCAATTAGAAAATCACCAAAAAAATCTCTTTTCTTTTCAACAAATCCATTCATTTTCACTTGGAATTACAAGGCTACTAAACACCAAACCACCCAAATCAGTATTCCAGATTCTTACCAAACTTTTAAACATCCTCATATTGTCTTGAACAAAGCAAAACCTGATTAGAGGACTCTGAACCAATCAACATGAACAACATACACACCCAAGGCACCTTTTGCTCCTTGATTCCACATTGCTTAAATCATTAAATCAACAAGTTTTCTTTCTAAAATTTTCTAAAACCATTGATACACCTTTAAGATCATTACTTTGATAGGTTCAAGAAAAATTCAATCACTCATATCATTGTTCCATCAAAATATCAGTTTCTAGCATTTAAATACCCAAAACCTAGTAGTATTGCAACATGGCTACAACGGGTATATCATACAACCCACATTGAATCTCCATAAACTATTTACTATTCTAGGAACCCATTTTGATCTACTTAAACATATCAAAAGATTTGAAGAGGATGTTTTGAAAATTTTACCAGAATAATATATTGTCCCATGGAATAGGGCCCCAATTAGGCCTACTACCTTTACAACCACTCCAAAACCACACTTAACCCAAAAAAGTCTTAATTCAAACTATAAAACCACCAATTCCATCATTTGTCTCAAGGAAACCATTTTCTATTGCATCAAATATTGAAACCCTCTTTCTAGCTCAATTTGATCCAAATAAAAAAGGGTTTATTGAAAGTAACCTTTAAAAACCTCTTAGCACCTTGAAAAAGATTCAAATAGCCTTGAATATGTTTGCACCAACTAAGGGAACTGTTTCCCAACCTTCTTACATGCTTTTACAACACTTTCCACCTTGGAGTCAACCTTTTCATGAAGAAAATTTTGTATTTTCTGTAGGGGAAACAACCAACCTTAACCTATTAAAAAATCCTAAAATTAACCTACTCCACCGATCCATAATATCTAAATAAGTGGAATAGTTATCTTAAATGTTGATCAGATTCTCAAACCCTTGATCTTAAGGGTTACTATAGTTTATTGTATTAGTGCACAAAAAAGTCTTTAAATTCAATAAGAACCTTCCAAACATAGTTTTAAATGAAGGCCAAAACACAATACAATCAAGTACTATGAATATTAAAGACCTAATGTTGAAGTTTAGGCCTTACAAGTCTGATACAAGAGAGACAAACACAAATTTTCAGAACATAGTACTTTATTTAGCAAAATCTTTCCAAGAATACAAACTACGATCATTTGCTCACCCCCACATTGCCTTATAAAGGTGTTTCATCAGATTTGTTGACTTATAAATAGTTACAACTACCTTGACAACTTGTTTTGCAATGGTGACTCTTCATCTTCTACATTCAATTTTGGCATTTTTTGCACTTTTGCATCTTTTTCAGTTTTGCAATTGTTTGACACTTTTGCAAACTTACCTAATTGACCTCCGAAAGACCTATTAGAGACTTGATTACATTAGAATAGGCACTAACATGGCCATTTTACATGTTTTACTTAATGGCAATTCAAATTTTACAAAATGCTTATTGAAAGCATAACAACACCATTAGGTGCTCCTACAAGACTGGTTTCTGATATTGTTTCTTCTCTCCCTGATTATTTTCTTATTTTGTTTTCTTGAGCCTTTCTAATATTTAGTGCCCTAATTTTTAGCCAAGGCATGAGACGAGAGAAGGTTTTATAGTGCCCATATGAATCAAATTATTCTACCCCTTTGTGAGTTCACTATCAAACACATCAAGATAAGGAATTATGTAAGAGATTCCCAAAGCACTTTTAGTAGCTTAAAATGTAGAAATAAAAACTAAATAACTTTTGACGAAGCTAAGAGAGAATACTCAAAATAAATTTCTTATCTTCCTTCTCATTTAAACACTATTTCAATTATAATCTCATGGATTTTAGTTTAGTGAAGAATTATTTAATAGTATAAAAATAGCAGGACTTAACCATAGCTCATTCTCTAATTCATGACCTCTTACTTGATCTTTCTTACCAAATATTTTTCCAATGTGGTCAATACATCCTTTAGTATAGAAGTAGATTCAATATGAGAGAGAGGAATAGGAGATACATACACACACAAGGTTCTAAATGCTTCATCACACTTATTATGGAATTTTGGCTTTTCTGCATCTTCTAGTTCAATTTCAAGTCCCAATCCTAATTTTTCAAGAAAATTATAATTATAATTTTCTATTCAAAATAATTTTAGGGTTTTAGAATAGGAACCGTTACTTGATCTATTTTAAGAATAAAATTGTAGTGTATTAAAATGAATACCCTTGCATTTTCACACTTGTTTGGGCTTGCCTTGCTTTATTTATGCTTCTTTATGGCTTAATTGGTTCTATTTTGTGTCCACAAGCCCTATGAATGACATTATTTTCTGGTTAATCCCAACATTCTCCAATGCATAAATGATAATTTAATGACTCCATTGGTGTGTCCCTAATTTTTGAGTCAGGACTAAAACGCCACCTAGGGCATCTTAGTTCCCCAAGGCTCTCGGGACCCTGATTTTGGGATCTCTAGATTGGGTGCCTTTTTGATGTCTGTGCCCCAGGTTTTTAGGACTTGGGACTAAGATGCCACCTAGGGTGTCTTAGTCCTCCTTGAGTCATTTTTGAGATTTAATTTCAAATTCTGGCAAGATTTAACCTCCTTTATTCAATGAATTCATATGTCAACTTGGTGTGATATAATTTTAGGATATTAAGCATAGATAAGTATAAATATCATGTCATAGAAAAAAGTACCCTTTGCTTGACATGGGATTAATTCATGATAAAATGGACTTAATGAGGTCTTAATCTAGTGTTGTGAGGCGTTTTATGCATCCACACTAGGTCTTGGACCCTTAATATGCATTTAACGATATCTTGTAAAGGAATTTCACGCTTTTCTAGACTTGATGAACTCATTTTCCCCTAATTCAACATTATAAAATGTGTTTAATAACATTATCACATCAATCTAGAAGGCTCACAACTTAAACTTAATAATAAACTAGTGTTGTAATGTGTCTTGCACATTCACATTGGTTCTTGTGCCTTCCTCAGCTATGTGGACCTCATTTTAGTGTTGTAAAGTGTATTTAATCACACTTTAACATTGATTTCTATGTACCAAGCCCTATTTGACATTTACATCATCACTAATAGGACCCTCTTAACCCATATTGTGCATCCCGAGGCTCAAATTGATCAAATACCTGACAAGGTTGCATTTTAGAGCTTATTTCCTTATCTCTCGGCATCTGAGTTGTCAAATTGGCCCCTATGGGACCCATTCGCCATACATGGTGAATCAGTCCCATCTAGGTGGGACCCATTCACCATGTGTGGTGAATGAGTCCCATTTGGCTCAATTTTGACCTTTGAGTGGGAAAAAAAGTGAAATTTGAGTTTAATTTTGCTTCATGTCGGCCTGTGATGAGGTATTAATGGATGAAATAGGTGAATTTCCTATAAAATAATTTTTACATCCATTATCTTAATTCATATCCATTCTTCATTATTCATCCACCAATATTTCACCTCAAGTCAAGCAACTTAGGGTTTTATCATTGCAAGACATCAAGAAAGCTTCTAAAGACATTTAAGGGCTGAATCTTCCTCCATTGCTATAGAAATTCAAGATCAATCATCATGGAAAGGTAATATATTCCATTATTGCATGTCTCATTACTTTCTTTCATCATTTTGGTTTAATTAGGTACTAAAAGGGGTTTGACCAAGGCAAACCCCCATGCCCTAACATTCAACATTTCTTTCTCTCGCCTTGTGTGTTTGCAAACTTAGATCTCTTGGAAGCTTGAAAATCATTGAAGATCAAGTTGTAAAGTTGCTTAAGTCTTCTCCTCATTCAAAAAGTCAAAAAAATCAATAAAAGCTCATTTTCAGACCCGTAAATCAGAGTTTTGGAAGCGAACACTTGTAGGAAGTCGAAGTGCAGATCGAAAGCTTTAGAATCCACCTTTGAAAATGCAGAAATTCAAAAGTGGAATCATTCACCATGGGTGGCTAATGAGTCCCATTTCTAGGTCAATTTTGTGTTTTCTGCATTTTTTGATACCCTTTTGATAGAAATAGATTCTGGCTTAGTTTACAACTGGGACTGATTCACCCAAAATGGTGAATGAGTCCCTCCAGGCCTGAAAAAACAACATCAACAATATTTCAAATGTAATTTCTAGTCTTCATCAAGGTTCCAGGAGCACACTTTCAATCTGATTCATTTCTGTTGTAGTTTTCCATTCATTTTTAGGTGATTTTGTATTACACAATGTGTTTTCCAACATAGCATAATTCTTAGGTTTTGCATTCTTAATCGATCAATTTCATCACTTAATTGCACTTAGATCATTTCATATAGTTCAAATAACATCACAAATAACATAATTTGAATGAACCCTTTAACATTTTTGGCCCTACCTCTCTCCTTTTAGGTGAAAAACCCTAGAAGAGCTAGAGAAGTGCACTGGTGCCAAAAATATACAGTTCAAATACAAGGTTCATTCATTCATTTCAACCCAAGTCTTTTGTGAGATCTTTTATCATAACATAATTGAGTTCACAAGAGCATTCAAGAGTAGATTCATCAAGCATTTGGAGCCATTTTCAGATTCAAAGCATCATATGAAAGAGTTTTCTTGCATCATGTGTGTTGTTGTGCTAACATTTGTGATGTAGGGTTTTGATTCAAGCAAATCAATTGAAGAAAGATCTTTCAAGCATTCAATATCCATATCCATTGTAGCCATTGCACACAAGTTTGTAGACTTTACAAGGTTTTGGTGAGTTGTAGCATTGCATGTTGTTCATTCACCATTTCCATCATTATTTCTATTTCATTTCAAGGTTTAATTACCAACAAGGGTTTTGACCAAGGAAAACCCCCATTGACTAAAAAACAACAAGTTTTTCCCATCTTGCATATTTGTGATTGCAGATTTAGGTTGTAGACTTGAAGATCACTTGGAGTGAAAAGTTGCAAAGTTGCATTACAAGTTTCCATCTTCACAGAAGCTCACCTACAGGCCATATTCAGAAGTTTCAAAACCTGAGATTGGAAGGGAAGCAAGTGCAAACCTTGAAGCTCAGGATCTTGTTAAGAAATTCTAGAAATTTAGAATGAGACTAATATTCCATCTTAGGCATCTTAGTACTCCTAGGCTTATTTTTCAGAGATTTTATGAGATCCGATTTTGGGATTCGAAGACTCCATATTTTCCCTGAAAAACAACAACAGGACTAATATGCCATCTTGGGCATCTTAGTCCCCCACAACATATTTTGGTAGCTTCTTTGCATTTCCAGAATCCTCACAACATCTCCAAATTTCCCAAGTGCACACATGCTATCTCCTTGTTGCATAATTTCATCATTTACATATTTCATTTAGCTTACATTTCTAGTTTTAGATTATTTTGCATATCAGAACGTGTTTTCAAACATTTTATTTTCCAAGCATGTGCTTGGTGGTGAACCCCTTAGAACTTAAAGAACCCCTTCGTAGGGCCCTCCTAATTGAGAATTGGCTCACCTTGTGAGGTTTTTAGTCAATCCAATTAGGACCCCTAGGACATTAGTGAATGGTTGAGTGAGAAAAGTGTGATATCCTCGAAAGGTATCCATTTTCCTCTTCATCATTTTGGTGAACCCGACGCTTTTTTTTTCTTCTTATAATTTGGAGTCTATTAAGTCCTTTGATCTAGATAGCATTCATTCTTGCATTGCATCTTGCATTAGTGAAAGTGCATCTTAGGTATCTTGCATCTTGCATTAGTAATATTGCATTTAGGGTTTCCTATATTTGCATTAGTGGAAGTGCATATAGGTTGGATATTTACTTTATTGCATCATTTCATTTCATTGAAAAATTAAAAAGTGCATTGCTCTTCATCTTCATTTCATTCTTATTGCATTCCAAATTGCATTCAATTGCTTGTTTCTAGCTACTTTTTCTTGCACCTACTTACACATTTTTCTATTTCTGAGCATCAGTATATTGCATAGGCAATCTGTAAACACTGTTGACATTCTAGAATTCATTAGTTTTTTGCAAAAAACCTCTACTAGGACTAAAATGCCCTTCCTGGCATCTTAGTCCCTCTCAAGATATTTGCTTCAGAAGTCTCTCTCTGTTGTTTGCTATCCATTTCAGCCTCTGGAACTTCAAAATCTCACTAGGACGAACAAGACACCCTTCTTGGCATCTTAGTCCCTATTGACTTTGATTCTCTAGTTTTTAGGATCTAAAATAGCTTTTCTATGTTTTTGTGTTTCAGTTTCCAGATTTCTTACATTATTCCATTTTATTTCATTTCAAGTGCATTTGTTCAATCTTGCATCATGGATATGTGCTTTGGAAAATTGTGTATGTCCTTGAAATCTTTTGTAGATGCGTCAAATTGTGCTTTTGGTAATGACCCTAATGAAACTGAACTCACTCATGCTCACTCAACTCCTAATGCATGTCCTCCTCGTGATGTTGACATTATTGGAGAAGATGATGACAAAATTAATAAGTTCCTAAATGATTGTCTTGATAACCTTGAAGCTAATGCATCCTTCTATCCCTCCATGAAACAACCAGATCCTCCCACAATACCACCCCTTGAGATGTTTGGTTACTTACATCCTGAAACCGAAGCAAAAGTTGAATCTAAGTTCCTACAACAGGTGAACCAAGTTCCTCTAAACAAGCAAACACTCAACCCTTTTATGATAACAAAGTAAGAAACACTCCAATCAACCTAGAAGAAACATATGGAAAAGGATTCACCATCTTGAGAAAACAAGGATGTGACATAAGAAGTGAACATGAAATTCACCAACTCTTAGAGAAAAAAAACCAACCAGTGAAAACACAAAAATATTAGGATACCAAGATCCCTCTTATAACGAAAAGCATCCTAGAGAATATCTAAGGCTCCGAAGTGATGGTACGGTGATCTTGGATTCTCCCCCTCACTTGAATATACTTCTTCCTAAAGAAAAACCACTAGATCATAACAATAACAAGGATAAAGATAGGATAATATTAGGACCTCCTACCCTAATCCCATCTACAGAAGTTGGTGAATCTAGCAAACATAAAAAACCATATAAATTACAAAAGTTACAACCTTTTCGTCCACCACCTGAAAGTAAAAGAAAATTACAAATCCTTCTCAACCAAGGGTTAATATTATTACCACCTATGAACCAACTTGTTCTATACCCTAAAGATGCAAAAACTCCACATTGTGCATATCATCGAATTCTTGGACATAGTACTGATGAGTGTCATGCATTAAGAGAAATATTGAGCAAGTATCACTTTGATGGCAATAATTTCTATCCAGTGATCACATAGCATATTCTCCGGCCCTCTTGTCATGTAATAGTTGTAGAATACTCTATTCTTACTATTACATGCCCTTTGCCATCACCTACCTCGACCCATTCTTGTCTTGCACTCAGTGGGGACAAGAAGTCGTTGGCCTTGTCCTATTAAGGCATTTGTTGTTGTCCCTTTGGTTTGTTATCTACCTTCCGCTTATACAGACTAAGATTGGGGAGGCATATAACTTGCTTCAGGTTGACTCGCATATTCCTTACTAGAACTTTTGATTTTATTTTTGTTTGCTTGCATGTGTGTAACGTGATCCCCTATGATGTTTTGTTTGATGTTTCTCTCTCTATGTGCATTCCTAGACTATTTGTACCTTCATTCTTCTATATGTCATATACTTTTTCCTTTTGATTAATCTTTTATCCTTTCCTTTCATTTTTCGTTTCTTGTGTTTTCCTTTTGGGGATGATGCAAGGCATCGAGACATTCATGTCTCCTTCATGTTGACCCAAAATATTTTTCATTATCTTTTTCATTTTCATTTGTCTTGTGTTTTCCTTTTGGGGATGACACAAGGCATCGAGATACCCTATGTATCTTCCATGTTGACCTAAAATGATCTTTCTTTTCTTTGTTTTTTCTCTCTTTGTGTCATTCTTCAAATTTTGTCTATCTGGGGAATGATGACAGTTCCAAGCTCTCTAATATCATTGTAGCAAAGAACATACTGACCCAAAATCCATAGATCCCTTATGTGTTTGGTGTTTTCATTTTGGGGGCAACCCCTCCCTTTTCCCTTTCTCTTGCATGACGTAGCTTTACTTGGAAACATATGACTTGACATAGGGCTTTCCAAGTTGGCTCTCATGTCTTCCTTCTTGATTGCATTTTCATTTTTCTGCTTTAAAGTAATTGCTCACAACATGGTGTTAGCAATTTCTTGAAAGTGGGGTAATACATTGGCATTTTTTTGGGATGATTTAATTTGCATTTTTTTCCTTTTCATGTTCCTTGATTTGATTTTATTTCTGCGATGTGTTTTTCCTCTTGGCGGTGTCTTTGGGTTTGACTTCCTCTGAGAGCATGATATTTACTTGTCCTCTCTTGTAAACATTAGATACAATGTTCCCTAGGATGAGACCTTGCACTTGTCCTCTCTTGGAAGCAAGATGAGGCCCCTTTTGCACTTGTTCTCTCTTGGAAGCATTGGGTATGATGTTCCCTAGGGTGAGACCTTGTATTTATTATCTCTTGGAGATGTTAAGCATGATGTCCCCTAAGAGTAAAACCTCACATGAACTAAGAAAAATCTCTTTGAGCATCCCTCTTTCTTGCTGCATTTTTTCTTTTTGTACCTTATTAAAGTCATGGAGGTATGGCTTTAATATGGTCCCTTGGAGCTCACCTAGTGAACACCTAGATTCACTAGCCTATGTGAGCATGCATTTTTGTACCTTATTAAAGTCATGGAGGTATGGCTTTAATATGGTCCCTTGGGGCTCACCTAGTGAACACCTAGCTTCACTAGCCTGTGTGAGCATGTGTTATTGTGCCTTATTAAAGTCATGAAGGTATGGCTTTAATATGATCCCTTGGGGATCACCTAGTGGAAACCTAGCTCCCACTAGCCCTTGTGAGTGGATGTTTTGTTTGCATAGTGGACAACGCGTTCCACTTGTAAAATTATTTTTGGAAAAATAGCCTAGACCCGATCTACCATGTTGGATGACCAGTCGAAGCTTGATCCATTCCAGTTGTTTTTTCCTTTTTTAGTTTCCTTTTTCCTTGTCTTTGATGGTGTATGTTTGCAATCTAGTTATGGCTTCATATATCATCTACAAGCATGTTCCTTTGTGCTTATGTTGGTTTTTCCATAGGATCTTGATCTTGGGGGCTTGGCCACCCTCTTGATTGTTGTCATCCTATCTTGCTAACATTTGTACACTTGAACCCCTCTTGATTGCGTGGTTGGCTACTTTAGTGTGAGTTTAAAGCAAGTTCATCCTCTCACTAAAGTGGGGGCTAAATGTAGTGTAGTAAAATGCATTCCCTTGCATTTTCACACTTGTTTGGGCCTACCTTGATTTATTTATGCTTCTTTATGGATTAATTGGTCCTATTTTGTGTCCACAAGCCCTATGAATGACATATTATTTTGGTTAATCCTCACATTCTCCAATGCATAAATGATAATTTAATGACTCCATCGGTGTGTCCCTGATTTTTTGGGTCAAGACTAAAATGTCAACTAGGGCATCTTAGTCCCCCAAGGCTCTTGGGACCTTGATTTTGGCATCTCTAGATTGGGCCCCTTTTTGGTGTCTGTGCCCCAAGTTTTTAGGACTTGGGACTAAGATGCCACCTAGGGTGTCTTAGTCCTCCTTGACTCATTTTTGAGATTTAATTTCAAATTATGGCAGGATTTAGCCTCATTTATTCAATGAATTCATATGTCGGCTTGGTGTGATATAATTTTGGGATATTAAGCATAGATAAGTATAAATACAAGGTTCATTCATTCATTTCAACCCAAGTCTTTTGTGAGATATTTTATCATAGCATAATTGAGTTCACAAGAGCATTCAAGAGAAAATTCATCAAGCATTTGGAGCCATTTTCAGATTCAAAGCATCATATCAAAGATTTTTCTTGCATCATGTGTGTTGTACTAACATTTTTGATGTAGTGTTTTGATTCAAGCAAAGCAATTCAAACAAGATATTTTAAGCATTCAAGATCCATATCCATTGCAGCCATTGCACACAAGTTTGTAGAATTTATAAGGGTTTGGTGAGTTGTAGCATTGCATGTTGTTCATTCACCATTTCCTTCATTATTTATATTTCATTTCAAGGTTTAATTACCAACAAGGGGTTAATTGACCAAGGAAAACCCCTATTCACTAACAAACAACAAGTTTTTCCCATCTTGCACATTTGTGATTACAGATCTAGGTTGTAGACTTGAAGATCACTTGGAGCTTGCAAAGTTGCATTACAAAATTGTCATCTTCATGAAAACTCACCTACAGGCCATATTTAGAAGTTTCAAAACTTGAGATTGGAAGGGAAGCGAGTGCAAACCTTGAAGCTCAGGATCTTGTTTAGAAATTCCAAAAATTTAGAATGGGACTAATACGCCATCTTAGGTGTCTTAGTCCTCCCACACTTATTTTTCAGAGATTTTTTGAGATCTAGTTCCGAGATCTGGAGACTTTGTATTTTCCCCAAAAAACAACAATAGGACTAATACGCCATCTTGTGAATATTAGTCCTCCACAACATATTTTGGTAGCTTCTTTGCATTTCCAGAATCCTCACAACATCTCCATATTTTTTAGGTGCACACATACTATCTCCCTATTCCATAATTTCATCATTTGCATCTGTCATTTAGCTTACATTTCTAGTTTTAGATCATTTTGCATATCACAATGTGTTTTCAAATATTTTCTTTTCCAAGCATTTTCTTGGTGGTGAACCCCTTAGAACTTAAAGAAACCCTTCCTAGGACCCTCCTAATTGAGAATTGGCTCACCTTGTGAGGTTGTTAGTCAATCCAATTAGGACCCCTAGGAAATTAGTGAATGGTTGAGTGAGAAAAGTCTGATATCCCCAAAAGGTATCCATTTTCCTCTTCATCAAAAATAAGATTAATTACAAGTGCATGAAGATAGAATGCAAAATGAAATAAAGACACCAAAAGGTACCTCCCCTTTCAAATAGTCTTAGAAATCACTTGTCAAAGATTACAATGTTGGCACTTCATAATTAATGTGATTACAAATACTTTAACTAGATTACAATATTCACTAGGCTCACAATGGTATTTTTTTTAATACAAAATTATCTTGATATAAAATACGAAAAATAACAATGTATCTATATAGTACTCTCCAACATATTTCTAACACCCATTCATTTTTCAAAAATAGAGAACTGGGGTGAAATTTATGGATTTTCAAAGAAAAATGTAACAACTAGCTTCAACCTATAATATCTAGAGAAAAATAGCAAAAAATCCAATTAAAACCACCTTGTTGGCAAGTACAGCTTTCAATATTTCCATTGACTATTTGTATGCAAAAATTTGACTCTTGGGGAAAAGTAGAAAGAAAAAATCCCCTATTACAAGCCAAAAAAATGCACTTCCCCTTGTAAGGGTGGCTCCTTGATGGTTGTTGGGTGGTGTCACTAGTGGAGGTGTCAGGCTAGTAGTTGTAATGGTAGCATGATCAATGGATGGAGTGGAGTAGTTGAAGTCATTATTGTGGTGTGCACAATAATTTTAAAGACTTCTAGTGACTTTCTTGTTGGTTGTAGCTCTTTAGGGGGTTGAAGACCTTTAGTGCTAAGTAGAACACCACTACCACTAGGAACTTAGTGGTGAGTGCTATGCATAATGCTAAAGCTACTAGCACTTAGCAGTATATTTTAGAAAAAATAGTATTGAATTGCATGCTAGGGGGCTATATGGCCTGCTAAAATATTTTTTAGCACAAATTCCTTTGGCAATGAAATTGGGAAAAAATATGCAATGGTGAGGTCCTTTTAGCCTAAAAATGACCTGTGTGAATGGTGTTCACAAAATATGAGCTTAAAAACCTCATTTGATACTATGTCATATGGTGTCTAAATTGAGTGAAAACATACAATTCTAAATTTGAGCCTATTGTATTATTGGAATAGTATAAAATACTACTACTATAGCTAGAATAACTACAATTACTAGATCTTACCAGGAAAACACATGCAAAATAAGGGATTAATAGATCTTCATGATTTCTTTTTGATTCTCTAGATCATGTTTAAAAATGTAAGAGAAGAGCATTCAAGAATTTGTAAGATCATACAAAAAAAACCAATATCTCAATCAATAATTCTAGAACTCAAAAAATCTAAAAAACAAAGCTCTAATACCATGATAGTAATATGACATAGATGCATAACTAGAAACTTTTAAAGAGATAAATTAACTATAAAACTATAAATACAAAAAAAATATATTGACCAAGAAATTTGAGATTTGCAAATTTTAAGATGATAGAATTGTATTAGGAACTCACAAAGAGAAGATGCATAAAAGAGTGAAAATAATTTAGCTAGGTAGCGAGTATTTCAAAACTGAGGGAGAGGGTGAAAGTGGCAACTCCAACCAATAGGGAGTGGCCAACAAGTAGTTTAAAAATATTAAATGTAATTCATGTTTAGGATGTTGACACCTCAACAACCCATCCAATAATTAAACTCACTTTATTAACCTAAGCAATCTTAATAAGGATGTAGGTGAATCCTAAGACTTAGGGAAAATAAATAACCCAAATTAGGAAAATAAAAACCTACACTAATGATCTAGAGTTTGTATTTGAGTTTTCAAGGAGGCAATATTTAGCTACATCAAGTTTATTTGATTTACATGTTTTGCATGTAAGATTTGTATTTGTAGTTATTTTTATTATTGTAGTAGTGGATTTTAGTGCATTTTGAACCTATTTAATATAATAAATGATACTATTTAGCATACATTTTGTAAGCCTAATTTGTAATATGGGTTATCAATGTCAATGTAAATTAATGAAGAAAAATGGGTTTGTTAGGTTTAGGTAAAATATTTAGATTTGAAAGTTATCTTTCATCTATGGGCTCAATTGGTAATACTAGGGTTTTTATGTTTTTCATGAATGTACAGGGATTTTATTAGGTTTGCAAGAATTAGGTGAAAATATTTAAATAAAAAATTACTTATCCATTATTTTCATTAAAAATGGTAAAATAATATTTATATTATAGGATTTTATATTAGATCTTTCTAAATGTTTATTTTAGGCCTATTTATCAATGCATAGACCCATAATAAGCATTATACTCTATCATGATCTCATAGTCATAAAACAACAACTTGGTGTCTATTTCTACTACTCTAAGAAATAGAATCACTATTCTAAAAATTACTTGGGATGTGATGTAAAGTTTTAATACAAAAGTGTCTTTTAATAAGGTATAAATGCCATTTGTTGACTACATGAAGAATAGATAGAACTTCCTTCTCATAGGTGGAATGGGTGAGATCTTTCTTGATGAGTGTCTTACTTGTGAAGGAAAGGGGTCACACTTACTACATGAGAACACTGCCTAGTCCAAATACTAAAGCATCACTTTCAATGATGAAGTTCTTGAGAAGTTAAGCATGTAAGTAATGGGTGTAGTGTAGTTATAGCCTACTCGAGTATATAAACTGCCACTTTTATATTGTTAAATCATTAGATTAAATATTTTTAACATAATTGTGAGGGGGAATATAATTTTTCGATAGTAATTGATAAATTTTTGTTAGTATCTTGTGAGCCCTAAACATTTGGGAATGCACTTTAGTGTTTAGGTTTTAAGTAGTTTCGTATAGCTTCAATTTTTTTTTATCCACCTTAACATCTTTAGAAATAATCTACCCTAAAAATTTAATTTATTTCTATGTAGAAGACCATAATTTGGCACATGTAGTTATACAAAAATATTTAAAGGGATTTGTCTTAGAGTAATAGGTGTTATTATCATGTTTGACTGTAAATTTAGGTATATCATTAAAGAAGACTAAGATGAAGATCTATTTAAAAAAAAAACTATTATTCATCAAGAACTAAAATGCAGATAGTGTATTAACGAGATTAAATGGAATAAAAATTAATTCATAATGATCATCATGAACTTGTGAAAGTATATTTCTAGAATTTCCTTTTCATTGACATAGATATGATGATATCCCAATAGTAAATGTAGCTTGAAGAAAAAGTGAGACCCAAAGATTTCGTCTAAGGGCTCATCGCCCATTAGAATAGGAAATTTATCCTTGTTGGTAATTTTTTTAGCTCACAAATATCAATGCAAAGATGCCAAGAACCATATTTTTTTGTGGGATATTACGAATAAAAGAGTAAGGATTGATGATTGGCTAAATATCCCTTAACACAATAATTTTGGGGTTGATTTATCTCTCATTATTTTGTAGAAATGGATACCAATAGTGGAAAATATTTGGAGGTATACTTCCATGTAATAGGTGGATTGTATGATCTTCATCATGGCATAGGGGTAAGCTAGTTGGTTCTATAAAGATAACTACATTCTAAATAAAATTTCTTGTATTCCTTGCGTTGAGTTGAAGTAGAGGATTCCTTGAGTTGACCAGTAGAAAGTTGTGCAATAATTCCATGATACCCATTTTAAAGTAATTTTTTCATGTAATGAAATATAATGAGACTAAATGATACATTTATGAATGAAATATAATGAGACTAAATGATACATTTGTAAGATGTGTTGTTGACATATATCTATGAATTACATCTATAATTTTAAGAAGTCCCATAATATAGGGATAAGAGTGTGGATTCATTGTACTCCCAAAACACCACCACAACCTTTAGGGATAGGAATTTAACATGTTAGAATTGAGTGTAGTCCCTCGAATGCAAATATTTTTGTGCTTGCACTTATACGGTAAGGTACCTCCATTCACAATCATGACTTCAAAGCTAGAGTAAGGGTGAACAAAAGTGTTCTACTTGTTTGGAAAATATTGGATCAATGAACCTATGAGTGACTTGAATTAATGAGATGGAAAGAGCACATTTCTTAAAAAAAGCTTTGACATTCCTTGGGTTTGAGAATTTTTACCTTGACTTGAGTTTCCTCCTTCAGGCCATTTATGAAATGATTTGTAAAGAAGTTAATTTATAATCCTTAAATTTGGTTGAAAATTTTCTCAAATTATTTTGATAGCCACACATAGAACAAAATTTCTTTAGTTTGGTTAAATCTCATGTAAATTATTTATATGCATTATAGTTGGATAACTATAGGAGTTAAATTAGGTTATTAATGGTGTCCTAGGAAGATGTGACAAGTGATAGAGGTAATTTGAAGGAAATGTAGAAGTTTTATGTAGGATGGGGGAGGTAGAATGAGAGATATAGGGTTTCATTTTAAGATTGGAGAATAGGACAATGTGAGAGCAGATGAAGAATTTGAAAGAAATACAAACAAAAGATGTGGAATCAAAGGTAAGAACATTTCAAAGTCCAAAGGAACTCTACATGATAGTTATAAAGGATTGAAAAATCCATCTAGTAACTTAGTGAGAATATGGTGTAGAACTGGTGGTAAAAAGTGGAGGTAGAACTACAAGAAGTCCAAATGTTTGAGAGTAAAAAAAAATGTAAGAAGGGAAGTTGGAAAGAATGTGAAAAAGGATCAAGGAACTAGAGGTTGGGAAGTTTAGACATGGAAAGGAAATGGAAGAAGTTTGAATGAATTTTACAATTTTGCAAAAGGGGGAAAAATAATAAAGGAATAGGAGAATATGCGAATATAGGGATTCAAAAGAGGACAAAGCTTGAGATGGAGTAGAATTCTAAACATCTATAAAAAATTCACAAATCGAAGAAGTAAAAGAAAATTAAGGGAGGTAGGGGCTTGATGGAATTGGAAAAGCTTCTATTTATGACTAGTGATTAGGCAAAAGAGATTGGGTGATCAGAAAGGTCCAATGCTTCATTAAAACCCTACAAATCTACCAAACCTATAGAAAATGATTAGAAACAACCAAGTCTTAGAAATTTTCTTATTTTTAGCAACCTCATGCATCTAATAAAAACATGGGGGATGAAGACAAATGATATTTAGGAAATTAAATTGAGGGAATGTACCCATTTGAAGATTTCTCAAATTAGTTACAGATGATGGGCATAATAAGGCCTAATAGACAATGGGGAAAGGATTTAGGATTTTCTTTGCATTTTAGTCCCAATAGTTGCATCTATTTCCTTATATTGAGTGTTTTTAATTATAGAATGGTCATAATGTGGTTGGATATTTTTTTGAGTTATATAGAAAAATTACTAGCTTGAAGAGAGAACTGCAATGGGATAGTTAGATATATGAGGTCAAGATTGACCCCCAAAAAAGTTTTCTTACAATTTTTTGAAAATTTTGTTGGGAATAGGATGCCATTTAATTGCAATCCTAAACATTATTTGTTTCATGTATCTCCTAAGTCATTGGAAAGTGTTCTCAAACACTAGGGGGCTAAGCCACAATAGTGGTTTACAAATTTTTTGAGGAAGGAAATTTGATTTTTTTGTGTTTCCACAATGCCAAGGGTTTGGTTGAACTCTATGGTTCGACCGAACTAGTTTAAGTGTTTGAAAGAACCTATTGGTTCGGTTGAACAATAGGTTCGACTGAACCTCCAAGCATATGAATAAAAAAATATTTTATAGGGTTCACTCGAATGGATGTTCGAGCGAACCCCTTGAAATAGGGAATAAAAAATAAAAACAAACTGTCACTGTTGCATTCTACATATTATCTGTTCAAGCTATGTAAGCGGCGAAAGAAAACCCGAACGTGAATTTAGCGAACCAGACGTGGGAAAAACGTGCATCAACCGGACCTCCATAGCCATAGTTCATGAACCCGACCTCCATAGCTCACAGGTTGGTTAAATTCAAATTTCATAGATTTCAAAACACATTTGTTTGAGAAATTTTTAAACCCTAAATGCGAAATGTTTCAAATTTGTAGATTTCAAACTGCATTTCTTTGTTTAAAATTGCATTTTCTTGAAAGTTTCTAAAGCCTTTTCAACAAACACTATTTCTATCATGCTTTGATGAATGTTCATACCCTATTCCAAAGCTCCAATTTTGGCACGGGCAGAGAGTGTTAAAAAAATGGCGTTGCATTGCTTGAAAGATTTTAGAAACCCATTTCAAAACTCTCTCAAAAAATTAACATGCCTTGTCTATGCTTCCACGTTTTGCATACATTTCTACCAGTGCACCTCCAATTGCATTTTCTTTAATGTTTCTAAAGCCTTACCTGAACATAAAATAGATTTATTTGAGGCATTATATCAAACAGTTCATGGTAATTTGTTTTGGTTATATTTGTTATTAAAATTATTGTTGATAACCATATATCTTTATAATTTTGTATTAGATGGATTATTTTGTTCAACCCACAATAATGAATTATTGGTAAATAAAAATGTGAACCATAATAGTGACTATTTCCCTCATTGAGGTTGATAAGTTATGCTAATGATTGTGGTATGAAAGTATAAATAAGAATATGATCCCTAATTGGTAAGATTTATTAATGCACAACCTCTCTAATGAGTATAATTTTGAGGGATTTGAAAAAATTAATCCAGAACCATTGATTAGAACTAAACATATTATATTACACTCTAACAAAACTTCAATTGAAACTTAGGTAATCTAGACTATTTATAAAAATGGGGAATTATATTTATTCCCCTACAAGTTTTTATATTGGTAAACTATGAAATTATAAATTGCTAATCAATTAGAATTAAAATACAAACATTGGTGAAGGTTTATCTAATTATCTTTTAAATATAGGACCTTTAGAAAAATGGGCCTCATTCATGGTGGATATGACACCAACAAAGAAAGCTAGGGAGCATAGTGATAATGATGTGAAAATGTCATACCTAGAGCTATGAAGCATAATTAATATATTTTATATCTTAAAATCTTAATATAATTAGGTGCTTCTTACTATTTTGTATCACCTTAGATAGTTTAGAAATTCAACTTAAAATCTAAAACCTTGTTAAAAGAGGTAGTTTTGAGTTGTGTACATGTCCCAACTTAGATATTTTATAAATGATACCATTCTAAAATTATAACTTAGGGTGCATACAATGGAAACTTGGATAAAATTCTTCATATTTTTCCTTTGAGTCTTATGACATTACTCCAAAAATGGTTGGTTCTAAATGTATGAATCGAAGAATAAATTTAGAGGAAAGAAACTAGATTGTTTGAATGAAATGTATAATAAAATAGTTCTATTAGGATTAGAAGGAATGAAGGTATTATTAAATTTTCTATTTTACAACTCAAAAGAGAATAAAGAAAAGGGTGTGCCTTGTTTGTTGTTAATTTTTATTTAGTAAAAGTGAATGAGAACCATTCAAATGAAAATAAACCTCCATTACAAAAGTATTAGGATGTCTGTCCTAGAATGAACTCCTCATGTTTCCTCCTAAATGGGTGTTTTATTTTTTAATAGAGTTCATGCATGAATTAGCCCCTATATCTAGAGATCCCTATCGAACAAACACTTCATATTTGCATGAATTAAAGGATTTCCTAAATGAAATTTTAAAGAAAGGATTTATATGTTCTAGTGTCTTGTCATGGGATGCTCCAACTATTTTTATGAAAAAGAAAGATAAGAAACTTTTCCAAGTTGTCTTGATTATGTACATGTTCAATAAACAAACAATTAACATTAATATCCACCACCTAAAATATATGACTTATTTTATTGATTGAGAGGGGTGGCCATATTTTAAAAAACAAGTCTAATATTCAATTACAATTAGCAAAGAATAAAGGAGGAATACATTCATAAAACTACATTTAGAATTAGGTATAGGACATCAAAATTATATGTTTGAGGCAATGCATATAAGACACCCATATACAAAATAGTACAAAAGAAAGAGAAAAAATGTAAAGAATGCACTTGTAACCTATACTTGCTTGAGCATTAAAATTTTGAAATTAAACATAAATAATAATAGGATTTATAAATTAAATACATGATGAGGCTATTATATAATATTAAAAAAGACTATTTTAAAGTTTAAATTTATATTTTAATTTTAGTGTAAATACTTTTGGTTGAATTTATGAATTAGAAATAGAAATTTTGAAAGGGCCCCACCCTTTTACAAAGACAAATAAAGAGACAAAAAATGATCAATCATATTGGCATGGAACAACAACAAGAATAATATAGTTGTAAGTTAGAAAAATAACATCCAATTAGAAATACTCCACCAATAGTGGCAATGTATCTAATAAAGAGGGTCATTTTCCCAAAAACATTAGTAGATCTATCATTGAACACAACTTGAATCCAAAATTCTTCAAGGAACTATATCTTATTTTCAACCTTATCCTTTTCCATGAATGAACCTAGTTCCTTTGTAATGGAGTTTCCATCTTTAGTTTCAAAACTTGAGACGAAAGGGTTCCTATAACTGTTGCCCGATTTTTACCTATGGGCTCAATCAGGCAGGGGTCTATTTTTCAAGTATTCATAGGGGCCAAATGGATTAAATTTTGCCTTAGGTCACCAAGACATCTTGGTCGCTGTAAAGATTTATATCTCTCTCCGATTGGGATGTCTCGTCGATAATTGTTCACTAGGCAGGCATTGGGGAGAGTGGTTTGTGTTCACTATGAGGTCTCGTCGACAAAAGGAGGTCTTGACGAAAGGAGACATCATCGTTGTGAGGTCTGGCCGAAAAATAGAAGTCTCGCCGAAAGGTTGAATTTGGAATGAATTCCCGACAACCAAGTGGAGTCGCACTGAAGGGATTGTGCCTTCGGTATAATGTTTGGTGCTCGGTGTGAGGTCTTGCCAACCCGAAAGGGTCTCGCCGAAAGGATATTTGGAATTAGCAAGACTCTTGGCAGTGGGGTTTGAGTTTGACATGATGTCTCAGTGAATGAAGGTGGTCTCGCCGAGAGAGTTTTCCTTCAGCATAAAGTCTGGCTGAATGAGGGAAGTCCTGTCGACAGAGGGGTGCCTTCAGTATAATATTTTGAGTTCCGCGAAAAGTCTCCCTGACCTGATGGTATCTCGCCGACCGTTGTGCACAAGTGGTTTGAGCTCGCAAAATTTTTTTGAGCTTGGCATGATATCTCACCGATAATGGAAGTCTTGCTGAAAGGTGGGGGCTTTGGTATAATCTCTTGTCGACCTGATGAAGTCTTGCCGATGGTCTAGTTGAAGTGCTATCTATTGTCAAGTACTTTCAGCAAGACCTCTTGCCAAAAGTGATATATCTTGCCGATAGTTTGGGAGATGAAAAAGGCGATATTGGTATGAATTTTGTATTCGATATGAAGTCTTGCCGACAGTGGTAAGCTTTGTCGATTGCTGCTATAAAACATAATCGCATCGGGGAGACACGACCAGTGTCTCACCGATATACGATTATGTCTGAATGACCTTTGACCCCTTGGGAATCCTACGTGGCATGAGTTCAACCAATGAAGGAGCTAAAGATGGGCCATTGGTAGTTTGACTGATTGAGTATCCTTGTGAGGAAGATCAACGAAATGTGAGTAGTATGGATCTACTCTATGATCAAGGATGATGAATCAGTTCGAAGGCAGTGGTGTTGTCTCTAAGGGGATTTGACAACAGGGAACATTTGATGTCATCTCTCAGGGGGATCAACTTGAGGAAAGATCTAAAACATGAGGAAGGCCAAGGGGGAAAAAGCCGCTAGTCTCAGGGATAGCTGGGATATCTACTGGCACAGATAGAGCGACATTTATGATAATGCTTTAGGACATTCAAAACGGCTCTAATGGAAGTTTGACATGGACATGGGGGCTAGAAGTTAATGCAATTGTTGCAAAAAATCAAGGAGACCATTCCTGGAGTGACCCTTCACCGACATGGACAACAGGGATGCACGTTTAATGCAACATTAACTTCATTAAAAGATCTAGTGGCGGATCTTTCTGGAGGCTAATATTTTTGTAAGCCCTAGGGGCCGGGACTTTTGTATATAGGGCATTTTTGCCTCTTTGTAAAGCAGATCTGATTATGCATTCTAGAGAGTTAGTGATTTTTCTTAAATCCTTTCTCAGCTTATGTATGCTTTGTAACTCATTTGGATTTTGGAATATGAAATATAGAGATTGCCTTGAAAACCAGTGTTAGTATTCATACTACTTTCATTTTTTGTCTTTCAAATTATGCAAGTTTTGAACTGTGCTTTTTCTAAATTTGCATTTGAACTTTAAAGTTGTAAAATTCATCTTTCCTTCCTAAAATACGTATGCAAATTAAGCCTTTTCAAGAATGATGCATAAGTTCACAGAGTTTATGTTGAGTAAAATGAAATAGCTACCATTAGTTTTCAAGTGTATGTTCATCTTGTTTTCATTTCATGATTTATGTTAGTTTGGTGTATCACCATAGGGATTAGTTTCTACCATTTATGTTTTACTTTTTAAGTAACCTTCTCACTTTACTTTACAAAAACCAGTAGTATAGGTGATATAGCCAGCATAGGAAGCCGGCCATTTTCCGGAGGTCTGATCTTGTATAAATTTTATACTTTTAAGGTCATTCCCATGTTACACTGGATTGTTGAATTTTACATTCAACAGGGTGAAAAATCCAAGTGCTAATAGTTTTGGCATGCCCGGTGGGAATAGTTCCACATTATATTGTTGGTTTGGTATGCAACCAACAAGTTTTAGACTTTGCAAAAGTTATTTTGCATACTTGGTGACACCATAAAGAGAAAGAAATTCAGAATCAGTGCTTTTATAGTTTATGAGAAGAGTTTAGACAAGGAGCAACTCAGTTCCTTTTGAATATTTGCAGCTGTCACCACCCAGAAGACAAGGCAGAGAAAAAAAAGGGGCTTCTCCTTCTAAAAGAGTACAGTATATACCACCTAGTGTTAGACTAGAAGTTGCGTTCTCACCATCAAGAAGGAGAGGAATACCATTTAAAAAAAAAATTGAGAATCGTTCAGCCTCACCTAGCCTTGGAACAGAAAGGTCTCCTTTAAGTAGTCCAACTGCTTTTGCTAGTTATATATTTTCAAGTCTTGCTATTGCAGCAAGTTCATCAACTGTAGTTTTTACAAATTCAAATCCACCTTTAATGGCTGCTCCCAGAAATTAGCCTTTTGTGCCATTGAATGGAGGTAGTCCATTAAATTTGACACAACATAATGATATTCCAATGGCAGCTTTGAAATTTTTTCCAATTTTCACAAGGGAAGATTAGACTACCCTGATTGAACATATACAAGATGTTGCTTCCTTATGTGATGTGCACCATATCACACAAGAAGACGTAGCTATAAGACTTCTTGCAACATCATTCAAAGGAAGAGCATTACAGTGGTTCAGGAGTGCTGGAGCAGGTTCAGTTGCCACCTGGGATGAGTTGGGTGACAAATTACATAGACAGTTTCAGGACAGGTCTGATAATTTATCTTTGTTGGAGCAATTAACTACGCTTAAGAGGGCTCCTTAGGATCAAATGAATGATTTCAATTTTAGATTTCAAAGAACCTAGGATAGAATTCCTACAACAGTGAGACCACCTCCAGAATATACATTTTTTTACTTTTTGAAGGCCCTTAATGATGATATAGCTGTTTTGATACAATCAATGGGGGGTGTTTCTCTCCCAGATGCATTTGAAATAGAAATCAGAGTTGAAAACAACCTAATATAAGCTAGTAAACTTTCTCCTAGGCCACCAATGTCTATATTTCAAGATATTCATTTGAACATCCCTTTGCAGATACCACCTTTTGCACCTTTGCCGCCTATTCCAGCTGCTGTAACACAAGAAACTGTTGTTCCAAGATCTTCAAGTGAGTTACAGGAGATCAAAAGTTTATTATAGAATTTTGAAAATAAGCTTGTGACCTTGGAAAAGAAGCAATCATATAACAGGCCTTATCAACAGCAGAATTCCGGTCAACAACATCAATATCAAGGTAATAGACATGCTTATCAAGGCAACTACCAGGGCCCAAAACAAAGTCTAAACACAAGACCTTTTCAGGCTTATGCTCTAGCACCTGTTAGTGCAGTTAAGGATCTTGTCCCTATTCAAAACAACCTAGCAACAGATTATGAGGGGTGCTACCCTTGTAACCAACATCACAATCAGGTCACTTGCTCAAATGGACTCATTAATCAGGCACTTATGGTACAAAATACCTCGAGTTCACAACAAAATGAATTTAATGATGCATCTCCACAACACCAAGATCGGCCTACCAATGATACTACCCTACTTAACTAGAAATGTGAGGAATTCTGTGGATTGAATGTAGATAATTCTCCAGTTGTAGCTAACACAAGGGTGAAGAAAAGAGCTTTTGAGTTGGATCAAGTAGCTGATAAGGGGAAAGCAATAGTTGCAGAACCATCTACATCTCAAGTGACTCATGGTTTGCAAAGAAATCAACAACTCCTAGTTAAGGAGCAGCCACACTTGCAAGCTGATCATGCTGGCATAAAGGTACATCATAAAGTGAACCCAACTGTACCTTATAATATACTTGATAGTATGAAAAAGATGAATGTAACGATGTCTATGTGGGATTCATTAGCTATCCTAGGTCAAAAATATATGTTACAGTCAGCCTTGTCAAATTTTAAAATGTCTAATGAATCTGAGTCTCCAATAGGTCATGTCAGAACTGTGTTGACAAATAATCCTCAAGAAAAGGATAAACAACCCAGCAAAGAGGCAGGAAAAGAAGTCAAACCACCTCCATTTTATGTTTCTGTGATCATAGGTGATAAGTTAGCTCATAACTGTATGGTAGATAGTGGAGCTAGTAGCTCAGTAATGCCAAAGAAAATTGCTGAAAAGCTTGGAATAAAGTATCAGCCTTTAGAGAAAGGAGTGATTCAATTAGATGGTACTTCTGTTAATACATTGGGTGTTATTAAATATTTAAGTCTTAACCTTCATGCTTGTGTAAATTTTTCAGTTCCTCAGGACATATGTGTCATAGATCTCCCACCTTTCTTTTCTTTGTGCCTCTCAAGAGACTTTACAACTAAGATAGGTGGTTATGTGTCAGATGATTGGTCACATATGCTGTTTAGAACAAGATATGGAACTAAGGTTACCATTAAATATGAAAAGTTGGCTAAAGAACACATTGAACCATATAACCCAAGTCCTTTCAATTCTGTTCCTACTACTACATACACAAATTGTGTCGCTTTTACTGATAGTGAACTGGCTGCCGCTCAAGAAATTCAAGCAGAAGCTATCCCTGATGTGCTACTACATGAATGGGCAGTTGAAAATGTGTTGGACAATCCTGTATATTTTATTCAAGATGTCAGTATGGATAATTATGTGATGCTTGAACCTGATGCACAGGTTCCAAACCTTGAAAAAAGTACAGATTTGTTGTTGCAACAATGAAGTGAACTCTGGGAAATGTTTTTTGATGGTTCCAAGAGCAAGAATGGAGTAGGTGGAGGTGCAATGCTGGTTTCTCCACAGGGTGAATTATTTTTCAAACTTTCATTTTACTTTTGCATGTTCTAACAATAGTGCTAAGTATGAAGGACTCATTCAAGGCCTTGAGTGGGCAAGGAAAAGAGGAATTGACTATTTGAAGGTCTATGGAGATAGTGAATTGATAGTTAATCAGGTTAGAGGGCTGAATGTTACCAAGAATGATGCTTTGAAGTCTTAGAGAAATACAGTATGGAATATAATTGAAGAATTTAATGCCTTCAATCTAATTTCTGTTCCACGAAATCAGAATAAGTATGCTGATAGACTTGCAACAATTGGAGCACAGTTTGATATCCCAGGCGATATTAAAAAAGATAAAATACAATAGTATGTCAAGGTGGTTATCAAGCTGTCAATTCCTAATAACAACATTAACTGGAAGGTATTTGAAAGTGATGAACAGATTTTAACCTTTCTGCTCCAAGAAGATCAATTTTCTGTAGTGAACCAAGAAAAGATGAAACAATAGTATGATGATCAAGTAATAAAATTGAAGACAAATAAACTTCCCAAAGGGCTGGTTACCTTGGAATCCATATTTAATTTTGATGATCAGCTCAAGAAGAAAAAATTCAGCATTGAAGTGAAAGAAGATCATTATGAAGAAGTGGAAATCTTTAAAGGTAAGCTCCTCAAATTAGGAAAAATCTGTTTAGTTGAAGATAAGAGAGATTTCATTGTTTTATGCCAAGAGAATTATGATGTTTTTGCTTGGCAATACTTTGATTTAAGAGGGTTTAATCCTCATATTGCAAAACATACAATTTAGTTAGAACCTGATGCCAAGCCTATTAGACAAAAATAGAGACCATTGAACCCCAAGCTTGAACCTTTAATGATTAAAGAGCTGACCAAGTTAGTTGAGGGGGGTATTGTATTTCCAATTAAACACACACCTTGGGTTTCTAACCTTGTTATGGCTAGAAAAATGAACGGTGAGATAAGATTATGTGTGGATTTTAGAGACCTTAATAGAGCGTCTCTGAAAGATCATTATCCCTTACCATCTATGGAACAAATTCTCCAAGTTGTGGCCGGTTCAGAGATATTTTCTCTTCTGGATGGGTATTCTGGTTATAACCAGATTCTATTCAAAGAGGATGATTAGTATAAAACAACATTTACAACAAAATGGGGCACTATGGCCTACAAGAGAATGCCTTTTGGTTTATATAATGTTGGTACCACCTTTTAGCGTGCAATGGATATGGCATTTCAGAGTTTAATCCAGAAGATTTTGCTAGTTTACTTAGATGACGTAACTCTATATTAAAATAATGTAGATGAAGACTTGTCACATCTAAAACAAGTTTTTGAAAAATGCAGAGAATATGGAATATCTCTTAATTCGAAAAAGAGTATTTTTGGAGTTCATGAAGGTAAACTGCTAGGGCACATAGTATCAAAAGATGGAGTTACCATTGATCTTGAAAGAGTTAAGGCTATACTTGAACTACCATTACCTAATCACTAGAAAGGATTGTAGAGCTTTTTAGGAAGAATCAACTTTCTAAGAATATTCATTCCTGATGATGCAAATTTACTACAGCCCTTGACTACCATGCTTAAAAAGAATGTAGTTTTCAGTTGGACTAAAGAAGAAAAACATAGTTTTGAAGAAATCAAAGAAGCTTTAGAATCAGCTGCAACACTGGTAAATCCAAATTTCTCTAAAGACTTCTTTTTGTATGCTTTTGGCAGTGTTAGTTCAATTTCTGCTATGCTGGTTCAGAAAAACACTGATAATTTAGAGCAGCCAATAACTTTTTCTTTAGTCAAGTACTTGTTGATTATGAAGTGAAATATATGTTTGTTGAGAGACATGTTCTTGCTATGATCAGAAGCCTAAAGAAGTTTAAGCTTGTAGTTTCAAACAATAAAATTCATATTTTGGTTGCACACCCAAGTGTGAAGGAATTTTTATTGAACAAAGATCTGAGTGAGAAAAGAGCAGGGTGGATCACAAAAGTAATGGAGTTTGATGTCAACATCAACATCACAAAACTTATCAGAGGTAGAGGAATTTTTGAATGTCTTGCCTCAATCCTTGAAGATGTACAAAAATCAGAAACTGGTCCTATTTCAACTAATATAGACGAGCCTCAAAATGTTCGAGCTACTTCACCTGCCTCAATTACAGGTTGGGTTCAAGAAATGACCCACTTTCTTCGTATTGGTGAATGTCCACCAGGTCTAGACAGAGCAAAGCAAAGATACTTTAGATTGCAATCAATTCCTTATGTCCTCATTGATAATATTCTTTTGAGGAAAGATCTGAATGGTGTATTGTTAAGGTGTATTGATACTGATCAAACAGAAAAGGTACTGCATGAGTTTCATGATGGAGTTTCAGGAGGTCACTTTGCTCCAAGGACAACTGCTTGGAAAATCATGAGAGCTGGTTACTACTAGCCCAACTTGTTTAAAGATGCATATGCATGGTCAAGGAAGTGTATGAAATGTGCTTTATTTGCAGGAAAAGAAAAGCTGCCTGCTATGGCTTTACATCCAATTCAGGTAGAGCAGCCCTTCATGAGATGTGGCATCAACTTTATTGGGCCAATTAATCCACCATCCAGTGATGGTTACAAGTGGGTGCTTACTGCTACAGACTATTTCACATGGTGGACATAAGAAGTAGCTTTGAAAGAAGCAAGTGAATCTTAAGTTTTGAGTTTTTATGAAGATATAATCACAAGATTTGAAGTTCTTGACTCCATGATTTCAGATAATGCTCCTGCATTTTTTGGATTAAGAGTCACAGATTGGGCTATGAAACACATAATTCATTTGAATACTTCCTCCAATTATTACCTGCGGGGTAATAGATTAGCTGAAAGTACTAATAAAAACTTGATCAGAATCATTAAGAGGACTATGGAAGAGAATCAAAGAATTTGGCATACCACATTGAAATCTGCACTTTGGGTAGATAGAATAACCCCTAAGAGATTAGTTGGTAATTCTTCATACGTCCTCATTTAAGGTAAAGAGTCTAGATTACCTCTATATGTGGAGCTTCCAGCTCTAGACATTGTTCACCAGTTGGAGATGTATGAAGAACAAGACCCAATGTCCGTGAGATATGCAGAGCTCATGGAGCTCAAAGAATCAAGAGATAAAGCAATGAAAACTTTGGAGTATTATCAGATCTAAACGAAGAAAACATTTGATAAGAAGGCTACAACCAAAGTTTTCAAGGAAGGTGATATTGTTCTCAAGTGGGATGTGCTAAAGAGTGGTCCAAACAAACATGAAATATTTTACCATTTCTAGGAAGGTCCTTTCGTTGTTATTGAATGCAAGGAGCATAATGCATTCCAGTTATCAAACATGGATGGAGAAAGGTTACCAATCCTAGTTAATGGGATTCACCTCAAACGTTGTTTTGAGGTATGATTTATCATTGCACATTTTAGAATAGGTTTTATGCTTTCAATAATTGCTTCTGCACTTTAGTTTAATTGATGTTTCATTCCCTAAGTGTTGTTCCAACACAGTTTGGTAGTTTCACTTTAGTGTCTCTAGTTTCAAAAATTTTCCAGTGTCCTGATCTGCTTCATGAGTCTCAAATGAGCTACAACCATGTATGAACTCCTCTTGGTCTATTTCTGATGTTTTTACTTAGTGACTCCGAGCCCAATGGACAAGTTTTGGCTACTGGTTTCTAGGTTTAGCAGGAAAACCTCTAGCAAAGGTTGCTAGAAATGTTTCCAAATTTTTACCTATTGGCTCAATCAGGCAGGGGTCTATTTTTCAAGTATTCATATGGGCCAAATGGATTAACTTTTTCCTCAGGTTGCCAAGACATCTTGGTCAGTGTAAAGTTTTATATCTCTCTCCGATTGGGATGTCTCGCCGACAATTATAAACTAGGCAGGCGTCGGGGAGAGTGGTTTGTGTTCGCTATGAGGTCCCGTCGACAAAAGAAGGTCTTGACGAAAGGAGACATCATCGTTGTGAGGTCTGGCCGACAAATAGAAGTCTTGCCGAAAGGTTGAATTTGGAATGAATTCCTGACGACCAAGTGGAGTCACACCGAAGGGATTGTGCCTTCGGTATAATGTTTGGTGCTCGGTGTGAGGTCTTGCCGACCCGAAAGGGTCTCGCCGAAAGGATATTTGGAATCAACAAGACTCCTGGCAGTGGGGTTTGAGTTTGACATGATGTCTCAGTGAATGAAGGTGGTCTCACTGAGAGAGTTTTCCTTCGGCATAAAGTTTGGCCGAATGAGGGAAGTCCTACCGACAGAGGGGTGCCTTCGGTATAATATTTTGAGTTTGGCAAAAAGTCTCCCTGACTTGATGGTATCTCGCCAACCATTGTGCACAAGTGGTTTGAGCTCGCCGAAATGTTTTGAGCTCGGCATGATATCTCGCCGATAATGGAAGTCTCGTTGAAAGGTAGGGGCTTCGGTATAATCTCTTGCCGACCCGATGAAGTCTTGCCGATGGTCTGGTTGAAGTGCAATCTACTGTCAGGTGCTTTCGGAAAGACTTCTCGCCAAAAGTGATATATCTTGCCGATAGTTTGGGCGATGACATTGGCAATATCATTATGAATTTTGCATTCGATATGAAGTCTTGCTAACAGTGGTAAGCTATGTCGATCGCTGCTATAGAACATAATTGCATCGGGGAGACACGGCTAGTGTCTCACTGATATGCGATTCTTTCTTAATGACCTTTGACCCCTTGGGAATCCTACGTGGCATGAGTTCAACCAATGAAGGAGATAAAGATGAGCCATGGGTAGTTTGACTGATTGACTATCCTTCTAAGGAAGATCAACAGAATGTGAGCAGTATGGATCTACTCTGTGATCAAGGATGATGAATTGGTTCGAAGGAAGTGGTGTTGTCTCTATGGGGGTCTGACAATAGGGAACATTTGATGCCGTCTCTCAGGGGGATCAACTTGAGGAAAGATCTAAAATTGGAGGAAGGCCGAGGGGGAATAAGCCTCTAGTCTCAGGGATAGCTGGGATATCTACTGGCACAGGTAGAGTGACATTTATGATAATGCTTTAGGACATTCAAAGCAGCTCTAATGGAAGTTTGACATGGACATGGGGGCTAGAAGTTAATGCGAGTGTTGCAAAAGATCAAGGAAGCCATTCCTGGAGAGACCCTTCACCGACATGGACAACAAGGATGCACGTTTAATGTAGCATTAACTTCATTAAAAGATCTAGGGGCAAATCTTTCTAGAGGCTGATATTTTTGTAAGGCCTAGGGGCTAGGACTTTTGTATATAGGGCATTTTTGCCTCTTTGTTAAGCAGTTCTGATTATGCATTCTAGAGAGTTAGTGATTTTTCTTAAATCCTTTCTTAGCTTATGTATGCTTTGGAACTCATTTGGATTTTGGAATATGAAATATAGAGATTACCTTGGAAACTGATGTTAGTATTCATACTACTTTCATTTTTTGTGTTTCAAATTATGCAAGTTTTGAACTGTGCTTTTTCTAAATCTGCATTTGAACTTTAAAGTTGTGAAATTCATCTTTCCTTCCTAAAATACGTATGCAAATTAAGCCTTTTCAAGAATAATGCATAAGTTCACAGAGTTTATATTGAGTAAAATGAAATAGCTACCATTAGTTTTCAAGTGTATGTTCATCTTGTTTTCATTTCATGATTTTTGTTAGTTCAGTGTATCACCATAGGGATTAGTTTCTACCATTTATGTTTTGCTTTTTAAGTAACCTTCTCACTTTACTTTACAAAAACCAGTAGTATAGGTGATACAACCAACATAGGAAGCCGAGCATTTTTTGGAGGTCTGATCTTGTATAAATTTTATACTTTTAAGGTCATTCGCATGTTACACTGGATTGTTGAATTTTACATTCAATAGGGTACAATATCCAAGTGCTAAGAGTTCTGGCACGCCCGGTGGGACCAGTTCCACATTATATTGTTGGTTTGGTATGCAACAAGAAAGTTTCAAACTTTGTAGAAGTGATTTTGCATACTTGGTGACTCCATAAAGAGAAAGAACTTCAGAATCAGTGCTTTTATAGTTTATGAGAAGAGTTCAGACAAGGAGCAACTCAGTTCCTTTTGAATATTTACAACTGTCACCACCCAAAAGACAAGGAAGAGCAACAAAAAAGGCTTCTCCTTCTAAGAGAGTACAGTCTACACCACCTGGTGTTAGACCAGAAGTTGCATTTTCACCATCAAGAAGGAGAGGAAGACCATTTAAAAAAAAAATTGAGAATCGTTCAACCTCACCTATCCTTGGAACAGAAAGGTCTCGTTTAAGCAGTCCAACTGCTTTTGCTAGTTATATATTTTCAAGTGCTGCTGTTGCAGCAAGTTCATCAACTGCAATTTTTACAAATTCAAATCCACCTTTAATGGCTGCTCCCAAAAATCAGCCTTTTGTGCCATTGAATGGAGGTAGTCAATTAAATTTGACACAACACAATGATATTCCAATGGCAACTTTGAAATTTTTTCCAATTTTCACCAGGGAAAATTAGACTACCCCGATTGAACATATACGAGATGTTGCTTCCTTATGTGGTGTGCACCATATCACACAAGAAGATGTAGCTGTAAGACTTTCTTGCAGCATCATTCAAAGGAAGAGCATTACAGTGGTTCAGGAGTGTTGGAGTAGGTTCAATTGCCACCTGGGATGAGTTGGGTGACAAATTACACAGACAGGTTCAGGACAGGTCTGATAATTTGTCTTTGTTGGAGCAATTAACTATGCTTAAGAGGGCTCCTTAGGAGCAAATGAATGATTTCAATTTCAGATTTCAAAGAACCTGGGATAAAGTTCCTGCAACAGTGAGACAACCTCCAGAATATGCATTTTTGTACTTTTCGAAGGCCCTTAACAATGATATAGCCATTATGATACAATCAATGGGGCTTGTTTCTTTCCCAAATGCATTTGAAATAGCAATCAGAGCTGAAAAAAACCTAATACAAGCTAGTAAACTTGCTCCTAGGCCACCAATGCCTATATTTCTAGATATTCATTCGAATATCCCTTTGCAGATACCACCTTTTGCACCTTTTCCACTTGTTCCAACTGCTGTAACACAAGAAATTGCTGTTCCAAGATCTTTAAGTGAGTTATCAGAGATAAAAATTTTATTACAGACTTTTGGAAATAAGCTTGTGACCTTGGAAAAATAGCAATCATATAATAGGCCTTATCAACAGCAGAATTCAGGTCAGCAACATCAATATCAAGGTAATAGATAGGCTTATCAAGGAAACTACTAGGGCCCAAGACAAAGTGTAAACACAAGACCTTTTCAGGCTTATGCTTCAACACCTATTAGTGTAGTTAATGATCTTGTCCCTATTCAAAACAACCTAGTAGCAGATTATGAGTGGTGCTACCCTTGTAACCAACGTCACAATCAGGTCACTTGCTCAAATGGACTCATTAATCAGGAACTTATGGTACATAATGCCTCGAGTTCACAACAAAATGAATTCAATGATGCATCTTCACAACACCAAGATCAACCTACCAATGATACTACCCTACTTAACTGGAAAGGTGAGGAATTCTATGGATTGAATGTAGATAATTCTCCAGTTGTAACTAACACAAGGGCGAAGAAAAGAGCTTTTGAGTTGGATCAAGCAGCTGATAAAGGGAAAGCAACAACTGCATAACCATCTACATCTCAAGTGACTCATGGTTTGCAAAGAAATCAACAAATCCCAGTTAAGGAGCAGCCACACTTGCAAGCTGATCATGCTGGCATAAAGGTACATCATAAAGTGAACCTAGCTGTACCTTATAATATTCTTGATAGTATGAAAAAGATGAATGTAACGATGTCTATGTGGGATTCATTAGCTATCCTAGGTCAAAAATATATGTTACAGTCAACCTTGTCAAATTTTAAAATGTCTGATGAATGTGAGTCTCCAATAGGTTAAGTTAGAACTGTGTTGACAAATAATCCTCAAGAAAAGGATAAACAACCCAACAAAGAGGCAGGAAAAGAAGTCAAACCACCTCCATTTTATGTTTCTGTGATCATAGGTGATAAGTTAGATCATAACTGTATGGTAGACAGTGGAGCTAGTAGCTCAGTAATGCCAAAGCAAATTGCTAAAAAGCTTGGACTAAAGTATCAGCCTTTAGAGAAAGGAGTGATTCAATTGGATGGTACTTCTATTAATACATTGGGTGTTATTAAATATTTGAGTCTTACCCTTCATGCTTGTCTGAATTTTTCAGTTCGTCAGGACATATGTGTCATATATCTCCCACCTTTCTTTTCTTTGTGCCTCTCAAGAGACTTTATAGCTAAGATAGGTGGTTATGTGTCAGCTGATTGGTCACATATGTTGTTTAGAACAAGATATGGAACTAAGGTTACCATTAAATCTGAAAAGTTGGCTAAAGACCACATTGAGCCATATAACCCAAGTCCTATCAATGTTGTTCCTACAACTACAGATACAAATTGTGTCACTTTTACTGACAGTGAACTGGCTTCCACTCAAGAACTTCAAGCAGAAGTTGTTCCTAATGTGCTGCTACATGAATGAACAACTGAAAATGTGTTGGACAATCCTATAGATTTTATTCAAGATGTCGGTATGGATAATTATGTGATGCTTGAACCTGATGCATAGGTTCCAAACCTTGAAAAAAGTATAGATCTGTATTTGTAACAACGAAGTGAACTCTGGGAAATGTTTTTTGATGGTTCCAAGAGCAAGAATGGAGTAGGCAGAGGTGCAATGCTAGTTTCTCCACAGGGTGAAGTATTTTTCAACCTTTCATTTTTCTTTTGCATGTTCTAACAACAGTGCTAAGTATGAAGGACTCATTCAAGGCCTTGAGTGGGCAAGGAAAAGAGGAATTGACTGTTTGAAGGTCTATGGAGACAGTGAATTGATAGTTAATCAGGTTAGAGGGCTGAATGTTACCAAGAATGATGCTTTGAAGTCTTACAAAAATAGAGTATGGAATATAATTGAAGAATTTAATGCCTTCAATCTGATTTCTATTCCACGAAATCAGAATAAGCATGTTGATAGACTTGCAGCAATTGGAGCACAGTTTGATATCCCAGGCGATATTAAAAAAGATAAAATACAATAGTATGTCAAGGTGGTTATCAGGCCGTCAATTCCTGATAACAACATTAATTGGCAGGTATTTGAAAGTGATGAACAGATTTTAACCTTTCTGCTCCAAGAAGATCAATTTTCTGTAGTGAACCAAGAAAAGATGAAACAACAGTATGATGATCAAGTAATACAGTTGAAGACAAATAAACTTCCCAAAGGGTTGGTTACCTTGGAATCCATATTCAATTCTGATGTCAGCTGAAGAAGAACAAAGTTGGCATTCAAGTGAAAGAAGATCATTATGAAGAAGTGGAAATCTTTAAAGGTAAGCTCCTCAAATTAGGCAAAATTTGTTTAGTTGAAGATAAGAGAGATTTCATTGTTTTATGCCAAGAGTATCATGATGTTTTTTCTTGGCAATATTTTGATTTAAGAGGGTTTAATCCTCATATTGCAAAACATACAATTTAGTTAGAACCTGATGCCAAGCCTATTAGACAAAAATAGAGACCATTGAACCCCAAGCTTGAACCTTTAATGATTAAAGAGCTGACCAAGTTAGTTGAGGGGGGTATCGTATTTCCAATTAAACACACATCTTGGGTTTCTAACCTTGTTCCAGTTAGAAAAATGAACGGTGAGATAAGATTATGTGTGGATTTTAGAGACCTTAATAGAGCGTCTCTGAAAGATCATTATCCCTTACGGTCTATGGAATAAATTATCCAAGCTGTGGCTGGTTTAGAGAGATTTTCTCTTCTGGATGGGTATTCTGGTTATAACCAGATTCTAGTCAAAGAGGAGGATCAATATAAAACAACATTTAGAACAAAATGGGGCACTATGGCCTACAAGAGAATGCCTTTTGGTTTATCTAATGCTGGTGCCACCTTTCAGCGTGCCATGGATATGGCATTTCAGAGTTTAATCCAGAAAATTTTGCTAGTTTACTTAGATGGCATAACTGTATATTCAAAGAATGCAGATGAAAACTTGTCACATCTAAAGCAAGTTTTTGAAAAATGCAGAGAATATGGAATAAACTGCCAGGTCACATAGTATCAATATAGTATAAAAAATGCAGAGAATCCGAAAAAGAGTATTTTTGGAGTTCATGAAGGGAAACTGCTAGGTCACATAGTATCAAAATACAGAGTTACCATTGATCCTGAGAGAGTTAAGGCTATACTCAAACTACCATTACCTAATCACAAGAAAGGATTCCATAGCTTTTTAGGGAGAATCAACTTTTTAAGAAGATTAATTCCTGATGTTGCAAATTTACTACAACCCTTGACTACCATGCTTAAAAAGAATGTAGTTTTCAGTTGGACTAAAGAAGCAAAACATAGTTTTGAAGAAATCAAGGAAGCTTTAGCATCAACTCCAACACTGGTAAATCCATATTTCTCTAAAGACTTCTTTTTGTATGCTTTTGGTAGCATTAGTTCAATTTTTGCTATGCTGGTTCAGAAAAACACTGATAATTTAGAGCAACCGATAGCTTTCTTTAGTCAAGTACTTGCTGATTATGAAGTGAAATATACGTTTGTCGAGAAACATGTTCTTGTTATGATCAGAAGCCTAAAAAAGTTTAAGCCTCTAGTTTCAAACAATAAAATTCATATTTTGGTTGCACACCCAAGTGTGAAGGAATTTTTATTGAACAAAGATCTGAGTGAGAAAAGAGCAGGGTGGATCACAAAAGTAATGGAATTTAATGTCAAAATCAACATCACAAAACTTGTCAGAGGTAGAGGAATTTGTGAATGTCTTGCCTCAACCCCTGAAGATGTACAAAAATCAGAAACTGGTGCTATTTTAACTAATACAGATGAGCCTCAAAATGTTCAAGCTGCTGCACCTGCCTCAATTGCAGGTTGGGTTCAAGAATTGACCCACTTTCTTCATACTGGTGAATGTCCACCAAGTCTAGACAGAGCAAAGTGAAGATACTTTAGATTGCAATCAATTCCTTATGTCCTCATTGATAATATTCTTTTGAGGAAAGATCTAAATGGTGTATTGTTAAGGTGTATTGATACTGATCAAACAAAAAAGGTACTGTATGAGTTTCATGATGGAGTTTCAGGAGGTCACTTTGCTCCAAGGACAACTACTTGGAAAATAATGAGAGCTGGTTACTACTGGCCCAGCTTGTTTAAAGATGCATATGCATGGTCAAGGAAGTGTATGAAATGTGCTTTATTTGTAGGAAAAGAAAAGTTGCCTGCTATGCCTTTACATCCAATTCAGGTAGAGCAGCCCTTCATGAAATGGGGCATTGACTTTATTGGGCCAATTAATCCACCATCCAGTGCTAGTTACAAGTGGGTTCTTACTGCTACAGACTATTTCACATGGTGGACAAAAGCAGTAGCTTTGAAAGAAGCAATAAATCTTCAGTTTTGAGTTTTTATGAAGATATAATCACTAGATTTGGATTTCCTGACTCCATGATTTCAGATAATGCTCTTGCATTTGTTGGATTAAGAGTCACAGATTGGGCTATGAAACACATAATTCATTTGAATAATTCCTCCAATTATTACCCGCAGGGTAATGGATTAGCTGAAAGTACTAATAAAAACTTGATCAGAATCATTAAGAGTACTATGGAAGAGAATTAAAGAATTTCACATACCACATTGAAATTTGCACTTTGGGCAGATGAAATAACCCCTAAGAGATCAGTTGGTAATTCTCCATATGTCCTCATTTATGGTAAAGAGGCTAGATTACCTCTATCTATAGAGCTTCCATCTCTAGACATTGTTCACTAGTTGGAGATGTATGAAGAACATGACCCAATGTCTGTGAGATATGCAAAGCTCATGGAGCTCGAAGAATCAAGAGATAAAGCAATGAAAAATTTGGAGTATTATCAGCTCCAAACGAAGAAAAAATTTGATGAGAAGGCTACAGCCAAAGTTTTCAAGGAAGGTGATATTGTTCTCAAGTGGGATGTGCTAAAGAATGGTCCAGGAAAACATACAAAATTTTACCATTTCTGGGTAGGTCCTTTTGTTGTTACTGAATGCAAGGAGCATAATGCATTCCAATTATCAAACATGGATGGAGAAAGGTTACCAATCCAAGTTAATGGGATTCACCTCAAACATTGTTTTGAGGTATGATTTATCATTATACATATTAGAATAGGTTTTATGCTTTCAATAAGTGCTTCTGCACTTTAGTTTAATTGATGTTTCGATCCCTAAGTGTTGTTCCAGCACAGTTTGGTAGTTTCACTTTAGTTTCTCCAGTTTTAATAAGTTTTCAGTGTCCTGATCTACTTCGTGAGTCTCAAATGAGTTGTAGCCATGTGCGAACTGCTCTAGGTTTGTTTCTGAGGTTTTTACTTAGTGACTCTGAGCCCAATGGACAAGTTTTGGCTACTAGTTTCCAGGTTTAGCAGGAAAACATCTAGCAAAGGTCACCAGAAATGTTGCCCGATTTTTACCTATGGGCTCAATCAGGCAGGGGTCTATTTTTCAAGTATTCATAGGGGCCAAATTGATTAACTTTTTCCTCAAGTCGCCAAGACATCTCGGTCGCTATAAAGTTTTATATCTCTCTCCACTTGGGATGTCTCATCGACAGTTGTTCACTAGGACGGCATCAGGGAGAATGGTTTGTGTTCGCTATGAGGTCCTACCGACAAAAGGAGGTCTTGGCGAAAGGAGACATCATCGCTGTGAGGTCTGGCTAAAAAATAGAAGTCTCACCAAAAGGTTGAATTCAACATGAAGTCCCGGTGACCAAGTGGAGTCTCACCGAAGGGATTGTGCCTTCGGTATAATGTTTGGTGCTCGGTGTGAGGTCTTGCCGACCCAAAAGGGTCTCGCTGAAAGGATATTTGGAATCAGTAAGACTCTTGGCCATGGGGTTTGTGTTTGACATGATGTCTCAGCAAATGAAGGTGGTCTCGCTGAGAGTGTTTTCCTTTGGCATAAAGTTTGGCCGAATGAGGGAAGTCCTGCCGAGAGAGGGGTGCCTTCGGTATAATATTTTGAGTTTGGGGAGAACTCTCCCCATCCCAATGGTATCTCGCCGACCATTGTGCACAAGTGGTTTGAGCTCGCCGAAATGTTTCGAGTTCGGCATGATATCTCACCAATATTGGAAGTCTCGCTGAAAGGTGGGGGCTTCGGTATAATCTCTTGCCGACCCGATGAAGTCTTGCCGATGGTCTGGTTGAAGTGCTATCTACTGTCAAGTGCTTTCGGCAAGACCTCTTGCCGAAAGTGATATATGTTGCCGATAGTCTAGACGATGACAAAGGCAATATCAGTATGACTTTTGCATTTGATATGATGTCTTGCCGATAGTGGTAAGCTATGTCGATCGCTACTATAGAACATAGTCACATCAGGGAGACATGACCAGTGTCTCATCGATATGTGATTATGTTTGAATGACCTTTGACCCCTTGGGAATCCTACGTGGCACGATTTCAACCAATGAAGGAGCTAAAGACGGGCCATGGGCAGTTTGACTAATTGACTATCCTTGTGAGGAAGATCAACGGAATGTGAGTAGTCTGGATCTGCTCTGTGATCAAGGATGATGAATCGGTTCGAAGGTAGTGGTGTTGTCTCTATGGGGGTCTGACAATAGGGAACATTTGATGTCGTCTCTCAGGGGGATCAACTTGAGGAAAGATCTGAAACAAGAGGATGACCGAGGGGGAAGAAGCTGCTAGTCTCAAGGACAGTTGGGATATCTACTGGCACAGGTAGAGCAACATTTATGATAATGCTTTAGGATATTCAAAGCGGCTCTGATGGAAGTTTGACATGGACACGGGGGCTAGAAGTTAGTTCGATTGTTGCAAAAGATTAAGGAGGCCATTCCTGGAGCGACCCTTCACCGACATGGACAGTAGGGATGCACGTTTAATGTAGCATTAACTTCATTAAAACATCTAGGGGTGGATCTTTCTGGAGGCTGATATTTTTGTAAGCCCTAGGGGCTTGGACTTTTGTATATAGGGCATTTTTGCCTCTTTGGAAAGCAGTTCTAATTATGCATTATGGAGAGTTAGTGATTTTTCTTAAATCCTTTCTCAGCTGATGTATGCTTTGTAACTCATTTGGATTTTGGAATATGAAATATAGAGATTACCTTGGAAACCAGTGTTAGTATTCATACTACTTTCATTTTTTGTCTTTCAAATTATGCAAGTTTTGAACTATGCTTTTTCTAAATCTGCATTTGAACTTTGAAGTTGTGATATTCGTCTTTCCTTCTTAAAATACGTATGCATATTAAGCCTTTTCAAGAATGATGCATAAGTTCACAGAGTTTATGTTGAGTAAAATGAAATATCTACCATTAGTTTTCAAGTGTATGTTCATCTTGTTTTCATTTCATGATTTCTGTCAGTTCGGTGTATCACCATAGGGATTAGTTTCTACCATTTATGTTTTGCTTTAAGTAACCTTCTCACTTTACTTTACAAAAACCAATAGTATAGGTGATGTAGCCAACATAGGAAGCCGGCCTTTTTTCGAAGGTCTGATCTTGTATAAATTTTATACTTTTAAGGTCATTCCCATGTTACACTAGATTGTTGAATTTTACATTCAACAGGGTGCAAAATCCAATTGCTAACAATAATCTTCTAAACTTGAACCTTCTTCATATTTTTAAATTATTAGAAAGAATACCAAGAGGTGAATGTTGCAATTCAAGATAATGGTAGAGGCAATGAACTCTAACTAATCCATTTGTAACATGATTGTTGTCTCTACCAATCTCCTCTAAATTTCTCTTGACAAGACCTTCTAAATTAGTCATGTCTACAAGAGGACCAACCACCGCTCGATTATGCTCAAAGGGAGCCTCAACCAAATCCTAAGGTAAACAAGGCTCCATCTCATCCTTATGCATTTTTTTCAACCTTGTCTTCCTCTAAAATTCCTACACCTATAAAATACATAGCTATCTACACATGTCAACATGGTGAAAACACAAGAAAATCCTATAGCATGACATGTTGAACCCAAATAACCAAATTCAAAAATAATTTAATCTATAAGTATAAATAGTTTGATGGTAGAAACTTTATACATATAAAAATATGATAAATGTGTGATTAATTTTCTTTCCAATCTATAAAATTTTGAGGTGCTTGGCTATATAATTGAGATGATTCACTCATAATGTAACATGATAAAAATTTAGTATGTATGAAAGAAATATTTTCAAGACATCAAGCTACCATTCTACATAACTCTCATGGAAATAAGAATATTATTGTATTTTAACTAAAGAAATTGTGTGTACTCTATCTTGAAAATTACTAATTAATTTTGAATTATATACTTATAATTTAAAATAAGAGCATCCTTTGTAACATGGAATAGATAGGTTAATTAATGAAATAAAATATGTTTTTATATTAAGAAAAAATTACAAATATATGGAACTCATACATTGAGAAATTGACTAAGACAACTTTGTATGAGAATTAAGACATGCTCAAATAATAATTTATATACCTTCTTTCAATAATTAACATTAGAAATTAATACTTGGCTCATATTGTATATGTTACCAAATTTTCACCTACAGGCTCAATCAGGATGAGCTACCTATGTTTCAAAATGAATGGTACATTTTAAACCTTCTATGTTACATTCAATTATACAAATGAAACAACTTTACAAGATTACAAGAAAAATTATTACATTTATACCACTGAATGAGACATAAAATATTTTACAATCTTTTTTGAAAATGTAATCTTTATTGAATGTAATTAGGCACATGTGTCTCACACAATGAAGCCGTGAGACTGACTTACTCATTTGATACAAATAGAAACTGAAATATGCATAAATGAGTAAATGCTGGAAGAAACTAAACATGACAAAATGTAACCAGTCATTGCCTGAATGACTGATACTGCAACTAGATTTGCTCCCTTTTGTTTTGCCCTACTCCTTGTAGTTCCTTGGTCCCTAAGTGCCTGGTGTCTGGTTGCATGCATTGAGTAAAGAGATGGATTAGAACAATAAGTTCTAAGCAATGAAGGGTTACGTTCTGAACATGCAAATTTACCCATTCATACATATATTGATTCCCACGTGCATCAAATGTAAATCCCTATCTTAGGTTTCCATGAAGGCCAAAATAGAGGAACACTACACACACTTATGAAGAGTATTTTATTTCTAACATGTTTGTTCCATGTGCAGCTACAGGTGCAAATATTTTCAGTTCAAATGAGTGGAGATAAATGTGGCTCCCACAAGGGTTGAGCCCAGCTCATATGAACAATCTTTAGGTACTTGGTGCATTCAAACAAATTTCCATGTCAGGGATCTTATTAATAGAAGCTTTTGAGATGTAAACTAAAAGTAGAATATATAGTGACAATCATTTAAAGAGGCACATGAGTTATTCAAAGTAATCAATGTCTCCAAGATACCTTCAACATATAGGAAGCATTCAAATGTTACAATGATGTAAAGGAAAGCATGATATTCAGTGCTTGTAACATATACTGTAGGATATAGTCATCTTTCCTACTAGTATGACAGTCATGTACATGGAGTACAATGTCAAAAGTGAGATAATAGGCAATGCTCAAAGAGAACAACTATGGTTAATAGGTAATTTGCATTATTCTTGTCACTATATCATTATGTCATCTAGAAGAAGTTTGCATATAGAAGAGTGGAATATGTATAAAGGACAAGTGTTATTGAAATGCTTAAATGATAACATTATTTGTTTTCAAGCAAACATTATGCTACAAGTTGTGCCATGACAGCTAGAAAGAATAATAGCCATCAAATCAAGGCTACAATGTATTGAAATAAAGAGAAAAAGGACATAATTCAAAAAGAGACAGCCCCTAAGCATGTGAAGAAGGCAGTTCTTGACACAGTTCAGTTACCTCTTGTGCATAAAGAAGCTTTTCTTCATCAAGGAAGACCACAATCAATGTCAAATCCTTTAAGGGCAGCGTAGGAATGTAACAAAGTATTAAGAGTGCCCAAAAGATAATAAAAGGAAATAAATTACAAGCAATCTTTTCATTTCCTTCATGTTGACAAAGTATATGAAAAATTAGTTAAGCACTTGAGGAGAACAAATAGTAGAGGCAGAGGTCATGTCCAAGTGCTCTTGTGTTAGAATATCATGAGTCTACAGTTGTAGGAAGTGAAGTCATGTGAGGACCTTTCAAGAAAAATAGTGTCATTTTATGATAATAGTTATATGCATGATTAACATCAAGAGGTGGTCCTTAGTAACTTTGGGACAGAGAATAGTGACTTTGGTCACAAATTAATCATCATAAAGTAAGGTGGCGTAGAGACAAGTCAGAAGGAAGGACCTGTGGGAAATTGCAGAGTTCAACAAAAAACCTATTCTCATGAGGTTCAAAATCAGAAGTATACAAACTCCAAATGACTAATGCAAGATATGATCATATCAAGGAAACAATAGCTATGGTTTCTCCTGTTTGTTTGACAATTAAATTTAAGACTGCAATGAAAATGGTGCTATTGTTTCTGATCTCAACAACAAGCTTAAAAGGAAGACTTCAATCATTGAAAGCATTGTGTGATGCATACTTGGCTCCATGATAGCATGAATTTTTATAGGAAATATGAGGGTAGTGAGAATGCTAATCTTGAAGCAGTCCTATCTAGTAATCTTGACACATGCTATCAAGAGCAAGTGCTAGTGATTAATTTCTTAGAGAAAAAGGACTGGTAAGACAAGTAGAAAAGAAAACACATGGAATTTTCTAAAAGTAATGAACATTTAGACATGAATCAGCTGATAAAAAATACTTACACCAGAAATGCTTGTGGCCATTAAGAGAAATCTTTTATTCAAGAAAACATAGAAGTGCATAGGAAAATCATGATGGCCATGAAAATGTTGAGGGCCAAATTCTATATATATGGAGTAAACCCTCGAAGTGTTTTGGAAAGATGTTTTAGGGGCCGAACTATGTATTATTTTGAAAAATGCATATATTATATAAAGCATGTATTGACTTTTGTCTATTTGTTCAAAAGATATAGAAGAAACCCCAATCATAGCGGCATAGCCTGAGCAAATGAAGAGGAAAATATAGAGCTGCTAGAAGCAAATGTACAATGAGATGCATAGAGAAAAGAAACTCAACTTGCTAGTGGAATTTGAAGACACTTACAACATTTGGCGTCACCCAGTATTCATAATACACAGGTTTATGTTCAAAATGATAAGCTATTCTATAGGAAGCATTAAGATTTCTTTAATAAAATGTAAACAAATGCATGTTGAAAAAGGTAGGAGTGGAGTTGCTTCTTTATTTTACAAGAAATAGCTTTTTTTGAGTTTCTTTTCCTTCTAAAACAAATAAAGATAGATGTGTTTGGAGAAAAGGTTACCTTAGACTCCCTGTTAAAGAATGTAAAGGAAAACCCTTTGTTTCTGCAATTTCCATCATGGAAGTCACTCACAGAGATCTCTGTCCAAGCTTCGACTGAAACCCTCATGGCTGGCGGCACTATTTTCCTCTTTGGGCTTGGTAAAAATGAAGTATTTTTGACAAGTATGGCTCGATTCTTTTCCTTAGGGTTTTTACCCTATTTCTTTTGGCCGATGAAACATGGCATTTTTTCCATTAATTTATAAAATCAAATGCAATCACTAAATGACCCCACGACCAAGGTAAGTGTCCCATACCTTAAGTAAATAATGTCTTTTTTGTTTTCATAATTTTAGAAATGTCAATGCCACATCAATATATAGATGCCACCTCATTACCTAGGTGCCTTTTCAATCTGTATGTGCATTATGATATTCATAAGGTTTTATTTGCATACTTATCCAATGTAAAACATATGACTTTAAAGGTGCAATTATAAACCTTAAATGGTCATATTGTTATTAATAAATGCAAAAAGGATGACTTGGTTGATTGAGGAAACACAAAGATTTGCCTTCATTTATGCTTTTGCAAGCATCTAGGGTTGTTTGGAGTAGTTACCAACATGTTTCAAAATAATAGGAGCATTTATTTGCTCTTGAGGAAAAATTAGAGTTTTTGGAGGGAATTTTGAGGAGTCATCATATTTGACAAGGTCAAGTTGGACTTTTCAACCTTTTGGTGCCTCTTTGGAGAAGAATTAGTTGCTATTTTTGGGGCTTTTTAAAGGCTTATGAAAATGGAACTTCTAGATGCTATTTTTGTGGATCTGGTTGGGAGTTGGGATATATTCTCATTTTACTCTTTTGGAGAGTTAGTTCTTACTAGATTTTTTTCTATCTTGTGGCTTTTGGAGTCCTTTGCAGAAAAGAGATTACATTTTGTAACTCATGACAGGCATGTATATCTGTGTTTCACCTTTGAATTAATGAGCATAAGCACTTTACCTTCTCAATCTCTTTGTTAAATTGTGTGCATTTATATAATTGATGAAACTTCTTGTGAAATTGTTTAATTCCTTGTGGTTTTGTCTTATCTTAGCACCATTCTCAGAGCAATATGTATTTTTGCAGGTTGTGAGATGTGTTTAAAATATGGTATTCTATAGTTGTGAAGTCTTTCTTCCTTCTAGAGGTATAGCCAAATGAACCTTTTCATGAAATGTTTATGCATAAAACATATATGATTGAGTTGTGTATGACAAAGTTTTTGTCATTAATTGAAAAAGTGTGAAAACTATATTATATGTTTTCTTAGTAAATTTGGTGCATCACCATAGGGTTAAGTTTCATTTTTAGTACTACTTCTTCCCTTTTTCCTAACAAGTCAGTAGAATAAGTGATACCAATAGGAATCCGGCCTTCTCCGGAGGTTGACCTCAGTACACAAGTAACCCATAGCTTTAGAGGTCTTCCCATCTTACACTGAGGTGTTGAACATCTAGTTCAATAGGATGCAATTTTAGTAGATAACTGTATAATCACACTAGAAACCAATAATGGAAGATTGAGAGTCTCAACTAAGAATTCCACCTTATAGATAACATTCATACTAGAAGCCAACAACTAAAGACCAAATTTCATAAATAAAGTTCATGTGTTATATATCATGCCTTTGAGGGGTCCACAAGTACCATGAGCCTTTTGAAATCCTTCTCCATCTAAATGCATCCATTCCAAGACCATTGGGAGGTGGGTATCCCAAGTTCCTTAATTTCTTGTAGGAATTTAATCAAGAGTAGGACATTGTGACTTTGGCATGTAAATTTAAATCTAAATGGCATCCAAAAAATACAAATTCAATAACTAAATTTAATTCAAAAAGTGGCCCGCCATCTATGGCCTTCTATAAACTTCTCGAAGATGTCATTCCCATAAATGATAAATTAAAAGTTAAGTTATGACTTCACCAAAATGACATGAAATTATCTTTCTAATCTATGTCATATTTGCATAAATCCCTCAAAGAAATTTTTAACTAATTTTAAACACTCAAACAAATACATATATATGAATATATACTTCATTTATAAATTCTTGGAATATATCTTGATCCATCACAATTAAATTCTTAGACATCATGCATAATATTTTTGATGTATTCACAAAGCCACCTAGGGTCTCATAAAACTTGAGTAGGTGAATACCAATATGCATATCTAATGGTGGGGTAAATGGAGGGGGATTAGGATTAAGTTCATAAATATCTATTACTTATTTTGTAATCCAATATATTGGTTGGAGAGGTTGCATTTGAATAGGAGTGAAGATAAGGTCTATTAAAATATGACTCACCATCTTCTCTATTCTTAGGATTTTGGAGTTTATCAAAATATCCTTTGTTGATCTCAACCAATCTTTGCTTCAACTTTCAAATCATCCACACAATCCTCCCTAAAATATTCAATATGTGAAGCATAATTATGAGGAAGATAAAAATAATCCTTGACATGGCTTTTTGTATCAAAGGATAATATGGTTCTATAATTTTAAAGTATTTCCAATTTTGAAATCTAAATACAATCAATAATCTATTTAATCGAGCAATAATCATAATTTTAAGGAAAACATAAATTACTTGAATCTTTTTAAGGTCTAGATCATTAGATTCTACTTACTCTAACTTAAATTTAAAAAACAACATTAAAATCCACAAAACAAATTTCAAAGACATAATAAATTATTACAATATTATTTAAAAATCTAATTGTAATGAACATGTTATAGTAATAAATATTCAAATTTTAAATCTATGAAAATATATAACCAAATGATCCTTAGTTTTCATATATCATTTGTGATGAGAATGTTGAATATTATAATTTTTTAGGCCAATCTTTAGGCACTAATTCACCATTGTTAAAATGATCCTTAGTTTATTCATTGTTTTTTTCATGATTATAACTTTTTCAATTTCTATTAAACCAAACTCAAAATAATGGTATAGATTAAGATTCTTGTCTTTATCCTACATTTGGGTCATGTTTGATTCTAGATTTATTATCATAATTAGAAGTTGTATAAATTGTTAAATTATATATTTTTTAACATATATAAAATGTATGGTTGGATTAGTGAGATATTTATAACAAGTACATGCAATATGAAGTCAAACTTTATTAGATTTGATTCTTAATAAATTAGTTTTAATGATTCAATTTATAGCTTTATGCAATCTATAAGTTTAAATAGTTTGATGGTATCTAAACTTTATACATATAAAAATATGATAAATGTGTGATTATTTTGCTTTCCAATCTATAATTTTTTGATGTTGTTGGCTATATAATTGAGATGATTCACTCATAATGTAATGATAAAATTCAACCTCATATGGAGGATTTTATATTATCTTCCATTAAATTCATCCTCTTTATGAGATTCTTATGGAATATTGATATTCTAGTGTGAATTCTTAATTTTAGCGTCTTCCATTAAATTTTAGAACTATTTTAGATTATGTTTTAAATTTAAATTTTAGAACTATTTTAGATTATGTTTCATGTGCAATCTAGTAATTTGAATGTTTTGAAATTATTAAAACTATGATAGATGTTGAATTTTTTTTGTTAATGGTATGAAAATATTATTGATGAGTAGATGAATTATTACAATTTTTTTAGATTTGTATTCCCTTTATCTAGATATATTAATTACCAAGGTCTCATTGCTCTTTTAGGTGTACTGTATATATATATATAACATGGAAAATGCAGATCATGTTCCACCTGAGCCAGATTCTTTGTTTGCAAATACCACTAATGAGATTAAAAAATTGAGAGACTCATTAGCACAGGGTGTTGCAAACCCAGGGATATATTTTGAACCATGTATGTCAATATTACATAGTTTAGAAAAACTAAGAGATGAGCTTGAGAAGACTAGTGCATATTCCCCAGATAGAGTAGTTGCTATTCTTTCCCGCATGCAAGAAGAAGTACACGGTGATGTTCCTCTTAAACAAATATAGGATAGTGTGACCAAAGAAATGATAAAAAGCACTTGTTTTCTTTTTTATCAAAATGTACATAAGGTTATGGGATACCAGGTCACTAGATGTGTCGATCATGCTATGGATGAATTGATCTACCCACGATTTCTTGCAACACATGGTCAATACCCAAAAAATGACCAGATTCCATTATATTTTGTTCAACAGTTGTATGTTGAGGTCCATTTGGGCCTCAAAGTTAACTACTTGGACATTCCACCATATGATGGTCAGGGGTGTGGCAGGATTGCTAATAGGCCCACCTATCGTCGAGTAGATAGACCAACCCTAGTGTTTAGGGAATTGCTTGGCGAGAGGTCTCCTACTCTCACCCCAGCTCTAGCCCCCATAGTAGATGAGGTTGTCATTGCTTCCCAAAAGGAATCAATTGACACTATAGGTGACATTGCAGCTGCCACCACTAGGATATTTGATGATTGTGTAGGTCAGTATTTGATATCTAGACATTCCTGATCCACACCATTTTCAGCACAGTGGACCACCATGGATCCTTTTACAATGACCAACATCCCTACTCCTACACAGCTTGATGCACTTACAGAGATGTGTGGTGCATGTGAGACGTATTTACGGCTAAGGACTCATAAGGCATATTCCATTGCATTAGATAATGGGATCAATATAGAACATGTCAAAGATCGCTTTACATGGATTTCGCTCAAATTTCTAGGATCCCATCACTCAGCTGATCACTAGTAAAGCGTGCGCATCAAAATCCACCTACAATTCATACGGTAGCTGCACAGACTATGGGTTTTACTAATATGTTGATTGGTTCTGGTTCATCATCACCGATGCCATCTCACCTTCATAGTCCTCTACATTCATCATTTCTAGCACGACATGAGATAGATCGGATGGATGCAGATGTTGATTCGTCACTTGACCGTTTGGTGAATATGGTGGAGGCGACCATTTCAAAGGACTTAGGTCATCCGATATCAGATGATGTGCATGTATGTGTGCATGTGCATGTTTCAATTCTTTTTTCATTATTATTATTATTATTTTTTAACTAGATATTCATGTAAGCTGATATATATGTGTATATATATTGTTATAGGTGGATACCTCATATCACTCCTAGCCTTGGTCCGTGATCGTACATGATCAAGTGACTCAGATGTGGATGAATCTGCTAACAGTGGACATGTGAGTTTTAATTTTTTATATATACACGTGTATATATCTACATGAAATACTTATGTATGCATAGATCTAGATAGATTTAAAAATACAAGTTCATTTAAAAATAACTTTCATAAATTTATTTAATATAGATTATATATGCATTTAACACATTCTATACACAATTTTATTTGCAGGGCTTAACACATCTATTAGAGCAGGTGTGTTCTCATTCAGATGGTCGTTCAACCAGGAGTCGACATTCATATTAGGCCCTGCACACTAGATTTATGATCTTTACTACATGCATTTTCTTATATGATGATCTTTAGTATTCGAGATTTGATGATCTCTTACATTTTCTTATATGATATATACATACATTTGTTTATTTTTTGATCTTTAGTATTTGACATTTGATGATCTCTAATTTACATTAATTTGCTTATATGATATGTACATACATTTTCTTATATGATATATACATACATTTTCCTCTTTGCTTATAACATGTGTTATGTTTATACATTGAATCTCTTTACATGTATGTACATGTGTTTGCTTATGGTTACATGTTTACACATGATATATGCATGCATTTTCTTTAAATATTCAATATACATACATGTTTATTTATTTGATGATCTCTTCCAACTTACATTTCCTTATATTCAATATACATTTGATCTCTAGTAGAATTTTAGGAAATCAATGCCACTTTATAATTAAGTTCATCCATGTTGATCACAATACAACATTTTTTTAAAATGACTTAAGCAACATGAACCACGAGTTGAGAACAAAATATAATATTTTTACGCGATCTTGAAATTCAATTCAAATTATACCTCTATTATACATTTGACAAGTAACTTGAAATTCAACTAAAATATAATTAAAAATTCAATCAAATTATACCTCTATTATACATTTTTGACAAGTAACTTGAAATTCAATTCAAATATAATTAAGAAAATTCAATTCAAATTATACCTCTATTATACATTTTTGACACTTTAACAAAATTCTAAAATTACTAGATATGTTGTGCATACTTATGCATTAAATAACAAGAAACTCCACAATGAAATAACTTGTTTGTTTACTACTTGATTCATTTAAACTAGGATCTAGTTATTCCATGTATACTAGAATAATTTTTTTCCCATCCCATATGGATATAAATAGAAGCTTATTTTTCATTATTCTAGATATCAAATTGCAAGATTAATTCTCATTTATATCACTTGGAGCACAGATTTTGGAGAAGAGGTTTTTGCACATTTATCAAGGAGGAAAATATTGGAGAGACAACTTTTCATTTTTATCAATCAAGGAAAAATATGGAGGAGAATTTAACTAAGTTGGTAGCGGACTTGTTTTGATTCATCTGTAAGTTGAAGAAGAAAATGGGACAACAAAGAAAAAGAAAAAATGCGTCTCAATGAAAATTGTCAAAAGAAGAAGAAAAAAAGAGGCGTGAACAAAACTTGGAAAATTATCATAGAAAGAAACAAGGTACATGCTTGCTTCTTCTCTCTCTCTCTCTCTCAAGTGTGTGTTTAGGACTTTTATCAACACCTCAATTTTTTTTTATTATAAATATATTTCCAATAGTCATCTTGCATAGACATTCCCTAAATTATTTATCATCTACTTCCAATTTCTTTTGTTCCATAGAATTCTTAAGTTCAAGAATCTTTGATTTTATTTGTTTCAACTCCACTTAGATAACTCATAGTCTCTCACTTTCTTTGCTTGCATGTAAATTCAAACAACAAGCAGGAATTTCTCAAGCTGGAGTCGAGCCAAATCTAGATATTGGATCAAAAAAATCCGCTGAAGAACACATGGACCTTGAAGTTAGGGAGGAGACCCAAGTTAAAACAATGCTTGTTGGAGAGGGGTCAAGATCACTTCCTTCTACTGGTATGGATGAGCATATAAAACTAGTAGAAACTTCTCTCACTTATAGAATCATGTCTTATCACTTTGTTTGCTTGCATACATAAA
>VDFB02281492.1:573339288-573421355 GCA_007258455.2 Sequoia sempervirens | reverse complement strand
TTCAAAGGTGTGATTCCGGGGTAGTTTTTGGCCTTTTCTGTGGTCATTGACAGAGACCTGCACTCGTGCATTTTAACCCACGTTTGAACTAGAGGCATTTGCTTCTGGGAGGCAGCATTGGAAGGCGATTTGGAGAGGTGGCGTTTGAATTTCAGAGGCCTCAGTTTGGACTTCATAGGGCATGATTGGGTGGACAGAGGGGGCGGATTCGTGTGGCAATTTAGAGCAGCAGAAATATCTACAATTTGCAGCATGGAATTCCCCCTCGACCTACGATTTGCAACATCGACGGGTGTCAAATTGACTGTGCAATTAGGTGGCACTGTTCACTGTGGTTTCATGCACTTTTGCTGAGCTCAACACCTCCCCTAGGGCATAGGGTGGGGCGAGGGAGGCGGTTGCAATCTCAAATTTGTTCCCTGTGGTTTCATGCACTTTTGCTGAGCTCAACACCTCCCCTAGGGCATATGTTGGGGGCAGGGAGGGGCTGGCAATCTCAAATTTAAGCCTGGTAAATAAGCCCTTGGGGGGTGGGGGTAGGAAGTAGCAATCTCAAATTTAAGTTGCGTAAATAAGCCCTTGGTTCTTTCCAGTCCAAGGGGGATTAAATATTTGCCATTTTTTCTCTCCTCTTTATTTTTTGGTGCAATTTTTTCCAAAATAAATCCGAAATTATTTTTGTCACGAAGGAACAATTATTTTGTAAGACTGTCAACTTTCAAAGCTTCATAACTTGTGCTCGGTAACTTGAATTTGAATGTTGTTTTTTGCAAAGTGTTTAATTTTTTGCCACAAATCCAAAGAACATAATATCAAACTCATAATATAAAGTTACACTTTCTCGAGAAGTGCTTTTGTGTGTTGTGTTTTTCCTTCACTATTACACGCTTTTTGAGGTTCTTTATACATTTCTACAGAGCAACTATCTAAAGTCTAGTAGTATGGAGTTTAATGTTACTATACTATACCTAACACCTTTCAATTATTATGATTGGAAGATGAAAGTAATTCTTGTGCTTAAGAATAAAGGTTTATATAGGGTAACTATGGGAACAGAGAAAGAACCTACAACAACTAAAGACAAGGAAATTTTTTTCAATAAATGTGATCAAGCATTTGGCTTCTTATGTTTAAATTTGTCTCTTGAATTGTTGTTCCATGTTGAGAACTTGAAAACACCCAATGAAGTTTGAGAAGCTCTAAACAAACTATTTGGAAAAATTGATGAACTTAGAAGCCACAAGTTGAAAAATCAACTCTTAGGTCTTAGTCCTAGGAGTTTTTCAACTTTACAAGACCTTTTCACTAAATTTAAATCTTTAAATTTGCTGTTAAAAGATTGTGGAATTGACAAGAAAAATGATCAATTAATCATTTTTGTACTTTTCGAGCTAGGTCCAATTTTTGTGTGTGTTTGTCTCAACTTTCTAATCTACTAAACAGGCTCTTGGAGCCTCATGGTTAATGATCACACTTTATAACTTTATTTTTGATCTCACAACAGAGCAAAAAAAGTTAATTTAAATGGGAACTTTGAAGTCTACTAAGCCTCAATCCCTACTTGCAAGGAATGAAACACAACAAACTTCAAAAAGGAGAGAAGAAGAACACTAAAAAGGACAAGTTAAGAAAGAAGGAAAAATTGACAACTCCAAAATGGACAACTTTTCTCAAAGTAAATCAATTACTAAGAAAGTTAAATGTGCCTTTTGTAAAAGAATTGAACATGATGAACATCAATGCATGAGGAAACAAATTGAGTCTCTTACACATACTCTCAAAAAGAATAATATAGGGCTATCTAATTCTATCAAGGCATCTTCATCAACTCAGGAAAATAATAAGGACAGAGAGAAATCAAAGGGAAAATCCTTAGTTGCTACAACATCTTTATCTCCATCATGGATTATAGACTTTAGTGCTTCACACCATATGATTTCTTCACATGTTATTTTTTCATGCTTAGAGCTAAATCTAGTATGTCCACAATCACCTTAGGTGATGATACTCTAGCATTGGTAAAAGGGAGAGGTTATGTTGAAGTTGAAGGAGGAACACTTTCAAATGTTCTAAGTGTACCTTCACTATCAACTATTCTCCTTTTAGTATATCCAATAGCTCATTTCGGGAATGGCATGGGAGTATACTTCTCTCCAAATTTAGTTGAGATAAGAGAATTGCAAATAAATAATTTGGTAGCAATAGGGGAGGAAAATCACCAATCAAGATTATATACCTTCTCCAAATTTTCCACAAATATTTCTCCAAAAGAACTATTAACTCATTAAGATGAAGTTAGAAAATTATGGCATGAGCAGTTTGGCCATCTTAACTACCACTATCTTGAGCAACTATGTCAACATGATATGGTCAAGGGATTACCTAAGGTTGAATTTTCTAAGGGCCTTTGTGAAGGATGTACACTTGGCAAACATCTAGAAGTAAAATTTGACAAAGGAAAGTCATGGAGGGAAACTCAAGTTTTAGAACTTGTTCACAGTGATGTTTCAGGGGCTTTTCCCCATCCATCTTTTACAAAGGCTATATATTTTCTCATCTTTATCGATGATTTCTCATGATTCACATGGGTCTACTTCCTTAGGAAAAAATCAAAAGTATTTTAATCCTTTCAAGATTTCAAAGCTCCTGCCAAAAACATTAGGGAAAGTCATCAAAGTTCTTTGAATAGATAATGGGGGTGAGTATTTCAACAACCGTTTTGAACAATTTTGCATAGTAGATGATATAGATCTACAATGCAAAATTCCATATACCCCCCAACAAAATGATGTTTTACCCTGGAACAAAAAATATAGATCTCTAAAAGAGATGGCTAATTGTATGATTCACTCTAAGGGCCTCACACCATTGTACTAGGTAGAAGTAGTCAACTGTTCCTCATAAATCCTTTAGGGTATCACTCCCTTTGAAGCTTAAAAAGGATGAAAACTATTAGTTTATCATTTCAAAGTTTTTAGTTCTCCTGTCATGGCACACATTCCAAAAGAACATCGCAAGGCTAGATGGATCCATAATCCAAACCTTGCATCTTTGTTGAATATCCAGATGGTGTAAAGGGCTATCACCTATTCCACCCTATCACACATGAGTTATTTTATTGAGAGAAGCGTTAAGTTTCAATAAAAATCTCTTGAAACTATACTTAAAATTTCTCAACATATTATGGACACACTTGATTACAGTACTGATTATTCAATTAATTTTCAATAGATTCCTAGTGCAACATTTTCTTCTTCTTCTAAATCTCAGAATGATGACAGTGATGAGGGTTCATCTTCATCTAGTTCAGGGATTGCATTGGAAGTTGATACTTCCACACCAGACTCACCCACATCTCAAACTCTACATAGGGAAAATACATGGGTACAAGATCCAACAAATGATGGATAGATTTAGACAGATTTTCAAGGGGGGCCACAAGCCTTCTTTGCTTCACTTTATGATCCACAAACATTTAGAGAGGCATTAGGCATACCTGAGTGGGATATTGCTATGGATGAGGAATATGATTCCTTGATTAGAAATCACACTTGGGGTTTGACTTCACTTCCTACTTGGGAATGAAGATAGTTTGATGTAGATGGATATATCGAACTAAATTTACAATAGATGGGCCAGTTGGTGAATAAAAAGCATGGTTGGTTGCCAAAGGTTTTTCACAAATTGCAGACATTGACTATACAAAAACCTTTGCACCAATTGCTAAGATGACTTCAATTTGACTCACACTAGCTATAGAAACAAAACATGGATGGGATGTACATTAGATGGATGTGAAGAGTGCATTTCTTCATGGAGACCTTGATGAGGAAATCTACATTGAACAACCATCATGTTTTTTTTGGATTCATCCTTAGTTTGTAGACTTAGGAAGTCTCTTTATGGCCTCAAACAAGCTCCTTGGGCTTGGTATGCCAAGATATATTCCTACCTCCTATCTTCAGTTTTTACTAGATTCCATTTAGATCTTAAGGTGTATCTAAATTATGATAGGATGATTCACTTTTTATATTGGTTCTATATGTTGGTGATCTTTTGATTACCAAGAGTACTTCATCTACTATTGCAATAGTGAAGTCATCACTTCAAGATAGATTTGACATGGTAGACTTGGGTTTATCACACTACTTCCTTGGCATTAAGATAATTTCACAATATTATTAGGGATCACTCTTGTACTATTAGGAAATAATGCATTCAACCCACAATCTTAATCCATTTCCTACATAACCCCATGAGAGATAAACATGCATACAAGTAACCAAAATGCATAGATCAAATAAACAAGCCACAAGATAACATAAGATATACCCTGGGAAAACTCTTAAGAGGGAAAAAACCAACCTCCAAAAGCATCCATATTCCATCATATTATTCAACAATAAAGCAATACAAGAGTTATAATGAATACCTTTGAATCATCAAGCCTCTCAATGCATCCTCATGTGTCCAAGCATGAATCCACACATCCCATGCAATGCTTCACATATGCACTCCTTAGAAAGACTCAATAATGATAGCCCACTCATCCATCCTACCTTAACCTCTAAGCATGTTCTTGCTTTTATAGACTCAAGCTCAAACAAATACTGTAACTAGTGGTAAGATAAAGCCATGTACCACAAAACCATGTGAATACAAAATCACTAACCCCTTATTTAATATTAGGTACTAAGTTTTCACTTTATTTAATATCTCCCCAATATTAAACTTTATTTAATATTAAACCATGTGAATACAAAACCACTAACCCCTTATTTAATATTGGGTACTAAGTTTTCACTTTATTTAATATTTCCCAATATTAAATTATTATCATCGAGCCCACACGTTAAATAATAATATAATGGTACAACACAACATAAAGTGGTCCTCCAAATAATTACCTAGTGTGATTAACCACACTACCTAGGTGCATCACAACATGAATAATTATTTAATTACAACATTATAATAAATCACTTTATGCAATGGTGTACACCACCATATCCTAACTTGTACAACCTAAGTATACTCTTGATCTACTTGTACAATTTCACATGACTAATTGCAAACCATCTGTGACTCCGTTTCTATTTGGAGTCAAGCTTGAGAATTCTTGTACTACATTGGTTGATGCTACCTTGTATCTACAACTTGTTGGTAGTCTTATATACTTGACTCATACCAAGCTTTATATTGCATATGTAGTTGGCATGGTTTCAATATTTATTCAAGAAACTCATGTGCTACATTGGAAAGCAACCATGAGGATCCTTCATTACCTTCATGGTACTCTTAGGTTTGGGATTCACTGCAGAGTTGGTTCACCAATTGACTTGGTTGGTTTTACAAATTGAGATTGGGATGGTGATATTGAGCATCACAAGTCCACTTCAGGTTACCCTTTTCACTTGGTTCAAGTCCTATTAGTTGGTCTAGCAAGAAGAACACTATTGCTATATCATATACAAAGGCAAAGTTCAGGGGGGATGTTAATTCAACTACTAAGGCTATATGGTTTCAAGGCATTCTTTCTAAGTTTGGTATTCCTTTTAGGCAGCCCACAATGACCTATTGTGGCAACTAGAGCATCATTTAGATAGGAAGGAATCTAGTTCAACATCAATGAACTGAACACAACCTATATTCATATGCATTATATTCGAGAGCTTATTCATGTGGGGCTAGATCATTGACTTAGTCTTTAGAGCAGGTTGTTGACATCTTCACCAAATCCTTTACTAAGAGAAAGTTCATTCATGCATGAGCTCCTTTTTGTGTGCGGTCTATATCAGCAACACCATCATTCTTGGGGGGGGAGGCTTTATAGCCTTCTTCTCATCTTGTCTCTCTTTTTGGAGGATATTTTTTCCCACCGGGTTTCCTTACTCCATTTTTGAGAGATTGCATTGTACATGGGTACCTTATCAGGCCTTGTAGCCGAGACCTATTTCTTTTGCATTGTACATGGGTACCTCACTAGGATAGTAGCTGAGACCCATTTATTTTATGCCCACCTAAGCTATGCTTAAGGGGGGGTTTAGTGTATATATTTCATACACATAGAATTTAAGCTTACTTAGGCATCCCATTGACCCTTTCTCATGTGAGGTGTCAATGTTAGGAGTTTCAAAGATGTCGACTCACTTTCGACTCCTCATACTACTTTTGTGGTAGACAACTCACCACCAATCCATGAGTAAGGAGTCCTATCCTCATTTCATGGAAATCGAGTGCCTTTCTCCTCCTATATATGTATGCTTGGTCTACCTAATACATCTGGCTGACTTCATACAGTTTTTTGTTTTTTGTGATTGTTATCTATTTTTCATTATTGCAAGTTCTTTCAAAAAATACTAGAATAAATGTGGTAATGGAATATCTAGAGATAAGTGAATGCATATACATAATAAATGGATAATTAGGATTGATATATTGGAATATATGTGTATATATGAATAAAATAAGGATGAATATATAAAAATGTGTGTCAATGAGTAATAGTATGAGGGAATGAACCCCTTGACATAAAATTATAATATTTATCAATATATTATTACATTAAAAACTATTCTATCAAATAGATGGATAAATTATCATTCAAGGCATAGTGTGATGTTTAAATTGTGGCATTGTTGCTGTAGCCACCAAGGTTCAAACCTTTATTGGATCATTATGATTATGGATATTGTGTCATTGTAGGCTTGAACCTTCATGTTAAGGCTGTTGGAATTTATGCTCATGCCTTCATGCCCCAAACTCTCATAGGGCCAATCTATTGATCGGTTTTGTGTCCCTCTTGGGCTATTGTGCTCATGAGTTTGTAGTATCACATTAATGTAGTGTGTTCACTTCGGAGATGAGGTCCCTCATTTGTAATCTCACCTGACTTGAACTAAATAATTTTTTTCCATATTACCAATAAAAAATACAAACTAAATGAAAATTGACATGCAAATTTCACTAGTACAAATTTGCTAACTTAATGACCATGTTGTTTTTGATATTAAAAATAGGAAAAACTAGGGTGTTGGCCCAAAAAATATAGATCCGAGAGGCAATTAAATCAAGTCAATAGACCACAAAAAAAACATTAACAATGATTTGACAAAACATTATAGAAAGTCTTAAGCAACAAACAATAAGGAGGCACTACTACCAAACAAAAAAAAAAGAAAACACAAGCCTATCCAAAGAGTTGGCCTCAATATTTAGTAAGGAAATTGAAGAGTTCCTTGTGACTCTCGTCCTTATCACTAGCTTTCTTTAGCTCCTTATCCTATAGCATTCAAAGAGTGGTGGTTGATCTATGTATCACTTTGGAATTGAACTTAGAGAGGCTCACCATCTATTTCTCTATTTCCAAAACCTTCCCTTTAAGTTTAGTGACCTCTATAGCAATAGAAGCACATTGGGGGCAATTATGGGTCTCACCAGGCAGGTTCATCAGGGTGGTGTCAGCACTAACCTTGTGTTCATGGAGCAGTTGCCATTGGTATTCATAGAGATTTTTGAATTAGATTCATCTTCCTCCTCGTCATTCATAAAACTCTCCCCTTAATCTAGAGCATCCTCCATCACCTCTTTGTTAGTTGGCTCTGGTTGACCCACAAGTCTATTAGATCTTTTGAGTTGCGAGTTGTTGGCCTCCTTCACCTCCTCATCCTTATCTTCCTCCACATTGACAACATCGAGATTGACCTCCTTAATGACTATGTTGTTAAAATATAAAGTTTTACTATTTTAGTTCTACCAACTTAGGAGACAACAAAAAATTCTATAAAGTTTGTTATGCAATATTTGTTTGGGAGCTCATCATCTTACATAATAAAATTGATTTTGGATTAGGTCTTTGTCTCTTTACCTACCTTTATTATTTCCATCCATCTTTACCTCTTTTTTTATCAATTAAAATAAACTCCTTCATTTAAATAGAGTACTATTGAACTCATGAGGCTATATAGAATAATAAAAAGTGTATGCAACTTCAAGGATTTGGAAGAACTCTCTTTAACAATTCTCTTTGGAAAAATGTGGCATTCATAAGGGGGAAATCCAACACATCGATAATGGCACCTAACTTCAAAATCAACTAGTTCTCATAGGGAAACATCCTCCAAAATGCACATTTGATCATATTTATTAATTAATTGAAAATAAAAAACTCCCTTTTATTTTGATTTTTAATTAATTATTAAATATGATCGATGCACATCTTGAAGGTTGAATAGACAATAAGCTATGATAACATGATTGTCACTTCAATTAAAATCTAGAATAACATAAGATTTTTTTTAAATAAAAATAATAATAATTGAATAATTGTGATGGTTTTATAAAGTATTATTAGATTAAATTTAATTTAATTAAAATATAGTTTCTAATTTAAATATATATATTTTTAACATTATTTAGAAAAATAAAAACAAATATATCAATATTTATATAATTAAAAAGAATGTAAAAAAATAAAATAAAATCATAAGAGATCTCTCTATTGTTGATCTTGTGAAATGAATTTCATAATATAACTTAAATAGTAAAAAAAGTTTAGTAACTTCATATTTATTAAAATGAAGATCTTTTGATGGGATGTGACCATGGTTTTTACTTGATCACTTGTTTGTGACTATTTATTAGATCTTTGTCTCAACGTTGACTATATTTTAATTTTTTATTTTAGCGTATATTTTGTAAGTATTTTTAGATAAGATAAATATATATGTCATAATCATATTAATAAATATTTATATGTTAATAGGGAAGGTTATGTTGTGTACATAAAAATTAAAATACAATAGATTTATTATAAAAGAATTAAAACTACTAGAAAGTAACATATAAGTATATAATATTTACTATACTTTTCAAAGTAAGAACAAAATGAAAAGATTATTGAAATAATGAATAGTAACTTTTAAAGAAGTAAAATTAAATAGCACATACAAAAATAAACAAGAGTATTACAAATAAAACAATGTAAACTATATAAATGAAGTAAAACTCAACATTTTTAAGACAAATGTATTTAAAAATAATTATACTAATTTCATTCTTTATCTTATATTACATATACATACTTTTTCAAAAATTCAAATTTATTCAAGATTCATTCTTACATAATACATATATCATAAAATTATATTTCACATCAATAAAAATTCTTCTAAACTAAAATTTATGAAATGAAAAATACAATGAAAAACTAATAATATTATAAATGCTATTTTAAAATAATTTAAAATACCTTTAAATCTAATAAAATAAAATTAAAAATATTTAATTTGGATAATAAACAAAACTGAAGTACTATAAAGAAATAAAAAAATGATTGAATGTGGATTTTTTTTCTTTCGAGGGAAAATGTAGGATAACCATTGTTTAAAGATGATGTAATAATGTTCTCAATTGTTTACATTGAAAAAGGTGTTTCACCCATTATGACAGGAGAAGAATCCTTGTCGTGGCGTTTCTAATAATATAGATTTATTCTACTGGCTTTTTAGACACCTCCAAATAAAACAAACATGTTTTAATTAAATAAAATCAACTGATAATCCACATACATTGAATGTCATCTAAATAAGGCAAACGACCTACAACTTGTATGACCAAAAACAAGAAACGAAAACAACAAACGTTATTAAAAAATTAAAATTTAAAATATACATAAATTTAAATATATATTAGCACTTATTACGTCTATAGAAAATTATATGTATGTTAATATATTAGAGAGTATGTGTTTGTGCAAGGGTGTCTATAGATGTCATGCGCTGCAAATTTCAATTGTATGTCACTGGATTAAACAATTAATAATAAGTGTTAAATAATGGAATAAAATAAACTTAGACAAATGTAGATTTTATCCTAAAAGAAATCAAGTATTATTTGATTTTGAAATATTTGTATTAAAACATAAAGCAATGCAAATGAAAAAATAAAGTTGCCATCAAATTGACAAAAAAATTGTAAATGGAAATAGAATTTCTTTCCATCGAGTTGGCAAATCAATATTTTTCTGGCTTTTACCTGGTAAATGAGATTTTGGAAGTTTTCACCTGATATTTTGGAGGCTTTCACCATCAAACAACAGATTTACCATTGAACACAACTGAAACTTGTTCTCCTATGACTCAAGAGTAATTTGTAGAAGTGAGACTTTATTTAAGCTAACATCTCACACTATATATAATCTGTAGATTAAAAATAAAACACATATATTTACATTAATTTTAAAATATTTTAAATAATTTTAATTTTACATTAATTTAAAATTTATTTGTAATGAAAATTTTAAATATGCAATTTAGTGTATCAATAATTATAAATAATAAGTTTATTTATTTAATTAAATTATTTAATATAAAAATCATATTTATTTAAATAAATATCTACATACTAAAAATTCCTCAAATTAATTGAATTTAACAAAAAAAAAAGAAAAGAAAGCAGTTGAAGCCTAAAAACGGCCATTAGAAAGGAAATACCACTTGTGCCATTAAAACGTGAAACGTTTTTTCCCGGTCATATTTCTGGTAACATAGCTTGCAATGTTGAGGTCAAGTATGGCTGACAGTTTGCAATGAGTTAAATTTTCTAACATTCTGATAATGAATCACTAAAATTTGATTGCAAAAATTTTCACACAATCAGATTTAACAATGAGTTTTTCTACATTTATTTGATGACGGATCATAAAAAGTTTTTTTTTTAAAAATTCAGCCGTATTCTGGTGACCTACAATAGCCCTTATCTTGGACTTATTTTTATGTCAAGTTTTGGAGTGCTGAAGAGACGAGTTGGAGGGAGACTAGTCCATTGATCATGAAAAATTGATTGTAAAAAATCTCATACAATCGAATTTAGAAACAACAATGAGTTTTCTAATTTCTGATAATAAATCATAAAAAATTAATTAAAAAAATCACAAAATCTAATTCAAAAACAGTTTGCATTAACCACAACACACTCCAATTACCCAATACAATTTCAGATTTTTCCTTTGTTTTCTGTATGACACTCCTCACTAGTATTCCAAATCTCAATTACTACTACAAAATGCTATGAATTCGATATTTCCAATTTTCTCCTCCTTTCAAAACTTAAACATCCTTCTGCACTTAATTTGTCTTGTGGGTACATGTGCAATATGCTTGGTATAGATAAATAAATGTCTCAATCAGACCAAAATTTTCCCATTTCAACTGCTGAATTTATACAAGGGAGGGCAGACCTGCAGTTATGAAATCAAACTTTGTAATACAATTGTTAGTACAAAACAAATTTCAGCAGACTTCAACAGGTCCGGAATCCATGGTTGAGGAGGAGCGCTTAATGAAATCTATGCAATCAGCAATGGCTTCCGTGTAGAAGGAATGGGTAGAAGCAGCGTCAGGCGCGTAAACAGAAGCAGGTGTATTGGCAGTGGCACCCAGGAATGACTTAAACATACTATTCCCAGCCAAGGCAAGCGAAGCCCAGAAACGGTGAAATGGCTTCTTAATATTTTCCAGGAGACAGAAAACACGAAGCCTGCGGCGAGAGATGTATACCCTGCATCTCAACCCACTTTTTGCTTTCATGGCTGCCCTGCTCTTCCACAGCTTTCTCCCTTTCCTTTGCATTTTCTCGTCTTCCTACTGCCCTCGATCTCCCCTTGTTTGTCTCGTATCAGTCGCTCGCACTTCATAAATATAAAATCTGAGGGAGGCCTTCCGTGGAAGTTGCGCGGAAAAGATTATGGCCTAATTCTGCCATTTTTCTATCCGACATGACACGGATTAAAAGATTTCCACAGCACTTGAACGAAATTGCTAACCCGCTGTTTTCGAAGTTAACTGTCGGTGGTCAAAACAGAAAGAAAATTAAGCCGGCTGAATTATTACTCTCGAGTCTCATTATTATGGCTGACCAACCATTCCCACGTAACAAAACAAAATCAGTTTTCAACTTCAGATCAATTTCCTCCATCCGGGATAACGAAATTCAATGTGTAGGGTCACTTCAATGGATAATCTTCATCTCTTTCTTCGCACATTTGTTATGCTTTCATTTTCGCTCTTATAATTTATTCAGCGGGCCACGCGGCAGAAATAGGCAAGTTTGTGACTTGATGTGTATACCCATCCAATGGAAAAAGCTTCTGCTACGCGTGTTTTATAGCATCTTGAAAACTATAGGGCAATTTGGGAGTGGAGAATTATATACATCATTCACGACAAGATGAGCCTCTTTAGTCAAACTCTGCAATTAAACTAATTTAAACTTGTCGGCCTACTGGGGTTTCCTATTATTGTTAAAGTTGATAAGGCGCTTAAGAAGTAGGCAGCACACCAAGTTAATGGTTATAATTATGTATGCTTTTCTAACGTCCACGTTTTTATGATTATTTATTTGGAAACTTACAGTAGTCAAAAGTTTCACGCGATATGTTCACAGTCCACCTGTGAGAAGAGGAATGTTTTTATTGTTTTGAATTCCTTTCCATAGCTGAAAGCACAATTTTGGTTTGAGAGGCGTGTAGAACTGAAACTTTCAAGGGAAAGTGATTTCGTGTAGAATAAAATGTGTTAAATATGTTCCCATTCAAACTAACCCCACACGGTTTACCCAAAGCTACCCCATCTCACACCATATAAAAAATCAAGGGATGTTTTAACGAACTGGTTTTTTTTAATTGAATCAATACGAAATAATACAAATAGAGGGAAACCAAAGGCTGTCGAGAAAGAGATTACAAACAATAGATCTTCTAACTAAATAAACTGGTCTAATATCAAGGAAAAGACTGAAATTAACATAGCAGCAAAGCACAAAATACAACAGCAGTGAACAGGTGCAAGGAATGATGTCATCATGATCGAACATTTTCTTTTTCTTTTCATGCAATAAAGTAATATCTTCATTTTTATAATCTAGTTTTGCATTTTTCAATATAAAAAAATTAAGTAATATCTTGTTTTTATAATTTTTTTTTATCAAACTATGCTTTTAATTTCATTTTATATTTGATTTTATAGGAGTTAAATTTAGATTATTTTGGAAAATAAATTGAATAATAAGATTCTAATAGATTTTGATTGAGTATTTTAATAAATGTTTTTAAATTTTTTGGGAGATAGTATTACATAAGGAATGTTATGTTTAGATGCATTAATCTTTTTTAAAATTATTTTTATTTTTATTTTTATGAATAGGTGTTAGCATTATCATTTATAAAGTAATAATAGTACACATACTAAAAAAAAAGGGTCGGTGGAGATAAAATCACACTCCAATAGTTCGAACAGGACTACAACCCAAATAAAATAAAATAACATAACAAACCACTAAGCAACAAGAGTAGTAGTTGAAGGAGGAAGCGAAGAGTCTTAGTCATTCGACTTACCCCACACATCGCCAAGGTCTAGAGTGTCTACGGGAGGGTCCCAACCCTCATCATATTTTTCTCTATCTTGGTCATCATGGGCTAGAGAAATGGCCAACCCTAGTCGAGGAAACTTGTTGAAATCAACCTAGTTAGAAGTACCACCAAAAAACCACTCAAGACTACTAGAGGACCACCTGTTAGATGCATAGGACAACTGAGAGGGGAGGTGAATCATTTTTATACTTAAAAAAAATCAATCCCTCAATATCATTCAAACCTTTATTAGCCCTTAAACCCTTATCATGCATTAACATAATGTAAACATATGAAACAGTAATGAAAACACATCCAAACACATAAGAACACCAGTTTTACATGGAAAACCCAAGAAGGGAAAAACCATGGTGAGGATTAGCTCACATATATATGAATTGCAACACCTACTATAATTAGGTTCAATGCCAAAGACTCACTACCCAAAAAAGGAAGAAAGGCTCACTACCAAGAAGAAAGAAGATAAAATAAGATTTTTATAAAGAGATTCACTATCTCAAGGCAATAGGAGAAATCCATGACTAAAATTTTATGCCATTGGCAACCTTTGGCTCATTGCCTCCAACAACTTCAAGCACACTGAGAATGTAGACCCTTCTACTCACTACATCAGAGTCATAGGCATTAAGATTGCACTTAATTCACCACACTTAATCAAATTCGCATCTTTTGCACACCTTCTATAGATCCACACACATCTCCAACAATTTACCTTACTTATATGTCATACAACATTGAAATAGGTCGACACCAAACACCTCCATGGTGGAAAGAAGTGAATGAAAACCACACCAAGGGTTAAATAGGACCCAAATCCACATCACCACGTTACCCAACACATTCACAATCCACGAGGTACCTCTACAAATAGTGCTAGCAGGCTAGGTCGGCTAAATCTGAACTAACAGGTCAGCCAAATCTAAACTAACACTACAAACAACCACATACATGCCTCTCTAGGTCATGCAGACCACACAATAACACTTCATAGCATCCAAAAAACATCTTAGAATATTCCACAATCATTAGAATATTCTGCAACTTTTCCACAACCACCAAAAACTAAGAACACCATTATTTTGCGTAACCAAACACACTGCCATAGAACACAACTTAGTAACTAACCTTGTGGAACATATCAACACCTGGAACCTTAAGGGAAGGAAGTTACATATAATATAATTTCATTCCAAAATCCGCAAGACAAGAAAATTTACTGTGAAGAAATGTAGATCAATATCATTTCTCCCAGACAACCTTCTACACAAACAAATAAATTGTCAAACACAACTTTTACTGCAAAATGTTCTAGAACCTAAAGATCTAGATATAGAACCTTTGAACACCTTTGATCATCATATCCAAACTGCACAAGAATATCTTCAACCATGAAGAAATGCAGAGCACAACATTGAAGATACCTCTATCACACTATACACTCTTTTATTCATTTTTTCTCATAAGTACTTGGAAACCAAGTGAACTTACTGCAACTACAACACAACCATACAAAAAATCAATGAAAACACTGATGACAACACCACAACATATCCATACTAGCACAAGCACTTGACAACACCAACCATCTCCATACTATTGACATTAATGACCAACACCTATAATTGTTGACATCAATGACAACACCAACAACATACTTGCAACAATATCTCGCTTTGTTATTGATGACAACACCAGGTCTCTAAAAAACCATCAACAACAAAAGAAATTAACAACTCTACAACAAGCATCACTCCCCCTAACTGGAGCATCTCTTACTCTTCACAGACTCTCTCTTACTTCTGCTTCACTAACTTCTTCTCCCCCTACTTGAGGAGTTCTTCATTCTCTCATTCTCTTGTGAACACTCTCTCCCCATGTGCTTTTTAGACCATATTTTCTTCGACACTATGGATTTTCAACCAACTATCTCCCAAATGACTCTATCTCTCTCCTGCAATACACCTCTGAACTTATGTTTTTCAACCAACTCTCTCTCCCTTTGACATCAATGACAAAAAACCATTAACTCATCCAACTTTCTTTCCTACAATTAACTCTTTTTCTCTCCCCCTTTGACAATATTCAAAGGGAAACACTTGGACCTTTCACACATCATCTGCATGGAATTTTTCTTTTTGTTTTCCCCTTTTGACATCTGCATACACCACTTTGACACTACTTGCAACACCATCAAGAAACTGCACTTTCTCTTCAATGCACTCACTTTTTTGCAGTCTCCCCCTTAGGGGCACAAAATATGCTCTATCTGACAACACCAACCAACTTTACTACCTACTCTCGCTGAGAGGTAGCCTTCAAAACTAGTCTAGGACTAAGAATGTGTCTTGAATGCTCACTTGGATAGATGCACCAACTTATGCATCTAGTTGAAAGGAGGGGAAATAACCCCTAACTTCTCCTAGAGATACTCAAAAGTATCTTTTGGAAGAGCCTTTGTTACTTGATATTTGCAACTTGGTCCTTTGTAGGAAAATATTCTAGCTTCACCTCATTCTCTGCAACTTTCTCTCTTAGAAAGTGATAGCAGATATAGATATGTTTTTTTCTTGAATTCATTATTGAGCTTTTTGAGATATTGATAGCACTTGTGTTATCACATAAGATAGAAATAGGTTCATCATATGATAATTTGATATCCTTCAATTTTTGCTTCATCCACAACACTTGTGTGTAGCATGATGTTGTTGCAATATACTGAAATGCTTTTGTAGTAGATAATGATACTAAATCATGATTCTTACTTAACCATGAGACCAATATGCTTCCAAGAAAGAAAGCATCACCACTTGTACTTCTTTTGTCATCTATACAACCTACCCAATATGTATTTGTAAATGCACGTAAGGAGAAATCAATATCCCTAGGATACCACAAACCAAAATCTTGAGTGCCCCTTCAAGTATCTAAATATCCTCTTCATTGTTACAACATGAGATTATTTGGGATCTTCTCGAAACCTAGCTAGAAGAAAAACTAAATGCATGATATCCAGTATAGTGGAAGTTAGATAGAGAAATCCACTAATCATTGATCTATATTTTCTCTAATCAATCTTAGGAGTTTATCATTTTTTCTCAACTTACAACTAATAACCATAGTGGTACATACTGGTTTGGAATCCTCCATTCCAAACTTCTTCAACATTTCCTTGACATACTTTGACTATGAAATGAATATGCCTTTCTTTGATTGATTGATTTGTAGTCCACGCAAGAAATTCATCTCCCCATGCACATTGATATCTCAAACTCTTTTTGCATCTCCTCTTAAAGATTCTTGAAAATGCATTCATTTCCTCCAAAGATAATGCCATCCACATACACTACCACAATCAATATTTTCTCTCCCTCAAGTTCCTTGAAGTAAAGATTTCTATCTGCAGTACCTTTTTTGAATCCTTGCTACAACAAATACCTGTCCAATCTTGCATACCAAGCTCTAGAAGCTTTTTTGAGTCCATACAATTCTTTCTTCAATCTGGAGACCATATCAACATCATCTGATAACTGAAATCATTCTGGTTGCTCAATGTATACCTCTTCTTCCAGCTCACTATTCAAGAATGCAAAAATTACATCCATCTAATATATTTTGAAGTATTTATGTGCTGCAAAAGCCAAAAACATTCTAATGGCTTCCATCCTTGCCATTGGAGAAAATGTCTTTTCAAAATCTATTCCTTCTACTTGTGAGTAGCCCTTACACACATGTCTAGCCTCGTTTCTAAAAAACTTTCTATCCTCATTCAGTTTGTTCTTGAAAACCCATTTAGTTCCTATTACATTCTTATTTGCTGGTCTTGAGACCAATTCCTAAGTTTGTTTCTTCTCAATCTATTCCAATTCTTCTTTCATAGCCTTGATCCAATTCTCATATTTGCATGCCTCAGTCACTGTTTTAGGTTCCACCTATGAAAGTAAACAAAAAATTACCTATTGTTGGTTGATAGATTTCTCACTTTAGTTTATACTCTATTTGCCCATAACAATGACAACCTAACCAATAGTTGAGTCACTTGTAATGATAGCTGCAAGTGCTCTCTGCTTATTTTATAAAGCGCAACTACCTTTGCATGGTTTGCAACGAATTGAAATATTGAGTATTTTGTTTACTAGAACGCAGAAAAGGAAACTAACACCTTCTCATAACTATGAAATAGGTGCGAAAGGTTAAACTTATGATTAAGAAAATGCAGGTAAATGACACAAAGTTCATCTTCCCTACACCAATGAATGATATCCAAGGAAAGAAAGGACAACATGCTCTTTCTTGAAGCTAATTTTTAATCCAAATCTAGAGTTTTAGAATTAAATGCATATACAATCCATTATAATAGAATGACATTGAATAATAACCACAAGGAAACACAGTTCATTGCCATTTAAAGAAAAGATTAAGAAATTCAAAGATTCAAAAATATCTTCTTTATTTCTTTATTGCCAAAAGATGAGTTCATAGACTCCATATCTTTGTTCAACGAAATTGTATGAAAAGATAACCTAGGTACTCCCCTCTTTTCCCCCCTTTTTTCATCCTTTTGATAGCTCCCAAAAAGTTATATATATATATAATTTTCCAGGCCAAAAATGTATCTAAATGTAATTGTTCATAATGGTCTTTATAACCATCCTAGAGAAAGTGAAGTTACGCCTAAATTGGGTTACCGTTGCTAATTACAAAAATGTGCCATGAAAAGTAATAAAATTAAACCACCACATGTGGTTGGGTATTCTTCATATCTTGTCATATCTCCATTAAAAGGTTGTACAGCTCGACACATTCCTCTTCTTCTTCTAGGACAAAGATCACCCTGTGATATTGGGCATAACTGGTCTTCTCCTTCTAGGCAAGTGTGCACAATTGGGAAATAATATAAATTTGATCTTCCTCAGGCTAGTTCAAATCAGGTTGCAGGAGGGTATGTGTAGGATCATGATGGGCCAAAAAGTGGTGATATGATGGGTATGTGTAGGGTATGTGGCTGACGAATTTTTTTTACCCAAAATTGATGAAATGGAAAAGGGGTTTTAAAGGATATTCTCAACTTTCCACCAATATAAATTATGATTTACTTTGAATTTAATATATATAATTATTATTCATTTTGATTTGAATTACGATTAAAGTCCTAATTGATAGGTTGATTGAAAAACATCTATAGCTTTCAAACGGTATCACATTTTTTGAATCCAAAACATACATTGCATTCTATGCTTTATATACTATAGGATAAAAAAAATATATTGAATTTCATGAAGTTTTGACCAAGTTAAGGTGGTCAAACATACAAGATTTTATATTTTTTAAAAGTTGTAATAAAAAATTCATAATTAATTATTTCTTGGAAAAAAATTACAAAAAAATATGCATCACATCGAGACATGAGTCCTCTAATTATATCTAAAATCTTATAAAAAAATATTATCATTTTATTGTGGTTAGGGTGGTTAGACAGACACCTACTTCTTATTTTTTCCTTGAAATTTAAGTATGCATTGAAATTTCAAATTTTCACCAAATAGATTTTTTAAAAAATAATAAGCCTAGTAGTTTAGAAACTACATTCAATTTCCTATGGATTCTATTCTTACATATTTTTGAAATTTAATATAGATAACTTATTCAAATTTTTATGTCAAGTTGTCTAACTTTGATTTTTCTAAATTTTTTGCCACTTAAGGGACTGTTTTTATCATGATGATCTTGCACATACCTAGGATGGGCATAGGTTCATCAACCCATGTTTCATTGGTCATAGGAAGCCCCATTTCAAATTTTCCTTAGTCGATAAGAAAACAAGACTCAACAGTACCACCACCTTTCTCTGTAAACAAGCTTATTAAATTATGTCGGTAGGTAATGATGAACTTTAATCTGTCAATATCATGTTGCCACCTTAGTGAGCTTTCATTACACTTGCCATTTAAAGAAGTCTAATTAATGCACCATTGGTTGAGGAGCGTACCTTAAGATTGAGCTTGCATTTCATAACTCCAGAAAAGGCAGCGACATGAAACACCATACAAGTAATTAAATGGGCTAGCGACATTTTGAAAACCAAGGAGATTGCTTTCAAAAGTCATGGGGTTGCGAAAAAGTTGAACTATAGAACTATATGTTGTGGGTTCTAAGATTTCAAGATCTTCTGACACACCAATTGTTTAGGCAAGGATAGGAAGATGAAAGGATCGGGTCGTCATAATATTATGCAACTTCTAAACCTCACGACTTGGTTATGAAAACACAAGGTTGCACGACAAAGGTTATAAAACTTGCGAGAACCATGACTACAAATGAATTAAGGGAATGAAATGGAGGCCGTTCTAATTTAAGAGAGGAAAATTGCATGTTTTAAAATTTAGAGGGTAACATTGGCTCTGATTGGGGATGAGGACTATAAAGGACGAAGCAGGGAACCTAGAACTCAATGCGTGGACCAGTGCATATATCCATTGGGCAATAGAGTCAGAGAGCACAGTGGACAAAGGAGCCAAAGCAAGCCAAAAACAAGATGCAACGGGGAAAGGAAACTATAGTACCAACACAACAAAAAACCCTACTATGTACATGGTCATGAAGACCCTACCTCAGAGGACTCTAGAATGATCATGCAAATCCATTGACGAGCTAAGAGAAATAGTAGCCTATGTGGAAAAATGTCGGATGAATGAGAAGCACACACACAACTAACTGCCAACTGGTGACCATCTTGATTAAACTGATGAGAATGGCTTCACATAAAAATATTCTATAGGTGACCTGGTGTTCAAGAAGCCAGCCTCCATTGTACACCTCTCTAATTTCACAACTCATATTGAAATTTCCCAATATATGATTACCAACATCTGTATGAATGGTACTAGGTGTGACCTAGTGATACACTTGGCTTGACCAGCCAAGAGAAACCAGACCTTGAATTGGACAACCCACACACAAACCATCAGATGAAAACCTCCTTTTGATGCCACATGTATAAATGGCTGCATCATTTGAAAATATTGAATTTTGACCTGCAACATATATTTCACTATGTTCTTGCATACATTGTACTTTTCTGGTAGCAAATAGAGAATCAATCAAATCAAAATACCAATCATCAACCTCATGCAAAATTAGAAATGTATTAGACTAAAAATTTGCATTACAAACAACATTTCCATGTAACTAAAGATTATCTCCAACTGGAATGATTTCCTCTCTCTGTGTAAAATTTGATTTAATAATTTTATGATTTACTTTATCACCTTTATTCATATCTAGCAAATTAGTCATAGTAACTTCTTCTCCACACAAAAATTAATTCTCACGTGCATTGAAATACCAATTTGGAATATAGACATTATGAGGTTCAACATCTTCATGCATTTGACTACCTTAAATAGAATCATTATGGCTACTTACAACATCATCTTTCTGTAACAAAATTTGGCATTCAAATTTTTAAATTGAAAAGATTCAAATGCAAAATCATTCCTGACCTCTTCTCGTGGCTTTACTTCAATATCATTTGGCTCAGAAAACTTGAAGACTTCATAATCAGTTTGCATGCACTATGGTGGAAGGATATTCCATACCTTATCTTTATGTTGTGCATCCTCAGGTTGCTTTTCTTCATTGGAAAAAGTGAATGATTTCATTTCTACTGTAGGTAAGGAGGCTGAAACAACTTCATTTGTATTACCTTCTTCACTGTTAACATTGTGCAAGAATTGTCCACTTTCTCTATCATTTGATGGGCCTATAGGTTCATCATTATCTTGTTCATAATGCAAATAATATGCTTCAACTCTTCTCTTCATATGAGGTTTAATTTCCACATCGCTTACCTCTCTTTTACACAAGTGTTTTTGATAAAAAACAGTGAGGTTAGAGAATTCAATGGTAGGAGGCTACATATACTGGAAGTCTATAGGTTGAGAAATTGGCCTTTGTATGACAGGCTTCCTTATAATTTCACTACTCAAACTGTTTATAGACTGATTTGTTTTCCATAAGTCACTTGAAATCATATCATCCTCAATTTTGATAGCCTCTTCTTGTGCAATTTTAATATTATTTACTTTACACATTTTCAAACAAAACTGAACATTTGGGTGCAAAGAAGAAATAAAAGTGCAAAGCTACAGTTGCTTATTTGGCTGAATAGTGGTAGGTACTTTTCTAAGCAACCTATTGAACCTATCCACAAAATCTCTCATTTTTTTACCTTCTTGCTTCTGAATATTGAAAAATTGACCTAGCAAAGAAGCTTCATCAACAGGGCTCTTATACCTTCCAGAGAACTCATCCTTTAATGAATTCTAATCAGTCATGCAATTATCTTCTAAATAATAAAACCAATTTACAACAGGTCCAATACAGGATTCAATAAAGAATTTGACAAAAACATCTTCTTCACTTACCCCCAAAATGCCACATGCAACTGTGAAAGCCAAGATGTGTTTTTTAGCATCTTGAGAACCTTCTCGATTGAATTTGGGAAAATACTTTTTTGATCCTTTAGGAAATGGTGAGTATATGGGAAAAGAAAGAGGACCAAAATGATTTCCCCATGGTTGGGAAGAAATCAAGGGCATATTGTAAATCTGAAAGTTAAATCAGCATAGGTCTTTGCTGGAACATAGCATTTTCGAGTACATTTCATCTCACAGAGCTACCAACCTCCATCCTTGGGGAGGTACCTTTAAATTTATGAGGAAAGAGACACAAATACTTTGATTATTATTCCCTAGCAGAGTCACCAAAAATATGTTGGTTGACAGATTTGTCACTTTACTTTATACTCTATTTTCCCATAACAATGACAGCTTGACCAATAGTTGAGTCACTTGCAATGATAGTTGCAAGTGCTCTCTGCTTATTTTACAAGGCACAACTACTTTTGAATGGTTTACAATGAATTGAAATACCGAGTATTCTTTTTACCAGAAAGAAGAAAAGGCAACTAACACCTACTCATAACTATGAAATAGGTGTGAAAGGTGAAACTTACGATTAAGAAAATGTAGGTAAATGACACAAAGTTCATCTTACCTACACCAACAAATGATATCCAAGGAAGAAAGGAAAATAGGCTATTTCTTGAAGCTAATTTAATCCAAATCCAAAGTTTTAGAATTAAATGCATATAGAGTCCATTATAACATACTGACATTGAAGAATAACCACAAGGAAAAACAATTCATTGCCATTTAAAGAAAACATTAAGAAATTCAAAGATTCAAAAATATCTTCTTTATTTCTTTATTGCCAAAATATTTAAGTTCATAGACTCCATATCTCTATACAATGAAATTGCATTAAAAGATAACCTAGCTACTCCCCTCTTTTTTCCCCATTTTCTATCCTTTTGATAGCTCTCAAAAAGTTCTATATATATAATTTTCTAGGCCAAAAATGTATCTAAATGTAACTATTCATAATGGTCTTTAAAGTAACTGTCCTCAAGAAAGTGATGTTACACCAAAATTGGGTTACCCCCATTAATTACAAAAAGATGTCATGCAAAGCAAGAAAATTAAACTATCACAAGTGGTGGGGCATTCTCCATATCCCATCGTATCTCCATTAAAAGGTTGTGCAGCTAAACATGTTCCTCTTCTTCTTCTAGGACAAAGATCACCCTGTGATATTGGGCATAACTGGTCTTCTCCTTCTAGGAAAGTGTGCGCAATTGGGAAATAATATCAATTTTCTCTTCCTCGGGCTAGTTCAAGTCAGGTTGTAGGATGGGCATAGGTTCTATGAACCATGATTCCCACCTTGCAAAAACACAAGAAACAATCAATATGTTAGATCAAATGCATGGTTAGAAACATGATTCCTCAAGAAATTCATTTGAATACAAAATAAGAGGAATGAAATGAAGAACACCCCAAACTTGGAATAAAAATATCAAATCCTATTTTAAAACCATGCAAACTCTTAATCTCTTGAGGCAGTTGGTGCCAATTTGATGTGAAATTTGTCCCTTTCCCAACTCCAATGATGTAGTGAAGAAGCTTGATGAAGGATGAATGATTGTGATGATGAATTCAATGGAGCTCCATGTTGAAAATCTGCAAAAAACCTAACTATGCTTTGAAGAAATGGATGAAAGTTGTTATGGATTTGAGTATAATAGCTTTGCTCAAATTGTGGATGGATCAAATGAAGGATGAGCCCTTCATTTATAGATGATATTGATTAGAGAAGAGGCAAAAGGGATGAATGTGGGACTAATCTTCAACAAATGAGAAGAAGCCACATGTCATCATGTGAATGGTTGAGGAATGAGCACATTTTTCAAAGAATGTGCAAAGAGGGGGGAGATTCAAATTCAAAATATGGCTTGAAGGATGAGGTGAAAGGTGAAGCAAATGCACATGGCTCAAGAAAAGGACATGTAAGAGATTTTAAATGCTTTGTTGGAAGGGACAAGTCCTTTTGGGGAGATTTCAAATTTGAGGAATATTCCATCTTTGATTTTTGAATCAAAATAGATGATTTATAAATAAATTAAATTGATTTTCATGTGCAAGTTGCAAAATCTAGAGGATTTGAGTGATTAGGATTAGCATTAATCATGATTTGATTAATTTAAATGATGTTAGTTGATTTGACCATTTTGACTTAGATTTTAGGATTTAAATAACTCAAAATGAGAAGAGAATGATTTAGACTTAGTTAAATAAATATTTTTGATTTATTTAACCAAAGGGGGTGATGCTTGATTAAATTAGATGAATTTTAGAGATTTAATCAAATAATATGGATTATTTAATTAAAAAAAGATAGGAAGTTGAAATGACCTAGCTAATTACACAGAGACAATGATTTAATTAAATTGAGGGATTTATTTAATTAAAAGGTGAATTATAATGACTTTAATCAAATAAGGCTATTCGATTAAATGGTTAGACAGAGGGATAATTCAGGATGAAGAGATGTTATTAGATCAGGATTGAGTGCATGTACATTTTACGTGTCCACATTTTTCCCCTCTTTGAAGCAATGTACTTGTTGTGTTGGTTCAAAGAATAACCTTTCCATGATCAAAACTAAAAAATTCTCTATTTTTTTTGGATGCCCCATTGCTACCCCAACAAATAAAGAATTATGCTAGTATACTACCCCCTTGAAAGATTGGGTGAAGAGGTTTGATTTGAGGGTCGATCTCTCGACAAAGAGGTTCAAGATCAGTTCAACTCGAAAGTTTGATGTAGATAGATTTTGATGATGTAGACAGTCATTAGCCATGGCTAGCCTCATGCTAATTTTGAATATTACACCCACTTGATCCTGATTTGTACCATGACAGTTACATTATTGATGATATAAATGAGATGATTATGATCTTTATATGTAATGGATAATATGATGATGCATGGATGATATGATATGATGATGCTTTTATGATTATGCAGTGGATGATAAATGTATGGTTTATGAGATGCTTAGAATAACCAATCTATATTATGCAATGATGAAATGCAATGCATGCGAGATGATCAATGTTTCTTATATGATATGATATGCAGATGGTTTGTGGATATAGGATGTATGCATTAGCGATGATTTATGATTAACTATCATGGTACCATGTTAGCGCAAAAGGAATTAGGAAGAAAATAAGATGATGACAAGAGACACCAACAAGCCAACTTTATTAGATATGATGATAATGATGATGATGATGATGATGATTTTCTTACCAAGGAGTTGGGATTTTTGAAAGGGCCAATTACCTTATGTTTGATAACACACGTAGGCACGATGCATCAGGGTATAAAGAACCAGGATGGTGTTGCACCTAGTGTGATGGAATTTGACTCAAAAAATAGATAGGAGTATTCTTGTTCACACCTAACATACGAAAAACCTTTCTAGGATGCACCTAACAAAGCAAGTATTCGCCGAGGTTATTTTACAAGAATGTCCAAACAGCACGACAGACAAAAGATAATGATTGTTACCCCATTCCTTTCTCTCTAAATCATTTTGATTAGACATTGTATATGCATAAAATTGGTCATGTCTGATTAATCCTGACATTTAATTAAATATTTATTATTTAATCAATTTCTCTAAAGTCTTCTACATATAATTAAATTTAATCAATTTAATTATATTATTCATTCATTTTATTCTTCTGTCATAATTAAATAAATCAGTTTTATTTAATTATTTTGCATTCATATGTCCACTTGATTAATTAAATACATACATTTTATTTATTTAATTAATTATCACTTTTTGAATTTAATTAAGTCTTTTTGATTTAATCAAATTTAAATATTTCTTTTCAAATCTTTCTTCTAATTAATTTTCACAGTCGTTGATCATATCAGCCAATCAGAAGCTTTCAAAAATTCTATAAATAACATTTCCAATCCAAGCAAGGGTTACAACACACAACAGATGAATTAGAGATTAATTGCATTCTAGCATTATAACATTCTATCATTATCATTATAGCTTTATTATTCATATTATTATCGTAATCTTCCATTTTAGCAATCATGTTTAGCATTAAAATAATCATGTCTTAGCATTACATGCATTTCATATTCAATCTTGTTCCTCAACTGTTTGTTGAGCCTAGCACAAAATCTGAGAGCCAGCTGGAATCAATGAAAACATTGGAGATAGAGGATGATAGGATGACATCGATAGCAAGATACTGAGTTTGCATCTCTATTGTTTTAATATTATGTTTTTGATATAATGTCTTATTGGTGTGTTTGATTCATTTATTTTTACATATATAACATGCATAAAATCGACCACACATTTTTGGTGCCCACCATGGGGCATTTCCCCATTTTTAATATTTATTTGTAGGTTTTCTGACAGGATTTCGCATTTTGGAATTCGGATTTTTGGCAAAATTTTTTGTTTTAGCACATATGAGGATTTTTGAAGCGCATACGCATGTTTCTATAGAGCATTCGTAATTTATTTCGACACTTTTGTAGTTACTTCGGTGCATCCAAGAACTGTTTCGGCACATTTAAGGAACAAAACAACGCATATACGGGACAAAATGACACATATACCCAGCTCAGTTTATTAAATATTCTTAAAAAAAATAAAAATTAGTTGCATTCAGTTTTAGCGTATTTAGGAGGTTTTGTAGCGCATTTGGAACTTTCTGTAGCACATTTAGGATATGTTTTGACACATTAACTTGTTATTGTTGCGCATGCAGGTGATCTTGTAGTGCATACAAGTTGTAACTAAATAGGTTTCTAAGTCTGATGCCTTTCGCAGACATAACCTTTTTTCTGACTTAGAAAGAACCAATCTAGGATAGTCACAGCTGGTTTTAAAAAGGAGCAACCCTAGGATAGATATGGATTTAAAATGAATCAATCTAGGATAGTCACCACACATTGATTTTGTGGTTAAAATGAATCCCATGCTTTTTGTGAAGCAAAATCTTCACATAGTTTAGATAATTGTGATTTGGGTTTTAAAAAGAACAGTGCCTACTGTGTTTGTGGCAATAGGTCTATGCTCTCCCCTTAACTAGGTGACCAAAATACCAGACTTTCCTTTTACATTCATGTAATTTTACTACTTTATTACATCTTGTAGAGGGCCTGCTCTTGTGGGAAAAAGTACTCACCCAAGAGGAACGACTCAAATGGGTTCAAGCCAAAGCCAGGCTATTCCGCCCCACTATAAAATTTAAAGCAAATCAGGGGAAATCCTCTTTTTCTGGCAGTGTGCAAGATAACTATCCCCAAAGCCTTTGTTCTAAAGGTTGGGAGGTCTCCTGAGGGAGTTTATTATTGCCACACCGAACAAAAACCCTTACTACAAACCTAGTGTAGTATCCAGCCAAAGTCAGTTTTTGAACATCATAATAATCATAGTGCAAGGGGAGGGAGGAATTTTCCCCCAAGATACTCACCATATAACTGCCAAGGACCGTATGCTCAGGGGATCTGGTATCCACTTCCATCACTCTGAGTATGTGCCTGGAAAAGACAAAAACATGGGTGCCCCTTCAGGGGTGACACAACTGTGTGAGTCAACACAGTTCTAAGATGTGGGTTGTTGATTATTATGATGACCGACCTGAGTACTAAGAGTGAGTCTGCTTGAATTGTCTGTCATGCGTAAAACCTGTGAAAACACTCTTTGAATTTTTTTTTGAAACATACACTTGATGTTTAGTATAGGACTTAAAAACAACTATTTTTAGAGTGTTTGATGTGTTTTCAATCACACTAATTTAGATAAAAGATCATTTGAAATGAACATGTAAAATTTTAGCTAAAATTGCTCACAAACGGTTCAAAAAGTTACCTTGGAAAAATTGTTTTAGTGCATATAGGGTATATTCTAGTGCATAGGAGGTCTGTTTTAGCACATTCACTGGTTAATTTAGTGCTTTTAGGGTTTGTTTTAACACATTGAGTCTTTTGGCGTATATGCTGGCTATTCAAAAAATAAACTTTTTGGTCACTGTCACAACATTTTTCTACAGCGCATATAGGATACAAAGTCATGCATCTGGTACATATTGTTTAACGCATTTGACCATTTATTTGGCACATATCCCTATTTCTGAAGCACATATAGAGGACAAAATAGCACATTTGTCATTTTTTCTTGAATCATTATTTTTGATAGATCTGAGTTTATAGCATTCTTGGTCCAATAACGTATCAACATTTTCTCTCATGCTTAGGGAGTGGAAATCTTCCAATTTTGTCAAGAAGTCAATTGCCAATAGGATCAGGAAACCCAAGAAACCTCTAGGTTACAAGAAAACCTTACAATGAAGGAAGTTTTTATACAAGAGTTGAAACGTCTTGCTCCATTATCACAAATTTCTCCATAGATACCAAGATTTTTTCAGGGGATTTATTGATGAATACGTTGTAGACCCTCTAGATTCACGAGCCTATTTTCAAAGAAGAGCCCTCTCACAATGACACAATCACAACTAGTCTCTTGATTTCAACTATATACAACAACCTTCTATCGAATATTCGACACATCTTAGTCAAATACTTCAGTAAGTTGAAATAGGCTATTTGATATACTGATCATTCTTTGAAAACAAGGATCAAATCTTACAAGTGCACCTTTCATCACAAAATTTTGAATTCTTGGTTCAACTTCTCCCAATAGGATTCTGACATCCTTTATCATTGGAAGCCACAACCACGAATTAGGAACATATTTTTGGTCATATCATAAGATTTTCAATCTTATCAGATTAAAACATCATCATTGGTTGTACTCATCAAACTATGGTCTAAGTTTAGAAGAACATCTTGAAATCATATGCTTGTTTTTACAAGATCACAATATAATAAACTGAAGGAAGATATTCAACAAGAAGATCATACCTCAAGAACTCAAGTAGAAGGTGAAAATAGTGATCCTCTTTATAGTGTGAGTTGAAATCCCCTTTTTGAAGACAACATGGCCAAAGGAGCAAAGGATCCATTTACTTTTGAAAGAGATCTGAGAAAAATCCTCGAGGATAGTGATGATGAACAAGAAGAAGAGTGTCACCGTAGAGAATCCGAACAAGATCCTAAATTTCTCAGAGAAGTAGAAAAGATCTTAGCACATGACAAACAAAAATATTTCCTATATCTGGCTGACAAAGGAGCTAAATTGCCTCATGATTTTGATATTGAGAACATAAAGAGTAATCCTGATGAAACAGCCTTATCCAATCTTGGTGCCTTGAATCAAACAGTTAAAACATTACAAGGAAAAATTAAATATCTACAAGGGGGAGCCACAACAAAGACATACGCTCTCGATGATATATGTCCATATCCCTTTTATCGACGTCTCAACATGATCCTATTTCCTAAGCATTGTGAAATCCCAAAGTTTGATTGTTATAACGGGAAATCAGATCTAATTGACCATATTAGGGACTTCCGAAACATGACTTGGGAATTTTCTCATGAGGATACATACTTAATGTGTTTGTTTCCACGAAGTCTTCGAGGCCAATCTATGGAATGGTTATCAAAAATCACACCGCCTTTAAAAACATTTGAAGAATTGATCAACGAGTTCATCTCACAATATTCCTATAACATACAACACCAAATAACCATGATTGATCTATGCAAAGCTAAGCAAAAACCTGGTGAACCATTCATCACATTTCTTTAGAGATGGAGAAGATTGTTCGCTAGATATCCATGTCATGTTCCTAAAAAGGAAACGATCAGTACATTTATAAACAACTTGGATTAAGAGATGAGTTATCGTCTAAATCTTCATTGTCCTCCCTCTTTTCAGAAAATGATTGAAAATGCAATCACAATTGAAAGTGCATTGGTCCAGAGGGGGATAATCAAACTTGATAAAGACAATCCTAGCTCCTCAAATCACCACAATGACATATCTAGGTTTTGGAATCACAATAAAAATGTGGTGAATGATGGTGTTGTAGATGCACATCATGTCTTAGCTAAGCTAGTTGTTCTTAGTGTTCCTCGCAACAACAACTACAACAATGTCAACTTGGTTATGAACCAAGGAAATGATCCTCCTCCTCCGAGGAATAACCAAAATCCAAATTTTGTTCCAAATCAAAGTAATACCAACAACCAAGGGTATCATGGAAACAAAAATTCCTTAGAAAATACATCAAACATGAATCCACAAGGATCTTCATGTTTTTCCAACAGAAGAGCTTTTACTTCATTGGGGCAATCTCTAGAATCTACCCATAAAGACTTGATGGCAAAGAACGTTATTACCCTACCGCCTCAACGTAACTTCGAACCTAGTGTGAAGCCGCCATCATGGAATGATGCGTACTATTGTGAATATCATAGATGTAAAGGCCATCGCATGAATAATTGCCAAGCCTTAAAGAATGCTATTCAAGATTTAATCAACAAAGACATTTTCACAATAGAAGGGAACCGACAATCAAACGAAGACCACCAAGAATTTTGAAATCCTTTGCCCAACTATCAAAAGGGTGAGTCTTCTGGAAAAAATGTGAATCATATTGATGAGCATATAATCAATCATATCTACACTGATGACGAGTGGGTTAATATTATAAAAGTCAAAGAGAAAGCGAAATATGGAGAAGTTAACGTAACAACAAAGGCACAAGCTAAAGTTGTCCTAAAAGATGCTCCTTCAAAATCCATTGTGCCACCACCTCAACATCGATATGATTTAATCAATCAACTTGGAAAAAATTATGCTCAAATCTCTATTTTGGAACTTCTGAAGATTTCCCTAGCGCATAAGGAAATTCTAGACAAAGCCCTCATTGAAACAACTATATCTGATGATCTAAATGTGGATCAATTTCAAGCCATGGTGGGACATTTTTCCTCACCCACATGCCTTTAATTTTTTGAAAAAGATGATGTTTCCATGACTCATCCCCACAACTCATCACTATACTTAGAAGTCATGATCCACAAGTTCCGTATCAGACGTGTTCTAATAGATGGAGGTGCTTGTTTAAACATATGTACCATGAAGCTGGTTAAGGCTTTAGGATTTTTTGAGGACTCCATTGATCCCAGAAGAAAGATTACTATCAAAGCCTATGATGATGAGGAAAGAGCATCCAAAGGTTTAATCATGCTACTAGTCAGAGTAGGACCTGTTATCAAAAATACTTTTCTATCAAGTATTAGATCGTGATCTCCCATACAACATCTTGTTGGGTCATCCTTGGATCCACAAAATGCAAGCTGTCCCATCCAAATATCATCAATGTCTTAAGTTTCCTTATGACAGACAAGAAATAACAATAACAACTGACAATTCAAAAAGTCAAACTTGTGCCAACATCAAAGCTAGTCAAGATACTTTGGTTCCCAATAATCGAGAAGCTCCTGCTAATACTTCTCTCAAAGTTGATATGCAAATCAGTCAGTTAACCAAAAGCTTTGACAAGAATTATGATTCAAGGATAATGGAGTAGGAGAATATTCTCTTTGTCTGGCTAATCTTTCTACATCGCCTTGGTCACATGGGAAACCTTCTATCACACAACAACAGATATCTGTAGCATCAACATCCACGCCACCACCAATAGGGACAAATACAAAGTTTAATAGATGTTTTATCAAAGAAAAATTCCCCATGGATGATCCTAAGGATAAAGATATTCTAAGTTGGCTCTATAAAGATGAAGATGAAACAGTTCTCAATATCAAGTTACCAACTGATAAATATGGTAAGGGATATTCAATCATGCAAAAGATGGGCTATGAGGGTAATGGCCCTATCGGAAAAGGAAAAGAAAGAGTAGTTGAGCCTATTGATCCTCTAGGACTTGCTGCAAAAGATAAAATAGGACTAGGCTATGATACTAGCTCGAAAGAAACGACATCCAAAAAAATGAATGATACTATACTCACATTGCAAGAAAGTTCTAATCCAAGGGAAGCATGCTTAACAACAATTTAGAATTTCATCGATAATAACTCTAACACAGACTCTAGAGAATACAAATGGGATACCATCCATAATGATGAATTCTGGAGGGACAAATACATTGATGTGATACACAAGTATACACCTACTCTAATCAAAGGAGAAGGTTTAGGGACCCAACCACACGAATCTGAACTACAACGTGACTATGATTTTAGTGATACTGAGTCAGATTTAATCGAACAAGACTACCATGAGGACAATACCATCATTGACCTATCCCATACCTCAGATCCTCTAGAAACTTCCGTTATGACCATAACCATAACTGATTTCATGCAGCTTAATGACCTGCTACTGCTAATATACCCAACCTCATCGATTGGGATCTATCTGAACCTTTGGAACTTCCTTTCTGCAGATGATGTAAATGATTGTTCCACTGGCGATTTTCAAAATGAGATCCTTAGTCAGGAGAGTGTCAAGTTTCCGAGCTGCAAAAATAAAAATAAAAAAGAAAGATCTAATGGTGAAAACTAGAATCTGGCAGTATTAGATCAAACAAAAGATAAAACAAAGAGCGTATCAGATGGTGAAAACCTTTTTAAGGCACCAGATGATGGGATGCTTGACACTCTCCCAGAGCACTATCATGAGCGATTTCCTATCTTGATTGAGCCTATAAAAGTAGTTAATCTTGAAACTATAGAGAAACCAAGGATTCTACAGTTAGCTGCATCAATGATAGATAAAGAAGTACCCGAGTTCATGGAATTTCTCAAAACAAATCAAGTCAACTTTGCTTGGTATTATGCAGACATGCTAGGTCTTGATCCTAATCTTATAATGCATCACTTTTCCATTAAACTAGGAGTAAAACCTGTGAAACAAAAACTTAGAAAGATGCATCCTCATGTGGCACTACTAGTTAAAGAATAACTTAAGAAACTCCTCGATGTGGGATTTATAAGATCAATTGACTATGCATAATGTATCTCCAACATAGTTCCTGTATCAAAGCCTAAAAAAAGTGTTAGAGTATGCACAAATTTCAGAGATCTTAATAAGGCATGTCCTAAGGATGACTTCCCTCTTCCAAGCATTGATACCATAGTGGATCTGACGACTAGCCATTTCATGTATTCACTAGTGGATGGTTTTTTTGGTTATAACCAAATCAAGATTGCACCTGAAGACCAGGACAAAATAGCTTTCACATGTCCATGGGGGACTTGCTGTTGGAACATCATGCCTTTTGGATTAAAGAATGCTAGGGCTACATATCAAAGAGCTATGACTACAATTTTTCATGACATGATGCACACATTCATGGAAGATTATGTCGATGATATACTGGAAAAATCCTACACAAGAGAAGGACATCTCGAGATATTATAAAAAATATTTACAAGGTTGGAAAAGTTCAAGGTTTGCCTCAACCCTAAGAAATGTGTTTTTGGAGTCACATCTGGAAAACTCTTGGGATACATAGTTTCATCAAAATGAATTGAAGTAGATCTCGCCAAGGTACAAGCAATCATGGAAATGCCCCCACCAAGGAATATCAGTGAGTTGAGATCACTACAGGGATGACTCCAATCTATATGAAGATTCATTGCACAACTAGTAGATAAATGTCTACCTTTCACACATCTACTACACAAGAATGTTCCTTTCAAATGGGATGATAAGTGTGAAATGACATTTCAACAAATCAAGCAGTAATTAATGAATCCACCAGTTTTGATACCACCAAATCTAGACAAACCACTCATCTTATACATTACTACAACAAAGACGTCTTTGGGGGGGTTGTTAGCACAAGAAGACTCTACAGGAAAAGAACATGCAATCTATTATATCAGTCGAACATTAGCAGGTCATGAACTCAACTACACTTTCATCGAGAAGGCTTCCCTAGCTATGGTCTTTGCCTTACCAAAGTTTCAACACTACATGTTAACTCATACAATCAATCTTGTTGCGAAGATTGATCCACTCAAATATTTGTTAAGCAAGGCCACATTGACAGGAAGGTTAGCAAAATGGGTCATGATCTTAAGCGAGCTTGATATCCATTATATTGATCGCAAAGAAATCAAAGGAAAAGTTATTGCTGACCAACTGGCTGAAGCACCCCTACAAGCAGAGCATCCCACGCACATTGAATTTCAAAATGCTGATGTCTTCACGACAGAATCAAAGCAACCTTGGTTATTATATTTTGATGGCTCATTTACTGAACATGGATCGGGGGCAGGCATACTCTTTGTCACCCCTCAAGGAAATACCATTCCTCGGTCATATCAGCTAATGTTTCCATGCACTAATAACATAGTTGAATATGAAGCTTTAATCACTAGACTCAAAATAGCATTGGAATGGAGAATCACATAATTACAAGTCTACGGTGACTCACAATTAGTCATTAACTAGATCAATGATGAGTATAAGAATAAAGATGATTTTTTTTGCCATATAAGAAAATGGTTGACGATTTCAAGAAATACTTTGTAGACATCAAGTTCATACAAATTCCAAGGCTTGATAACAAGGCAACTGATGCTATGGCCACAATCGCTTCATTGTTACAACTCCGAGAAACTTAGGCTCGCTACAAATTTCTAGTGGAACAGTCATTTACTCCTGCCTATGACACACCTGAAAGCCAAATTATTTGCCACTTGGTAGGATTCGATTCACCTTGGTATGGAAAAATTTATACCTACCTAAAAAATGACATCTTACCACTTGACTTATCCCGTAACCAAAAGCACAACTTTATCCGCCAATCCTCTCGCTATACCCTTATCGCTGACACTCTCTATCACCACAGTCTTGACGATACTTACTTTGATGTCTTGAACATGATGAATCTGACAAGGATTTACAAGTTCATGGTGGCATTTGTGGTACTCATTCAAGTGGACTAACCTTATCCAAGAAATTTATTAGAATGGGTTACTACTGGCCTACAATGGAGAGAGAATCATTCACTTTTGTAACAAAGTGCTCTAAATGTTAAATACATGGAAATCTCATTCATGCACCAGCACATGAACTACAACTGTTCATACCAACCTAGCCATTCTCTCAATGGGGGTTGGATTTAGTTGGAAAGATTCATCCTTCATCCTCGAATAGACACAAGTTCATCATCATAGTGACAAAGTATTTTACCAAGTGGATTGAGGCAGTCCCTCTCACTAAGGTCACTAGCAAACAAATCTCATCATTCATACTCAACTATCTCATTTTTTGGTATGGCATTCCTAACTACATCACCACAGATAATGGACGAGCATTCAAGAATCAGAATGTTGACGAATTTTGTGAGAGATTCCATATTCAACACAGATAGTCAACACCTTATTATCCACAAGGGAATGGCCAAGCAGAGGCCTCAAACAAAACAATAGTGAAAATATTGAAGAAGACTATGAATGATGCAAGGAAATATTGGCATGTTCAACTTAATCACGCATTATGGGCCTACCGAACTAGTATCTGAATGCCAACAGGAGCAACACCATTTGATCTTGTCTATGGAGCAGAAGCCATTTATCCACTAGAAGTTGAGATCCCATCACTTAGAGTATCACTGAAAGGTCTCATAACAAATGTTGAATACAGAGTTTCCCGACTCTAAGAACTAAAACTTCTTGATGAAAAGAGACAATGAGAAGCTGATCATTTGAAAGTATATCAACAAATGATGTCTCATAGCTATAATCACAGAGTCAAACCACATACTTTTCAGGTTGGTGATCTTGTTCTAAAAAAGAACCCACGCAATCAGCAAGACAGAGAGAAGAAAGGAAAGTTTGAACCTAATTGGTTGGGTCCGTATGTGGTCATAGCAGTATACAATTTAGGAGCATACAAGTTGTCAATGCCAGAAGGGGACCTATTTGATGAACCCATCAACAACATGCACCTGAAAAAGTATTATGTCTGAAGTAGTCATCATCATCCATAAAAGTCCTGAAGAAATACAAAAGCATCAGAAAAAGTCCTAAAGAAAAAAAAACATTAGAAAAAGTCCTGTAGAAATACAAAAACATTAGAAAAAGTTCTCAAGAAATACAAAAACATCAGAAAAAGTCCTGAAGAAATACAAAAACATCAGAAAAAGTCCTGAAAGAAATCACAAAAATAGCATAACATGTCCTGAAGAAACACAAAAAAAAATAGAAAAAGTCTTGAAAAAATGGTGACCCTAGTGAAAACCTGGCAAACAAGCATCTTGGTAGCAACAAAAAAAAAAAAATTAGAAAAATGCAATAAAAAAAAAGGTGAAAATCTAGCAAACAGACGCTATTTGTAGCTCTCCATCTATTAGTTCATGTTTTGCATTTGGCTTCTCAGCTTTCATTTCATGCATCTTTCCATCATCTTAGGGTCGTACCAACATCATGTTGTCATCATTTTCCTAAAGAGATAATATCTTATCATGGCTTGATTATTGTACATATCCATTTCAACAGGTTGTGTCAAATACTGGGGGCAACCGTTGACATATTCGGGGGCAATCAACTTTCAATTTTTACGAAACAGCTAGACAATAACATCAAATCCAACCATGTGAACAAACAGTCAAATCCCATGAACAACTATCCAACCATTGATCCATATCACACCATTTTTCAGCAAAATACCATATCATGACTCATATCTGGATGATCTAAAATCTGAATAATGATTGGAATATCAGTTTTACATTTTGAACAATGGTTGTTTGATTTTTCAATATCATCTTTCTGGAGCACACTCAATGATGTACTGAACTAGAGTGGCAAGGAAGGAGGATGATTTTTCTTTGTCTATTGTCTTGAGGTTAACTATTGATTTGGTGCAAATATGTTGTGAGACATTATTTCCAAAGCATATCATTGATGACAGTTCCACATTTGCATCAGAAGGTGGCTAGTATTTGTCTGTTTATGCAAGAAATTCTCAGGTCATCTCGATTCAATTATACCTTGATGCTTGTGTTCACTTGCTATATCAAAACTCATGAAAGTTGTACTCAGGTCATCATTGGTGCTAATTTGATTCGAGAAAGCTAACAAAAGACTCAACAAACAGTTGGTTTTGTTTAGTTGCATTTCATTTAGATCAATGTACATATCTGCATATTGGATTCACATTAGAGTTTTGCAAGGCTGAATAGACACATCAACAGTTGTCATGTATCTTTAGACTATTTGTGGAGGACATTCAGACATTTGTTTCATTATCCTTTTTCATCTTCATCCTCATTTCATTAATCATTATCATTTCATCTAGGTCTTGTCCATATCATATAGTTTAACATTTATTATTCCTTTTCATATAATTTAGATCCTTTCTCATTTATTTATCCTTCATGCTGCATTATCATTTCATTTATCATATTGTATATCATGGGTCATTCTCATTTTTATCATCTTTCTTTCATTCTCATATCATTTTCTTGATCCTTTGTCATTTCATATCATTCTTTTATTCATTAAGCCTTTCCACATCACTTTCATTATCATCTCATCCATCATTTTCATGTCCATGTCATTTTCATTTTACATCGTTGTTTTCCATTTTCCATCTCCATTACATTTTCATCTTATCATTACATTTTACATATCATCTCATTTTATTACATTTTCATATGATTACATTACATCTCGTTTCATTACACTTCATTATCTCATATCATTTCATTTCATCATATCATTCAAATTCATTTCATTTTATCATTCCATCTCATTGCATTTTATATCATATCATTATTTATTCATTTTTTTTCATATTCATCATGTCATGTTCTCATCATTATCATTTTCATATCCTTATTATTCATATAATTATCATTTATCATTTATCCTCTCATCAGATCATATCATTTTATCATCTCATTTCATCTCATAATTTATTTTATTTTACCATTACATGTCCTTACATTTTATCATCTCATCAAACTTTTTCGTATTCATTACATTTCATATCATACATTTCATCATTATTAATCCTTTCACATCATTTATCATTCACATCTTTTCTCATTTTCAATACCATTTTATTTGTCATTTTTCATACAACATCTGATTCATATTACATATGATATTACAAATTCATGATGCATTTCATAAAAATAACATCCATCACATCATCATCATTTATAGCAGTTGAAAAATTCAAAAACACAAATTTCATACAAACACTGCATTTCCACATCATTTGCAAAACATACATTACCATTACATATATCACATCCTTTCCACACATAACATTTTTTATCATCATCATCCTGCATGAGATCATTAGTACACATCATATTGCACATCATCAAATCATTATCATATCACATCATCCTACAAATCATGTTAGTAAATCATCAAAACTATATATCCAAATCCATATCACATAAACAAGGAAATAAATGTATATCCATCTCATATCATCATATCAAATACAACAAATCATCAAAACTAATCATCGCTGCATATCATCGCTCATAAAAAATACATACAAATGTCCAAAAGTCCAATGACACTGAAAAGTATAGAAAGATACATGAGATATGATCACAAATCAATATACATGCTCCAAGAATATGATGAATATCAACAATCCTACATAAATGGCTCAAGGTTCGCTAGTGGACCCCCTGATGGAGCTGGTCTTGCGGATGGTGGCCTTCCACTAGTCCTTGCATCTAGATCCCGTCGAGGCTCGGTAACCCCCATGCTCTGTGTGGTTGTCCATGTCCTGCTCCTGGTCCTACTATGGGATCATGGGAAAGGCTCTCTGCACTCAGGAGGACATAACTCCTCGTATCAAACTCGATAATACTCCTCCTCTCTGGTCATCTCAAAGCCCTCTGCAATGACCTCTCACAATGATGCACTCTCTACAGTGCCCATAAACCTCTGAGAACCACCCTCTGTCTTTTCTGCCCTCCGTCTAAGAGAATCCCTCTCTGTTATCAATTGGGCTACCTATGGGTCTAGGGCAGGCTAAGGTACCTGTGCTTGTGCCTGTGACTATGCTAGGTATTCCCTTAGCTGTGTGACCAAACCCTGCACCTGAACCAACTGGCTTTGCAATTGCACCTGCTGTCCCTATAGTGTCTGCACTTGGGCCTGTAGAGTATCTATCTATCCAAACTGAGAGGTGGAGGCAACCCTGATCACTGTCCTTCACCAATCCCAGTCCTCGGCCTTCGCATGATCTAAACACCACCCAAAATTTTTGGCCTCGGTCTCACTGGCACCTGCCCCTCATCTCTGTTGTCCTCTCCATCACTCCCATCTGAGCTCTCCTCCTCTCCACTCTCCTCATCCTCTCCCCCAACCGCTACCTGCTCACCACCTAGCACATCCTCCTGCCTCCCTGGCTGTGGTACCACCAAAATGGGTGCTGGCTCATCAGGACATGTCAACCGTGGAAATGGATGTGTATGATAATAAACATCGTACTTATCAGACATCCCAACATCAACAATATCTCGCCTATCATCCCATGCCTCGGGCGCTAAAGAAATATGCTCTATATAGGCTATTTGATATGAAATTCCAGGTCCCCATCCTACCTCATCCTTTCTCTACGCATAGTGAGCAACACCTTGAGGCATACCCTGTGTAAAATTGAACTGTCATTGTACTCGCAATGCCAAAAACCTCTCAATGATAAATGGGGTCCTCCCTACCAAAAAATGGGGCATACATACGAACGAAATCTCTAAATGATTTGTATCCCATGGCTCGCAATCTAGGTATGGCTACCATATCACTGCATCCATATCATCAAGACACTGTCTCCAGTAATCCAACTTGCCTAGCTTAGGTTGGACAAGGAACATGGCATACACATACACATATGGTCAGCCTAGTGGCCTCACTTTGGGACAAGCTGGTCTCATCACAACAATATGCTCCCACATCCAAATCTGGAGCAATGTCACACCACATGATATACTAGACAAACCTCTATAAACTACCTGATGAAGGTCATGATACAAATGCACCAACATGCAATTCCCCTAGGCATATCTTCATGGCTGTACCAGCATCTACTCCAAGATCCTCCCCCATCCCATTGATAGTCCCTTTGACTAGCAATCCAGACAAAGGAGACCTCCAATAAATGTACCCAAAACTACAGGTAAGGTCAGATACCCCCTGAAGTCTGCCCATGGTACCCAATATCCTGCTATTTGCATGTCACCATATACTCTCCTCAGAGCATCTGTCCCACCTAGCTCCTTGTGATCATAGAACACAAGGGCACCAAACACTGGAATACCCAAAATCTTGTAAACATCCTCTGGAGTCACAGTCACCTCGCCCATCGATAGATGAAAGGTGTTGTGCTCTGAATGTCACATCTTTGCTAGCTCGGTCAATAGTCCCCTATTGACCCAAATCAGAGGCATGGACAACAATGATCCCAATCCACATACCCCTGTTAGTGCTATATCATTTGGTGTTAGCTCTGGTATCCTATCCCACCTCATAGAGTGACGCTCCCTAATCTGGAGGTTTTTAAAAACCTCCTATTTTCAGTTATTACAAAGACACTCAATCAACATCATATCAATGATTCAGTCTCAATCAAGCAAAATCAATTTGACTCATGTTTATCTATTTGTGACCCATATCAAGTGACACATACTCATCAGACTCATATCAAGTGACCCATATATCAAGTGTTCTATCTAGGTGACTCGTATCATGTAATCAATACAAAATTTATCTATTTGGATATCACATCAATCTACTCTACCATCAATTACTATTTGTTTTCTTTTTCAAGAATGAAAATTTATCAGCAATCAAAACATCATCCTATTTGTATTCCAGTCACGAATGCAAATATGTTTTCAATCAGTCATCTACTATTTATTTTCTATCGCCGAAAGAAAATTTATCAGAAGTCCTATCAATCATCTACTCTTTGTTTTTCGTACAGGGGAGACAAAGTTATCAACTATTTACTCTTTGATTTCTATTTTGGAAACAAAGTTATCAATTATTTATCAGCTTTTCTATCCCTATCAACATGATGATAAGACAATTTCTCTATCTATTGACCAAGGAAGCAATATACATCATCATTTTTTCATCACTTTCATCAAATCACACATTTTGTCTCTTTTTCCTAAATGTTCTAATTTGCGGCCTCTATGCGCTAAAACTCATATTCGCTATTTTGTATTTTGGATGCACTAAAACTCAGATGCACCGTTCTTTTCCCTGGAAGTGCTCAATCATTTCCTCTATGCGCTATTTCCCTAAAAGCGCTAACACTCTAATCAAAAGCGCCACTCTATTCACTGGATGAGCAACAACCCTTAATGTGCTAAACTATTTCCTAGATGTGCTAAAGTACTAACTTTCCTACGACATCCTATACGTGCTACTCTTTCTATTGGATGCGCTAAACTGGTTTCTACATCGAACATGCAAAAAACATCTTATAAGCACTAAAACATTCCTAAAAGTGCTAAAACGGACTGTTTACGCCTAAATCTGCTGGAAAAACATGAAAATTTTGATTCAAAACAGAAAATTTCAATGCAAAAGTGGTTGGATCTACTCACTGGTGGTCCATACGCAGTTGGTCTTTGGTATCGGTGGGCCCGCTATAATCTATGTTTGTGGTATGAAATCTCCATCTCGCCAGGTCACTATTAGAGCAAAAAGTTTCTAAAAGTCAAAAAGTGCAAATGACTTTTCCTTTTCTCCCTTTTTACCTTTTAAAGGTCAAACAAAAGTGGGTTTTTTTTGGCATGTTATTTTCTTTTTATCTTTTATCTCACTTTGACCTTATTTTCAAACTAGGGCATCCATATACATCATTTTTCAAGAGCTAAATCACTCACATTGCATCAAAATCAAAATTTCCTCATCAAATAAACTTTTTCAAACATTATCCAAAACTCATATCCTTATCAGTGATTTACCTTCTAAGGGGGCATCATTAACACCAACAACATCTTCCAATCAGAAACACATCAAAGTCAGATCAGGGGCATATATTTCAAAAAAGGGGCAAAGTCAAACACAACAAATTTTGAAAGCACGAATATTTTCTTTGAAGCAATGTGTTTCACACATCACTTCAAAGAGGGGAAAAATGTATATTCATAAAATTGGTCATGTCTGATTAATCCTGACATTTAATTAAATATTTATTATTTAATCAATTTCTCTAAAGTCTTCTACATATAATTAAATTTAATCAATTTAATTATATTGTTCATTCATTTTATTCTTCTGTCATAATTAAATAAATCAATTTTATTTAATTATTTCGCATTCATATGTCCACTTGATTAATTAAATAAATACACTTTATTTATTTAATTAATTATCACTTTTTGAATTTAATTAAGTCTTTTTGATTTAATCAAATTTAAATATTTGTTTTCAAATATTTCTTCTAATTAATTAAATATCTTATTTAATTAATTTCATTTACATACCATTTCTTAAAAACTTTAATTAAATATCTTCCATATCTTTTCAGAATCATAATTAAATATTCTATTTAATTATGAAATCTTCTATTATTCTTCAAATTTGGGGTAAATATTTTATTTTTAGGAAAGAATCTCTGTGTCACCCATAAATGAATAATTGAATTTAATAATTCATTATTTATCTTCTTCAAAATCTTTCCATAATCTCACAAAAGGATGATTTTTTACAATTCATCTTTATCATCTTATCTTACCTCTTTTTCAGAAAAGAAAACAAATCTTGCTTTCTGTTTTCTTCTATTTTTCTTCACTCTCATCCATCTTCAACCGTTCGATCTACCAAAATTTTTCACAGTTGTTGATCATATCAGCCAATCAGAAGCTTTCAAAAATTCTATAAATAACATTTCCAATCCAAGCAAGGGTTACAACACACAACAAATGAATTATAGATTAATTACATTCTAGCATTATAGTATTCTAGCATTATCATGATAGCTTTATTATTCATAGTATTATCATAATATTCGATTTTAGCAATCATGTTTAACATTAAAATAATCATGTCTTAGCATTACATGCATTTCATATTCAATATCGTTCTCTAGGAAGACTGTTTGTTGAGCCTAGCACACAATATGAGAGCTAGCTGGAATCAATGAAAACACTGGAGGTAAAGGACGATAGGACGACATCAATAACAAGATACTGAGTTTGCATCTCTATTGTTTTAATATTTTGTTTTTATATAATGTCTTATTAGTGTTATTCTTTTTTTCTTACATATATAACACGCATAAAATCAACCACACAGACATCATCGAGAGGTCATTGGAATTAGCGCAATAAGATAAATCAAAAGAAAAGATCAAGTACAAAAACAAGTCAATGTTCTTCAAACCTCTAGCCAAAGGGATTTGTTTTGATAGAATAAGAATCCAAGGTGATATCCAAAATGATGCCCATTGTCAGAACAATATATCCTAGGACATGCATTGTAGAGGATAATGATGGTTTGATAAGTTGATTGATAGGATGTTAATAGAAGGTTGACTGACATGTTCAAAAATGATCAAGATTTTGATTTTGTAATTAAAAGTTTGTTGTATCAATTTTGATTTTACATTTGAAGCTTGCTTTTTGCTGATTGTTGTGGTTGTTTCTATTTGTTTTGCCAAAGGATGAGTGTGATGATTGATTATTACGGGTGAAAGCGAGATGGGATGGATGGTTTTGTATTTTTTAGAATATTTCAATGTTTTTGGTATTTTGAAAATGTTTTGAGGTCATTTTTGGTATTTTTTAAGATTTTACAAATGTTTTGATTTTTTGAATGTTTTGGGGTTTTCTGAGATTTTATGAATGTTTTTGGATTTTGATGTGTCGGGGGCTGATCAAAGATGAGACTTGCCTACATTTAAGCTCAGAGATGATGTAGTTCAGATACCATGTTTTTGATGTTTTTCTAAATTTTTGAGTGTTTTTGGATTTTGATATGATTTTGGATGTTTTTTGGATTTCCGCATGATTTTGATGATTTGGATATGTGATGATATCAGTGCTCTATTTTGGGATTTGTTGAAAACCAAGCTAAGGTTGATTGATTGGATCGATGGATTGATGATGATAACATTGTTGAGGATGCACAACAATGCAAGGATAGTGTTAAGCAACACAAGGATTAGGATGGATATCCCAAGATGATGAGGGATTGATGATGATAACATTGTTGAGGATACACAACAATGCAAGGATAGTGTTAAGCAACACAAGGATATCCTGAGATGATGATTTTTTGATTGGATTTGATTGATTAGGATTGATGAAGCTTGGTTTGGAACAAAAGTTGTTTTGGATGATTTGATGTGATGTTTGAAGTGAAACTTAGATGCAACTGATAGCGATTACTTAGCTTGATGTTCGATGAAAGATGAAGCTTGCTAACAAACATTTGCTCGTCAAAATATGCCATGGGCTAGTGATTTGGTTTTTTTCTCACAAGTGGTGGACCAATTTGATTTCACATTTACCAATGTTCAGATCACCACATAAGTTGGAGGATATATATCAATATTTATTCCCGAGGAAAGATGTAAATATCCGCCCCCAGTGTCTAGCAATGTATGGAATACCATGGGTGGATGCTTGGATAGGTGTATGGATGGAGAGATATGGATTATCTTGTGATAAGATAAGGTGTTCAGATAAAGAATGCTCTTTTGGATAATGTTTCATGGCTCAAATAATGCTGGGTAGGATAGGATCAATGAAAACAACCCATGTCAAGATGTTTATCATAAGCAAGTGTAAAGTGTGCACCAAACTTTTACGAAGATCAAGATAATTTGGACTATGGATGCAGATGGATTGGATAAATGGTTCATGGATGAAATGGATTTATTATGGATGAGATGGATGGAATGTTGGATTTATTATGGATGGGATAAGATGCTTTCACCTGAACTAGCACATGTAGATGCTCGATTCTACCCATGATGCCTGTTTTCCAGGTTTTCATCATGGTACCTACCCAAAGGACCACCAAAGTGGTTTTCACTAGAGGATGATTTTTTTCTTTACTGTTTTCAATCCTTTTTCTGAGTTTTGATTTTTTTTGAGTTTTTTGATTTTTTTTGAAAGATTTTAAGCTCATGTTGAACCACCTGGTGGTGTTGATGTAGATGCCCCTATCATAATGTGCCATTGATATCCTTCCTAAAGAAGTTGTTTTGCTAAGCTACGTGCACTTGAATACAAATTTTGAGATTTCTGATCTGCTTCGTTGATGCTGGAGTTGACTTTGTCTTTGTGCACACATTACGATAGAGTGCCTTCTGAATCCTTATGATAAAGGGTCATTGCGAATACATGGTCAATGTGAGAATCAGATATTATGTGTGGAGGCTTGGATGGATTGTGTTTAGGGATAGGAGATGGATTGGTTGATAGTTTGGAACCTTTGACTCTCCAAACTTGGGAAGATGAGCAATGATGGGTGGATATGGAAGTGTGCATGTAATTAGGACCAACTGCTTGATATACTTTATACGTTGCTTGAGAAGCCTTCTTTTTCTTTTGTGGACATCTTTGATGGATACTTTTCCCTTTCTTATTTTTCCCCATAGTTTCTTTGAATAATGGAGTTTGATAGGGATAATCTTTCTTTGTATTCTTTGGTATCCACTTGTATTTGATTTGTCCATTATGCTTCTCTACTTCTTTTACTTTAATAACGTTCCTTGTGCTTTGATTCAAATCTTTCTTTTGATGTTGGTACCAATTTGTGGATGGGGTGATGGGTGGATGAAGATTCATGATGTGGCTAGTTGTAGTATTAGCATCAGTTTCATCATAACGACTCTTCGTGCTCCCTATGTTGATGTTTTCCTGAGACATAGTTGCCCCCAGTATTGTGGAATTATTACCTTCATGCTTTTATTTTGCTTGTTCTAGGATGTCTTGTTTAGTAAGCACTCTCTAATAAATGACACTGCAGATGATGTTGTTTCAATTCGCTGCTCTGCTAACCCTAGAATTCCCTATTCTGTTTGACCTATTTCTTTGAGGAGATAATGCTAGATATCTTCATACATGATGTCCTCGGTCTGAATTTGGGATATATCTGATCTTGATGTTGACAACTCAATTTGATTGAAGGAATCAATAACCTACTCTTTTTGTGTAATAATTTCAGGAGTAACATAATCTTGTTCTAAATGAAGATCATCTATGTGTCCATCCACATAAGGCATCTCATGGGTGGATGGAGGAGTATGTGCTATATGGATATGATCATTATTTGTGACATCCTGTATAGATAGGAGAGTGTCCATTAAATCATTATAGTATCTTGGAGATACAAATTCTTGATCTTGAATAATTTTGGAATCACCTTTGACATGCTTTGGATCAGTTTCTTGACATGGGTTAGTTTCAAAGGATGGATGGCTTACCAAGGGTTCCTGGATGTCTTCATTAGGAATGGGAAGTGGCTCAATATCCTCTTGATCTTTGAATGGACTTGGATCAAGTTTCAAGTTGAGGATTCCTTTAGTATCTGTAATCATGAGGTCAAAGGGGGTCAACATGTCTTGGTAAGGACCATCGCTAGACCTTGGTGAATTATTTTGATCATGGTTTGGAATAAATTGTTGAGATATGTCCTCTAACTCATAAGGCAATGTAGAGACATTTTCAATATGATAATTGGTTGATGGATCATAGATTATGTCCATGGGATCAAATAATTCTAACACTCCTTGAAATAGATCACTAAAAAGTGGCTCTTGATGTATGGTGAGTTGATCATCAGATGGGGTGGAAACATCTTCAAGGTGCTCATTGATGGAGAGATCTTGATCATTGTTTTCAACAATTGAGGTGGAGGGATTTTCAATGTCTTCAACCATAGGGTCAAATGATGTTGACATTTCTTGAATTGGATCATTGTTGGGTATTGTTGGTGGATTTTGATCATGATTGAAAAGTGACTCTTGATGTATGTTAATTTGATCATTGGATGAGGTGGAAACATCTTCAAGGTGTTCATTGATGGATAGATCTTGATCATTGTCACCAATAGTGATTATCTTTTGATCAATAAGGTCTTGGATGAGATTTTTGAGTCGAATACAACTTTATGTTGTGTGTCCCTTTGTTTTGTGGAAATCACAATGGTGCTCCTCATTATACCCTGGTAGTTTAACTAGGGTTTCTTGATAGTTCCCATAGACAGGGAGCTTGATGATATTTTCTTGTACCAATTGTTGCAGGAATAATTCGATTGGTCTCCCAAGTGGTGTGTATTTTCGTTTGTTACTTTGTGAGATTTGTACTTGACCTTGTGGTTATTGATTTTGGAGATGTGGTGATTGATCTTTGAAATGTGGCAATTGATCTTTGAGATGGGGTAATTGGGGTTTTTGTTGATGTTGATCTTGATATCTAACCTTTTGACATTGGATATTTTGTTCTTGATGCAGTTGTGGAAACAACTCAACGCTTTGATGGCATGGTTCAACCAAAGGAAGATTGTACAGATTTTGGAGTGAAGATATCTCTTAGCTCAATAATTCAATTAGTTTGGCATGTGAATCAAGTTTTTCTAGCAAAATTTGATCTTGATTTTGAATTTGACTCCCTTGATTTGGATTTTGTTCAAGTAAAAATTTGGGATGTACACTTGTGGTGTTTGCATGGGATCATAGAAAAATTGATTTTGGACAATGTTCTGACTTGGGATGATGTTCAGATTTGGCATTATGGGTTGAAATTGAACATTGTTGATATTTCCTTGATTTAGGTAACTTTGATTTTGCATGATGTTACCTTGACTTGGAGTCATTAACATCTTGTTTGGACTTTGACCAATATTCATATGATTTGCAAACATATCCATCCAAAATTTTACCAAGTTTGGATTCAAAATGTTCATGTTTTGTAAAGTTTTACTTGGTATATTCACATTTGGCATGTAGGGATTTGATGGGATGATGTTGTTTTTTTGAAGGCTCATGCATTGAGTGTTTGGTTGATATATTTGTAGTTTTGGACTTGGATTTAAATCTACCATCGGGAAAGGTGTTCCAAAATTTTGACTAGGCATACTCACATTTGTTGTACCATTGAGGTTTGTAGGAGATAATGATCCTATGTATAGATTCTATAAATGTGAGTTTTGAAAATCAATTGGCATTGTGTGGCTTTGATAATTTGGTTGGTTTAGATCACTTATGATGTATGGATCAAATTTATATTCCATGTTCTTCTTGTGTTTTGACTTTGTTAAAAAAGTGACCTCTAAGGTGTTTAGGGCCAATGATGAGATGAAGGATGAAAGGGGTGAATGATATGGGTGTTTCTTTTCTTAGGAACTTTGGATCAATGCTATACTTTAGGATTTGATTTTGATTGGTTTTGATTGGATAATGAACTTGTAAACCCTAATATGTTGGATGTGATCTTTAAGATAAACTTGTTCAAAGGTGTGTTTGATTTAACTAGAGGTATGAGAAAGGATGCATTCCCATACTCCTAATTAAACAAGGTGATTTTGATTTGGTTTAAGGATGTACCCAAGTCTAGATAATAATGTTTCCAAAGCTCTAAAGTTGCTTGTGGGATGGGATGATAAATGTTTGATATGGATGAAGTGTTTGATTTTGATCCTAAATGAACCTAAGGAGTTGTTTACAAGGCCAAGGTTTTGAAGAACATGTTTTTCCCTTCAAACCAAAAGATCAATGTTTTCTCAAAAGACCATAAGATAGAAGATACACAAACACATGTGTGGGGTTCAATTGATTTCATCTTGATTAGTGAATTTCTTTTACCACAAACACTTTCTTGATTATATTCTCAAACTAAACGTCCAATGTCCTAACTTCTTTTCATCCCACAAAGTGCTATGTGGAATTCAAGGAAATCAAGGCAATGGTTACCTAATGTTGACCTTGGTAGAAGCAAATTAAGATGTCAACCCAATTACTTAGAAACCTCTAAGGACATAATCCCTAGGGTAAGCAATAGTTCTTTGGTTTTGTCAAAGGTATTTTCTCTAACTAAGGGGTTTGAAATTTTGATGATGATGTTAAGTGTTTGTTTCCAAATATTTTCGAACAAGCAAATTTTTTTGACTCACAAGCAATATAACATCCTAGCTCAATTGGTACATTTTTCTTGGTGGGCTTGCCTCATGCCCTTCGTAGTAGAAGAGATGATTTTACATGCAACCAAGGAAAGAGTATAAAGGTATGTTAATAATGAAGTCTTAACCTCTATACTTTAACCAATATCAGACATGGCAAGTAACTTATTGGAATCTAAGTTCCAATGCACCACTTTGATAAACTTGTTGGATGGACTGGTTGGCTACTACAAACATGGTTCTTAATAATGGGACATTGGGGACATGGTATCTTGTGAGCATCCAACAAGCCACTAAAGGCTTTGATCAATCCTACTAGGGGCTCTTATACTTTTTACAGTAGTACCCCATTTTCAAAGACAATGTACGACTGAGGCCTACACACCATGAGAACTTGACAGATTAGTCTTATCCATTTATATACTGGCCCAAATGAAAAACCAGTTGGAGTCACCTTTGAGTTCTCCTTTCAGATGTGTCTCTTAGGCAGGCCCCTCTAAAGGTAAACAAAAGTGAGCAAGCACATCCATAGTTCAATCGAACTTCATTTAAAAACAAAGGGAGAACACACGTGATACACCTAACTCACACTCGTAATCTTTGTTCAATTTTATTTCCCAAAATGAAGTGTGGAGGTGACTACTTTATCTCAATCTAAGATCATAAAAAAAGCCTTTTGATTCTCAATATCACTGTAAAGTGCGAGAGAAGCACATAAGTCCTTTTTGATGATGTTAGTTTAAGTAAGCAATCACAAAAAAGAAGTTGCACATGTTCATTTTAACCTTTCAAAGCAATTGTGAGTTCGTTTTAAAAGCACCAAAGTAAGTGTGACAATTTTCCTTGTTCAATTTTTAATCCCAAAACAAACTTTAGTGGATTTGAGTCCTAATATTCATTTTAAGCTTTTTGTAGAAAAAATTGAAATGTTCTTTTTAGAGCTCAAAAGAAATTTAGTAGGTCCTAAAAGCTTGAAAGATAGCAAATCCTTAGAAGAGGGATTATAATTTCTTCTCAAAGTGTTTAAAAACACTTGTTACAATGATGTGATAATGCTTTTTTTTTTTACTTCCATGCTCCCTTATCCTTCAAAACCTACAATAAAAGCTCCAAATGTCAAATTAAATCAAGAAACAAGAATATATGAGGGTTAGATAGATGATTAAGCATAAAACCCTAAAAGTTAGACCAAGTTTCATTATGATTTAACATTAAATGAAAATTTGAAAATTTTAACTACATAAAAGTTTATAATAACCTATACCATTGGATAGCTTATAAAATTCCACCCCATTTAAAAAAAAAAAGCTTCAAAAAAGACTAAAAAATGAACAAGATATGACCATTTTAAGTTTGAATAAAAAAGTAGGAAACTCTAGCGGTTCTGTCTGTGATGGCGGCTCTGTTTGGAGTTTAAGCAGCGCTATATGGTGATGTTGGAGATCCAACGATGTAGTTTGAAGTTTTAGTGGTGTAGTTTGTTTCCAGTGCGATTTTGTATAGCCCCGCTGGACTGTGAGCGGTTCTATATGGCCCTGGTGGACTGTGAGTGGTGTTGTTTCCTGTAAACACATAAAAACACAAAAAAAGCATGAAATTTTCTCAAAAAACATGATTTGATCTTCTGGTTTGCCCTCCTTCTAGCGCCAAAATGTGAACCATGATTCCCAACCTACAAAAACACAAGAAACAATCAATATGTTAGATCAAATGCATGGTTAGAAACATGATTTCTCAAGAAATTCATTTGAATGCAAAAGAAGATGAATGAAATGAAGAACACCCCAAACTTGGAATAAAAATATCAAATCTTATTCTAAAGTCATTCTTAATCTCTTGAGGGAGTTGGTGCCAATTTGATGTGAAAATTGTCGCTTTCCCAACTCCAATGATGTAGTGAAGATGCTTGATGAAGGATGAATGCTTGTGATGATGACTTCAATGGAGCTCCATGTTGAAAATCTAGAAAAAACCTAACTATGCTTTGAAGAAATGGATGAAAGTTGTTATGGATTTGAGTATAATAAATTTTCTCAAATTGTGGATGGATCAAATGAAGGATGAGCCCTTCATTTATAGATGAGATTGATTAGAGAAGAGGCAAAAGGGATGAATGTGGGACTAATCTTCAACAAATGAGAAGAAGCCATATGTCATCATGTGAATGGTTGAGGAATGAGCAAATTTTGAAGAATGTGCAAAGAGGGGGGAGATTCAAATTCAAAATATGGCTTGAAGGATGAGGTGAAAGGTGAAGCAAATGCACATGGCTCAAGAAAGGACATGTAAGAGATTTTAAATGCTTTGTTGGAAGGGACAAGTCCTTTTGGGGGGAGATTTCAAATTTGAGAAATATTCCATCTTTGATGCCTTTTTTGAATGAAAATAGATGATTTATAAATCAATTAAATTGATTTTCATGTGCAAGTTGCAAAATCTAGAGGATTTGAGTGATTAGGATTAACATTAATCATGATCTGATTAATTTAAATGATGTTAGTTGATTTGACCATTTTGAATTAGATTTTAGGATTTAAATAACTCAAAATGAGAAGATAATGATTTAGACTTAGTTAAATAAATATTTTTGATTTATTTAACCAAAGGGGGTGATGTTAGATTAAATTAGATATATGTTTGATTTATTTAATTTAATTAGATGAACTTTAGAGATTTAATCAAATAATATGGATTATTTAATTAGAAAAAGATAGGAAGATGAAATGACCTAGCTAATTACACAAATACAATGATTTAATAAAATTGAGGGATTTATTTAATTAAAAGGGGAATTATGACGACATTAATCAAATAAGGCTATTCGATTAAATGGTTAAACAGAGGGATAATTCAGGATGAAGCGATGTTAGTAGTTTAGGATCGAGTGCATGCACATTTTACGTGTTTACAGGTTCATCATCCCACGTTTCATTGGTCATAGGAAGCCCCATTTCAAATTTTCCTTAGTTGATAAGAAAACAAGACTCAGCAGTACCACCACCTTTCTCTATAAACACACTTATTAAGTTATGCTGGTAGGTAATGATGACCTATAATCTGTCAATATCACGCCGCCACCTTAGCGAGCTTCCATTGCACTTTCCATTTAAAGAAGTTTAATTAATGCACCATTGGTTGAGGAGCATGCCTTAAGATTGAGCTTTAATTTCATAACTCTTGAAAATGACAGCCACACGAAACATTGTACAAGTAATTAAATGGGCTGGAGGCATTTCAAAAACCAAGGAGATTGCTTGAAAGTCATGGGATCACAAAAAATCCAAACCATAGAACTACATGTTGCAGGTTCTAAAATTTCAAGAACTTTTGACACACCAATCGTTTAGGAAAGGATGGGGGGACGAAAGGATCAGGTCATAGAATTATTATGCAACTTATGAACCTCACGACTTGGTTATGAAAACAAAAGGTTGTGTGACAAAGGTTATAAAACTTGCGAGGACCACAACTACAAATGAATTAAAGGCATGAAATGGAGGCCATTCTAATTTAAGAGAGGAAAATTGCATGTTTTAAAATTTAGAGGGTAACACCTATTCTCCTATCATAGCTGCTTTTCTTCTTGTCAATGTGCACTTTTTCTCTTATCTCTAATGATTTGATCTTTAGAATGATTATTTTGCACATACTTAAGAGTCTTAGGGATCTTTTCTAGAGCTTCTTCCTCTTCAACTGTCATCTATTTTTCCTTCTCTTCATCTTTTCTTCTTCACCACAAAGGGATAATTCAAAAGATTCATATCCTTCTATCAGTACTAAAATCTACAGTGGTTCTTCATCCACCTTAACAATTTCACTCTCAATGATTTTATTTAGCCTTTTATTGTAGCACTAGTAGGCCTTGCTTCTTGTAGAGTATGGACAAGGGATATTCCTTCATCATATCTTGAATCAAAATTTCCTAAGTTTTCTTTATCTCTTTTGATATAGCATTTGCTTCCAAAAACTTTGAAATACTTTACAGTATGGGTTTTACCATACCATAACTCATAGGGAGTCTTTGAGTTGTTCACTCTTGCTTGACCTCTGTTAATAATGTAGGCTTCAGTATGAATTGTTTCTCTCCAATATAAATCCAGTAGATTTGCTTCCTTCATCATTGTCCTAGTTGCTTCTTGAACTATTCTTTTCTTCCTCTCCACAACTCCATTCTATTGAGGAATCCTAAGATTTGACAAATGCTTGTTTATTCCATGATATTCACAAAAAATATTAAACTCATCACAAGTGAACTCACCACTTTTTTCAAACCTTAAGTGCACTTGATTTTTACATCTATTTGAACATTCTCAAACATAGACTTGAATGCTTTGAAATTATCTAGGGCTTCTAATTTTTCTTTGAGAAATACCACCCAATTCATTATAGAATAATCATCAATCAATAGCATGAAGTACCTATCACTATATGAGCTTATTATTCTAGTAGGTCCACACAAGTCTATATGCACCAACTCCAAAGGACCTATGGTAGAATATTCTTTAGTCTTTAACCTCTTCTTAGTTTTCTTTCCAAACTGAAATTCCTTGCATATTGCATTGATATGCTTTATAACCCTTGGAAAATCTCTTATAGCATTAGTAGAACTGATATTCACTAGGCTATCAAAATTGAGATCACCCATCCTTCTATTCCATAGCCAACTTTCATTGATTTGAGACATAAAGCACTTTGCACCACTACCTTTGAGCTAGTAAACATTACCTTTTGTCCTTGCTCTAGCAGCAACCAAAGTATTGAATCTTCCTTTTCTAATTTCAAAACCATCATCCTAAAATAAAAGATTATATCATCTACTACATATTTTTCCTACACTTAGAATATTATGCCAGAGACCCTTGATATAAAGAAAATCATCTATTTTTATGCTTTCCATCAAAGCTAGTTGAACTTTTTCCATAAATTTTAGAAGATGTATCATCACAAAACTTAACAAGACCACCATCATACTTTTGAAGTTTAAAAAACTTACTCTTATCACCTATAATATGATTAGAGCATCCACTATCAATTATCTAGTAATTCCTTTCTTCTTTTGCATGAAAATTAGTCACCATAGTTCCTTCAATGCTATGCCTTATTATTGGAGCATTTTCCTTCACACATTGCTCAGGATTAGTAGAATTAGCTCTAAATTTTAAATCCATGAATAAGAATTGATCACTGTCTTCATCATGATAGATTCTTCATCATTAGATACAACATTGTTGCTTCAACATAATAACTCTTCTTAAAAATTTTCCTATATGATCCTTAGGTTTTTCATTTGCAAATTTGATTGGACATTTAGAAGCATAATGACCTATCTTCCCACAATTGAAACATTTAAAGGGTAACTTACCTCTATATTTTCTAGTGCCCTTCTTCAATCTCCTTACCAAATTTTCTTCGACCTCATCAAGATCATGTGAATTTGATTCACCATCCTTCTCTATTTAGCAGACTTTAAAGGTTGTTTCTTTCTTTGTAGCATCTTGAGTAAACTCTCATAGTTCATAAGAAATTAAAGCACCAAACATCTGATCTCTAGAATAATTATCCAAATTATGAGCTTCCTCAATAGTAGAAACCTTAGAACTTTAAATTTTAGGAAGAGTTCTTAATACGTTTTCACCATTTCACTTTCTTCCAACTTACCACCAAGACCATTGATGGCATTGATAACTTCATCAACTCTAAGCATGTAGGCTATAGTATCTTCATTTTCATACATCTTTAGGGTTTCAAATTTTTCTTTGTAGTTCTACATATTTTCTTGTTTGACCTTAGCATCTCCTTCATAAATTCTCTCCATCTTTGTCTATACATCTTTAGCATATTTTAGACTTATCACCTTTCCAAGTCTAGAATCAGAGAGGCCACTTAGAATAACATTCCTTGCTTTACCATTTCTCTCATATTCCTTGATTTCATCATGAATTTTCAAACCAGCACTAGGCATAGAATATCCTTTTTCAATTGAATATCAAACACCAAATCCAAGAGAGACCAGAAACGACTCCATCCTGGCTTTCCAATAAGTATAATTCATTCCATCTAACATAGGAACTTTGACACCCTTCCTATATGCCATCCGGATTTACCTCAAGTGGTTAAGCTTCTTCGAGGAACCACAACTCAAATGTCAATTTTTAGATACACAAGACAACTGAGAGGGGGGATGTGAATTAGTTGTATACTAAAAAACATTCAATCCCTCAATATTATTTAAACCCTTATCATGCATTAGTAGAATGTAAACATATGAAATAGTAATGAAAACACATCCAAACACATCATAACAACACATTTAGATGAAAAACCCAAGAAGGGAAACCCACAGTGAGGACTAGATTAGATATATATGAATTGTAACACTAAATATAATTAGGCTCACTTCTGAGAAGAAAGAAGATAAAAGAAGACTATTACTTGAAGAGATTCACTATCTCAAGGCAACAAGATAAATCCATCACCAAAACTTTATGCCATCTACAAACTTTGGCTCACTACCTCTAGAAAATTCAAGCACACTAAGATTATAGACCCTTATGCTCACTACATTGGAGTAATAGGAATTAAGCTCACACTCAATTCACTATTAATAAAATTTATATATTTCACACACCTTCTACAGATCCACACACATCTCCAACACTTTACCTTATGTATCATCCATGACCTGAACAATCTCAATTAGGTTGGCCTAAATGAAATGTATTCACCTAAAACATGCAACACCAAAGTAGGTTGGAACCAAACACCTCCATGGTGGGAAGAAGTGAAGGAAAACCATACCAAGGGTTAACTAGAACCTAAATCCACATCACCATGCTACTCAATACATTCACAATCCATGAAATACCTCTGCAAATAGCACTAGCATGTTAGGTCAACTAAACCTGAAGTAACACTATAAGCAGACACATACACGCTTCTCTAGGTTATCCATAACACACAAAAAAACTTCATAGAATCCACAAAAAAATATTAGAATATTCTAAAATCATTATAATATTTTGCAACTTTTCCACAACCACCTAAAATTGAGAACACCATTATTCTATGAAACCAAACACACTACCACATAAAACAACTCACTAACCAACCTTGTGGAACACCTCAACACCTAAAACCTCCAGAGAAGGAAGTTATAGATAATATAAGCTCTTTCCCAAGTCCGCAAGACAAGGAACTTTACTGTGGAGAAATGTGGAGTAATCTCATTTCTCTGAGACAACCTTATGCACAAATAGATAAACTATCAAACACAACTTTCATTGTAGAATGATCCAGAACTAAAACTCTGGATATAGAACCTCTGAACTCCTTTTATCATCATACCCAAAATACAAAATAATATCTTCAACCATGAAGAAATATGGATCACAACATTGAACATACCTAGAAGGAGCTATCACACTACACACTCTTTTATTCAAATTTTCTCAAAAGTACCTAGAAAGCAAGTGAAATTATTGCAACTGCAACACAACCATACAAGAAATAAATGAAAAAACTAATGACAACACCACAACACATCCATACTAGCACAAGAACTTGACAACACCAACTATCTCCATACTGTTGACATTAATGACCAACACCTCCAACTATTGAAATCAATGACAACACTAGCAACATACTTGCAACACCACCTAAAGGCCACCCAAGAGTAGCTCCCTAAGGGGTATGGAGAGGTCGAGTATCATTGAATCAACCATGATGCAGCCCTATGACCATGATCCCATCAACCATTCAAGGGAGAAGCCTGTGGTTGAGCAACTTTATTTCCACAAGTAGAGAGACTCTTGCCTCTTTGGTGCCCACAAGGAGGAAAGTGGTCTTGAGAGGAGGAAGGGGAAAAACTAGCTTTGGCCATGGTGTAAGGGGCATTTCCCTAGTGGTCAAGAAATTCTTTAAGGTGAGCCACTTCTAGGAGAACCTTGTTGGATTTCAATTTTATTTATAATAACATATTAGAACAAATAATTTCTTTAGCAAAAAGTGAAACATTCTAGTCAAAAGAGTAAGGAGTGAAAATTATAGATTTTTTATCTTTCCATATGTTGAAAAAATATCCACCTTGAAAAAATGCTATATTTGATTGAATTTATGAGGGATTTTCAAGACCAATCTCTAAAAGAAATATATGCTAGGAAAAAGGCTTTGGCTGAAATGGATAAAAGAAAACATGAATCCAATTCTAAAGCTTTTGGGCTTGAGGGAGAAAACATAGGAGGTGCTTACAAGACTCCAATTGCCTAAAAAAAAGATAATGTGGGTCTCAAATTCCTATATGAACTAACCATGAAACCACCAATAAGCCTTGGAAAATAATACACCTTGCAAAGTGAGCCAATTTAGGCTCCAAAACTATAGAAACAATTATGAGAAATTTGTGTTGCCAAATTGAGACCAACAACTACAAATGTCGTATTTAGTTTAAAATGGAAACCATGGGTAAATATGGAGAAATCAAATGCCATTCAAACTAGATTTGTACTTACTATTAGGAAATAATGCATATTAACCTATTATCTTAATCCATTTCCTACATAACCCTAAGAGAGACAATCATACATACAAGTAACCATAATGCATAGATCAAATAGACAAGCCGAAAGATGACACATGATATACCTTGGGAAAACCCTCAAGAGGGAAAAAACCAGCCTCCAAAAGCATCCATACTCCATCTATTATTTAGCAATAAACCAACACAAGAGTTACAATGTATACCTCTAAAGAATCAAGCCTCTCTAATGCATTCTCCATGTTTTCAGGCATGAATCCACACATCCCATGCCATGCTTCGCATATGCACTCTTCAGAAAGACTCAATAATGGAAACCCACTCACCCAAACAACCTTAACCACTAAACATGTGCTTACTTTTATAGATACAAGATCACTCAAATAGAACCAAGTGGTAAGATAAAACCATGTTCCACAAAACCATGTGAACAAAAAACCACTAACCCCTTATTTAATATTGGGTACTAAGTTTCCACTTTATTAAATATTCCCCAATATTAAATTATTATCCCATGTCTCTCACACATTAAATAATAATACAATGTTATAATAAAACATAAAGTGGTGCCCAAATAATTACCTAGTGTGATTAACCATGCCACCTAGGTGGATCACAACTAAATAATTATTTAATTATAACATTATAATATAAAATTTTATGTAATGGTGTACAACACTATTGGAAATTAGGATTACACCCTTAGCCAAGTTAGGCTTTCCTATCTTGTTGGAACATGGAAACGCTCTTAGATTTGTGGGTAAATTGTTCAGTGAGAGCGAATCTCCAGAGTGGGCCGGTTCCCCCAATGAAACACCTAATCTATTAAACTTTCAGGGAAAAGGGGTAGAAGGAAAATTTGAAAACAAAAATCCTAAAGTAAGGTGATTCACCAACAACAAGAGGATTCTAATAATTTTTCCATTCACAACAATACTTCCAAAACTTTGATTTTCGCAATCTCACCCTAAACATATAATTCAAAAGTGTTTCGCATAAAGGTTAACCAAGCATAACACAAAATGCAACCTAAATCACATGAAAACCATGCAAACAAACCTAAAATTAGAAGACATAAGAAGGATTCTGCAATTTTTAAATCACAATTGATATCAGATTGTAACTGTAAGTTTGTACAAGTTGATGAGAAAGGAACTCTATTGTTTTTATTGAACTGAAGGAGTGACAATCCTAAAACCTGAGTACATCAATCAACTTACAACACTCTCTCAGTCGATAGGAGAGAAAGAAGCTATGAATCTAAACCCTTGAGAAATTTAAATTTCTCAAAAGTATAGCCATCAAGTGACCCCAGTAGTGAAAAATAGAAAAATTAGCCCCATTTCATCTCCAAAAGGAAACTCTTCTCCATTTTCGAGCTCCTTAGCAAAGCCTAAAAAATAGTGCCTCAAACTACTTTGAGCTACATCAAAAAGATGGAAACTTCCTATCTCCAAAGGGTCCATCCAAAAAATCCTAAAAATTAGGTGCAAACAACTCAAGAACTGAAATTAGAAAGTCTAGTTTGTCATCTCTTTTCCAAATCTTCCTAAGAAATCCAACTCAAAATAGAAAGTTTTCAAGAGGACTTAAATATATACCAATTGCATTTAAAACCATAACAAACACCAAGGTAATTTATAGAAACATTACCATTAGTGATGTTTTACATCACTTGTAGTTTCATAAAACAATATAGAATCTCTCCTAATACATCTGTTTTTGCAATTTGAGTTCAAATATTTTGAATTTTTGTAGTTTGAGTAAAAATTAATATGTGCAAAAAATAAAATACTATGTGAAAGATCCTATACATTTTATTTTTCTTATAAAAAATCACAAAACTGGATTATGAGCCCTAGACCCAAAAAACACTAAGGCATGGACAATTTGACCTAGTGAAAGGGGCAATGTGTATATGGTTCACATGAAAAGCACAAGGGAAAGGTATGGTTTTTGTTTGATTTTCTTTAAAAATCAATAAAATGCCAAAGGCATTGGCTCGACCTAGGCAAAGCATATCTGATGAGGCATTAATAAGCATTTGATTTTTCAAAGAATGTGATTAAAATCACATTCAAATTGAGCACATGGAAAAACCCTAAGGTCAAAATTGACCCCTAACGCACATTTTGACCATCATTATCATTGGCCAAGTTTGGAGAAAATAGGGCTTTGCATTCGATTTCCATGAGGAACTAGGGTTTGGAGCCTTGAGCTTGATTTTTCACCATCTTCTGCTACTTTCTTGTTGATTCTTCTCTACAAATTGATGGTAAAACTTTTGTTTCCATTTTGATGTATTTTTTTCTTCATTTGATAGAGAAAATGGGCTTATAGGCCATGAACATGATTGGTTTTTGATGCATTTCATGTGTTTTGTGCTTCTGTTGCTTCAATGTTTTGCTTGGCCACCATGAGAATGCTTTATTCAAGCTTTGTGAAGGCTTGGTTCATGGGATTTGGCTGGTTCTCTTCACTCATAGCCATGGTAAGCTCTCTTTATTAAGTTTTTTAAGGCATTTCCCTCTTAAATAAAAGCTTGACTTGAGCTTCTTTCACAAAATAATGGGGAAATATGTTGTGGAAAAACTAAAATCCCTAAGCATAGGTCACAACCATTCTTTTGCATTTCTTCCTTTTTGTAACAAATGACTTATTCTTGGGCTCAACCCAGGTTGTAGAAAGTAATGGCATTTGTAAAGAAGATAAAATTAGGAGAAAACCATGCATTTTTTCTTTGTTTCCAAGGGCTTGCAGAATCTCCATGGCCACAGATATGGCCATACCATGCTCCATTTTCTGAAGGGCTCCATTATTTGAATACATTCAAACTCCCATTGTCTCTGTATTTGGACTTGTTTTTAAACAAAAACCCCAAGTGGATTTACTTTGTGGAGAGAAAAATTTCCTCTCAGGCTACAAACATGAGAGTACCAACTAGGGTTTCAATGTATTTTAATCTCTCATATATTTCTATGAATATGCATAAGTAATATGTTGTTTCATTTTTTGGGTTTGCAACCCATCATGGCCAAAGCCATTAACTTCAACAACTTCATTTTATGCTAGAATTCTCCTCTGGTAATAGGCTCGAGACATGTTGATTTACCTTTGCATTTGTATTTAGAACACAATACCCTAAATGGGTATCACCATTTGTGAAGAAAACACTCTCCCAGGCCGTGGCCATGAAAGTTTAGCTGGGTCCATTTGATAGTCATGTATAAGCTCACATTACCATTATCTCTGCATTTTGAATCTTCACAATGTAAACCCATGTGGGTTTCCTCTTAAAATTTCAAAACTGAGCACCATTGCATTTGTCTCCATTTTGAAACCCTAGCTTACTGTAGCATAAGCTTACCATTTTGAGAAGAACAACATGGATGAATTTTCTTATTCATTATTTGGCATAATTTGTAATGTCATTTGCACACACTTGCACATAGAAAACTCTATTTACTCTCAAATGCACTATAAATTGATGCCTCTATTTTAGTTACTTACCTTGCAAAATTGCACTCAACCATCATGATATTTTTGATATTTTTTGTAGATTACTTGCTTCTTGTTGTCATCCATTCTATACATTTGAATGCTTTAGAAATGAACTCCTAGTTTCACTTTCATCACAGCTTCATGTGAAAATGCAATGAGATAGTTTTTATGTATCTGTAGCATCCATTATTTTGAAACCAACCTTGATTTTCTTTGTATTCCATTGACATCAATGATGTTGTTTCACATTACATTCAACTCAAGCACTTAGTGTATTGCATTTTTAGTTCAGCAGTGCTTCTTTCCCTTCAGACTTGACCTTCAACCTTCATTTGCAGCCCCTTACAATTCTATTTCTGAATGGAGACAATTTTTCTTCTGTACTCTTCATGCGTTTTTATTTCTCTTTGGCAACAAATGTTGATGTGAAATTTTGATCTATGCATAGAAGATTTTGAAATACTCTCTAGCAGCAAATATTGATTTGTAAACAAGGAATTTTGTAAGCATGTTTACTATTACATTTCATGATGATTCACTCCTTATGATGATCTACTTGAGAAATTGATCATTTATGATCTTCAATTCATTGCATTTTTTTACTTTACTATCCTAAGTGATCAATTGCTTGAGTTCTTATGACACTTGATGTACTCCTTCAGATGCATATCTCTTTTGAGTAATTCAAATTATTTCCTTTCTCGACCCCTCTATGGAATGTTAAGGGGAAGTATGCCTATCTCAACCCTTGTGGGAGCCCATTTTACACCATATGCTATAAATTTTCAAAACAAAACAACATGGATTTTCCTATTCCTGCACAAGAAACAAATAGTGTTAGATTAAAACAATAAATTCAAAGTTTCTTATGATGTTTCCTCCTTGGTATTCTCTTGCACTCCTCTTGTCTTTGATCAATTGATTCAATGCATCATAAGCAGTATTCTACATTACTAGATCATGTAGGAGGATTCATAACCCGAGCTCTAACAAAGATTTTCCAATCATTTGCAGGTTCACTTGGAGAACATGAGCAAGGAGGGATTAACAACATTGAAGGAAACTCAAAGACACTTTAGGAAATGAAGGCTATGTTCCCTCTTATGTGCTCTTTTCCTTCTTTATCTTTAGTAGTGTAGTGCACTCCTCGTGTTTCGTTGACTCAACTATTAACATGACTTGTGTGGGACACTTGATTCTTCTTTTTATCCCAATGAATATAAAACAACATTTTTTGCAATTCTTGTTCAATTTTGTACATCTCCTTTTGCAAAAAATGTATGGAACATTATGGAATGAATAACTCAACACAGAATGAAAGAACTTTATTTATATTTCATGCAATCTTTTATGCTATAAATCTTGAATGACACACTGAAACACATTGCATCCTTTTGAACAATTCTATAAAAAAATCAAATATATGCAATGGTTTAAGAAACTATAGAAATGAATTGAAAATTTTCACCTTAAAATGAACTGAATTAATCAACTCTGTCAATTTGAGTCATGGTGAAAAATTGATAACAAACATCGCATCCCAAAATTCTCCCACTTTTTGTATACATTGCATAAGGGATCAATAAATGAAATAGATCATCATGGCCATGCATGAAAAAACATGAATCTCCAACATGCTCTAGTGTTCCATCAAGATGCTTGCAATAAGACCAAAGTGACTACCATCTCAAGCAAGAAATAAGTTGTCAAAATTTAAAACCCACATTATTAGAAATAGTATCCACAACCCATGCTAATGCATCCAAGCATCCATACCTCCTAGGTATTAATAACATTAATTGACTCGTTCCAACAACATATGCAACCCATAAACCACAATCACAAGCTACTTGTATCAAACCTATCAATGAAGAACATACATATCTAGGAACTGCCACTACATGGGTAATGTCAAAGCATATCAAGTCTACAAATCAATACTACACCAAGGTGTGATAAATGATCAACAATGAAGTACCAAGAACAATCACAATGATCTACACATGGAACACCAACAACACCATAACCTCTCACAACATGTCATCACCATCCTACCAAATCATATGAACATGAAAACTTAGGAACCATAAATGAAGAGAGAAAAACTATAAACCATAACATTTCCTTCTACCAACACCTCAAAGTGCAACACTGTGTTAAGTATGATCTCCTAACAACCCCAAGTGAGAAGCCTCAACAAAACCCTAAACAATGTTCAATATCTTAGAGCAAACACAACATATGAATCATGTAAATACCAACATAGATGAAAGTCTGTCTAACCAAGAAGATCAAACTCAAAGTATCTATTCACAAATTAGGAAATCAACCCAATAACCATCTCCTAAAATCCTCATCAATGAATGATAACATAAACTCAAAAGCACAAGGAGATAACCATGCCAAATATCTTTCAAAATGAATCCTCTAGAACTATCCATAGCTCAAGGTCCATATCCATGAAAGATAAAGAAACATAAAATCATGCTAAAAACACCTCAAATGAGTCTCCAAAATCAATCACCATGAATCAACTCATTCTCATGAGAAATCAAAGCATGAAACATAACACATATGAAAGAAATAATGGGAAAATACTTCTCAAATGATAAACCGCCAAGTAGAGCAAGAGTGGGGAATGAGAATGCTCCTCTAGGATAAACAAGTCATCAGAATCATTCTAAGAATAATCTCCTCTATCCGTCCATCATGAAATCACATCTATATCCAAGTGAAGACTCCTCAGTCTTCTTGCTAAAACCTCCAAAGAGTAACCATATGAAGCAAATGTATCTTATCCCAAGAGAACTCGAGCCTCACCCATGTCTCCAAGTATCCATGAGAATTTGTAACCGATTAATACATTCAAAATTCCAAATGGAACATAACACCATCATGAATTAATCAAGAAAATGATCATGTACTTAAACAAAGAGAACCACTGAGATGAATGTCAAAGCTCCAATCAGAGGATCAGGAACCTATCATGACATCACGATCTGACCATCTCCTCCTAGAAGATCACATGCAATAATGCATACATCCTACTCTCAAGAGAACATGTACCATGCCAAAACTCTAAACTAGTATCAAGAGTAAACCATGACATAATAACAATCACACTCTAAACCAAGAAACCACATCTCCAATAACATGAAGATAACCATTTCCTCCATGAAGATCATCCATGTCCACACACACTCAATTGCAATGCCAATTATACCAAGTAGAACCAAGATCTCCAAGCCAAGAAGATACAACCACCATCAAAACATCAAGAACCAATCCTACACCGCCAAGTCATCACTATCAAAAGCTCCCATTGAAAAGTGTATAACCAGTGAAATGCAACCAAACTATCATGAAATTATGATAGAACCACATGCTACAAGTCCCATCAACTGACTAATCAAGTGCTCTAACCATCCATCCTCTCATCCAAAAGCAACATACCAATGCACAAATGACCAAAGACAAGGCCAACTAACAAAATATGCATCAACACTAAACCAAACTCATGGATATAGACAATCCACATCCAAGTCATCCCATTGCAACTGAATGGGTGGCCAACCCACACAACTGCATAACTCAAAGATCCAAAAAATGAAGCATGCAAACTCGTCATCACATTAGTAACCTACAAACTAAGATATCAAAGAATATAATCCTATAGACATCAAGACTCAAACACTAAATTAACCACATCTCTGATTTTCCAAACATGTCTAAAAATGAGTAACTATAGTCAAGGAACTAATCAAGCATCAAAGAGATAAGAAGAACTTCCTAACACTAAACCAAATCATCACCAAGCAACCACATACATGATCATGTCATGTCAATGCTCAAATGTACCTGCATATGCATGACACCATAATCATAGCCAATGTTGTACTTGCACTCAACTATCACCCATAAAAGACTTCAAGTCTCCACTTGTGTCAACCAATGTCCTCAAAAACCAAATAAAACCTATGCTATCACCATCAAAGCATAACTCTAAAAAACACTTGTAACAGGAAGAATGAAACTAATAATCAACTATACCATCATAACTATCATATAAAAACATGTACTCCCTCAAGGTTTTTCCTCTTGAATCGTTTGGATGCTCATGCAATCACACCTTGAACCTCAAGCTCCTACAAGTGATCAAACATGTACCTTCCTTATATTTCACCACAAATTGATAAACAATCCAATCCACTCTGTAGTACATTACAATACATGCTCTCCAACAACTATTTGAAATTAAAAATTTGATTCCATATGCAAAAATTTATGCTCAAAACCATGAAATTGAGAACATCTGACTTTCTAGCCCCAAAATTGATCAAAATAGAAAAATCATGGAACCAAACTTGTACCACTATGTATTACTTAGAACCAACTTTCCAATGAGTATAAGAAGTCAAAAATATGACACTTTGGGAAAAAGTTATGTAAGTTTGAAAAAAAAATCCAATTTGACTATATAGGGTAGCTACTGCTGGCCCCTGGGTGGAGCCACCAACGACTCATCGATGGCAATGGTAGGTCGGTGGCACCTGAGAAGTTTCCTAATGATAGACTTGAAAGGGTTATAAATTTCAATTATATGTTTTAATTTTCAAAAACCCTAAACTCCGGATATGAAATCATTTTAAAGTTTGATTTAATGCATTTGAATTTTGAATTGCTGGCAAATTTTAAATATTTTGGTTGGCAGACTTTTAAATTTTTAAATTTTAAATTAAAAAATTGATGGTGGTTTTAATTTATAGCTGGGTTCGCCTAGTAGGACCTACTTGCTAGAGTTGACACCTTGTCGACAATCGATGGAGCTGCAGCACACAGACTACCAATTTGTGCAGTTGACAGTCGTAGGCTATATAGAGGGGTAGGGGGTTTGTGAACCCCCCTGCCAATAATATATATTTTTAATATTTTTTTTCAAATATTTTTTATTTTTATTTTGTAGGATTTTAATATTATAAAAGGTCAAAAATATTTTTTATTTTTTTATTTTTGCAATTTTGACATGCAGTCAACATGAACAGCCGTATGGGTAGGGTTGTGGGTAAATTATTTTTTCCTTTTTTCAACTTGACCAAAATTGTTTAAATTTTATGTCATTTTTCATCTCTCAACCATCTTGGATCGAATGGTGAGGTTTTTTTTTTTTGTCTCAAGAGGTCATTTGCAAAATTTCCTCTACAAAACCCCCATATTAAAACTCAATCCAAGAAAACCCTTTTGATCCAAAAACTTCAAGCTCCAGATCTACAATAAACCCAACAAATATTGACAACCCAAAATCCCAAAGCTACAAACAAACACCTACAACATATGTTTCATATCTTGTAATGCCTTAGATCTAACATGCATGTCCATGGATTCAACTTTTCTTAAATCTACTCAAACAAGGGTTATAACCAAAAACATGGAAGCTCACATCTCCCATCAACCATTATAGCTTTGATACCACTTGTTACAAAATAATGCATATTGATCCATGATCTTAATCCATTTCCTACATAACCCCAAGAGAGAAACCCATGCATGCAAGTAACCATAATGCATAGATCAAATAGACAAGCCAAAAGATAACACAAGATATACCTTGGGAAAACCCTCAAGAGGGAAAAACCCAACCTTCAAAAGAATCCATACGTCATCTATTATTCAACAATAAAGCAATACAAGAGTTACAATGAATATGTTTGAAGTATAAATCCTCTCTAATGCATAATCCATGTGTCCAAGCATGAATTCAAACAACCCATGCCATGCTTCACATATGCACTCCTCAGAAAGACTCAATAATGATAGCCCACTCACCCAGCCAACCTTAACCACTAAACATGTGCTTGATTTTATAGATACAAGATCACACAAATACAACCAAGTGGTAAGATAAAACCATGAGCCACAAAACCATGTGAACACAAAACCACTAACCCCTTATTTAATATTGGGTACTAAGTTTTCACTTTATTAAATATTCCCCAATATTAAATTATTATTCCATGTCTCTCACCAATTAAATAATAATACAATGTTACAATACAACATAAAGTGGTCCCCAAATAATTACCTAGTGTGATTAACCACACCACCTAGGTGCATCACAACTAAATAATTATTTAATTACAAAATTATAATATAACATTTTATGCAATGGTGTACAACACCATATCCCAAAAATTATGAAAGGTGGTGTTTGGACCCCAGTTCCAATTTTTCCACCAAGGTTGTTGAAAGAATATATGCCAATTATGTGAAACATATAAATTGAAATAAACCCTATAGCAGTGCAAAAAGTCTCAAGACATTGATTGGTAAGGAAAAACTTAGCCTTAGTCGAGCATTCCATGACATGAGACTCAAAATTTTTGGAGGGTAAATCTTTTGGGCACTAGATACATTTCTTGTAAAATTGCAAGGCCCTAAAACATGGAAAGTGAGTGAAGGGGTGACCCTAATCTTGTAGGAGATGGCACTAACATTTTTTTTGCAGGTTAAGAGAAATACCATCTCGGAAGCTAAAGCCATTTAAAGAGGCCAAGGTCACAACTTCCCAAGTTCACCATATAATTTTAACCATAAAAGTACCCTCAATTTTAACCACATCCTTTATGGTGAGAAGGGTTCAAAAACCAATCCATTTCTAGGAAGGCTAATTAATTGGAAGGCCAAAGGAAATGGAATGTTGAAGAAGAAATTTCTAGGCTTCTTTTCTAGTGAGAGCACAAATGATCTAATTGGCACAAAGTGCTAACCCTTGAAATTGGGTTGATAAACTCCCCAACCCTCTAGAATCATGAGGGAAACAACAAAAGTCCCGGACAACCTAATGGAATACCTTATGGTTGTTAGAAGAATCCCAAAGAAAGTTGCAAAGAAGTTTCTCCAATTTCATGTAAGAGGCTTTCAAAGAGGCCAACATGAGGAATAATAAACATGAGTGGCTGCAAGGAATTTAAAGAAAACTTGAATTTTCTCTACTAAGAAAAGGGGCTATGTGATCCATTAAGTGACATTCTTTTTAATCTTAGAAAGGAATGCATGTGATAAGGCCACTTGAGAAGCCTATAAATAAAATAAAATTCCTAAAAATTTGAATATTTAACCATGAACAATCCACTTCCAACCAAAATATTGAATCTAGGTAGACATAGGAAGGATTGATCGATGAAAACATTGAGTCTAGTGCCATTGAATGGCCAAGCCAGAGGATTGACATAAAATATCCAAACACTAGAGATGATTCTTGATATTTCTCTCCTTTTAAAGAGAGTGAGAAAGGATTCATCAACAAAGTGACTATTGACAAGTTAGGCCAATGAATCAGGCAAGACAATGCCTTAGACTAATCCTTGGGAGAAAGAATGAGCCAAAAAATATCCAAATCCTTTAGCAACAAGAACATAGAGTGAGAGGACTAGAGGGAAGCCCTAGTGAATAGAGTGAAAGAGCCCAAAATCATTGAGGGTAGAAGTACAAAGTTGTGTAACACTTTCGATGAATTTATCAACACAAGTGAATTTAAGCATTTCAAACTAAAAATTGATTTTGGTCAAACATATGGCCTACTTAGATTCATTCTAGCTAAGTTAGATATGGGACACAACTTTTCCAACTAGAATTTTCCACTAAATATGCATGTAGTGCCACTTTGGGGCCAATTCACCAAAAAAATAAAATTATTAAAAAATAATATTTCAAAAACTGTTACTTATGTAAATAATATATTTTTTAAAATATAAGAATACCCTTTTGTAGATCTATAAGAGTAAGTTTAAAAAATATAATTGTTTTAATAGTTTAATTATTGTTTATGTTTTATATTTTTTTTTACTAAAAATGGTCATCAACACCAAAATATAAGGTTGATTATCTTGTCAAGAAAAAAGCTAAAATCTATTAAAAAAATTGATAAAAATATTATGCACTAGAGAAAAGATTCTATGTCAAGATGATATATTTTTTCTTTCTATTTTAAATAAATAATTAAGAAAAAAGGTGACGTCCCATGGAAATAGTTGTGTTTTCAGTACACACAACTTTTAAGGCTTATTTAAAAAAAATATATATCAAAATGGGGAAAAAAGAATCGATGCACTAAAGTTTGAAGTTATAAATAAACCCCAAAAAATGAAGGAAACATAATGAAATTTACTATATAAAGAGTGATGTGCCATGGAACTTAATTTTCATCATTTTATCAACAACTAAATTATGTGTGGGTGCAGAAAGATAGCGGACCAAAAAGTGGCCAACCGTCTTTCAAATTTTAAAAAATTCATAACGTGAGCGCGTTATGGCTTGGTGTGACCAAGCCTTATTCTCAGCCACACCAAGGCCATAACATGCTCGAGTTATAATGCAAACATGTTATAGTGATTATAAAGAAAGAAGACAACTTTTAGTCATTGTCATTTTTGCATTTTCCTATTTATCAACGGCCTGCAAACCCTCAAGAGTGCGCTTGCATTATAGGATACCTCATTCTTCAACATTTATTCATTGATTCTTTGCCAAATCTTCACCAAAATTCCACCATGATGTCGGGGAGGTAAACAGAGTAAGTTTTAATTTTTTTTTTGTGTGATTTTGTTACTAAATAGGTATATTTAATATATTTTTTGATATAAATTTATTTAATTTACAGGAAATGATAATGCACTTCCTTTTCAAAATCCTCATTCAACTCAAGCCCAAATACTTGTTGAAGAACAACCACAACAAACGTCTCCAACGATTCCTCAATATGCTCTAGGAACTCAAGAAAATTTAATGGGGTAAATTTGAAAAAATAAATAAAAAATGAGGATATAATTGTAAGGTTGAAAGATCTTGCAAGCTCAACCTCACATACAGCTATGCTTTCTTAGTCACTTGAATTGATGTTATCAAATGTAGGTTTAATTAGCTAGCAAATAACTCATTGGTCGGATAAGAGAAGAGAGTATAGACAAGTTTATGTAGACAAATTATCCTATAAAAAAGTAAAAGATGAAAAATTATGAAATTTAACTTGTGTTCCCTATTCACAAACCCTAAAACAAATCAACCTTTTACATCCTTCAAGCAAGAGGTTCCTTATCCATTGATGCAACCACCAAGGGATAAAGAACCATTTTTGGAAAAGGTGGTGGATGGTTTTTTACCATCCTCCATACAACAACAATGAGGTGTCACAATATTTTTTGATGAAACTCTACTATGAGTTTGTCCTCAATAAAATACCAAACTATTTTGATATGTGAGACTTCTAGGGTATAGGTGGGATCTTTGCACGTGATAGAATGGGGGCACATCTTGATCCACAACATCTAGCAATACGAGCACTTACTAGACCAACATATGAGCATGTGGCTATCCATTCCATTGTGGAGGAGAGCACTGATGTTGAGACACTGCAGTCGATTAGTTCCCTAACCCAGAGCCTCATACAACATGCCAGTCCTACAACATAAGGTGAGTTGGGTGAATATTTGGGGAGTAGAGTTCCACCTCATATTTTTTAGGCTTGTGGGACACCCTATGGTTATGATCCGTTGCATAGTCAGGACGTAGGTGCATAGGGTACATTTGCAGCTAATTAGATGGTGATGACAAATGCCCTCCTTAATGAGGCATTCAACCTTGATAGTCATGTAAATGTTAGCAAGTTCATTGAATTTAATTTATTAAATATATCTTTTAAATTCAAGATTAACTAAACTATTTTAATGATTATAATAAAATTTCAAGGTCATAACATTCATTCAATTTTCAATAGTCCTCCACCTCCTTATTACATGATGCCATGTACTATGGAGGTGTGTAACTAGTAAATAATTATAAATATTACATGTGAATAACATTATTATATGAATGGTATTCTTATATCTGATTTTGGATGTTGAATAGGTTAACCTTGGAGATTTGATGGCAACACCTCCTAGTGGAGTTGGAAATTGAAGCTTCACTTAGGTAATAAAATAAATAGTTTAACTAATGAATTGTAGAAAATAGATTTTTGTAGTTTATATTCATATCACTCATTACATTGCACATATTTCAAAATCAAATCACTAATTCACATTTCATAACTAATAACTAGATGCTGATAGTTGAAAAAATTTCAATCACAATATAGTTTTTACAAAGTCAACATAAGCAATTATGCAATTACTTCACATTGCATAACTAATAACTAGGAGCAACTGCCAATTGCATTTGCTTGTCATGCCATTCTATGAGACCACATTTATTTGAGGCATTTTTTCAAACAATTCATTGCCTTATCTATGCTATGGATGCTTCAAAAAAATCTTTCAAAGCATAATAGTAAGCTATAACATAGACAAGGAAGTGAATTGTTTTAAAAAAATCCTCAAAAAGATGCGGTCTCATGGTGATGGAATGCCATCACCATGAGACCACATTTCTTTAAGGGATCTTTTCAAATAGTTCACTACCTTGTCTATGCTACCACATTTTTCATACATTTCTACCAAAGAATTTTATCAAATAGTTCACTACCTTGATGCTATCACTAAAATCCTAAAACACGTGCTTTTGAACAAACTATGGATGCTTGGAAAAAATCTATCAAAGCATAATAGTAAGCAATATCATAGAAAAGGAAGTGATATATTTGAAAAAAATCCTCAAAGAAATGTGGTCTCGTGGTGATGGAATTCCATGACAAATTGATTGTCATGACATTCCATCACCATGAGACCACTTTTCTTTAAGGTATTTTTGCAAATAGTTCACTGCCTTGTCTATGCTACAACATTTTCCATACATGTCTACCAAATCATTTTATCAAACAACTCACTGCCTTGGTGCTATGGCTAAAATCCTAAAACAGGTGCTTTCATACAAACTATGGATTCTTGGAAAAAACCTGTCAAAGCATAATAGTAAGCAATAGCATAAACAAGGTTGTGAATAGTTTGAAAAAATTCCTCAAAGAAATGTGATCTCATGGCGATGTCATGGCGTTCCATCACCATAATACCACATTTCTTTGAGGCATTTTTTCAAATAGTTCACTACCTTGTCTATGCTACCACATTTTTCATACATGTCTACCAAAGCATTTTATCAAATAGTTCACTACCTTGCTACTATGGCTAAAAGCCTAAAATAGGTGCTTTCAAAAAGCTATGGATGCTTGGAAAATATCTATCAAAGAATAATAGTAAGAAATAGCATAGACAAGGATGTGAACTATTTTAAAAAATGCCTCAAAGAAATATGGTCTCATGGTGATGTCATGGCATTCCATCGCCATGAGACCACATTTCTTTGAGGCATTTTTTCAAACAACTCATTGCCTTGTCTATGCTACCACATTTTACATAAATGTCTACAAAAGTATTTGATCAAATAGTTCACTACCTTGTTGCTATGGCTAAAAGCCTAAAATAGGTGCTTTCGAACAAACTATGAATTCTTGGAAAAAATCTATCAAAGCATAATACTAATAAATAACATAGAAAAGGTAGTGAACTATTTGAAAAAATTCCTCAAAGAAATGTGGACTCATGGGGCATTCCATCACCATGAGACCACATTTCTTTGAGGCATTTTTCAAATAATTCATTGTCTTGTCTATGCTACCACATTTTTCATACATGTCTACCAAAGCATTTTATCAAACAGTTCACTGCCTTGTTGCTATGGCTAAAAGCCTAAAATTGGTTCTTTCAAACAAGCTATGGATGCTTGGAAAAAATATATCAAAGCATAATAGTAAGAAATATACAGTTCAATAAGTACTCAAAATTTTGTTGACTATCTCATACATTATAAACCATGACCTACGTCACTATTCTAGTTTTCCTAATTGAATAATGTTGTTTTATTTTTAGATGATACAAGCAAAGACACCTCATGATGTTCATAGGGAAATGGAGCATGGTGTCTCTTATGCAATAGATAGGTCGATGCCTTTGATGATGGCATGAGGAAGATTAGTAAATTTAAAATTACATTCATTGTTATATAGTTGTTTATTTTTTGAAAAATCAAATGATTATTGATTTGCAGTTTAATTTCTATTTGGATGCTTTCTATAGTAAATTGGAATGCCACAGCCTGAGCATGCCATTGTGAAAAATGAGGAGAGATCATTTGGAGGTGTTAAGTGATTATTTTGTTAAATATTTCATTTTTTATAATGTAATTTCTATATATTAATGTTTATACTTTGTATTGTAACATCTAAAGCTCCATGAAGAACTAAATAGGAGTAGCCTTGGAGTTCAAAGAAGACCACTCTCATATGCATATCCATCCCCCCGATGATCAAAGGCTTCCTGTGATCTATTTTCTTAACCCAAAGGGGGAATAACTTTTTATTGGGATCCTTTGTTGTATACTTGTATGGCATTTGTGGACATATATATTGTATTGCATGTACTTGACATTGTATGCCTATATTACATTCTTCTAAGCCTATATGGCTATTTTGTATATATTTTATACTTATATCAACATATATTGATGTATTCCTATATGGCTATTTGGTTAATACACATCTTTTTTATTAATGGTGTCCATATTTGCAATATAAATACACACTTCAATAGATATTTATAGATGGTTTACTTCAAATATTTAAAATCCAAGTGTATTGCATGCACTCTTCCTTTATATTATTGTAAATATATAAAGTTTGAACATTATGGAATCTTCCTTTATAAAGTTTAAAATCCAAGTGTTCATGTGTATGCTTCATGCTTCTTGTGTAGACTTCATGTATTATGTGTATTCACATGTATGCTTCATGTGTTTACGTATATGCTTCATGTTTGATGTGTATAATTCATGTATTATGTGTATTCATGTGTATGATTCATGCTTCCTATGTATACTTCATGTATTCACATGTATGCTTCATGCTTCCTATGTATACTTCATTTGTTCACATGTATGTTTCATGCTTCCTGTGTATACTTCATGTTTTATGTGTATTCACATGAATGATTGATGCTTCTTGTGTATACTAGGGTGTATTACATGTATTCACGTGTATGCCTCATGCCTTCTATGTATACTTCATGTGTTAATGTATATGCTTCATGCTTCCTATGTATACTTCATGTATTACATGTATTCATGTGTATGCTTCATGCTTTATATGTATACTTCATGTATTATGTGTATTCACATGTGTGCTTTATGCTTCCTATGTATATTTCATGTATTCATGTGTATGCTTCATGCTTCCTATGTATACTTCAAGTATTATGTCTATTAATGTGTATGTTTCATGTTTCCTATTTATATTTCACGTATTACATGTATTCACATGTATCCTTCATGCTTCTGGTGTATACTTCATGTGTTCACATGTACGCTTCATGCTTCGTATGTATACTTCACATGTTCACATATATGCTTCATGCTTTCTATGTATACTTCACATATTGTGTGTATTCATGTGTATGCTTCATACTTCTTATTTATAATTCATGTGTTCACGTGTATGCTTCATGCTTCCTTGTATAATTCATGTATTACATGTATTCACATTTATGTCTCATGCTTCTTGTGTATACTTTGAAATTATTAAGTGTATTCATGTGTATGCCTCATACTTTGTGTATTATGTATAGCTATTTATTTTCTTCATGAATGGATGTATCTTCTGTGATCAAGGGAAAATCTCAGATTTAGTGTTAGAGGGGTTAGCACAATAACAATAAAATTCCTATGAAAATAACAAAGTACAAAGGAAGTGAAGTGAAGACAAAAGGGATGAAGTTACCTTAAGTCTCCACCTTCCATGATTAACCTTTGTTACACCTCCTAGCTTGCAGATAAATAACAATGCCCTCAGATTTATGTGAGTAGCTATGACTAAAGACTAAGCCCTATGCAAGTGTTGAAGGATTTGCAGAAAATAAAATAACCCTACAATGGACTAAAATTCCTATGACTGTAAGTGACTATAACCCTAAGTTGACAGCAAATTGACATAGACTAAGAGTGCAAGAAGTCAAGAGAGAAAGAGAGCCAGGAGAGCAAATGAGAAAAAAATTGCCCTTTTATAAAAACTGCAATTTTGAATGTGTGGCCAAGATGAAAAGATGACAAAAACCCTAAGATCAATGTTTAAGATTGAATGCTGTTGTGCATTAGGGTTAGGTCAAAATTAGGGCAACATGTAAGAATGAAGGGTTGAGATTGAATTATAAAATAATTCAATCTAGGGCTGAAATTAAATGAGAAGTCAAAAGTCAAGAATTAATTTGGAAGATAAGACTGGCACGGACAAAGAGGTTGCTGGAGAAATTAAATAATAAAATTTATTTACTCCAGGTGACTAGTAAATAATTAAATAATAAAGATATTATTTAATTATGGAAGAATGTGACAAAAGAATTATTTTGAATTTAAATAATGATTTAATTCAAAATTCAGGAGAATTGGCTAAATTAAATAAATCAAATTTATTTAATTTTAAATAGAGAAAAAGCTAATGAGTAATTAAATAATTAGGATAATTATTTAATTATAGTGGGAAGTGGACAAAATTAAATAAATAAGAATTTATTTAATTTTTAGAAGAAAGGGACTTAATTAGTGACGTAATTAAATAAATAAAATTTATTTAATTAATCAAGAAGACATAAATGACAAAGGGAAATTAAATAAATTATAAAATTTATTTAATTAAAGGAAGACTTAGATAATTAATGACGTATTAGATAAATAAATAATATTTATTTATTTAATAATCAAGGAGGAATAAATGGCATGAATTAATTAAATAATTATGAATTATTTAATCAATAGTCGAATGTGGACCAAGGACATAATTAAATAACTTAATTATGCTAGGACGAAAGTGGTAAAATGAAGCTTGTAGGCCTAGGTCATTTTTAGGTGTCTACATCTTCAAGAAGATTACCCCATGTGTATTTATGATTACCTTATACTTAGAAATTATACAAATATTAAAAACATTATCTGTTGAAATTATTTCTAGGTTGATAAACAATAACATAAAAGGGAGAGCATTTAATTTGAGAAAGACATCCATAACATCATTAAATAATTCAATTAAGAATATAATCTTAGGAAATATTGAAAATAAATTAATTTAGGTTCTTAGGAATAGTGATGATATGATTTAGGTTGTGACTTTTCAAAGGCGAAAAGTTGTGACCCTTCAAATAGGAAAGACTATGACCCTTTTATAATGAAGGGCAGTGACCATGCCTAGTGTAGATGTGCCCACTTGGACATGTTAGCACTAATGGTTTGGCCCTACAAATAACAAAAGAAAAAGTAGCATGCCTTGCAACTTTACACTACATGCATTTGATAGTTTTTGGGGCATCAAAAAAACTTTCACCATGGGAAAACGACTTGGAGATTTCAAAAATTGAGAGAGGTTATTATAGAGGGGCCCTACATGATCTCGTACCTTCAAATGAAATGTTTCTAAGTGACATGATTTTTGAGTAACACCTCATCAAAGGTTGATATCTTTTTGTACTTTGGTCTCTTAAGAGATATTGCTGGTACAATGTAGCTCAGGCTGTTTTAGAATGTCTGGGTGAAAAAAAGGATATTTCCTAACATAAACCTACCCATCCAGACCTGTTGGAACTACACATTTTCTTGCACAATTAATATAATGAAAATTGCACCACCTTACAACTTTACATTACATGCATTTGATGTTTTTTTCATCAACTAAAAATTGGACACCACAGGCAAATGACTCAAAGATATCAAAAAATGAGAGAGGTTATTATATAGGGGCCCTACATCATCCTGTACCTTTAAACAAAATGTTTTGAAGTGCTACATTTTTTGAGTAACATCTTTTCAAAGTTTTCTACCTTTTTGCACTTTGGTATCTTAAGAGATATTGTCGGTGCAATGTAGCTCAGATTGTTTCGACATGTTTGGGTGTAAAAAAAGACCTTATTTAGTGTAAACATATCCATCTAGACATGTTGAAATTGTCAGTTTGGTCACACAATGAGAAAAACAAAAATTACACCACCTTGCAACCTTAAACTGTATGCATTTGATGCTTCTTCCATCAACTAAAAACTAGACACCATGGGAAAATGGCTCAGAGACATCAAAAATTGAGAAAGGTTATTGTAGAGGGGCCCTACATGATTCCATACCTTCAAATGGATTGTTTCTAAGTGCCATGATTTTTGAGTAACACCTCGTGAAATTTTGCTACCTTTTTTCTCTTTGGTCTTGTTGTACCTATAGCACACATGCCCCATTTAGACAGGGGACCCCCTCTTTCCTTTTCACCTTTGCTAGGTCATTTTCTCCTTTTCCTCATTTTGTGTGCCCCATTTTTGAGCTTAAGATGGTCATATCCTATAAATTCATCAATAGTCGAATGTGGACCAAGGACATAATTAAATAACTTAATTATGCTAGGATGAAAGTGGTAAAATGAAGCTTGCCGGCCTAGGTCATTTTTAGGTGTCTACATTTTGCCCCTCTTTGTCATAATGTCGCTTGTCGTATTGTGACAAAGGAAAATGCGTCAAGAATATGCCCCAGTGAAGGTACAGAGTATTCTTGCCCCCTCGGAAAATTTTCAAATTTTGGGTCGGCGGCAGAAAAATTTGCAAAAGGTCCCGATAAATCAATTTGATGGCCAAAAAAATAGCGGCGCAGTCGGTTTCAGATTCTGACATGTTTAAAGCAACTTACGGGGAGGTCGAAGGGGCGAAAATGAGCCTCCAGTATTGACTGCGGTTGAAAAATGTCATTTTCACCCTATAAATAGGTGGTCAAAGGGGTAAAAGTCAATTCACTTTCACTATTCACCTTGTAAATCCTGAGAGCTTAGAGCGAAAGACGCAGCAGCTATGATGGTTATTCCAGTGACAGAGCACCGCGGAGAGATCGTGAGGACCTTCAGACGGCCAGAGGGCTCAAGACCGGCGGTATGTACCCTAAACTTGCTTTGTCATTTTCTCGATTTACGTGCTTTTTAATGCTTTTAGGTTAGTCAACGGATGCACTGTGACGCATATGCATTCGCGTAAGCCGCAAGTGACTTCGCGTTCACTGCATTTGATGCGTTGCGACGCAAGTGCATAGAACAAACGAGCCGCACTAGCAGTTTGTACCGCATTCAATATTTGGTGCGACGCAAGTGCTTAACCGAATCGCAATTGACCGCTCAAAAGCCGCAATCGCGATGTTGCGATGCAACTGATTATTTCAATGCCGCAAGTGAAATGCCGCGCCGCATTCGCAATGTGGCGACGCAAACGCCTAAATTCACGACGCAAGTGTAATTAAGCGACGCACTTGACTGGTTCAGACGCATTTTATTTTTCGAACGACGCATTTGTGTATTTGTGACGCAATTACATTTTTGCGACGCATTTGCCTGTTTTCTTACTTTATCTTGTTTTAATGCTTTCATGCCCTAAGTTATTTTCCGTGATGGTCATAGTTGCCCCAAAAGTGCTAATGCAATGTTCGTCTTTTTTGCAGAGGCAGCTTGCCCCTATTTACACGAGGGAGAGTAGACTGAGGACCTTTCAGTTTGGCGATCAGCTAGGCCCGCGAGAGCGGTGACGATTGATGAGACTCGGCTTATTCCATGTTACGTTCATGCCCGCCATTCGGGCGAATAGGGGTTTGCTGACGGCGCTGTGCGAGAGATGGCATTCTAAGACCTGTTCCTTTCACCTGCCGACAGGTGAGGCTACTATTACTTTGGAGGATGTCTACCGTATTCTCCAAATTCTGATTCGAGGGGAGCGGATCGTGTACGATCCCATCATGGCGAGCAGACCTTCCGGGCATACTACCAGGATCAAGGTGCCAGACTCGATATTGAGGGTTACGAGATCCATTGGGATTTCCTGGCGGAGCATTACAGTCGTTTTGATGCATTCCTAGCGACTCTGATTGGTGGCATCTTGGTTCCAGACCGACAAGGACACAGATTTCTGATTGGTTGGGGAGATGTCATGGTCGGCATGCGACGAGATAGGACAGTTTATGCATGGGGTCCCTATTTGCTGGGGACACTTTATCATCAGCTGCATGACGTTGTGTACAGGAGAGGAGAGAGTATCTCCTGTGGGACCACATTGATGATGATCTGGGCATGGGAGTGTATTGCCATATTCTGCCCTCCTATCGACAGACCACAACTGGCCGAGGGGATGCCTTACTCCTACTACTATGCCGGCGCATTACAGCAGACCCGCATGGGTGAGACAGGGTGGTGGCAGCATCAGATTGATACCATGGTGACCTTCATCTGGAGACCCTACAGGGATTGTGAGGCATGGGATGACGAGGATGATCATCTCAGTTTCTGCAGGCAGTATCGATACCTCATTGGACAGACAGTACAGACATCATTGATTATTGAGATGTACTATAGCGTGTATTGAGACAATTCGGGGAGCAGCAGGATGTACCCATGGGGACGGCAGAGTATGCCCGATCGTCTAGAGAGTATGCATGGTAAGCATCGATGCTTTCCGCGACATAAGCAGTTGGCGGGTTATGTAGCCGAGGCCAGCCTAGGAGTTGGGTGGTGGGCGAGATCCGGGTACCACGACTATGACCTATGGTGGCGAGCCGCGATCCGTGCAGCAGTCTGACGGTAACACGGTTGGCAATCGGTGATTCCGCGAGTGCCTAAGCCACGAGGCGGCGGAGAATGGGCGAGCGGGCGGTAAGGCGAGGATGGAGATGGAGGGAGGGGTGGTGATGGAGGGAGGGACGGAGGCAGGGGTGATGATGAGGGGCGAGGTGGAGACGGAGGTCGAGGTGATGATGGGGGGCGAGGTGGAGATGAAGGCCATGGTGGGGATGGAGGTCGAGGTGGAGATGACGGTGGAGATGGCAGGAGGCGATGGCGGGACGGATAGGTACCAGGTCGCAGGGTGCGACAGCGCATGGCGAGGGTAGCATTAGATGCTATCCCGGAGGTTGGTGAGGAGGGGGAGATGGAGGAGCAGCCCAGACAGGAGAGAGAGGGCGAGGGGAGATAGGAGGGGGAGCCAGAGGTGGGGGGACAGGAGGAGGCAGAGGGGGAGAGATAGGAGGAGGATGTCAGGGCACCAGAGGTGGATGTGGTAGGGGAGGAGGAGGCCATAGGTGAGACAGAGAGACTCTTGAGATGGCAGATGGTGGAGGGTGAGGAGGAGATACCATCTTCAGAGTTGCCCCAGGATGCTACAGCCGATCAGCGGGTGGCCGATTTGCAGCAGAGATTAGATGCCAGCCAGGCACAGGTGAGGTCCCTACAGTCGGCACTGGAGGTAGACCGTGTAGAGCGGGATCAGGCGATGATTTGCTAGCAGGATTCAACGCGATGGTGCACAGAGTTTGCGGCCCTATGTAGGGGACCCATAGGAGACATGGCTCGGGAGCTTGCTAGGGTGAGCACCAGGTTGGGACAGTACCAGACCCTCTATGAGCAGGCAGTGCCGCCAGAGCAGCGAGATCCTACCTTGTCTCGATCATAGACGAGGACAGGCAGTGGGCGCAGGTCGGGTAGTGGGAGTGGTACCAGGAGCCACAGCAGTGTCGGAGGGTCGACTTCCATAGGACACACATCAGGCCACAGATCACATCACTCCTGCAGGCATACTCCGAGTCATCATTCGGGGCACAGTCAGGGTTCCATTGGTTCAGCACAGAGGTCGGTACAGGGTCAGCCACCAGTGACAGATCCTACCATTTCTCAGAGTCCAGCAGCAGTGACCTCACAGGTGCTCCACACTGTCACAATGATGCCTTCATTCGCAGTTCCCTCATCTTCGCAGACACATGCCACTACAGGACCATCCATTGCTTCAGAGCCAGTGATAGGGCCTCAGCCACCACCACATTCTTCACCCCGAGGGGATGATGAGAGTCTACCCTAGGGGCATATTTGTATTTGGACACATTATGTTTATTGTTGAGCCTGCGAGCTCCATTTTTGGGATATCCATTGACTCTATCCTGTGACATTGCATATTTTTGAGATGAGATTTATATGATGATGCAGTTTTGATGTGGCCCATATGTGTTATGTGATGTTCTATGCATTATGTGTGTATGATATATGATGCTTAATTTATGATGCCATTTATGTATTATGATGTCTATGTTGTGATTTTTGATGCCATGGTGATGCAATATTCATATGCTTATGTTAATGATGTGCATGATGCATTTATGTAAAAGATGCAATGATGATGATTATGTTAATGCAATGTTTGTGATTATTTATATGATGTAATGCCATGTATGATATTATTTAATGCCATGGATGATGTATGTATGGACCTAATGCAATGGATATATCATGTATATACTTATGTTTTTGAATGACACAGGATATCATCGCAGGATGGACAAGAGGAGATGACGGGACTGACGAGAGAAGATGACCAGACCAAAGAGGAGAAGATATGAGACCTACGAGAAGATACAAATCCTTCAAGACTTTACTATAGGACTTTTAATATTCGTTGCTCTTTAATCATCATTGGGCAAACTGTTGTAATGGTCAACAAACACCAAGATATGACATAGATCTAGGTGTGCAAGGTCGTACCATTACCCAAGACAAAACAGTCACAGACAAGGATGAGTATGACTCATACTAGGAGCGTGCTTGCCCCAGTCTTGTTGTCATCATCAACCACAAGCAGAAAAAGACATTGACAGATCATGAAACGTCGTTGCTTCTCTAAATCCTGTTGCCAGGACATCCTTGAGAAACTAGTGACATGATTTGTCAAAAAAAATGAAGTCTCTATCATGATATGTCGTTGCTTTTCTAAATCCCAAGATCAGGATCTCCCTGAGAACATGTATGTCAATTGTCATGCTACGTCGCTGCTTCTCTAAATCCTGCTTAGTGGGATCTCGCTGAAAAACTAATAACATGATAAAAGATGAAAAGACAATTGCCAAGTGTTTGTCAAGTGCATCTGGATATCCATTGTTCTGATTCCAAGGTGTCATGTCTGATGATGTCAAGATGTCCGAATGTTTAAAGTTTTGATGACCTTGAAAATGTCGAGACTTGGTGAATTCAGGAAGGACACATCCTAAATGATGCCGAATGTCAGGAGGATTCGAT
>VDFB02281492.1:573271863-573339188 GCA_007258455.2 Sequoia sempervirens | reverse complement strand
AAGGTGATGATTTTTTCATTTTTTATTTTTTTTGTATTTTAGGGCCCTCCAGCTTTGTCCTCTGATGCTATGCATAGAACTTTCGGAGGTGTAAACTATTGATGGGCTCAGTCAATTGTTCCCCATCTGGAGTTGCTAGTTGATATGCTCCAGAACCAAAAGAAGATATGATGATATATGGACCCAACTAGTTTGGTTCAAACTTTCCTGGCTTTTCTCTGTCTGCTTGGTTCTTAGGGTTCTGCATGAGAACCGGGTCACCAATGTCGAACTTTCTGACCATGACCTTTTTATTGTAGCTGCGACAAAGGCAGTTTTGATATGCCTGGAGGTGATTCAGTGAGTTTTGTCTTCTTTTGTCCAGCATTTCCAGCTCATGCAAGCGTGATTGTCGGTATTCCTCTTAATTAGTTAGACCCTTCAAAGAGACCCGTAGTGAAGGAATTTCAACCTAAATGGGTAAGATGGATTCTGCACCAAAAACCAGGGCAAATGGTGTAGCTCTTGTAGGCGTTTGAATGCTAGTTCGGTAAGCCCACAGAGCAGGGTTAAGTTGTATGTGCCAATCGCGGCCAGCGTCATTGACAGTCTTTTTAAGGATCTTGATAATGGTTTTATTCGACGCCTCAGCTTGGCCGTTTCCTTGGGGGTAGTATGGGGATGAGAAGTGGTGTTGGATATGAAATCGCTCACATAACTCACGTACGTCTTGGTTTTTGAACGGACGTCTGTTGTCAGTGATGATGGATTGTGGGAGGCCATACCGGCAAATGATGTAATTGAGGATAAACTTTGATATTTGTTTGCCAGTAATGTATGTCAATGGAATGGCTTCGATCCACTTTGTGAAATACTCAGTGGCGGTGATAATGAATTTATGGCCGTTCGAGGAGGTTGGATGAATCTTGCCCACGAGGTCGAGTCCCCATTGAGCGAAGGGCCACAGAGAAGTGATTGGCCGAAGTTCTTGTGCTGGAGCATGGACCAAATCACTATGGATCTGACACTTGCGACAGGTTCTGACGTATTCTATTGCCTCTGTTTCCATTGTCGGCCAATAATATCCAAGTCTCATTAGTTTCTTAGCCAGAGTAGGACCGCTCGAATGAGATCCACATATACCATCATGCACTTCTCGTAAGGTCGTACATGCTTCATCAGTGTCAAGACATCTAAGGAGGGTATTGTCGAAACTACGGCGGTATAGGGTGTCACTGATAACGACATAACTTGCGTATTTTCTAATGAAGGACTTCCTTTGGTTATTGGATAGGTTCGATGGAAGGGTGTGAGTCTTTAGATAGTCATAAATGTCCTGATACCAAGGAGGGTGGGGACCAACAAGTTCACAAACCATTTCCGACTCTGGGATATCATATGCTGGTATCAACAGCTGTTCTACTAGGAACTCAAATTGCGACACATTTTTAGGGATGTCCAAGAGAGAACTAATAGTAGCCATTGCGTCTGCTGCCTTATTCTCTACCCTGGGGATTTGTTCAAAAGACACTGATTGGAAGTATGTTAGGAAGCTATCCACCATCCTCTTGTAAGGAAGCAACTTCTCATCCTTTGTTTCATAGTCACCATTCACTTGTTTGATTACTAGCTGGGAATCCCCGAATACAAGCAATGTCTGAATTTTCCATTTGATTGCCAACTTGAGACCTGTAACTAGTGCTTCGTATTCGGCGATGTTGTTTGTGCAAGGGAAAGAAATTCGAAATGACTTAGGAATCGAATCCCCTTGTGGTGTGATGAATAAGATTCCAGCCCCTGAGCCATGACCAGTGTGGGACCCATCAAAATACAGCTTCCATGGTGTTGATGGTTCCATATGAAAGATGGAATCGTCAGGAAAATCAGTTACCAACGGATGAGAGGCTTGCATTGGTGCATCTGCCAGTTGATCTGCTATTACTTTCCCTTTTATTGCCTTTCGTTCAACGTACTGTATGTCGTACTCACTTAGGATCATGACCCATTTTGCCAATCGGCCTGTTAATGCTGCTCGACTTAATAGGTATTTCAATGGGTCAATTTTGGCAACTAGCTGTGTCTGATGATTGAGCATATAATGCCTTAGTTTTTGGGCTGCAAAGACAACTGCGAGGCATGCACGTTCAATGTATGTGTAATTTAGCTTGTAACCAATCAGTGTGCGGCTGATGTAGTAGACTGCTCTTTCTTTCCCTTCATGATCATTTTGGGCCAATAATGCCCCCAGTGCTGAACTAGTGGTCGAGATGTATAGAATTAATGGCTTTCCATGAATAGGTGACATGAGGACTAGTGTTGATAGCAGGTAATCTTTGATTTGCTGGAAGGCCTGTTGACATTTATCTGTCCATACAAAGGGGACACCTTTGTGTAACAGATACTGGAATGGGTGGCACTTATCTGCCAATTGAGCTATAAAGCGGCAAATAGATTGTACTTTTCCTTGCAGGGTTCTGAGTTCACTGATCCCTCTAGGTGGAGGCATGTCTATGATTGCTTTAACCTTTACCGGATCGACCTCTATGCCTCTTTGGGAAACTATGTACCCCAATAGCTTACCTGACGTGACGCCAAAAACACATTTCTTAGGGTTTAAGTGAACCTTGTACTCTTCTAGTCTCTTGAAAATTTTGTCAAGTACCTTCAAATGATCTTTCCTTGTTGCTGATTTGGCCAATAAGTCATCTACATAGTCTTCCATTATATTTTGCATCATATCATGAAAGATCGTGGTCATAGCCCTTTGGTATGTGGCACCTGCATTTTTGAGACCGAAGGGCATGACATTCCAACAGTATGTACCCCATGGGCAAGTAAATGTTGTTTTGTGTTGGTCCTCAGGAGCAATGCGGATTCGATTATAACCAGAGAAACCATCCATGAGGGATAGCATCTCGTGTCCTGCAGTTAGATCGACTATGATGTCAATGTTGGGCAAAGGAAAGTCATCCTTTGGACATGCTTTGTTTAGGTCTCAAAAATCTGTACATACCCGAATTAGTCCATTTGGCTTTGTCACCGGTACTAGGTTGGAAATCCATTCAGCATAATCTATAGACCTTATGAATCCGACATCCAGTAATTTCTTTAACTCGGCCTTAACCAATAGAGCAACTTGTGGGTGCATTTTGCGCAACTTCTGCTTGACTAGTTTAGCATTGGGTACTAGTGGCAGATGATGAACTGGGCTTTAGTCCAATCCCGTATGTCAAAGATAGGGACTACCGCTTTCGCTCGCAAAATTTATTTTCCATTCGCAAAGAATTTGCAGAAATTCCTCGCTTCTCTCATCTATCAATGATGCCACAATAGTGGAATCATCCCTTGGGTCTTCGAGTCGAAATGTTATCCTCTATGGTGTCCTCAACAAGCATGGCCGATCTCTCTTGTTGCACGGGGAGAAAGTCCAGTCCTCCATCTTTGGGCGCCTCTGAGAGGTTTTCACCCGCAGATACGTCCTTTGTTTTTACTATTTTACCGTCAAGAGGTGCCTTTCGATCAATTTCTTTCTTCTTTTCCTCCTTCTCCTCACGAATTCCACAATATCATTTTGGAATGTGTCTAGAACTGGCGGTCCTTGTTGGTCCCAATCGACTAGTTCAGGGTAGACTAATGAAATGCCATCGTCAAGGCTAGTGAATTTGGGTGAGGATGCCGATAGTATACAGATGGATGCGTTGATGTTGTAGATGAGGTTATCATCATCCAACTCGACATCAGACTCTATCTAGTATTCTCCTTCACTAGTATCATATTCGTTGTCATAATAAGGGGTGAAGGTTTGAGAGCCCTAATTATCAATGGCATTTGATACTTCGGATAGATTAGGCTAAGGGGGTTCAGATGGTGGTTGTTGCGTGGCATGAGAAGTGTGAGTGGGATTTTGACTGTTTGGTGCCCGCTCAATTTTGAATGTTTTCCAAAATCGTTGTTCAGAGGTCAATTCCCTTGGTTTGACAAACAAATCATCAAGACAACAGTCACTTAAGGATCGTTCGGAGCCAAATTCCCAGTCGTGGGAGTCTGTTTCGGTTAGGTATTCCCTAGCAGTCTCAACACTTTCAGAAGCATGTACTCGTTCACTGGAAAGTCCATGGGTACGTCGATCGTCATTGTCGAGTGATCCAAACCCTAATCCAAGATACTTCAGAGTTTGGAAAGTTTCTATGGGTTCCCTTCGACTAGTTTTATTTTTTCCAAGGCCACTAGTACCATCGTAGCCTTTAGCCTTCATGATATTGTAACCCTTGCCATATTTCTAGACTGTAGTGGAGGTAGCGAGACTGTATCCTTGAAGATCCATCCTGTGATGTCGGTAAGGTCTTCATCACTCATGTCTCCCCACTTGATGAAAACTGTATTCGGTGGAACTTTGAATGTTTCTTGCGGTTCCATTCTGAAACATGGTTGACCATATATCTTTGGAGGAGTAGGTATTGTAGTTATACTGTATGCTGTATTTAGTTTGAACTCTCCGCAGCCGAGGTCCTGGATTTTATCAGTTGATTCGGTCTTAGGGTTGGTGGAGGGTTGTGATATGTCAACAGACGTGGATGGAGTGAATATGGAAGATGACCCGAGCACGGAAGGGTCGATGTATTTGGACGAGGAGCCAGGTGCTTCCCGGTTAATAGGTACTTGGTTTTCAGAGATACCCCTTAAATTGGTACAATATTGGAAAGGGTCGGGGTCTCCGTATATGGTTACTTCCGTACCATCAAAAGGAAACTTGAGGCATTGGTGGTATGTCGATGGAATGGCCTTTAAGGCGTGGATCCATGGGCGACCAAGTAAGATGTTGTATGGTAGTTCCAAATCCAAGACCTGGCAAGTTGTGTTGACAATGAGTGGTCCCACTCTGATAGGGAGAGAGATAACACCTCGCGAAGAGCGTTCCTCATCATCATATGCTTTGATCACTATGCTTTTTGTTGGGTCTACGCATGCATCAGAGAATCCAAGAGCCTTAACCAGTTTAAGGGAGCATATATTCAACCCTGCTCCGCCATCTATTAGAACCCGTCTAACCTTGTGCTTGTGGACAAAAACTTCTATGTGTAACGCATCATTGTGGTTGGTTTTAGATGATGAGTAATCCTGATCTGAGAAGGTGACATGGTGTGGCATGGTGAGATATCCCACCATAGTTTCAAACTGATTGACATCAATGTCCTTCAGGAATGACGACTCTAAGAGAGTTTTATCTAGGATTTCTTTGTGTGCAGGAGAAATACGAAGCAGCTCAAGGATAGATATTTGCGCAGGAGTCTTTCCTAGTTGGTCAATGAGATTGAACTGACTTTTGGGTTTCCACTATTGTGGGGTTGAGACAGGTTTTGGTTGTTTAGCAGATGAAGCTGGTTGTGATTGTTTAGCAGATGGACCTACTACAGTGATCTTGGCTTGTCCAGGGGGAGGTGGACCAGCTATAGTGACCTTGCCACTTCGTGTAGTAGCATTGCACTGAGGTGCTCTCCTGATCGTAATGGTGTTGATGTATTCCTCATCCGTTCTAACATTATTTATTATTGGTCCACCAGAGTAATCATACTTGGCTCGGGTGAAGTTAGCCTAGTTTTGTGGACCTGAAGTGGAAGCATTATGGGGACCATGATCCTGTAGTGGATTCTTGTGGATAGTATGATCTGAGTTGGAATTGAATTGCAATCCACCTACTTCGATGGTGCAATTTTCAATGAGGTCTTGGATTGTGTTTTTTAGTTGTCGACAGTTGGAGGTTGTATGCCCTTTGACTCGATGGTATTCGCAAATTGGGTTGTCATCCCACCATGCTGGTTTGAATTGTCCTGGGTCATAAGGTTTTATTTCTGGAAGTGTGATGACCCCATGTTGGATGCATTTCTTGAGGACATCTACAATGGGTTCACCTAAATTGGTGTATGTGCGACCCCTAGGGAATTGTCTTAGTTGACGATATTGTCCTTAACGGTTTTGATCATTTTGACTGTTTGAAGGAGTATTGGGGGGAGGTGTCAATGTCGTTGTTGGTCTATTTTGTTGTTGCACCCCTTTCAGAGCCAATACGGGACTTGCAGTCTTGGCGTCAACAACACCATCATTTGTAACATGTTTATTCTTGACCCAGTATTTGTTTTTGTCAGCGGGTGGGTTGGTGTTTGTGTTTTTGGAACAATACCTCAGTTATCCTTTTGCGATAAGGGATTTCTCAATTTGGACCCCCTTTTCCACTAATTCTGTGAAGGTTGTGCAACAATGTATTTGCAATGCGAATTTGAGGGGCCCTAGAAGTGTTTGGACAAACATGTCAACCTTTTCTCTTTCAAGAATGTCAATGTGACATCGACTAGCGAGGCTTCTCCATTTTTGAAAGAACAGGATAAATGTCTCACCCGACTCTTCTTGTGTGAGATTGCATAAGCTAGTGATAGAGGTGTCCATGTCAATATTGTATGCGTAATTTTTATGAACCTTCTTTTGAGCTCATCCCATGTCTGGATATCTTTTTGCGTTGAAAACCATTCAAGGGCTTGACCCGCCAAACTTTTGGAAAAAAGTCTCATCAAGTATGTGGGTTCGTATGCAATATCCATACAGTTAGTTGCGAATTCGCGAAGATGTTCAATGGGATTTGTCTTGCCTTTATATTTAGTGAAGTTGGGTGACACATATCCTGGCGGAAATGCGGGCATACGTAAGTTTGTGTCAAATGGGTATACATCCAGATCATATGATATTTCGGATTTCCCGCCGGTGATGAGCATGTTTTGCATTGTCTTCGCCATATCCCGCACTGTTGTTTTGAGTTCATCTATGGTAGGGTCATTTATATTTCCATACATTGGATTGCCTGGTACAATATGTGTTCCAGCGTGAGTCTAGGTGTATTGTGGCGGTACGGGTTGTTGTGGTACATATGACGTGTGTTGTTGGTATTGAAAGTTGTGATTAGGTGCATGTTGATGAGTGTGAACGTTGGATGAGTATGTTGGAATGTGTCCCCCAGCTATGCGTGTCATTATTTGGGGGATGTTGTGACCATGAATGTTAGGATGTATCGACGATGTCATGGGTTGAGTTATTTGGCCACTTTGTGTGAATTGCTGATTTTGCACAAGGGGAACATTGGTATTTGTACCTTGGGAGGTAATGACGTTTGACTATGTTGTCGTGTTAATATTTTGTTGTTGTCCTTGTATAAAGATACGCCCTGTGGCTCCTCCCAAAGGATGTTGTGAATTACTACTGAACGATTTTGTTGAAGTTGTGTTCATGGTAGTAGATGTAGTTATCAAGGGGGGGTTGTGATGACTTGATGATGCCCCCGTGGTGTTTGCTATTGCGATAACAGGAGGATTGGAATAATTTGCCGATGATGTCAAGGAGCCAAGAGTGGTTGTATTTAATTGGGGTAGTGTTGTGGATGTTGTGGATGATTGTGATCCCCCAATAGATGTAGCGTTTATTGTATTGGAGATGTTTGGGATGTTAGATGTGGTATGCAGTGTTGTGGTGTCAAAAGGGATGTTATTTGTAGTATTTAGGATTTGACCACTGTGTGAGATGTTATGAACATTATTGGCATTAGGGTCATGTAATGTGTTAATGTCAAATCCTGGTGGTAACTTAGCTCCTTCACTCAAGAGCATAGCTACGAATCTGTCTCTGTCGTGACGTACTATTGTTTCAGCCAACTGATAGGCCTCTGGGTCTTGTGTCAAGGCTTCTATGTGTTCTTGAAGTAGTTGACCATTTTTATCTCTTTGCATGTAGCGTTCGAATGAGTTGTTAGGTAAGGATTGTGTTGTTACTAGAGTTTGATTGTCTAGATTGGTAAAGGGATCATTCACGGTCCAGTTTGAGTCATGTGGAGGACTGTTGGGATCTTGCCTAAAGTTTTCCATTTGTCTTTTGTGCTTTGAAGTCTGGTTTCGACCATAAATGAGATTGCTCAAAGGGAATGTCCACTAGATGCAAGTATGACACTAGGTGAAATCTAAGGTTCAAATTGATGACTAAAATGACCACTGTTTTTGGATTTTTGTGAATAAGGTATGTAATGTGGATGCAATGTAGAATGAGGCTATCTAAGCACTTCTAAGCTTGAACTTTGTTTTCGATTTGGACTGCTAAAAGACTTTGTTGTTAATGACAAGTTGACAAGATGACTAGTGAGTCTTCCTAACTAGACTTTTGAGTTGGAAGAAATCTCACAAAAGAGGACAATGACTAAAAGGATGTTTGATAACTTAGTCCAAAAGGGTCTAATTTTGAAAACAATGATTTTTCCAAGGGGTGCCTAAGATTTGCCTATTCCTAAATATGCAAGATTTGAGCCTAGGGACAGCGTAATGTTGAATGTGTGATACTAAATGGGGTGAGGTATGAAACCTAAGGTGATCAATGCAAAGCTAAGAGACAAAACTTTGAGCAATTTCAAATTGGGTTTCTGGCAGAACCTTTCAGATGACAGAGTTTGACAGATGGTTGACAGTTTGGAGGTCTCTAGTTTCAACTGTGCAGTTTAAGAATTTTGACAGGCAGATGCGTCTCAGTTTGGCAATTGCGTCACGGTTTAGCAATTGCGGTTCAGTTTTTCACTTGCGGATTTTTGACTGTCAGATGCGACTCAGTTTAACAAATGCGGTTTTCGGGTTTACAGATGCATCGTGACGCATACAGATGTGTTGTTCTAAGTTTCAGATGCGGTTTATCAGAGCAGTTACGTTGCAGAATCTCAGTTGCGGTTCGACAGATATGACAGTTTTGTTTCAAAGTGATTTTTGTGGTATGTTGATGGAAGTTTTTGATCTGTTTGATGACTGTTTTGTTTGGACTGTGACAAAACCAGAATGCACTTGACAAACACAGCTTTTTAAGGGATAACCAAACACACATGAGATAAGCACAATCCTAGAAAGGCCACTAGGCCTTGGGTTTGTATACTTGATATAGCCCACCAGTTATACCCCGGATTGGTGATGAACACCTTTCCTTCTCAAGAGCAGATAGCTTAGAATTTGGTGACATTGGCTCCCCTCCACGGCTCAGTAATGTCATTCGAGCACACCAAATTCGGATTCATTGGGTAGTGACATCCCAAGAATTGCTATCTCTACTCAAGGGGATCAGTAGTGAGTAATCTTCGGGCATGATACTGTACCCTGCACTATATCAAGCAACGGCCAATAGAACGGTTGGACACTAAAACAAGAGGTGTTTAATTCGGGCATTCCGTTCGTGGGGCGTGATCCATGCGGCAAGAGTCCCCTTTCGGATCCATCTCGTCGGAACCACGCTCGTGATTCTTGGGCTTTCCCCAAGAACCCACTTTTCTACACCGGCTGGAAGTCCCTCGGTGTCAGGGTGCTACCAGTCTGAGTCGTCCTGGGGTGAGTACTTTTTCCCACCAGAACAGGCCCAAGTTCTAGAGTCGGTAACCGTTTCTCTTACACCCAGGATCGCACAAATGCGCAAGGGGAGAGGATACTCCGATATACCGAATCGTGAAGGGTAAATTAACAAAAAGGAATGGGTCTGGTTTTCTGATCACAAGGTTTTCACCAAGTGAGAGCATACTCACCTACCACTCCACAAGCACACTCAAGCATGAAAGACATGATTCTTTTTAAAAGCACCAAATTCAGAGTTTGCTAATCTAGAAATAAACAAGCACACTATTTGTTTTCTCCTTCTTTGACATGCGAATCTACAAAAAATAAGTTAGTAGTCTTGTATGTGATGGTCTTGGACACATGAAAAAGGATCGCCACACGCTACAAGAAACTATTAGTAACACAAAATATCTAATCTGGTTAACATGCAGGAATAGAAACATAGAAAAATATGGAAAACTAGAAAACCAGTGATTAGAAAAATCTGAAGTTCGACAATTAAAATCTCAAAACTGTCAGAAAAATTCACCAGGAAAATGCGGCGCGGTATTACCAGACAAATGCGGCGCAGTTTGTTAGATGTGTCATTATGTTCTGCGAATGCGGCACAGAATGTCAATTGCGTCTCTGTAATTGGCAGTTGCAGCTTGTCAGGGCAGTTGCGTCGTTTCTGTCAGCAGATGCGTTGCAATGTTTGCGGCAATCCGTACCAGTATCCTGCAAAACAACAGAAAACAACAAAAAAAAACCTACCAAAACAAAAGGCCACTACCAGAAAGGATTAGTGACAGAAAATATGATCTTGGCCAACATGCAGGAATAAGCAGGAAATACAGGAAGACATCAGATTAGAGCACCCGAACTTCAAATATAAAACCCTCAAACTAAAAAAAGTATTATACCAGACAAATGCGGCGCGGATTTCAAATGTGGCTTTCTGGAGAATGAAGCTTGGAAAAGCGGATCGTCGTTAAAGCGTCAGTTGCATTATGCCAGGCGATTGCGGCTCTATGTTCTCGAGTGCGTCGCTGATGCATATGATGCGTCACACTTTGTTTTTTTTAAAAAGGTTGCGCGATCCGTACCTGTACCTGCAAAACAACAGAAAACACCAAAAAAAAAGTACGAAAAGCCGAAATAACAACGTCGGGTTCACCAATGTGATCAAGGGAAAATTCTAAAATTAGTGTTAGAGGGGTTAGCACAATAACAATAAAATTCCTATGAAAATAACAAAGTACAAAGGAAGTGAAGTGAAGACAAAAGGGATGAAGTTACCCTAAGTCTCCACCTTCCATGATTAACCTTTGTTACACCTCCTAGCTTGCAGATAAATAACAATGCCCTTAGATTTATGTGAGCAGCTATGACTAAAGACTAAGCCCTATGCAAGTGTTGAAGGATTTGCAGAAAATAAAATAACCCTACAATGGACTAAAATGCCTATGACTGTAAGTGACTATAACCCTAAGTTGACAGCAAATTGACATAGACTAAGAGTGCAAGAAGTCAAGAGAGCAAGAGAGCCAGGAGAGCAAATGAGAACAAAATTGCCCTTTTATAAAAACTGCAATTTTGAATGTGTGGCCAGGATGAAAAGATGACAAAAACCCTAAGATCAATGTTTAAGATTGAATGCTGCTGTGCATTAGGGTTAGGTCAAAATTAGGGCAACAGGTAAGAATGAAGGGTTGAGATTGAATTATAAAATAATTCAATCTAGGGCTGAAATTAAATGAGAAGTCAAAAGTCAAGAATTAATTTGGAAGATAAGACTGGCACGGACAAAGAGGTTGTTGGAGAAATTAAATAATAAAATTTATTTACTCCAGGTGACTAGTAAATAATTAAATAATAAAGATATTATTTAATTATGGAAGAATGTGACAAAAGAATTATTTTGAATTTAAATAATGATTTAATTCAAAATTCAGGAGAATTGGCTAAATTAAATAAATCAAATTTATTTAATTTTAAAGAGAGAAAAAGCTAATGAATAATTAAATAATTAGGATAATTATTTAATTATAGTGGGAAGTGGACAAAATTAAATAAATAAGAATTTATTTAATTTTTAGAAGAAAGGGACTTAATTAGTGACGTAATTAAATAAATAAAATTTATTTAATTAATCAAGAAGACATAAATGACAAAGGGAAATTAAATAAATTATAAAATTTATTTAACTAAAGGAAGACTTAGATAATTAATGACGTATTAGATAAATAAATAATATTTATTTATTTAATAATCAAGGAGGAATAAATGGCATGAATTAATTAAATAATTATGAATTATTTAATCAATAGTCGAATGTGGACCAAGGACATAATTAAATAACTTAATTATGCTAGGACGAAAGTGGTAAAATGAAGCTTGCAGGCCTAGGTCATTTTTAGGTGTCTACATCTTCAACAAGATTACCCCATGTGTATTTATGATTACCTTATACTTAGAAATTATACAAATATTAAAAACATTATCTGTTGAAATTATTTCTAGGTTGATAAACAATAACATAAAAGGGAGAGCATTTAATTTGAGAAAGACATCCATAACATCATTAAATAATTCAATTAAGAATATAATCTTAGGAAATATTGAAAATAAATTAATTTAGGTTCTTAGGAATAGTGATGATATGTTGTGACTTTTCAAAGGCGAAAAGTTGTGACCCTTCAAATAGGAAAGACTATGACCCTTTTATAATGAAGGGCAGTGACCATGCCTAGTGTAGATGTGCCCACTTGGACATGTTAGCACTAATGGTTTGGCCCTACAAAATAACAAAAGAAAAAGTAGCATGCCTTGCAACTTTACACTACATGCATTTGATAGTTTTTGGGGCATCAAAAAAACTTTCACCATGGGAAAACGACTTGGAGATTTCAAAAATTGAGAGAGGTTATTATAGAGGGGCCCTACATGATCTCGTACCTTCAAATGAAATGTTTCTAAGTGACATGATTTTTGAGTAACACCTCATCAAAGGTTGATATCTTTTTGTACTTTGGTCTCTTAAGAGATATTGTTGGTACAATGTAGCTCAAACTATTTTAGAATGTTTGGGTGAAAAAAAGGATATTTCCTAACATAAACCTACCCATCCAGACCTGTTGGAACTATACGTTTTCTTGCACAATTAATATAATGAAAATTGCACCACCTTACAACTTTACATTACATGCATTTGATGTTTTTTTCATCAACTAAAAACTGGACACCACAGGAAAACGACTCAAAGATATCAAAAAATGAGAGAGGTTATTATATAGGGGCCCTACATGATCCTGTACCTTTAAACAAAATGTTTTGAAGTGCTACATTTTTTGAGTAACATCTTGTCAAAGTTTTCTACCTTTTTGCACTTTGGTATCTTAAGAGATATTGTCAGTGCAATGTAGCTCAGATTGTTTCGACATGTTTGGGTGTAAAAAAAGACCTTATTTAGTGTAAACATATCCATCTAGACATGTTGAAATTGTCAGTTTGGTCACACAATGAGAAAAACAAAAATTACACCACCTTGCAACCTTAAACTGTATGCATTTGATGCTTCTTCCATCAACTAAAAACTGGACACCATGGGAAAATGGCTCAGAGACATCAAAAATTGAGAGAGGTTATTCTAGAGGGGCCCTACATGATTCCATACTTTCAAATGGAATGTTTCTAAGTGCCATGATTTTTGAGTAACACCTCGTGAAATTTTGCTACCTTTTTTCTCTTTGGTCTTGTTGTACCTATAGCACACATGCCCCATTTAGACAGGGGACCCCCTCTTTCCTTTTCACCTTTGCCAGGTCATTTTCTCCTTTTCCTCATTTTGTGTGCGCCATTTTTGAGCTTAAGATGGTCATATCCTATAAATTCATCACATTTTTATTGACCAAATTCATCACCCCAAAATATATTAAGTAATTTTCCTTTGTAGGCCTAGACCTATAGGTTTCCCTTGGCTATTTTCCCCAGCATTTGTGGAGTTTGGTGGACCCACATTAGTGTGTTTCCCTCTATAGGTTGTCATCGTTGCTTAGCCACTAGCTAGCGGTGAAATCCCAACCTCCACCTACATAGCGGGTCCTGCATCATCCTTTGCCGTCCCACGACCACGCCTAATCGGGTTTCTACAAACCCATCTACTTGACCTGCCACCATACCTAGAATTCATTGTGCACATTAATGACCAATTTGGATGGTTGAAGTTGTCATTTTCACCCCTAATTTTCAAAATTTCAATAGTGAATTAGGAGCTCATGCCCACACAAGCGTACAATGAATTCAAGCCCGGTCTCCATCAAATTTTTGTGCCATTTCCAAGTTAGCCATCTCTAAAAATTTCAAGAAGTTTTTTTTCTATAGTTAGGGTTTGAGCTAGTTAATGTTAAAATCTTGGAAATTGAAACCCCAACTCACTCAATGGTCTTTGCTACCCTTGGCTCCACCTAAACTACTCGATTCATCATTTGAAAACCTTTGAACTAGCCCAAACCACATCTTCACATTCATGCAGAACCCCACACTTATTTTGTTGTTCTTCACGTGGCGAGGACCCCTTACAACCCACATTATCACTATCTCTATGCATGTTAACATTGAAAATCATGGAGAAAAATTGCTAAGAAATCAACCTCGTGTGGGAGTTTCCATGTGGACTTCCACTTGTGGGCCACTATTGCCTCATCATCGTTGTTCAACGGCTAAACCTTAATGACTCCCCATAGTGCAAGACCTACTTTCATCACTGTCGCTAAATGGGTTGAGCCTCATCACGTAAAAATTTCACTAAGTCCAATTGATCTTGCAGGCTACTGTGTGTGGCTCACCATCCTTTGACTGTTGTTGTTTAGTGGCAAGGTCACCCCATTTTCCTGCATTGCAGACTCTATGCTCGTCATTGCCTTCCCCATCTTTGGGAGTCTGCCAAACAAAAAAAATAAGTTAAAACGATTGTGGTCCAGCCTCTAAGGGTGGTCGTATGTGGATCGCCCCTCCTCCATCACTATTCCTTAGTGGCCAAATGTTCATGCATCTCGCATGGCAAGTTCCATAGGGGATGTCTCCTTTCACAAATCTTGAAGACCATCAATGCATAACCTAAGTTCATGAGCTCATTGTGGGCCTGTGTATGTGGATCACTACCTGTGGACTATTGTCCCTCCAAGGCCATTCTTTAACAGTGAACACATCACGGTGACTTGATGGTTTCTTTTTCCATCTCCCAAAATGATCAAAATCTAAGGTACAATCCACAATGTCCAAGTCCTGCATGAGTCCCATAATGTGGAACTCTGCATGTGGGTCACTGTTCCCCAAACACTGTTGTTTAACAACTAAGCTTCAAATGACAATCTACTTCAAAGCTCCTACACATCCTAGAACCGCAAAGCATCAACATATAATCTAATGATGCCAAGTACCCTAAAACCTATTTCCACACATGCCTAATCACCTTATAAGAAATTTGATTGCTAAATAAACAATGTAGAATTTCTCCTCCGGGTGGCCCCCTGCGGGTCTCTGTGACCCTAGAGCCATTTTCTCATTGTCTTCCTCCTGATGGCTTCCAACCGAGGGAAACCCACATCCTTGGGCCCACATTCACCTAAATGATCTAGATGAACTCTAAATGTTGAACAATGATGAAATTTATGATCTTTTGATGATGTATTAATGACTCTAACACTCATTTTGTAGGATTTGATCGACATTTTCCCTAATTTATATGTATATGCACCTACTGCATCTTTTGCATGTAGGATTTATGGAGCCTATCATGGTTCCATTAGAGAGGCCTATTGAGAAAGTTGATAAAGGGAAGAAGCCCACTCATGTACCAAGAGGGAAAGAAGAAAAAGACAAAATTAAGAATCAATTTCATGGAGTGGAGTGTACCTCCAAGCTCTCCTCTACTTTGGACATGTTATTAGATACAAACCTAGTGAACACGAATATTGATGAGTTCAAAAAAAGGGTGATGGTTAACCCTACAACAGAGAATGCATGAAATATTAGGGAAAGTGGTCTCACCAAGGCAGTTGGCTTTCCTCCCATGTTAATTTCCCCAGAACTAGTTATGACCTATCGAGAATGTTATCATTCTAACAGGAAGATCATTGATAAAGATGGAAGGGTATTGGCCAAATTTTCTACTAAATCTATTGGCTAGACATTCCACATCCCCACATTTGATGAAATGGAAGAAACATAGAAAGGATTTGCTCAAAATATGTGGAAGTAGGATCCCATCGTGTGAAAAGGAATAATCAACCAACATTTGTTGAAAGAAAAGGTGCTAGCAAAGTACCCCAGGAGCTGTTCAGGAGTGACTTATTTGAAGAATATCATGATTTGGTCACTCTAATAAGTAGGGTAATGGGCCTCTCGACTGTTGCCTTCTTCAAAGAATGGATGTTCTACTTCATTGAAGAAATCCTCCAAGGAAAGACCAAGTTCCATTAGGTGAAGATGATCAACAAAAAATTACATAACCAACTCATGGCAGTCAAGAAAACCTCCAAATTTTCTGACATCATATCTGGTGTATCTACAAGTAGAGACGTTTCTATACAAAGGATTATTCAGTGCATACCCATTGGGAACCAAGAGAGGAGAACTCAAGGTCTATGATTGCTACCCTTAGCTACAATATAGAAACTTCAAGAGAGAATACTAGAGGGTGAATGGTGCCTTCATTGTGCACATAATCAGACTCCTGGGAGGAGATTTTGAGAGAAGAGTATCCCACAGTGCAAGGTCCTTCATCAAGAGGTTTGGGTATCTATTCATATAGTTCCCAAAGTTCACATATATTACAGAAAAAGGGTTCTCGTGGAAACCCTACCAGTTTTCGTGCTATCCAAATGATTGCATCATCTCTTTGGAGGTTTCTCGATAGTTTCAGACTACCCACACACTGTTGAGTAATAACACCAAGCTGGGATTCCATATCCCTTGACCTTCAAGCAAGGAATGTACTACTACTACCTTGCTACCCAATGTGAAAATTATTCAGAGAAAGAGTTGGTGGAGTATAACTTGGATCTCCACACTAACAGAGGAAGAATGGACCCTTATGGAAAGCTAAAGAAATGGGTTGGAAGGAAATACACCCATCGACCTCATGTTGAGGAATTTTGTGTCAATAGAAAAGATGATAAAAAAGTACAAATGAGGCACTATATGAGAATGACGACCCAATTTTTGAAGTCAGTAAATCTAGTCCCTGTGCTTGATCAAATAGTAGACGAAGAAGACAATATTATTGATGAGAGATGCCATGCCTTGGTCGATGTTCCCCTTCCAATTATAGATTGGAGTGAAGAAGAGGTCACCGACCTTGATATATTGACCTGACCCATTGAAAATAGAACAAGACAATGGGTGGAGACAAAAATTTCCCAACTTAAGGAGCAGGGTGTAGAGCTGACCTATGGTGAGCTCGAGGACGAGGTTGAAAGTGAAATTTATAGTGTTCCAACCGCTGTCTCATCAAAAGAATCTCCCAAATCCCCACCAACAACTAGGTCAAAGAAAAGAAAGGATGCACCCAAACAAAAGCTAAAATAGAAGGTGTATTCTAGAAAGACCATGGAGGGAGAATCATCTAAAAGAGATAAAAGAATGGTGATCTTTGTGCTTGAGATGCCCACTATCTAGGAAGAGGAACACCATGAAGAAGAAGAAGAGACTGAGCGGCCATGCTCACCACTTGCCACCTCCGCTGCCACTACCACTGCCACCATTGTCACTCCACCTTCCACTTCCTAATATTTTTTTGTTCCATCTTTTCCTACTATGGACATCTCTATCCACCTCGCCTCCACCTCGCTAACTACTCCAGTAATGATACTAGACTCCTCTTCTTCTACATCCGCACTGTCCTCTTCTTTGCTTCAACCTCCATTTCCCACATTATCTACTCAGTCACCTTCTATGCCACCACTTGTGTTGCCACATGCTTTTGTGACATATATGCAAAATGTTCCTGATGAACTCTTTGGGGTAATCCTTGACCCCAAGGTTCAAGCTTTAATGGCTCAAATTGTTGCTACCCAACCTCTTCTTCTGCCATCTACGGAGCCACCAAAGATGGAACCCATGATGTAGATCTCAGAAGAGATGGAAAAGTGCCATGCTGAGTAACATATGGAGGCCACAAAAGATGTAGCCAAAGAGCCTGGAGATTTTGATCGAAATGATTATTTTGAGCACCTAGAAGGTGGGATAAATATAAACTTGGACAAGGCGGCTTCCGATGAAGAGAAGTCACACACTTCAGAAGGATATAGTGAGGCTCTTAATGAATGGTATGTGATAGAAAAATTAGACCATAATCTAGACGAAGAGTTTCCCCAACAACACAAAGAAGTGGGCAAGGAGGCTGATCATAAAGGGCACCTCTTTGAGGAGAAATTTTATACTGATGTGGATGTGGAGATACTATATGAGCCTCCACTAATTGGCCAAGACAAGGGTCTAGTCTAGGAAGAATAATCACCTCCTAAAAAGGAGAAAGAGAAAGATAAAGAAGAAGAAAATGTGCCAAAAATAGCTCTAAGCTTGAGCACCATGTTGAGATGGAGCACGAATAAGAGAAAGCACCCCAAGAAGAAGGCATTATTGAAGAGAATGTAGCTTCTTTCAAGTTGGAAAAAGGAAAGGCTATACAAATAGAAGGCTTAGATGAAGAAGGGAAGAATGATGAAGAGACTCTTGGTAATGAGGAAGAGTAGCCTCAGAAGGCCAAAGAAGAGGAAGGTCATCATGAATCACCCAAGGGTCAGGCTGAGATTCATGATTGGTTAGAGTGATAATTGAAAAAGAGGGCTCCTATGGTCATTGAGCCAAAAGTGAGGCTCAATGCAATAATAGCCATAGCATAAACAAAAACCAGAAAAGAGAAGAAGCCCAAGGTCTGCTCTCACATCATAGTGGATGCCTCCAAATCATAGACAATACAAATTGCCACCCCTATGACAGAAAAAGGTACAAGAACCATACAAGGGTAGGAGTATTAGATATCAACGATCAACCTAGGCCTAGTGACCTGAGAATAAGAGATAGATGAATTCCAAGGGTTAGTCGCCACCATCATGCAACAAATGAATAAGGATTAGTCCACAAAGGAAGAACTGAAGCACAAGTAGTGGATCTGACCACTTATATTAAACATTGGATGTCTACAAAAGAGGAGACTCTAATGGAATCATCAATTCCACCCTCCTTGTTGTCAAAGGAGGATATGAATAAAATGGAGAAAAGGAAGAATTGAACCAATTCCATGATCAACTAGTTCAACAAAGTGATATCTATAGGAAACAATGGGATCTACCATGAGATCAGCATGTATAATAGGTATCAAAGCCTAGGAAAAGGTATAGAAGACATGATGAACACCTGTAAGGAATTCCCAGGGACATATAGGATCACTTACCCCAAGTTGGAGTGCATCCTTAAGCTTCCACAAGATATCTAGGAAAAGGAGTTGGAAGTGGTGAAGAAAGACAACTGGCTGGTAGAAAATTGGTTGATGAACCTGGAGTATAGGAAAGAAGCTCTAGAGAAATTTATGCATGACCTTGAGGCTGATCATGAGTTGCCTACCGAGTATTAGACAGATAGTGCAAAATATTTAAAGTTGATGACTGATTTTGAGGTGCCCACCCTAGAATTAGATTAAGAGAAAGTCAAACCTTTGTTCCAACAGAAAATGGAGCAAGGAGTTGGAGACACCCTGTCACTAGAATTTATTGATTTTTCTACGAGGGACTTTGTCTAGATAGAGAAAATTATTGAAGCTACCTAAAAATTTATGACAAATCAGAAAAAAATTATTGAGAGAATCAAGAGGATGTCCTTCCAGATCCTCAAGTCTGAGCTCTTTGAAGAAAAGATTCCCATAACTATGTTTGGAGAGTTCGTGGAGTATGCTAATGCTTAGAAAATGGTAGGAAAGACCATTATAAATGATGAATACTTGTCAAAATAACTACAAAGGATGGCAACCACTAAAATATAAAACTGCTACAATGTTAGGCCACTAAAAGACAAAATAGGGAAAAAGACAAAAATGTATTTTATATTGTCATATATTTGGAGGTAGGTGAAACCCTAATGTAAGATGAATTTGAGCCACACAATGAAAATGAATCTTGTCCATTCATTTTGGTTTTGGAAAACTATAAATAGGGGTCTCCTCTCATTTTCAAGGAGAGAGATGAGTTGTTGTGTAAAGGCATGCTACAAAAAATTAATGAGAATAATTATCTTTTTTATTCTAGTTTTAGGTTGATTTTAGATGGTAGTTCATGTTGTACTTTAATGGTGAAGAATTCTATGGTGTTGATATATTCCTTTCTCATACTCTTTTTTGTCTATTGATGATAAATAGTAGTGTAAAGTTAGTTTGAGCATTGTTTGTATTGCTGCACTTAAGTTCATCCAGTTTTCATGCTTTAATGGTGAATGGATGGTTGAAAATCTACAAATCTTAGAAGATTGCACTAGTTTCATGAGACTATAGGTTGCCCTTGGTTAAGTGGAACTTAGTTTTAGGAAGGATTTCCTTTATAGCATCCTCCATTGTTACTATTCAACATTAGTTGTAGGTCTAGGAAAATTCTTATCCCTTTTCCCTTTTGAAATTTCTTTGAAAACTGAAGTAATAAAAAGTTTTAGCATCATCCCACAACCAAATATGATGACAAAGATGGAGTTTTAGATTGATGTCCTGAACTTGCAAGTGCTGCTCTTCATTTCTAGAATTTACAAAACTCCTTTAGCAGACCCAATCCCCTCCAAACTTAGTGACCATAAATTCCCTTTGTGATTACCAGCAAATCACATCAACCAATTGAACAATTCCAAGCTTATTCATGACCTGACACTTGAGAGACCTTGGGATGATTTCTGAAACTTAGTTGTATAAAATACCTTTCAAGAGAGACATAACACTTGTGATTTGTTTGTGTTGAGAAGGTGCAAAAACACCCATCAACGGAAGTGGTGCTAGAAGGAGGGCAGCTAGGCTAAGCTGGATCGAACTAGGTCCTCCTCCTGTCAAAGGTCTCATAGAGTGATTAGATCTACACCAAACAAGGGAGCATTCCAAGAGCTAAAACCTCTCACCAGGGCTAAGAGAGCCAAAAAGGGAGAAGCCTCAAGTTCAAACCCATCCACTTGACCTCCATCTTCTCCATCTCCCTCTCTCCATCCACCCCACTCCTCCCCCTCACTCCTGATAGTACTTCCTTCCTCCCATTTTCTCCAAACTACTTTTCCACCCTCCACTTCCCACAATAAAGGTGTTGTCTCTATCCCAACACTTCACTTCCAAGGCACTGCCCCAATTGCTACTTCATTGCAACCTCAAGTTACTATAGCACAATAGTTACAAAATCCTCCTCCCACAATGGCTTGGTTGGGAAACAATCCATCCCCATTTTCCTTTAATTATTATCATGATATGCCAAAGAATCTAGAAGGCTTCTACTCCAAGTTCCACCCACATGATCCACAAATTACAGTAGAAGAGCACATAAAGATCTTCCAAATAGCCTTGAAGGATATGCAGATTGAACGTGAAGACATGGCTTGTAGGCTCTTCCCTTACTCATTAGGGGAAGAATCCTTCTATTGTTACATTCATCTGCTAACAAGATCCAACACCACTTGGGACCAAATGAAGAACACTTTTCTACAAAATTTCAAAATTCCCATCAACCTCAATGAATTATATTAGTAGTTTATGTCCATTAGGAGGGAGGTGAATGAGCCTATCAGTTCATTCAATGACCAATTTCACAGGGATTTCATGAAGTTGCAACCACAACAATCATGGACTTGGGGTAGCATATTGTAGGTCCATTTCCCTCATTGGGACTAGCTGCTCACCCCATGCAGATCCAAGGGCTTACCCATGCCTTGGCCAATTAGACATCAATGTTGAATGAAGTCCCTCAACTGCCAATAGTGCCACATCTAGGGAAGCCATTGAACCAAATGCCTTTAGTACCTCATTACTTGTAGTCTTCACAATAGTAGGCCTATACTCAATAGCCTCAAGTACCCTCATACCTGCAAGGTTTTGAGTTCCCAATAGCCCAAAATAACTAACCTATGACACAACTCGTATTCCTTTAGAATTCAATGCCACAACAAAATAACACTAAGAAGGATCACATCAATGAATTAACTGAAATGGTAAAAACATTTTCTATAGAGATGACACACCTAAGGAACCATAACAACTAGTTGCAAGCCTCTCAAAGGAGCATTCAAGCCAATATCAATAGAGATAATTGTGATTCAGGTGCATCCACTAGACATAATTATGAAAGAGGTCATAATTCAAGGAAAGGTTTCAAAAGAAGGCCTTCACAAAGGAAGAACAAAACTTGGAACACTAGGCCAAAAAATGGAGGCATCCCCACACCCCTTAATCAACTAGGTGGTACCAACAAGCCTACAAGAAAATTTTACTTGGATGAGGCCACTCTATCCATATGGTGCCGAATTCACAAGACAAACAGGCATTCAGAGTTGGATTGTTTGGAATTTCAAATGACCACATAAATTTTCCAAGTAGAAGTCTAGAATGTAGTTGATGGCTTGGGCTAGAGAGATCTAGTCCCTTCAGATCCATATGATTCCTTAGTGCTAGTGGTCAACCAAGCTTCTTTCCCAAAATGTCAAAGCAATTCACCTGAGAAGGAGGTTGTGCCCAAGGATGAGAAAGAAAAGGAGGTAAGTAATGAAAGTCCTTTATCCTTGCTCTTTGATTCAGTAGATAATGGTCTAGTAGATGAGGAAGAGCTACATGAGGATGAAGTTCAAATGTTCCACCAAATAGAAACTCCCTATTACTTGAGAAATAGGCAGGTTGGGGGTCCCTTAATGACTTCTACTCCTCGCAACAACTTCAATACTCCACCCGATCCCAATTCCAGCAACAACCCAACTTACCTCCATGTGCCTACTCAGTACTTTAACAAAAATAGGTAGCTCAATCAAGCTCAAGATTAGCCCACTAACTCTTCCCAAAGTAAATTTTTTGAGGTAGAAGTTAAACAAATGGTATAATATGTGATAGAGGAATTGAAGAAGGTCAAAGTTAGTTCGTCAGCCTTCGAGTTATTAAGGGCACCTGCTATCCAAAACACCCTCTTTAGGTCATTAAATGGAACTTCCCCATCAAAGGCAACCCAAGAAGTGCCTGCCAAGAGAGTTTCCTTTGACACCTCTAGTACTGAGCCTATAATTAGAGAAATCTTGGGAAAGAAACCCGATCAGCTCCCAAACTAGCAAGCCAATAAAAATTAGTCATTAGGAAAAACTCCCGCCAAAGAGTCAAATCCAATCCAAGCCAAGGATAAATATAGTGATAAAGAAAAAACCCAAGTGGCCCAAGCTGATGTCTCAGTAGGTTTGTTTCAAGGAAAGTTGGAGACCCCTCCCTTCCTTATGACTATCCAAATATTTAGCAAGAACCTACACAACTGCCTATTAGATTTAGGAGCTTCAACTAATGTCATTTCCTTTGTAGTGTACCAAGCACTGGGGATAACTCCAACTCCCTCCCAACAGAAAGTGACTCAGCTGGACAAGATAGAAGTGAACATAGTTGGGGAGATGAATAGGATTCCCATGTAGATTGCTACTAACCCAAGGGTGCAATAAGTGATTGACATCCAAGTTTCTAATATTCCTAACACATGGCATTATAATAGGATGGGATTTCACCTAGGATTTGAATGGATATGTTGCAATAGATTTTTCACATCTATGGCTTCCATGAAAAGGACTTCCAAACCACAGATCCACATTGAAAGAGAGCCCCAAATGAAGTGCATGATCATGGAGTACAACATGAATGAGGTCTTGTTCATAGAAATAGAGTTGGGAAATTATTTTCCCATGGATTATCAAGGTGATGAAGAGTTCCAAGAAGAGGAAGTGGTTGACGAGGTCCTTGTGCTGCATAGTACACCTATTGACTTGACACACGCCCTTGACAACACAAAAGTGTTGATTGAGTTAGAATATGAAGAACCCCATGAAGATGGTAACCTTGGGTTGCTTGATGGATTCCAAGATTTTATACAAAAATGCGTACAAGATCAACTTAGTTTAGGAGCTAAAATGGACTTTTAGGAGTTGTTATTACCAAGCTGGTATAGATTACTTAATGTTGCTCATTCTGAATTTCAATGTTGCCTATGTAAGATGTCCGTAGAACATATCATAGGTCAGGTTATTCCAAAGGAAGTAGGAGGCAAGCAAGATTGTATCCAACCAATATATATGCAGTCCCCTGAGGATACAATAGAAGATGCATAACCAAGGAAGGAAGCACACTCAACCAACTCCAAAGTCAAAGACTCTTCTAAGTTTTGGACATTATGTTTTGATGGATCCAATTCCAAGCAAGGAGTAGGAGCTGGCTTTGAGCTCATCAATCCGATAGGTAAGACATATTTTTCTACCAATAGACTCCAATTTTATTGTACAAATAATGTAGCAGAATATGAAGTATTAGTTCATGGGATTTTGATGGTGTTAAGAAAGAAAGTTAAAATGCTACAAGTATTTGGTGATTCTATGTTGGTAGTGAAAAAAGTTAGGAAACTTTACTCCTGTCATGATAGAAGGATAGAAAAATACAGACATAGGGTGTGGGATCTTATAGAGGACTTAGATTCCCTTATAATTCAGCTGATCCCTCATAATAAGAATCATACTGTCGATGCTCTAGCCTAAGCAACTAGTACTCTCCAGCCTTTGTCCTTAACTAACTTAAAGAAATTCATTGTAGAGATCACCTCTACCCCATCAGTCCCAAAAAATGTCACCAAATTTTAGGTTTTCAATGATGATATGCACATTTTGGAATTCATCACAAGCTCTGATGTGTTCACAACCAAAATCATAAACGAGTCCGAACCAGAAGAGGATGAACTTGACATAGAGGGGGTGATCAATATAAAGAGCAATATAATACCATAGGGAATGGTCCAGCTAGAAATAATATTTGACTTGGATTAGATAAGGGACTGGGATCAACAAACTAAGAAAGAGTCAATAGATAATCAATGTAATGCTGCCAACGTGGGTACGACTACAAAAGTTAAAAATGTTTTTATAGGAAAAGCTTGCACACTAGAGGAAAGAAAATGGATCATTAATTCCTTACACTTTTATCATGAAGTGATTGCTTGGGGGTATGAAGACCCCAAAACCTATGATACATCCATCATTACTCATACCATTCCCCTTAAGCTAGATGTGAGACCTTTCTGGTGGCACCAATGCCCAATTAATGCATTACTTGAGCCTATTATCTTTAAAGAAGTTTAGAAGCTACTTTCAACCCAAATTATTTTTCCAGTCCGAAATTCTACATGGGTGGTGAATTTGGTCTCGCTCAGAAAAAAGAATGGTGAAATCAGGCTATGTGTGGATTTCAAGAATCTAAATAGAGCCTCTAAAAATCACAACTACCTAGTGCCCTCATTGGATGAAGTATTACAAATAGTGAATGGGTCACAAATTATGTCGTTCCTTGATGGCTACTTGTGATATAACCAGGTTATGGTGCAGTATGAGGATAGGCATAAAATTCCATTTACCACAAAATAGATAATGTTTGCATATAGAAGAATGCCATTTGGATTGATCAATGTTGGCACTACATTTCAGCATGCCATGGATATATCCTTCAAGGACCTGATTGGAAAGTGCATCATCATATACATGGATGACCTCACCATGTTCTCAAAGAAAAGAGGGGACGATGTCTCTGATTTGTGCAAAGTCTTTCAAAAATGTAGAGTTTGGCATCTCGTTAAATTTGAAAAAATGCATTTTTGAGGTCACTAAAGGAAAGCTACTAGGATGCGTGATCTCAACTGACCCCGAATGTATCTAGGCTATATTGAAAATTCAGCCCCAAGGTAGCAGAAAAGAAATGAAGTCTTTCTTTGGAAATATCAACTTTGTGAGGAAGTTCATCATGGGCTTCGCTAAAATAGTCAAGCCACTGAATGCCATCCTCAAGCAGGATTCCAAGGAAGAATGGACACCTGAATCCAAGCAAGATTTTGAAGAAATTAAGAGGGAAATTATAGATGCCCTAGCGTTGGTCAGTCTAGACTATCTAAAATAGTTCTACATCTATTCCTTTGCTTCAAATCACTCTTGTGCTAGCATGTTAACATAGAAGGATGATGAGGGGAATGAACACCCTATTGCATTTATGAGCACTCCATTGAAGGATGCAAAATTATGGTACCACAATGTTGAAAAAAAATCCTATGCCTTGGTCAGACGAGTTAAAAAATTTAGGCATTACATCTTGAGGAACAAAGTGTTCGCCATAATTTTAGATCTCACTGTTAGGACCCAATTAATGTAGAATGAGTTAGGGGAAAGAAGAGAAAACTGGGTCTCATTGCTACAAGAATATGACATATATATTAAACCCATGAAATTGGTCTGTGGGAAAGCCCTCACCTACACAATAGCAGAAACTAGACCTGAGCTTACAATGCAACAATACCAGCTAGAGGATGTTTCTCCGGGTGAGTGATACAATGACATTGATTACTACTTGTTGAACAATAAATTTCCATCACAGTTGCAAGGAGTACAAAAGAGTGCTTTGAGATTGAAGAGAAGCAACTATATGCTATTGGGATTGATATTATACAATAGAAATCATGAAGGAATCTCTCTTAGATGCCTTGGGAAAGAAGAAGTAGCTCAAGTGTCGAGGGATATTCATTACAAGTTTGGTATTGGTCACATATCTGACCCTTCAACCTATCATCAAATTTTGTGGGCTAGGTACTATTGGATGATGCTATTGAAAGATTCACACAACCATGTGAGAACCTATCATGTCTATTAGACTGTCACCACCTAGGAAATAAATGTTGTTGTCTCATTGCAACCAGTCGTGGAGGTAAGGAATTTTGCTCAGTAGGGACTCAAATTCATCAGTTTGATAAGCCCACCATCCTCTACAGGACATAGGAACAATCTAACCACTACTGATTATTTCACTAGATGGAATAAAGCAATAACATGTAGGAAATGTACAACTGAAGTAATTATTAATTTTTTGGAAAGTTTTATTTTAAATCGCTTTAGTTGCCCATTTGCTTTGGTTTGCGATAATGGCCCTACATTTTCACCCCTTAAGTTTTCTAGTTGGGCCTTTGATTATGGAATTTCCCTCTAATTCTCCTCCAATTACTATCCCCAAGGGAATGACCTAGCTGAATACACAAATAAAAACCTGCTGACTGTCATCCAAAATCTACTTGACCAAAATCCAAAAGATTGGCACACCCAATTGTGTTTTTCCTTATGGGAAGATCACACTCATCACAAGGCTGCCTTAGGAAATTCTCCATTTTGAATCATCTATGGATTAGATCTTGTATTCCCAGTCCACCTCAAAATTCCCATGATTCAATTTGTTAACACATATTATGGGGAGGGAGAGCGCCAAGAGGCTCTCCTAGCTGAATTACTACATTTAGAGGAAGTCCATGACCAAGAAATAGAAATATTTTCCAAACAAAAAGGTGTAGTCAAAAGATGGTTTGATCACCAAGCTAAAGTAAAGGCCTTTAGGATTGTTGATTTAATCCTATGTTGGGACAAGGCTCATGAGAAGAAATGGGGACATGATAAATTTGATAAGCTCTGGCTTGGCCCCTTTCAGATTTCTAAAATTCTAGGAGATAATACCTTTCACCTTAAGAACCTCACTGGAGAGGATGTCTTGTTTCCTGTCAATAGACAATACCTCAAGCATTATTTCCTTGCTTGAGCTTTCCAACCTAATCCCCTTTGTATATAGCTATACATAGTTAGAGTAGGTTCTTTTTCTTTGTTGTTTTCTTTCACTTCACTTTCACTCACTTTCCCAATTTTTGATTTTATTGAGGGTGTTTTTGATCTTGATGTGATGATCGTGCTTGGCTTGTCAATGGGCCCACTTTGATACTCACTCCCATCTATTCTTTGGATAAGTCTTCATTGGATACTATGAATTCCTGCCCGCACCCGTGAGGTGGGTTTCCTCACTTGAACTCCAACTTGATCTAGGATAGAACCCTTATTTGAATCTCCTCACACTTATCTCAGATTGTACACATGGAATAAATCTTAAGAACTCTTGATGAGATATACAATGGTCATTATGAAGCTTCAGCAAGTGAAAAATTCTAAGTCTGCTCTAGTTCCCACTGCGATTTCCAAACCCACTATGAGCTTCAATCCTTATGCGGTTGAACAAAAGAGTATTGAAAGAAAACATGAAAAGAAAGAAAAGAGAAAAGAGAAAAGAGAGAGAAAATTTTGAAACAAGCAATTGTGTGGGTGTAAAAACAACTCTATCGGGCCTATGGATTCCTGGCTAACAATATAGCAATGTTCGTGGGGTCACAACGACAACTCCATTGAGGCTATGGACACCTCACTGGTAGTGGAGCAATTCCTAGGTTACTTTTGGGGTTAGACAACCTATTTAACATGCTTCAACTGATTGATGACTACCTTGTATGGTTTCTAAGGGAGGGAAATGAACTCATTGCACACACTTTTGAGATATTTTTGTTATTCGATTCAACCAAGGATTCTATTCATTTCACGCCTTTAGTTCATTTGAGGAAACCCACTTCTAGTCTGTGAAACTAGAGATTCTAGGTTTTGAATGAATCTGTACTCTTAGAACAGTCAGGAGCATTCTCCCAGTAGAGTCACCATTTTTTGTGCCTATAACACACACTCCTTGTTCAGATCGAGGACCCCCTCTTTCCTTTTCACCTTTGCCGAGTCATTTTTTCCTTTCCCTTGTTTTGCATGGCTCATTTTTGAGCTTAAGATGGTCATATGTTGTAAGTCATCACATTTCAATTGACCAAATTCATCACCCAAAAATCTATTAAGTCATTTTCCTTTGTGGTCCTAGACCTGTGGATTTCCCTTTGTAGGCCGTGGTCATTGCTTAGCCACTAGCTAGTGGTGAAATCCCAACATCCACCCACATAGTGGGTCACACATCATCCTCTGTTGTCCCATGGTCACACCTAATTGGGTTTCTGCAAGCCCATTTGTAGCTTAGAAAAATGTATCTTTGGACATTTTCATGCTCATTTGGGTCTTTCTTGTGAATGTTGGCCTAGTTTTTCCTTGATTTGTTGTTGTAATGTGGTCAACACATTCACTTTAGGTCTTGGACCCTCTTGAATTAATAAAGAATTTTAGGATGCCTTGTAAAAGAGTTGTGAAGTGTTGTAACATACCTTCACAGTTTTCTAGGACCTTATTAATACATTTCACCTAAATATCCTCTTTTTATCACTTACCAAGCCTTATTTCAACATGTTGTAAAGTATTGTAACAAACTTTCATGCTTTCTAGGCTTTTCATCAATAATTTGACCCTTTCTTATGCTTTAATTGGCCCCATTTCACACTTACAAGCCTTACTTAAGTGTATCATTTGAAAATAATCCTGATAAAAATCAATTAATATATTTAATTTCCGACACCCACTTAAAATGTCTAAGTGGGACCCATTCACCACTAGGGGCGAATGAGTCCCCTTTGCCTCAAAAATTAAAATAAATTCAAAATTATGGCGAGATATTATTTTCGAAGACCTAAGGTCGGCCTGTGATGTGGTATTTTCAGGAAATATTGCATAATTCTATATAAATATAGGGTTTTTCCTCTCATTTCACCCCCATTCATTCACTTAATCATTCAAGCAATTATCAATCATTAACTTAAACATTCTAGGCATTTCAAGCATTCTCAAGTCTACATCAATTAGAGCTTCTACTTGCATGTCTTTAGATTTCTACTTCAAGGGTTTGGTGAGTTTTAGGATTGATTTTGTTCATTCATCATTCTCTTTTCATTTCATTTCATTTGCAAGGGTTTAATTACCAAACACGGGTCTGACCAAGGAAAACCCCTATTCACTAACCCTCAACAAATTTTCCCCTCTTTGCATGTGTTTTGCAGGTCTAGTGTTCAGATTTTTCAAAGAGCAAGGTGTGAAAAGTTGTCAAAAAAATTTCAAAGTCATTTGAAGTTGTCAAAACCCTAAAAGAAGCTTGGAGAACACCTATAGGTCAAATTTTACAGTTTCATATCCAGAAACCTGTCACGAGCTAAAGTGCAGACTGGGAGCTACAAATTGCACTTTTGAATTTCTCAAAATCTGGAAGTAGACTGATATGCCATCAGTGGCATATGAATCCCACTACCAGGCCCAAAACAAAGGTTTTTGTAGTTTTGGGTACCCAGTTGTCTGAAACCTGTTCCAACAGAATCTCCCCAAAACTAGACTAAGTCGCCTAGCTTGGCGTATGAGCCCTAGTTGGCTTCAACAGTGACTTCTGCAGGATTCCAGAGCTCCTCTCTACCAATTTCCAATTTCCATGCGCACACCTTTGATCTCATAAGTTTATGTTATATTTTGTTTACATTTTTAGGTCATTTTGCATATCACATGTTTTTAAATATCTTGCACTTCATTAGTTTTGCATTAGTAGTTAATCTCTTTTATCAATTATTTACATCTAGGACATTCCCCTTTAATAGATTTCAATCATCTTTGCATTGGAATCTCAAGGGAATATTCTTGAGTGAGCCATTAATATTTTTGGTACCTCTCTCCTTTTAGATGCAAAACTCTAGAAGTGTAAGAGAGCCTTACATTGCCAAAAATTGTTGGTTCACCATCTACTTGACCTATTGCCATACCTAGAATTTATTGCATGCATTAATGACCAATTTTCCTATAAAATTCAGATCGAACCTGTCATTTTCACCTCTAATTTTCAAATATCAATGGTGAACTAGGAGCTCATGCCCATACAAGCTTACAATGAATTCAAGCCCAGTCTCCATCATATTTTTGTGTTATTTCTAAGTTAGCCATCACTTAAAATTTCAAGAAGTGTTTTTTTCTATAGTTAGGGTTTGAGCTAGTTAATGTTAAAATCTTGGAAATTGAAACTCCAGCTCTCTCGATGGTCTTTGCAACCCTCGGCCCTACCTAAACTACTTGATTCATCATTTGAAAACCCTTTGAACTGGCCAAAACCACGTCTCCACATTCATGCGGAACCCCATGATTATTTTGCTATTCTTCTCATGGTGAGGACCCCTTGCAGCCCGCACCATCGCTACCATTGTGCATGCTAGCATTGAAAATATTAGAGAAAAATGGCTAAGACCTCAACCTCATACAAGAGTTCCCATGCAGAATTTTGCTTGCAAGTCGTTGTTTCCTTATCGTTGTTGTTCAACGACTGACCCTTAATGACTCCCCATAGTGCGGGACCCACTTTCATCACCATCATTAAATGGACTGAGCCTTGTCACCTGAAGATTTTGCTAAGTTTGATTGATCTTGCAGGCCATTGCATGCAACTTTCCATCCTTTGACCACCATTATTTAGCAGAATGGTCACCCCATCTTCCTGCATTGAAGACTCCACACTCATCATTTCCTTCCCCTTCATTGAGAGTCTATCGAACAAAAATGCTAAGTCAAAATAGTTGTGGGAAGCCTTTGTGGGTGGCCAGATGTGGATCTCCCCTCCATCGCCATTCCTTAATGACCAAATGTTCATGCCATCCTACCTGGCATTTTCCACAGGGGATGTTTTCACAAATCTTGAATACCATCAACACATAACCTAAGTTCGTGAGCTCATTGTTGGCCCACCTATGTGGACTGTTGCTTGCAGACCGCTCTCCCTCTAAGGTCGTTCTTTAATGGTGAACACATCACCATGACCCAATGGTTTCTTTTCTCATATCCCAAAATGATCAAACTCTAAGGTAGAGTACACAACGTCCAAGTCCTCTAGGGGTCATGCAATGCAAAACTCCACATGCGGGTCGTCATTCGCCAAATGTCATTGTTTAATGACTAAGCTTCAAATGATAATCTACTTCATGAATCTTGCACATCTTGGACCCACAAATCATCAAGGCATAATCTAATGACTCCAAGTACCTTGCAATCTATTTCTACATGTGCCTGATCACCTCATAAGAAATTTGATTGCTAAATAAACAATGTGGGATTTCTCCTACGGGTAGCCACCTACGGGTCTCCATGGCCACAGATTCGTTTTCTCATTGTCTTCTTCGTAATGGATTCTAGCTCAGGAAAACCCGCGTTCACCTAAATGATCCAGATGAACTCCAAATGTTGAACAATGATGAATTTTATGATCTTTTGATGATGTATTAATGGCTTTAACACTCATTTTGTAGGATTTGGTCGACATTTTCTCTAATTTATATGTAAATGCACTTACTACATCTTTTTCATGTAGGATTTATGGAACCTTCTGCGAGTCCATTAGTGACGCCTATTGAGAAATCTAATAAAGGGAAGAAGTCGCTCGCATTCCAAGAGAGACGGAAGAAAAAGACCAAATGAAGTATCAACTTCACGAAGTGGAGTGTACCTCCAAGCTCTCTTCTACCTGGGACAAGATATCATCTACAAACTAGGGGCACATGGATATTGATGAGTTTAGGCAAAGGGTGATGGTTAGTTCTACCACAAAGAATGCACAAAAGATTAGGGCAAGTGGTCTAGCCAAGGTGGTTGGCTTTCCTCCCGCGTTAATTGCCCAAAAATTGGTTATGACCTGTCAAGAATGTTATCATTCTAACAAGAAGATCATTGATAAAGATGGAAGGGTATTGGAAGACTTGTCTACTAGATCTATTGACCTGACATTCCACATCCCCACATTTGATGAAATGGAAGAAATAGAGAAAGGATTTCCTAAAAAATATGTGGAAGTAGGACCCCATCGTGTGCAAAATAATAATCAACATACATTGGTTGAAAGAAAAGAGGGGAAATACCAGCAAATTACCCCAACAGCTATTCAGGAGTGACTTCTTTGAAAAATATCATGATCTAGTCACTCCATTAAGTAGGGTAATGAGCCTCCCAACTGCTACCTTCTTTGAGGAATGGATGTTCTACTTCATTGAAGAAATCCTCTGAGGAAAGACCAAGATCCATTGGGAAAGGATGATCAATGAAAACTTGCACAACCAACTCATGGTAGTCAAGTAAACCTCCAACTTTTATATGACATCATATCTGGTATATCTACTGGTGAAGAAGTTCTCATACAAAGGATTATTCAGTGCAGGTCCACTGGGAACCAAGAGAGAAGAACTCAAGGTCTATGACTACTACCCTTAGCTACAATATATAAACTTCAAGAGAGAATACCATAGGGTGAATGATGCCTTCATCATGCACATAATTAGACTCCTAGGAGGATATTTTGAGAGAAGAGTATCCTATAGTGCAAGGGCCTTCATCAAGCAGTTTGGGTATCTATTCATATAGTTCCCAAAGTTCACATATATTAGAGCAAAAGGGTTCTTGGGGAAACCCTACTGGTTTCCATGCTATCCAAATGATCGCATCATCTTGCTAGAGGTTTCTCGGCTATTACAAACCACCCACACACAATTGAGTGATAAACACTAAGTTGGGATTCCATATCCCTTGACCTTTGGGCAAGGAATGTACTCTTTCCCTACTGCCCAATGTGCAGAGTATTCAGAGAAAGAGTTGGTGGAGTATAACTTGGAACTCCACATTGACAGAGGAAGAATGGACCCTTATGGAAAGCTAAAGAAATTGGTTGGAAGGAAATATAGCCACTGACCTCATGTTAAGGACTTCTAGGCTAATTGAAAAGATGATAAAGAAGTATGAATGAGGCACTATATGAGAATGATGACCTAATTTGTGAAGTCGGTAAATCTATTCCCTGTGCTTGATCAAATAGTAGAGGAAAAAGAAAATATTGTTGATGAGAGATACCATTCCCTAGCCAATGTGCCCTTGTTGGTTATAGATTGGAGTGAAGAAGAGGTCACTGACCTTGATATATTGACCCAACCTATTGAAAATAGAACAAGATAGTGGGTGGACACACAAATTGCCCAACTTAAGGAGTAGGGTGCAGAGCTAACCTATGGTGACCTCGAGGATGAGCTTGAAAATGAAACTGATAGTGGCACAACTACTGTCTCATCAAAAGAAGCTCCCAAGTCCCCACTAGCAACAAGGTTAAAGAAAATAAAGGATGCACTTGAACAAAAGCCAAAATAGAAGGTATATTCTAGAAAGACCACAGAGGGAGAACCATCTAAAAGAGCAAAAAGAATGAGGAACTTTGTGCTTGAGATGCCCAATATCTAGGAAGAGGAACACCATGAAGATGAAGAAGAGACTAAGTGGCCATGCTCACCAACTGCCACCTCTGCTACTACTACTACTTCCACCATTGTCACTCCTCCACCTTCTGCTTCCCAGGATTTTCCTATTTCATCTCTACCTGCCATGGAAATATCTGTCCACCTCACCTCAACCTCACCAACTACTCTAGTAATGATACTAGATTCCTATTCTACTACATCCCCACTATCCTCTTGTTCTCCCCCACCTCCATTGCCCACATTCTCTACTCTATCACCTTCTATGCCTTCAATTTCTATGTCACAACCTGTTTTACCACATGCTTTCACAAAATATATGTAGAACGTGCCCGGTGAACTCTCTGAGGTAATCCTTGACCCCAAGGTTCATGCTTTAGTAGCTCAAATTACTGCTACACTACCTCTTCCTATGCCACCTATGGAGCCGCCAAATATGGAAGCAACAATACAGATCTCGAAAGAGATGGAAAAGTGCCACACCGTGCAACATATGAAGGCCACAAAAAGATGTAGCCAAGGAGCCTGAAGATTTGGATTGAGATTATTATTTTGAGCACCTAGAAGGTGGGATACATATAAACTTGGATGAGGTGGCTTCCGATGAGGATAAGTCACACACTTCAGAAGAAGACACTGAGGATCTTTATGAATGGTATGTGATAGAAACATTAGACTAATATCCAAATGAAGAGCTACCCAAACAACACAAAGAAGCAAGTGAAGAGGTTGATCATGAAGGGCACCTCTCTGAGGAGAATGTTGATACTGATGTGGATGTGGAGATACTAGATGAGCCTCCACTAATTGGACAAGACAAGGGACTGGTCTAGGAAGAAGAAGTGCCTCTTGAAAATGAGAAAGAGAATGATAAAGAATAAGAAAATTTTCCTGAAAAGAGCTCTGAGCTTGAGCACCATGTCGAGATGGAGCATGAAGAAGAGAAAGTACCCCAAGAAGGTGTTACTAAAGAGAACATAGCTTCTACCGAGCTAGAAAAAGGAAAGGATGTACAAATAAAAGGCTCAGATGAAGAAGGGAATAATGATGAAGAGAATCGTGGCAATGAGGAAGAAAAGTGCCAGAAGGAAAAAGAAGAGGAAGGTTTCATGAATCACCCAAGGGTTGGGATAAGATTCCTAATTGGTTAGAGCAGAAATTGAAAAAGAGGGCTCCTGTGGTCATTGACCCAAAAGCGAGGATCGATGCAATAATAGCTAGAGTGGAAACAAAAACCAAAAAAGAGAAGAAGCCCAAGGTCTGATCTCACATCACAATGGATGCCTCTAGATCACAGATGATACAAATTACCACTCTCATGACAGACATAGCTATAGGAACCATACAAGGGTAGGAGTATCAGATATCACTAATCAACCTAGGCCTAGTGACCCAAGAAAAAAATATAGATGAACTCCATGGGTTAGTAGCCACCTTCATGGAATAAATGAATAAGGATTAGTCCATGAAGGAAGAACTGAAAGCACAAGTAGTGGATCTCAATACTTATATTCAACATCGGATGTATACAGAAGAGGAGACTCCAGTCAAATCGTCAGCTCTTACCTCCTTGCTGTCAAAGAAGGATATTAATAAAATGTTGAAAAGGAAGAATTGGACCAAGTCCACGATCAATTGGTTCAACAAAGTGATATCTACTGGTGACAAGGGGATCAAGCATACAGTTGCCATGTATAATAGGTATTAGATCCTGGGAAAAGATATAGAAGACATGATGAACACCTATAAAGAATTCCCAGAGATGTACAAGATCACTTACCCCAAGTTGGAGTGCATCCTTAAGATTCCACAAGATATCTAGGAAAATGAGTTAGAAATGGCGAAGGAAGACCACTTGTTGGTAGAAATTTGGTTGATGAACCTAGAGTATAGGAAAGAAGTTCAAGGGAAAGTTCTGCATGACCTTTAGGTTGATCATGAGTGGGATGCTGAGCATTGGATGGATAGTACAAAATATTTAAAGTTGATGACTGATTTTGAGGTGGTCACCTTGAAATTAAATTATGAGAAAGTCAAGCCTTTGTTCCACTAGAAAATGGAGCAAGGAGCTAGTGACACCCTGTCGCCATAATTTATGGATTATGCTACGAGGGCCTTCGTCTGGAAAAAGTAAATGATTGAAGCTACTTTAAACTTTATAAAGGATTTGAAAGAAATTATTGAGAGAATTAAGAGGATGTCCTTCTAGATCCTCAAGTCTAAGCTCTCTAAAGAAAAGAAGCTCATAACTGTGTTTGGACAGTTTGTGGAGTATTCCAATGCTAAAAAATAAGTAGGAAAGCCCATCATAAACAATGAATGCTTGTCAAAATAACTACAAAGGATGGCAGCCACTAAAAGACAAAACTACTAGTGTCAGGTCACTAGAAGACAAAATAGGGAAAAAGACAAAAATGTATTTTATATTGTCATATATGTGGGGGTAGAAGAAACCCTAATATAAAATGAGTCTAAGCCACACAATGAAAATGAACCTTGTCCATTCATTTTTCTTTTGGAAAATTATAAATAGGGGTCTCCTCTCATTTTCAAGGAGAGAGATGAGTTGTGTAAAGGAATGTTGTAGAAAATTAATGAGAATAGCATTGTTTGATGGATTCTTGTGTTTTCTTCTCATGTGTGCATGGTTCATTCTACCATTCTTAGATTTTAGCTTTGTTGTTGTAGTTTTAGGTTGATTTTAGATGGTAGTTCATGCTGCACTTTAATGGTGAAGAATGCTATGGTGTTGATATTTTCTTTGCTCATACTTTTTGCTGTCTATTGATGATAAACAATAGTGTAAAGTTAGTCTGACCATTGTTCGTATTCTTGCACTTAAGTTCATATATTATTCATGCTTTAATGGTCAATGGATGGTTGAAAATCTATAGACCTGAGAAGATTGCACTAGTTTCATGAGACTGTTGGTTGCCCTTGGTTAAGTGGAACTTAGTTTTAGGAAGGCTATCCACCGTAGCATCCTCCATTGTTACTATTCAACATTAGTTGCAGGTCTAGGAAACTTCTTATCCCTTTTCCCTTTTGAAATTTCTTTGAAAAATGAAGTAAGACAAAGTTCTAGCATCATCCCACAACCAAATCTGATGACAAAGATGGAGTTTTAGATTGTTGTCCTAAACTTGTATACTTAGCTACTCTTCATTTCTAGAATTTACAAAACTCCTTTAGTAGACCCAATCCCATCTAAACTTAGTGACCATAAATTCCCTTTGTGATTACCAGCAAATCACATCAATCGGCTAAATAATTCCAAGCTTAGTAATGACTTGACACCTGAGAGACCTTGTAGTGATTTTTGAAACTTAGTTGCAGAAATTACCTTTCAAGAGAGACATTGCACTTGTGATTTGTTTGTGTTGAGAAGGTGTAAAAAAACCCATCAACAGGTCTCTTAAGACATATGGTTAGTGGAATGTTTCTCAAATTGTTTAGGCATGTTTGGGTGTGAAACATGACCTTTCCTAGCATAAAACTACCCATCTAGATGAGTTAAAACTAACAATTTAGTTGCATAATGAACAAAACAAAAATTACAAAACCTTGCAACTTTACATTGTATCCATTTGACACCTTTTCCATCAACTAAAACTATACACCACAGATAAACAACTCAAAGATATAAAAATTTGAGAGAGGTTATCGTAGGAAGGGACCTACATGATCCTGTACCTTTAGAAGAAATCTTTCTAAGTGCCACGGTTTCCAAGTAACACCTTGTCAAAGTTTGCTACCTAAGTTTTGCATTTTGGTCTCTTAAAAGATAACATTGGTGTAATGTAGCTTAGAATGTTATGATAATGTTTGGGTGTGAAAAAATATCTATCATAGTGTAAACCTACCCATCTCAAAGTGTTGGAATTGTCGGTTTGGTTGCACAACAAACAAAACAAAAATTACACCACCTTACAATTTTAAATTGCATGCATTTATGCTTTTTTTATCAACTGGAAACTAGACACCCTGGGAAAATGGATTGGAGATATCAAAAACTAAGAGAGGCTATTGTAGAGGGGCCCTACATGATCTCATAACATTAGACAAAAAAAATTTAAGTGCCTTGGTTTTTGAGTAAGACCTCATCAAAGTTTTCTACTTTTTTCCACTTTGGTCTCTTAAGAGATATCGTCGGTGCAAAGTAGCTCATACTATTCTGACATGTTTGGATGTGAAATAGGACCTTTACTATCATAAAACTACATGTCCAGACATGTTGCAACTCTTAGTTTGGTTGCATGATGAACAAAAAAAAATTTGCACCACCTTGCAACTTTACATTGCATGCATTTGACACTTTTTCCATCAACTTAAAACTGGACACCACGAACAAACGACTCAGAGATATTAAAAAATGAGAGAGGTTATTGTAGAGGGGCCCTACATGATCCCATATATTTAGATGAAATATTTCTAAGTGCCATATTTTCCAAGTAACACCTCATCAAAGTTTGTTGCATTTTTTCACTTTGGTCTTGTAAGAGAGGGGGACCACTGCGTGCAAGACCCCGAGTCACAGAGGGTCAAGATGAGAGAGGCTACCCTAACTTACCCTAGCTAAGTGTAATGTTTAGAAAATTTGAGGCAAGAGTAATGAAGACTGTGGGGCCTCTTAGTTACTCTGCAGACCTGAAATATAGGAAAATACTAGGTGAGCTGGTTTCTAGGTCTAACATTGTGTCTTGGGAAGCTCTTTGTCTAAGGACGTCAGCGCGATGTGTTGGCATCATAAAAGTGCATTGTTTTCCATACGACCAAACAACAATAAAGATGAGGTCAAGCCAACAAAACTAGCTAACGACCCAGCTGACTAACTAAAGGGCTAGAATGATACAACTAGATAAATTAAATACTCTCTAATATGATAAAGTAAATATGCAAGAGTGACAAAAATAAGGAGAATCTCACCGAGGAACTTGCTCGCTAGCTGGTTTTCCGAGAAGCATGCACACCTACACATAGAAAGAGGGAAAATTTTGGGTGGATGTATAGGGGCCTAGCTCAGTCATACCCCCATTTAGGTGTTCCCACCTCCACGGACAACCAAGGAAATGAGATAAAGGAATAGTATAGTAAAGAGAAAATAATCACTACAAAACAGTGTTATGCTACTCAACCAAGTGATAGAGGAGAGGAGAGGGAAGCATACCACCTCCACCAAGAGCACTCAAGGTTGCTTGGGGGAGAAATGAGAGCACTCGAGCCTCTGCTGCAATGGTGTGGTTCCAAACATGCTCTACCAAAGTGATGGAGTATTGCTTTGCTACAATGGAATGCTTGGAATGTTGCTAGAAGTGTTGGATTGAATACTTGAAGTGGTCAAGAGTGAGCTCAATGCTTGGAAGAAGATCCCAAAATGCTTGTTCAAGGAGTGGGTTTGAAGAAGGCATGGAGAAAAATGGCCATATTCGTGTTGGTCGGCTGAAGGGGGTGTTACAACTTCACTTCCAATGAGAAGAGTAATGCCTCTGCAGATTTAGCCACATGAATCTACTAGGGACGTAAGTGCATTACGCAGACATATGCATGTTGCATGAGCGTCCCCGATAGAAATGCCTCCACCGATGCTCAAAATATGTGCCAAGTGTGATGCAAGCAGTGGGATTAGGTGGAATTAAGCCTCTGAACTTGGTTTTTGTAAGGTGGATAAAGTAAAAAAGGGGATTTTCACATGGGGTGCAAATTCACTCTTATACATGTCTCTTAAGAGATATTTCCAGTATAATGTATCTCAGACTATTCCAACATGTTTGGGTGTGAAAAAAGACCTTTCCTAGTGTAAACCTACCCATCCAAATGTTTGAAACTATTGGTTTGGTCACACAAAGAACAAAACAAAAAATACACCACCTTGCAACTTTACATTGCATGCATTTGACGCTTTTTCCATCAAGTAAAAATTGGACACCATGGGAAAACGACTTGGAGATATCAAAAACTGAGAGAGATTATTGTAGAGGGACCCTATGTGGTCCCATAATTTCAGATGAAATCTTTCTAAGTGCCATGATTTTTGAGTAACACCTCATAAAATTTTGTTTCCCTTTTGCACTTTGGTCTCTTAAGAGATATCACCGATGCAATATAGCTCAGAATGTTCTAATATGTAGGGGTGTGAAATAGGATCTTTGAGCCAGTTGGAGAGTATGGAGAGTGGTTAAGGATTTAGAAGAATGGGTAGTTAATGAAATTTCTTTTGTGAATGCCAATAAGAAGTTCAAATCCAGGGTTTAAAAATTCTAACTATTTTCTATAAATGAACGCTTAAATAACTTAGTTGTTGAAGATTATGATTTGATTTACTATTGCTGATCAACTTGGCCAGAACCTAAATATGAACTTTACAACTGCCACTAAATAAATAAAAGCACATGTTTACCCTATCTTAGAGTAGAATCTTAAAAATATCAAGAATAAAATGAAGACAAAAAATAATATGATTATTACAAATGATTCATCTTTTTCAAAAAATGTGAATGTACCTTGATGCTAATCTCCTATGTACCTACAAATTATATTATATTTGTTTACCTTTATTGGGAGCAATCTTCTATGTTACATGATGCTATCATATTTTTTGTTACAAGATGCTATCAATGATTATTTTTCATTACTTTTCATGATCTATGTTCTTGCATGCTTTCAAGTTTAGATTTCATGTAGTTTTCATATACTATTTTTCATCTCTAATTTTTCCACACTTTGTATACAACCAATTGAAGGTATAATGCATTATCACTAACACTCTTATGTTAGTGATATAATTTGGAACCTTTGCTGGATAGCATAATGATGTAATGGTTGGGAATCTTGGGAGGTCATAATTTGCTTGTATACTTGGGACCTTGTGATAGGCATCCAAGAGAGAGAGACCTAGGAATGATGAAATTGAATGAGGATGATTAAGGATGATTGGGTAGACCTTGGATTTGAGATGATGGATGTAAAGGGGATAACGATAGAATGGGTGGAAAGGGGATAATGATAAAATGGAAAGAAAAGGGGACAGTGATAATAAGGGAGATCTTACAAGACCAATATAGTATCAAGATAAAATAGATCATTGATTGATGATAATGGGGTTTTCTTACTCTGGATTTTTATAATCATCTAGGCAAGGCTTGAAGTTTCTCACTCAAGCTTGGATAATCACTTGAGTAAGGCTTGGATAGAGTATTTTTCTTACCTAATCTTAGATAATCACTTAGAAACGGCTTGAATATGCTTACTTAGGCTTGGATAATCACCTAAGCAAGGATTTAATGAGAATTTTGATAACAAGGATTAGGATCTAGATAGACTCTTGACAAGATTGATTCTGATAAGATATGATATGGATTATGATTGGATGATGAGATATGATAAAAGATGATAAAGATTGGATATGATATGATAGGATATAGATTGGGAAAGAAGATAAGGAGGATCAATGATGAAAGTAATGATGATGATAATGATAAGATGATAAGGATAGACTGATGGCTAAAAGGAACAAGGTATAAGGATGATGGAATTGTGATGACTAGCTTATTATAATGGATGAAAATTCTAAGATGAGGTAAAGATGATATATTTTGGATAGATATGATGGAAATGGTTGATGTTTCAGGTAAAATGATGGTTGAGGAAGGGTCTCCCAACTCTTCTTTGGGGATGCAAAGGTTAAGTTTGAAAATTAAGGTCTCAAGATGGCCAATGGTGAAACCATACATATGCATATAATCTACCCAATATTCACTGTATATGTGTAAAAATATAGCAGCAAAAAAAGAAAAAAAAAAGTTCAAGAGGGGCAATAAGTCCTTCCTATTCCATATGAAATTTGGAACCAAAACATAAGTAAAGTTGAAATATAGAAATGAAAGGTCTAATTATCAACTGCAATACATTAATATCAATAACATGACTTTACAAATTCAATGTGTATACTTAAAAATTAATCTAATGAACCATCTGGGTTTTCTCAACTCTTTACTATGTCAAGTATTGCCTCATGGTTAGAATCACACACCTTCAAAAAGTTCTTGTTCAAAGGTCTACCTTTATATTGTATCAAATGTACATTGGATGCCATGATAGGGTTTGAGTAATGAAGAATATTCAGATGCATGTCAAAGTCTTGAAACAACCAAAAATTAGCACTCTTATGTGGGTACCTTCTAAGGCATGTTCCTATAACAACCACCAAGCCTATAGGGTATTCGATGTTTTCTCCATCTAACTGGAGCCTCCAATTTATTTTTGGCCTCAACACAACATAAGTAATAATATGTTCCCTCTTCATTTTCTTCATCTGCAATAACTCGTAAACATTCCTTGCATTGATATGTGCAAAAAATTAGATGAAATTAGTCAACATTAAAAAAAAACTACAAAGTAAGATAACATTAGGAATTTCAAAAACTATGCAAGTAGATATATTACTTGGTTGAACTAGATATGATATGTGGTCAAAGTCAAATGATGATTCCATTTGTGTCAATTCTAGTGCCGTCAGGAGCCGACATGTGTCAAGAGGGCTAAGAAAACTTAACCACCATTCATCAACCCACTCCTTTGATTCACACTCATTCCAAGCTTGAATTGTAAATGAAGAAAAAAGCATGCCATCTTCCGTGAATGAATACTCCAAGCTTTTGAAAGAGTGTATCCCACTTGAACCTATCAGTGTACACAAATCCTGACATTGTGCAATGTTAGTATCATCTATCAACCAAAAGAATCTATGAACTAAAGCCTTACCTTCATTACCTAGACCCATCAAAGCATTACACCACTCAAAGATTGATTTTACATTGTCTTTATAGTTTAAATATTCTTATGTTATGGCTCTTTTGATACATGCTCCTGCACCATCATGCTTCCCCTTTCCATGCTTAGCCTCACAAAAAATTCCATATATGTTGAACACCTATAACATTATGCATCCTACTCAACCAATAGAACATCCACGAGTTCTTGAATTGTGATGCACAATTATCCAACCATATGATAGGTTGACTAAATGATATGCCCCTTCTAGCTAAATCATTGTAGAACACTTAAAGAAACCTTGCACAAACTCTTTAGAATGTGTGTGATCATCAATGATATAAAAATGATACCACCTTATGATCTTTCTATCATCCTCTATATTATCATTGGCATGAATGAATATTATTGTCACAACTAAAGAAACCTATTTGGAGTTGTAATATAGTGATTGCACCTCACACTATGGTTGTAGATTGAAGTTCTCTACAAATTTGATGGTTGAAACAATACTACCAAGTGGAAATGTGTCCTTGCATAAATTGAATTACAAGTCCAATGATGAAGCTCTATGGGTATTCCTTTCATACTAATACACTATAATGTCATGAAATATAGACATAAACTAATACATTGGAATATTTTGAATAACAAAATCACACATTTTTGCTTATTTACTATCTTTTGTATTGTAGGCCACCGTTTTATACTTGTTGAACTCTATTACTTCATTTCCAACAACATGTAAACTTTCCATATGTTCACATATTGGCATATGTTGCAAGCCACCACAATGCTAGCATGTGCCATCCAAGCATAATTTCCCATAGAATATTTGACCTTCCTCTCTTTCACATAAAATTGTTGATATGAAGTCCCTTGAAGATGTAGGTGGGGCATGTATGCCACAATTCTGCAAAACATTTTTAGTATACAAATATAAACATATAGATTGATAAACATCAAAATGGTTAGAAAATGCAATATCTACTCTACAACAAGTAGTGCATGTGTGAATTATTTTGACATAGAAAGGTTTTAACATTTTTGTAGTGTAGAAAATTGTACTCCCTTCTTGGAGATGGTACAATTTCACTTTTAGTTTTGACCTATTTTAGTACCTTTGCATTCATAGACTTTAAATCACTATTAATAGGCCCCTAAGACCCTTTATTTTGGATCAAAAGGTTTATTTCAATTGAAATCCTGACAAAATCAACAAATACATTTAATTTTCTAACACCGCAACATTTTTTCACCCTAAAAAGCTAGGGTGGGACTCATACACCACCTTGAGCATATGAGTCTCCTAGGTGGGACCCATATGCCATATTGGGAGTATGAGTCCTCTGTGGACCCTATTTAGGGTTTGAGTGAGAAATTAAGGTTTATAATTCAAATTTTTGGCTATTTTCAACATTTGGGATCTAATAAATGGTAAATTAGATGAGATTCCTAGAAAACTAAGGTTTTGAATCTTTATTTCACCTAAGCAATCTTATGAAGAAATCCTAGAATTTTCAAGCAAGAGCCTTCAAGAGAGATTTCCAAGAATTTAAGAGCAAGGAGTAAATAAAGTTGAAGTCTTGGAGAAAAATTATAGTGTTTTTGTATGTCTTCAAGCTCACTTTCAATTCAAGATCTAGCATTGTCAAAGATTGATGATGGTTTCCTATGGAGAATCATGAAGGATTCTAAGTTGGGGAGATGCAACTAGCCATCAAACCATGCCTAATGACTTGTTTCCTAAGTTATTCCATCCTCCATTATCATTCTACTTTCTACCTAAAGGAAGGTACATGCATTATTGTGGCTTATTAGGGTGATTAGATATTTCCCAAAGTGAGTCATAATATTTGTGTTTTCTTCATGCATCCTATTCTAGCACATTAGAATAAGGTTTCATTGCACTTTAGATCTCTTAATGTTAGATGCACTTAATATTAGGAATTTCACAAAAAATTCCTTTTAAGATCTATTATTTCTATCAATGTTTAATTACCAAACTAGGGGTTTGATTGAGGCAAAACTCCCATAAGCAAATCAACACTATTTTGTTTTGCATGTTCTTAGTAGGTTCGTATCTAGAAGTGAAGTTTGGAAAACATAGGAAGGAAGTGCAGAGATAGGAGAACAACTTCAAATCCTAACTTTTTGAAAAATTAGAATGAGACAAAATCACCACTTGTTGCATATGAGTCCTGGTGTAACACTTTTTCCAAATTTCAGAGGATTCAGACTTGTCATTGTGAAATTCTAGGTTTTGCCCCAAAACTGTAAAATGGGACTAAATCATCCCAACTGGCATATGAGTCCTAGTGTGCATTAAAAGTCATAATTTAAAGATTGTAGACCTTTTGAAGTGCTTCTTCAATTTTGCAGGTGCACCTCTATTCATTTTCAGTTTATTATTCTAATTTAAAGTTTCATATTCTAGGTTACATAGTGAGATTTGCATATCATTTGCATTTCCTTCTTTCTAAGTCTTTGCTTAGTGGTGAACCCCCTCTTGTCTTCAATCACACACAAGGAGACCTCCTAGTAGTCCTTCCCTTGATTGAGTCACTTGGTTGAGGGATCTGTAGGGTTTCCTTGAATGAGCTAGAGAAAAATAGAGTCCCCTAAGTTTTCCATCTCCTAAAAGGTGGCCACACCCTAATTTCTTTATTTCATTTTGGTGAAACAAGCCTTTAGACACCTTATTTTTGATTTTGAGTGCATCATAGTCCTAAATATAACTTACATTAACTTTGCATTAGATCTTGCATTAGTTAATTTGCATTTAGGGCTTCTAAATCTTGCATTAGATCTTGCATTAGTTAATTTGCATTTAGGGCTTCTAAATCTTGCATTAGTGAAAGTGAATATAGGTTGCATTTTTTCATCTTGCATCATTGATAATTTGAAATCTATAATTGCACATATTCAAGACTACATACAAGTTAGAAACACTAACATTCACTCAGAATTTGTTGAATTTATTGTCAAAACCCTAAGCTCTGACTCATTCGCCCCTCTAGGTGATTTAGTCTTGGTACAAGTTGTTTAGTCTAGGTGATTCATGTTAGATTTGAATATGCATTTTAGAACATTTGAAGCTTCATTTATATGTTTCAATTTACTATTATTAGATATCTATTTTAGTTGAGTCAGTTTCTGTTTTATACATTTCATTAGTTCTAGCTTAATTTAGTCTCATTTCAATTATGGATAGAATTATGTTACTAAAATTTTTGTTTCTATCATTAGTTCATAGTTGGATAAGATTAGATTACATTTGGAATTCATTAGAAAACAAAACCAAAACACCTATAAACCTATGAAACCCTTGGAGAAAGCATAGCTATTTGAGTATGTCAAATCTCTTTTTCCAAGTTAACCTAACCCTCAGGTCTTTTAGTAGTGATGAATTTGACATGTTAGATGAAGCCTTTGAGGATTTAATTTCACAAGGTTCATCCACTAAGGCTTGTTACAACAAACTTAAATAAAGATAATTTTATATGATTCAACCTCAAATCATCCTATACCCACCTTCAAACAAACCTCAAACTCAAAACAAACCTGTTTTCACCCATGAATCACCTAAGAATAATGTTTCACAGTAATCAAGTTATAATAAAATTGCTCATACATATAACACTAGAATCAATCCACAACCAAGACAAACAACTTCAACATCCTTACCTTTGCCTCAACTCATCTTCCTAGTGCTCCTTGTTTTCCTTCACATAGTGGGAAGGAGTATGATCTTGTTGAGCAACTTAAGAATACTCCCACAAAGATATCCTTATGGGACCTAATTCAAAATTCGCCTAATTATCATACTATGCTTCAAATATCCTTGCAACAAGTTGTGGTTCCCTCTAATATAAATGCAAATGATGTAGCAACTCTTATTCAAGGAATGAATGCGGAAAACATAGACATTACTTTTCATCAACATGAGCTACCTCCCTTGGAGATGAGAAAGAAAAATGATGCCTTCATGATAATATCTATATTCAATGGGACAAGAATAAAAATAACCCTTGTTGGCAATGGTTCCACCCTTAATGTGTGTAGTGTGACCCTTTTGGACACACTTGGCATGGATAAATAAAAAATTGAACCTGATTCCTTATTGATTTGAGGATTTGACAATGTAGGAAAGCAATCGCTTGGTGTGATTACTTTTCCTATTATAGTTGGAAAGGCTACATTACAAACTCCTATTCATGTTATACCTCATTATTTTTAATACAATTTTTTTTAGGAAGGACTTGGATTCATGAGATGCATGTAGTGCCTTCGACTCTTCATTATATCATCAAGTATGTATATAACAATAAAGTGTACCAAGTTGAAATAGATCCCAAGCTTGAAAGTTTCTTACAAGTTGAAAAAGGAATGACAAGTCCTCTTAACACATTAATTCAAAATTCAAATAGAAAACCTATGAAAGAAGAGAAACAATAGATGGAAAAAGAGTCAAAGTTATTAGAATATGATTGGGGTTCTTTAGACTTCACATCGACATTTATGGGAGAATACAAGATTACAACAAAAGAAATTGAAAAAAAAGAAGCAACCAATGGTAATGTCACTGCATAATTTGGAAGAAAACTCACAAGCATCTACCTCATCTACTATATAAGAAGAAACAAGCTATACAACAAATTGTGATGACATAGACTCTCAACAACCACCAAACCCGAAAGAAATGAAAACTTTATGGAAGAGGTTATGAGCTTATGAAAAAACTTGGTTATAGTGGAAAAGGATGTGGAAGGAAAGAACAAGGCATTTGTGCTCCTATAGGATCCTAACACACAAGAAACAAAAAGCGGTTTGGGGTATTATCCTTCTAATATAATGCAAGCAATGAAAACACCCTCGTTAAACATCAACACTGTCATGTATAACCGTAAAACAACTCTCACCTTGAACCATCCTGAATTGATTGATACAAATTGATTGGAATACTTTGAAGATGACGAAGCCTTAAAATAAATTTGAGGAGTTTATGACATGCCATTTACTCCTAAAAAGAAATGGGTTACATGTGCTATGATTAGTGCTAAGAAAGAAGATGGAGAAAAGGAAAGTAATGAGATTGATAAGGACAACAAAGAATACAATCCTAAAATTCTAAAACAAATCATACTCCCTTTGGGAGATACAATCAAAATACTGATGGATATTAATAATGAGGAGAAAGTGATTAAAATAGGAAAGTTTCTTGATGAAAATGAAAAAGAAGACCACACAACTTTAGTTCATGAATTTCTTGAACTTTTTGCTTGGACTTATTCAGATATGTCAGGAGTTGATGGTAAGATAGTGACACACAACATAGTCCTTGTAGAGGATGCTAAACCAGTTAGACAAAAGATATGAAAGATGAATCCTAAGATAACCTTATTAGTTAAGGTCAAGATTGAGAAACTCCTCGAAGTTGGTTTTATAAGACCTATTGATTATTCTCCTTAGATCTCAAACATTGTTGTAGTTGAAAAACTTGATAATCAGATTACAATGTGTATGGAGTTTCATGATTTGAATAAAGCATCAATAAAAGATGATTTTCCCATTCCTAATATTGACATGATAGTGGAATCAACTATGGGACATCCTTTTTTGTCATTCATGGATGGATTTTCTAGATATAATCAAATCTTCATCAACTATCAAGATCAATACAAGACAACCTTTACTATAGCTTGGGGAACATTTTCTTGGGTAGTCATGCCTTTTGGATTGAAGAACACAAGCACAACATATCAACAAGCTATGACATTGATAATTCATGATTACATACATAAGATTTTGGAAGATTATGTTGATGACATTCTAGCCAAATCTTTAACTCAACAAGACAATGTGAATATCCTTTGAAAAATCTTTGAGCAAATGCAAAAAAATATAACATGAAATTAAATCCAAAAAAGTTTCTTTAGTATAGATAGAATTAATTTTGTAGGTTTTATAGTATCTCATAGAGGCATTGAGGTGGACACAAAGAAAATTTATGCTATAGTCAACATGCCACCTCCTAGAAATATTTCTCGATTGTGCACTTTACAAGGAAGAATTCAAGCTATCTATCAGTTTGAACATCCTTAGTAGACCAAACATTACCTTTTACGCAAATCCTTAAGAAAGAGGTCCAGTTTAATTAGAATGAGGATTGTAAACAGGCTTGTGAAAGTTTGAAAGATTACCTTACTACTCCACCTATTTTACAACCCGCTATGCAAGATAAATCGTTTATCCTTTAAATAGTAGCATCAACCCATGCTCTTTGTTGGCTCAACAAGACAAAAATGGTAAATGACATCCTATTTATTACATTAGTTGAACTCTAATTGGTTACAGGACATGATATACAACAATAGAGAAACAATGTTTGGCTCTTATATTCACTACTAGTAAATTGAGACATTACTTACTCAATGTTGAAATACATGTGATGACGAAAATTGATCCTTTAAAACACCTTTTTGCTAAAACAGATTTATCAGGATGCCTAGATAAGTGGGTTATGCTATTAACTGAGTTTGACCTTAAGTTTTTCTCACAAAAGGAAATTAAAGGACAAGTATTGACCGACCAATTAGCTAACACTCCCTCTCCCCTAGCGTTACCTAATAATGATTCATTCCCTTATGATAATGTGTTGACAATTGAGACTAATACATGGGAGTTATATTTTGATGGCTCTAATTGCAGAACAAGCTCCAATGCAGGGGTTATAATAGTCCTTCCTACAGGAAAGCCTATTCCCTTGTCCTACCATTTAAACTTCTTATGCACAAACAACACAACAAAGTATGAAGTGTTAATTGTTGGATTATGTGCTACTTTAACATTGGGATCTCGAAATATTAAGATATTCAGTGATTCAAAATTATTTATTAAGTAAATATATGGATTATATCAATCAAACCATGAAAAATTATAAAAATATAAGGATCTCACAATGACTATATTAAATACTTTTGATTCATATACCATTGATAACATCCCATGAAAATATAATAGACATGTGGATGCAATGGTGAGTGTGACTTCCCTTATATCTCCTCAAGATCCTTCAAAATATTTCACATTCATTGATCATACAGTTACAAAACCATCAATAGAATATAAGTTTGAAGAAGTGTTATCAACCATCATGGAAAGTTCTATCAAATGGTATACACCGATATTTAATTATTTTCAAGAAGGTACCTTTCCTAAGCTAACAACTAAGAATACTCAAGCTCGCCTTCAAAATTTTTTTTCTAGATATATAATCCTTACATACACGTTGTATAGAAGGTCCTTTGATGGCATTTTTCTTAGATTCCTTAAATAATCAGAAATCCCCATAGCACTTGCAAAAGCTCATGTGGGTGCTTATGGGGGCCATTTTGGATTAAGATCATTAGATCAAAAGTTAATTCACATAGGATACAATTGGAAACATATGGAACAAGATTTCTTTGAATACGTTAAGAAATGTCACAAATGTCAAGAACATAGAAATTTGATTCACACTCTTGCTTCCAAGCTTTGTGCCCAAGTTCCTATTTGGCCTTTCTTGGTATGGGGCCTAGATTTTATTGGAAAAATTTCACCAGCTTCTTCCATTGGACATAAATTTATAATTACTAGAACAAATTATTTTACGAAATGGGTAGAAGTCATTCCCCTTTATTCAACAATGACTGATGTAATATGTCGTTTCATACTAGAACAAATTATTGCTCACTTTGGACTACCTACCATGTTAGTTCCAAACAATGAGACGCCATTTAAGATTAATGATGTGAATAATTTCTTAGGAACAATTAGCATTCATCATCATTTTTCAACACCCTACTATCCACAATATAATGGTCAAGCTGAATCAACTAATAAAACCCTTGAGAAAATATTTTGGAAGACAATAAGCAAACATAATAAGGATTAGCACACACAATTGACATATGCATTATGGTCTTATCATACTAGTATTAGAACATCAACTAGAAATACTCCTTATAACCTTGTCTATGGTATCAAGGAAATAATGCCCTTGGAGTTAGAGATTCCTTCATTAAGAATCACTCTTCAAGGACTTATTGATGACAATACTTATAAAGAACAATGATTGCATCAGCTTGAAATGCTTGATGAACAAGGCATTAATGCTCTTCAGCATCTCCAAGCTTACTCTAGGTGAATACATCATAGTTATAATGATCACGTCATCCCTCGTTCATTTACTAAAAGTTATTTGGTGTTATTTGAAAATCAACATAATGTTAATGCCACTCCAATTGAAAAAGGAAAATTCAGCCCTAATTGGTTAGGACCTTACATAATTGATGAAAGTTATGGGTTTGGAGCATACACGTTAACTAAAATGGATGGTATACCTCTTAAAGAACCTATTAATGTCGCACATTTGCACTGGTATTATGTCTAATATTCCTTCTTGAATAGTGTGAATGATAAAGCAATGATGTTAGAGTTAGTAGATAGTATGTTGTTTCTCTCACATTGCTTCGTTGTTGACAAACAATCATTGGTGTGTCTTGAATGCTAAGGTAATTATTCAAATTATTTTTGGGTTGTTACTTTAGGTTTCATACTACTCAAGTTAGTCTTGTATGTTGTGTTAGATTAGATCTTTATATGATCATAAGTGCATTTAATCTAGCATAACATAATCATAATGTTGCATCTAAAAGAAAACTAGGATAGTTTTAATTAGATCACATAAAAAATGTTAGATCATGGAGAAATTTATTAAATAGTCTTACAAAGATTATTTCATAAATCACATTGCCATCTAACTTAAACACATAAACATAAACAACCAAATAAATATGCTCATATATATAGATATCAAATTTTTTTAAGTATATGTCATCAAATATACAATGCTACTATGTCTTGTGGCTACCAAATCCCTTGGGAGCTAGTGATCACATCTATCAAGAGATAGTAGTGTACGATCGTGAACTAATAATAAAATCCAGTGCATGTTGTAGGCCTTGTTCCCGTCCAACAGTTGTAGCCTCCTGTACGATGGCCTCCATGCACTCTTGATCTATGCAGTCCCTCTCTGCTTGTAGTTTGGCAATCTCCCCATGAAGGCTCTTGATCTCTTCCAAATCTTAAGATGACCAAAGCTTCTCATAGGAAGCCTATAGTACTAATAGGTCACCCTTGTCTTGATCAATGTGCTTGGTAGTGCTCTCATATGCACCTCTCAACCTCGCAAAAGGCTTGAACAACTTTGGATGCTACTCCATGATGGATGGGGGCATGTAGTCTTTTCCAATAGCCTCATCTATGACTGAAGGAGGTACTATCTCTATAATAGCCCATTGGTAGAGATCTTGCAACTCTCTCACAGAATTTGCAAGATAGAAATCATAAAGATAATTAGTACACATCATGACATATATATAAATCAAAGTATGAATATAAGCATAATTATAAAAGCATAAGAATAATCTTAAATAATGTGTCACCACTTAGATCTCTGACCTACCGTGTAAGAACAACCTCATCCTATGCAAGAGGAATGGAAGATGCGCTAGCCTCTCCATGCTCATAAGTGCTGGCACATGCTACAACTACTAACTGTGATCTGGTAACTCAGGTGGGAGCCGAATCTCTCCACTCATGGGCAATTGGACCCTCAATTTTTGTATCACTACCCTCACTCATTATCTAGCCCTTGTCCTCCTCTTGATAATCGATGTCTTCCTCCTCATCGTAATCCTCCTCTACCTCATCTACAAATAGATCTGCAGCCCTAACTCTTTCCTTCTTACCTGTCTCCTCCTCATCATCCCTATGATCTAGAAGAGGCCTTGTAAAGCCTATAGGCTAATCCATAGGAAATAATAGAGTTGGTCATGTTGTGGCCCACCACTCCTCATGCATCTATAGAATCCATGCCATCAACATCAAAGACTGGGGGCATGTAGAGATCTGAATTGTCTAAATCATTGGATACAACATCATCAACTATGAGTCATCGTGTATCTCCCGACCTTTGGGCACTCCTCATGTCGTGCTACTGGTGGCACTTATACTTGCATGAATTTTCTCATGAAACGATCGTAGTAGAATGGTCTCACTATGTAATTATGTGTCCCCAGTAGAAATTTGTCCCTCTACATCCTCATCAACTAGTGGGTCTCATTTTTCCACTATGGCATCAGCTAGTAGGGTCTCCATAAGATCTCCTCTTAATCTAGATGGTCAAACATAACTCTCTAGAATAGAAAATATCCATACTTCCATGCTCATTTTAGTGGATAACTAAAGGAGTGTGGGTATCCCAAGGCACATACAAAAGGAAATCCCATCATCCCGGTGCATGTGATATGCTCTAGGCACCAAAGCTATAGTACTATATAATGCACCATGCTCTCCACCCCATGGTAAACAAACCATCCTAAATCATAATAGAGATGTGCCAATATGTTGCGACCCCATGCATAAATGGTCCTGCGATGCTCCATATCTCGTATCATGTGCAGTAGCCCTCCATCCAAGTTTTCTCCCTGTCTGTCTGGGACTAGTACTAATGCTACGGTAAAAATCATAATCTACATCAAAAGTGGCGATTGCATGTAGAGTAACCACTGCAGCTCAATACATGGCCTGACGATTTCCTCCTAAATTAATCCTCCAAGATAGTACTAGATATCTTCTCTCATCTCCCTATATGAATGGTCCTCTACAAAATGGATAGTCTCACCTCAAATAGGAACTTGAAGATTGTGATGAACATCCTCAGTGATAGTCATCTTGTTTGTAGGTAGATGAAAGGTGTAGGTATCTGCATCCCACCTCTCTACTAATTCCATCAACATGGCATCATGGTATCTCATGGGGGCATAAGATACACCTAGTATATCCTTATAGCCTGTAGTGTCTCCCTCTCTTCCTCTAACAATGTTGTGACTAAGTCTTATAGGTGATAGAAGAGTCTACCACCGAGACTCTATCACGATCGAGGAGAAATCTAATACAAGAAAATAAAAATATCACCTATGAGAATTCTAAAATCTTAATCGATACATCAATAGTCAAAAAGTGTGCTAAAGTTTCTCTAGGGTACTTTTCTAAGGGTTCTAGACACTTTATTCCTTTTTTTTGGGACACTATGTGAAAAAGTGGGACACTTTGCGAAAAATGGGGACACTTTGTTAAAAAAGGGATGCTTTTTGAATTTTTCTTCTAGGGTCCTACATCTATCTAGAAATTCACAAAACATAAAATAAATGCATAACAACAAAGCTAAGGTAGAGAAGAATCCACTCATTGGATGCTATAGATCACCTTGCACCACCTCCTTGCATAGGCTCTCGAGTCTTGGAGGCATGTATGGTTGCACACTTGCCATTGTTACTCGCTCTCCAAAAAAGTCAAACTACAAGAAGGTAAAAGATAAAATGATTGAAAATTACTTCACTTTTTACTCTTATACTTTCAAATTAGATCATTTACATATTAGGGTTAAAAAGTGCTTTTTCATTCAGCTTAACATATTGGGGGCTAGAGAACTCCATTTTTTATGATGTTTTTTGCGTTGGATTTGTAATTCCATTCCTGTAGTCATGAAATTTCTATCACTATGTAGTATGGTACTTGGAAATACCCTATGATACAACTTCTACATTTTGATGCAGTTAGACTGCTACCTTGATTCCACTTCAATAAAGCAAAAATAATCAAGGGGGGCATACATATACCCTCAAATTTTATTTCTATAAGAAGAAATTAGATAAGGGTATTTCTAAACAACTAATGAATTGGTTTCAAGATGTGGTTCCTGACATTGTGGTTTTGCAGATAGCTACAATGGGGGTTGCATTCTCCCATTTCTGCAAATGGATCCATATAAGTATACTCTTATGAGATAAAGTTTATTGTTCAGATTGCTTTAGCTTGCATATGCATGTAGTGTCATATGGACACTAAAGTGGGGGCTAAATGTAGTGTAGAAAATTGTACTCCCTTCTTGGAAATGGTACAACTTCACACTTAATTTTGACCTATTTTAGTACCTTTGCATTCATACACTTTAAGACCCTTTATTTCAGATCCCAAGATTATTTCAATTGAAATGTTGACAAAATCAACAAATGCATTTAATTTTCTAACACCCTGACATTTTCTCACCCCGAAAAGCTAGGGTGGGACTCATATGCCACTTTGGGAATATGAGTCCCCCTAGGTGGGACCCATCTGCCACCTTGGGCGTATGAGTCTCGTGCAACCCCTTTTTAGTGTTTGAGTGGGAAATTGAGGTTTGTAATTCAAATTTTTGGCTCATGTCATCATTTTGGATATAATAAATGGTAAATTATATGAGATGCCTTTAAAAATAAGGTTTTGAATCATTATTTTACCTAAGCAATCTTATGAAGCAATCCTAGAATTTTCAAGCAAGAGCCTTTGAGAGAAATTTTCAAGTATGCAAGAGCAAGGAGTAAATAAAGTTGAAGTCTTGGAGCAACATTATAGTGCCTTTGCGGGTCTTCAAGCTCACTTTCAATTCAAGATCTAGCATTATCAAGGATTGATGATGGTTTCCTATGGAGAATCATGATGGATTCTTGGAGATGAATGATGAAGAGTACACTAATATGCAAAAACTATTGAAAATCAATGTAATATGCATGCAAATTTTTGAATTTTCTAGAATTAAACAATGCAAGAATGAAAATTTAAATCCCTATGTGCAATGTTCACTAATGCACAATGAAGAAATGCTAAATGCAATGAAAATATAATACAAAATAGGATATAGGTTTTTAATGCACTCCAAATTAGAAATTAAGATGTTTAAAGGGATTAGGTTCACCAAAATGAAACACTGAAAAATGGATGCACCAAAATGTTTAATAAACAAGATGATGAACCACTATTTTTCTAAGAGGTGTCTCACTCAATTATGTGTAAAATAATATTCTAATAACAACCAAAAATGCAACCTAACTGTTATAGCAACTATGAGGAATGTTTTTAGAGCATAAAAAGTTGTGTAACTGGCCAGAAAGCTATTATTTTTGAGCTATGGAGGACTCATTCGCCTTCAATGGAAAATGGGTCCTTTTAGGGTTTCAAAAAACTGATTTCAAGATCTTTTACCTTGATTCTTACACTCTTGAAATCCTGATTTCTAAGTTTTGGAAGCCTGTAGTTAATTCTACAGAGCTCTTTTAGTGTTCTTGCACTTTGAATGGCAACTTTTGCAACTTTGCAACTTTGATAACTTTGCTCCAAATCTTGCTCCACTTGATATTCAACCTATAAATCTGCAATCACATGCTCAAGGGAAAGAAAACTTGTTGATTTTTAGTGAATGGGGTTTTCCTTAGTCAAACCCCTTGTAGGTAATTAAACCAAGTGATGAAATGAAGGAAATGAAGCATGAGTGCAATAATGTAAATGATATCACCTTGGATGTTGTCTTGTGAATAAAATCTACCTACTAACATGTTGTGGCCATGAGGAATGTAGATCTTGGATGTAAGATAATTCTTGTAAATGGATCATTAATGCAACATTCACAATTTTAGCTCAACACACATGGATGCATCAAACCCTTGATATGATGAAATGATCTTGAATTGCTGCAATAATCACTTGAAATCTTCCTTGAAATGCCTTGAAAATGTTCTTGAAATTCTCTAATGCTCTTGATTTTGATCTCATGAAGTCACACAAAATTGCTAGGTGAAAATGATGTGAATTAACCCCTTATTGATACTAAATTTGGAGATTAACCCTGAAATTCAAAGAACTAAGGCAGACACCAGATCCATAAAGATAGATAATTAAATTCCTACCAAAATGAAATTCAAAAATTAGGGTCTTGTTAAGGGAGGACCCATTTTCCACCAAAGGCGAATGGGTCATGGATAAGTTTCCAGGGCCAAGCCTTGGGGAGATGAAAGAAGGCCAAAAACCCATTCCAGATCAACTGAGAAAGTGGGGTCTTATTGAGAGAGGACCCATTCACCACTAAGGGTGAATGGGTCCTGGCTCAACTTACTAGGACCAAATTTTTCCCAATGAAATAATCTGATATTTAATTTATATTTATCGAGAAAGATCCTTAGGAGGTTTCAAAATTAAGGCCTAAATTTGAATTAAAAGGGGGTTAATAACTCCAGTTAACCACACTTAATGAAGATCACCTAGATAAGTGTGAAAGTTCTTTAAAACACTTTACAGCACCTAAAAAAGGTACACATTATGTACATTTTTATTGAAAAGGGGCCATTAGGCTTAACTAAGCAAATATATCATAGAAAAGTGTGAAAGTGTGTTACAATACTTTACAACACCTTTGCAAAGGATCAATTAAGGAATGTTTTAGTTAAATAAGGGTCCTTGAATAGTGTGAATGCATACAAAACATTACAACACCACTCTAAGACATCATTAATTAATTTTTAATGTCAATTATTCAAGCAAGCAAGGAAAAAGGATACTTTTTTTGTTACTACATTTTGCCCCCACTGTAGTGAGAGGATGACCCCATGTCAAAATCTCATGAAATTAGACATTCAAGACACTTAAGTACAAATTAATTACATAGATACATGATCATACACTATCAAAGGGAAAGAAAAACAAAAAGAAAGGATTAAGCACAACCGATTCAATGTGATGTGAAGTGGTGGTTGCTTGTCCATAACACATGCTGCTCACTCTAGGGTAGTCGAACCTCAGTCTTTCCACTAGGTGAGTTGTCCCAAAATATGTATGCTCACTCTGGGGTAGTGGAACCTCATTCTTTCCACTAGGTGACTTATCCCAATGAGGTGGAAAATGAGAATCGAATTAGCCTCTCATACCATACTGAATTTATCCTCTTGACAACTCAATAAGGAACCACAATGAAAATTATTTTGTAAATGCTTTTGAATGTCATGTAAAAAATTTGTGAAAGGGGATTTTTCTTTGTTCATGTAACCGTCTTCCTCTTAGGCAGCATTGTGCCTAATGTCTCCAATAGAGGACAAGTCAAAAGTGTTAGATCATCGCCCATGGGATGCCTCGTTCACATCAGGCCATGGCAATAGATTGTACACTATTGGAAAACATTAAACCCAATGAAAAAATCAAGAAGAGGAAACATCACAAGAAGAAAGAAAAATCACACTAAGAAATTTTTCTAACATATGTCATCGATGTATGCTCCCACTTTAAAGCGGTTACTACACCATTACTATGAGAAATTGCTTTTAAAATAGCCAATGTTTTTGATCCTAAGATATTAGAGCTTTCCTCTAAAAAAACTATGCCAAGTCACATGTTTCCGAAGCAAGCTATATGATGAAATAGGAAGGAATGGTTGCCCCCACAAACACAATGCTAAACCTAGAAAGAAAATTATGTCACATGCGAGCCAACTTAAGGCATGTCATCCACATCCAAATATTTCTCTTACATATACATGGAAGGCGATCAACTAGCCAAAAGAGACAATTGAAAAATGACATATGAAGATAAGGCTACCTAACCCCTTTCCCCCACTTAGTGCAAGACAAGGATGAGTCTAGAATGGATAATGGTATGTTGCTCCCTACAAAAAGGAAATGATTTGCAATTAATGTAAAACATGCAATAGTGAGTATGCTAAGATCCTACAACTATTACATGGAAAGGAGCATAAACTATTGTTATTGATTATGATTATTAAACAAATTATCAACTTGGTTCCTATATAATGAGATATTTCTACATATAGTATCTATTAGTTTAGGATGTACCAAAGTTAAACTTGCCTTGGAAGAATCTTTTGTAAGGTTGTTGATATTAAGTGAAACTTTTTGATGTTTTTGTTTCTTTTGAAGGACAATAACCAAGACCACTAGTTTTTTCTTGTGTGTATGTATGTTGTCTTTTCTTCTAAAGTAGTCGAAGTGGATGCTTTTAAATTTTGTATTGACATTACCGCTTTTCGTTTCCATTTTTAGACTCTTTTGCTATGATCTTGTACTCACCCATGGATGTAGGTATACAATCAAAGTAACTTGTAGCATCTTCCAATAATTTTGTGACCTCTTCAATAAGCTTTTCTTTTTCTTTCTTGACATACAAACAACTTTGGGGTTCAAGATCGGTCCTAATTGTATACACCTTGTTATATATATGAGCAATGCCATTGTAACTCGGTTGCTATGAAACATTTTCATCATCAAGTAGAGGAATCATGTCCCGATGTGATGCATATTTTTTTGTAATTTTTTTCCAAGTAAATAATTAATTATGAATTTTTTATTACAACTTTTTAAAAATATAAAAAAATTGTATGTCTAACCACCTTAACTTGGTCAAAATTTCATGAAATTCATTTTTGCTTTTTTTAATCCTATAGTATGAAAAGCATAGAATGTGACGCATGTTTTAGATTCAAAAAATGTGATACTGTTTGAAAGCTATAGATGTTTTTCAATCAACCTATCAATCAGGACTTTAGTCATAATTCAAATAGAAAATAAATAATAATTACTTATTAAATTCAAAGTAAAACATAATTTATATTGGTGGAAAGCTAAGAATCTCCTTAAAAAACCCTTTTCATTTCATCAATTTTGGGTTAAAAAAAAGTCGTCAGCCACATACCCATCATATTGCCACTTTTTGGCCCATCATCATCTTGCACATACCCGGAGGCCTCAAGAGAAGCACAACTATGATTTTCATGGTTACTAATGATTTGATTTTTTTTTTCAAATAGATCTTCCCAAAGGGTAGGGGAATTAGGAAATGGAGGAAAAAGATTCTCATGATTGTCAACGAGTGTATCTTCTAACACCAAACTATCTTCTTTGTATGTAGAAGAGATATTAGGAGAAGGGTAAATTTGATTGTCATGGTTATCTACAACTACATCCCTGTGTCATATAATTTATTTCCAAGTAGGAGAGGAAGGATTAACATAGATATCAATCATTGGATCTCTTAACACTAGCATATCCTCCTCATAAATGTGATTTTCATAATTGTTCAAGATTGTTTCCTCTTTCACTAAAGCATTCTCACAAGTAGGGGAGGTGTTAGGAGATAATAGGAGACTAGGTAAAGTAATGTCAACGATCTCATTGTCTAGTGTCATAATATCTTCCAAGGTGGAGTAGGAGAAGGACAAATAAGGTCTTCATGATTCTCAACAATTTTATCTTCTTTTACCAAGATACCTTCATCACTAAAAGGAGAGGTATCTGGAGAAGAAAAACTATGATCGTCATGAATTTCCATTTTTTCATCTTATTCTATCACATCATTCACACAAATAGGAAGGATAATAGGAGGTGTAGGTTTAGACAATAATTGACATTTTCAGCCTCTCGCACTAAGAGACTCTCATAACTAGGAAATATATTAAATGAATGACTACCATGCTTATTGAATAACTTTTTCTTTGCTAGTTTGGAAAAGATGGATGCTAAATTTTTTGACATGCAATGCAATGAACTAGAAGGAAATGCAATTTTTTAGATTCTAAACAATGCAATTGACTGATTACACAATGCAATAAGCTGAAAATGGAATGTTTGAAAGCAATTTTGAATTTTTGACAATGTACTAAAATGAAGCAATTTAAGATAAATGTAATGAAATTTATGAAACAAAAAAACATGAAACTGAAACAAAAAGGTTAAAAAACCAAACAAAAACTAAAAATAGAGGTTTCAAATACCAAAAAATGTAGATTTGGATCTAATAGGGACTCATTCACCAGTAAGGGCGAATGGGTCCTGGTTAGGTATTTTTGAAATGTTTCTAGTGATTTCTAATTGATTTTTAATGTCTTTTTAGATGCCAGAATATTCAAGTTAGACTTGATCAGGGACTCATTCTCCAGTAAAGGAAAATGGTTCCTAGATCAAGGTTTTAAAGAGGTAAAAATTGTAATTTTTAAGTTATTTTATGTGCTTTTCATGCCAAATTTCAAACTATAACTCTTATGAGATAAATTTATAGAATTTGATGACATAATGTAAGTGAAGTGATGACCTATATGAAACTTTTTGAAATACAATTTTGACTTAATTTTTTGGAGATTAATGATGAAGAGTACACTAATATGCAAACACTATGCAAAATCAATGTAATATGCATGCAATTTTTTGAATTTTCTAGAATTAAACAATGCAAGAATGTAAATTTAAACCCCTATGTGCAATGTTCACTAATGCACAATGAATAAAACCTAAATGCAATAAAAATATAATGAAAACTAGGATCTAGGGTTTTATTGCACTCCAAATCAGAAATTAAGATGTTTAAAGGGATTAGGTTCACCAAAATGAAACACCAAAAAATGGATGCACCAAAATGTTTAATAAACAAGATGATGAACCACTATTTTTATAAGAGGTGTCTCACTTAATTATTTGTAAAATAAAATGCTAATAACAACTATAAATGCAACCTAATTTCTATAGAAACAATGAGGAATGTTTTTAGAGCATAAACAATTGTGTACTTGGCTAGAAATTTGCTATTTTTGAGCTATGGAGGACTCATTCGCCTATAGTGGTGAATGGGTCATTTAATGGTTTTGAAAAAATGATTTGAGGATCCTACACCTTAATTTATACACTCTTGAAATCTCGGTTGCCAAGTTCTGGAAGCCTGTAGTTAATTTTGTAGAGCTCTTTATGTGTTCTTGCACTTTGAATGACAACTTTTGCAACATTGATAACATTGCTCTGAATCTTGCTCCACTTGATCTTCAACCTATAAATCTGCAATCACACACTCGAGGGAAAGAGAAATTGTTTATTTTTTAGTGAATGGGGGTTTTCCTCAGTCAAACTCCTTGTAGGTAATTAAACCAAGTGATGAAATGAAGGAAATGAAGCATGAAAATGCAATAATGTAAATGATATCACCTTGGATGTTGTCTTGTGAATCAAATCTACATAATAACATGTAGTTTCCATGAATAATATAGATCTTGGATGTAAGATAATGCTTGTAAATGGATCCTCAATGCAACATTCACAATCTTAGCTCAATGCACATGGATGCATCAAACCCTTGACATGATGAAATGATCTTGAATTACTACAATAATCACTTGAAATATTCCTTGAAATGCCTTGAAAATGCTCTCGAAATATTCTAATGCTCTTTCTTTTGATCTCATGAAGTCACACAAAATTGCTAGGTGAAAATGATGTGAATTAACCCCTTATTTATACTAAATTAGGAGATTAACCCCAAAATTCAAAGAACTAAGGCCAACACCAGATTTAGAAAGAAATATAATTAAATTCCTAATAGAAGGAAATTCAAAAAGGGTCTCATTAAGGGAGGACCCATTCGCCACCAAAGGCGAATGGGTCCTAGCTAAGTTTTGAGGACCAAGCTTTGGGGAGTTGAAAAAAGGCCAAAAACCCATTCCAGATCAACTGAGAAAGGGGGTCCTATTAAGAGAGGATCCATTCTCCACAAAGGGAAAATGGGTCCTATCTCAACTTACCAAGACCAAATTTTTGCCAATGAAATAATTTGATATTTAATTTATAATTGTTAGGAAAGATATTTGGGAGGTGTCAAAATTAAGGCCTAAATTTGAATTAAAAGGGGGTTAATAACTCCAATTAACCACAATTAATTAAGATCACCTAGATAAGTGTGAAAGTTATTTAAAACACTTTACAACACCTAAACAAGGTACAAATTATGGACATTTTTATTGAAAAGGGACCCATTAGGCTTAATTAAGCAAATATATCCTAGAAAAGTGTGAAAGTGTGTTACAACACTTTACAAAACCTTTGTAAAAGATCAATTAAGGCATGTTTTAGTTAAATAAGAGTCCTAGAATAGTGTTAATGTGTACAACACATTACAAAACCACTCTAATACATCATTAATTTAGTTTTAATGTCAATTATTCAAGCAAGCAAGGAAAAAGGCTACTTTTTTTGTTACTACAGTGGCCACACCCTATTTTCTTTATTTCAATTTCAAAAAATCTTTGAAATTTTTTAACTTGAGGATACATCTCTAGAAATTTACCATAAAATTGTGTTTGAGTCATATCCAAATTTTTTTTTGGATGTGGCTCACGGTTTCAACCACCAATTCTCCTTCGTACCACATCCTGATTAGTGGATTCCCTTGTTTAATTCTTCCAAAAGTCTTCAATTAGTGATCTCAATGCTTCAAATTTTTTTTAATTTTTTATGGTAGTCTCCCTGAGAATTCCCATAGTTCATTTTCATTGATGTCTTTGGTTCTTTGGCACCTTCCAATGGTTCTTGATAAAAAAATTTTCTATTTATTCTCAATGCTTGACTTGTCTTTCTAATGAGATGATATTTTTTCATTTGATTGATTATTATTGTTGATGTAATGATACCTTGTGTGACATTACTATATTTTGTGTGTGAGGTGTTACCAACACTCTCATATGCACTCATTATATTCTTCACAATATATTTTCACTTGAAGCCTCTAATGTTCTCAACCCAAGAGTCTTCATGATGGACCTATACTTTATACTTCACACCATTTCAACAAACAGTTGACATCTTCCGGTCTCATTTAATTTTTCAAAGAACACTCTCCAAATCTTATGATCATATCTTCAACAAGTTCATTTTGGAATCTTATCTTCTGTTGGATACAAAATAATCTCATCAATATCAATCAAATAATTTGGATTTCTATGCAAAATTCTAGGTGGTGTTCTCAAAGGTAAATTCATCTCAACATTAGGAATTTCATCAATATTTAAATGAGATGGGATAGATGGTATACCTTCGATCGGAGATGGAATAGATGACATACCTTGAAGTTGAGATGGGAACGATGGTGTACCCCCTTCCTCACATGTGAGTGATGATGTGCTTTCAACTTGAGATGCGGTAGATGGTGTCCTTCCATCTTGACTTGCGGTAGAGGACATGTCTCCAATAATGGTATTGAAATCTCTCATATAATGAAGGTTTTGCATTCATTCCCTTTTTTTTTCCAATACAATATCTCTCATTGATGGTTGAGGCTCCTCTTCAATTGGAATGTCTTCATCTATTGTGTCCAATTTCCTCTTTTGATGAAGTTCCCTCATATTTGTTGTTTTCTTTGAATTCTTAGGCTCTTGCTCTTCCTATGTTGGTTTAATCCTTGATTATTTCCTTGACATGATGAAGAATTTTATTTGTAGCATGAAAAAGAGATAAATATTAGTTCCACCATAGCACTATAGAGTAAATAAATAACTTACACAAATCTGAAATTTGTCATGAAATTACAATACATACAATATATGCCAGTCCAAAACAAGCATGAGGAGGGGTAGCAAAGGGCATGAAGAGGGAAAAAAAAAGTACAACCATAAAAAAAATCCATTCAACTCAATGAAACATGTGTCATTATAAAATTCAAACAAATCCATAGAAATAAATGAAATAAATGTCATTTAACCCTTCATAAAAAATCCATACAATCATTATGTAGAAGAGTAAATGTCACTCAACCATGCTGAATAAACAAGTGCACTAAGAACACATGGTAGGAGTTTGATGAAACCTTGAAAAAAAACTCATACAATCTCTATGACATATATGTAATTAGAAACTCAAATAAAAACTATACAACTTAATGAAATATACACCATTGAAACTTAAAATAAAACTAATACAATAAAAAAACACTATCATAAATATTGCTAACCATGATGCATGGTTAAGCACAAGTTAGATAGATAATGTAGGAGTTTGATGCACTATATTCATGATGGAAGCTACACTCAAAAGGAATGAAAAATCAAAGGAAACTATGTCATTCAACCTTAATGCACACCATATATGACATATTCAATTTGATCCATTACACACTAGAGTTGATGTCACTCAACCATGGTGAATATGAAAGCACACTAGGCATGACATAATAGTTCCATGTATATTATCCATATAAGTATGCCATTATTCCTAATGCATAAGTGCACTAGGACACACCATAAGACTAAATAGCATGCATGGTATTGGATGGTTGACATAAAATCCTTATAATCAATTACACATAGTTAATTCCATCAATCCTAATGCATAAGAACACTAGGCACATTGTGCATCCTTCTCAAGTGGCATATTTCCTTTCATCTCTAGCTACCAAAATTGCTAGATATTCACCATATCAAACCTTAACCAACATTTTCATTTGGAAGTTTTGTCATATATACGTGAATTTTGCTAGTTTGGGGTGAAGTTGAAGTTATTTCCTAGTCATAGGGGGTTTGACAAGTTTGTAGTGATTACTTTAGAGAAACAAAGGGTAAATTGGTTTGTGTTTGGATTGCTACTTGAAATTAGAGAATCACTAAATGAGAAAGAAGAAAATATTGACATACAAAACTTAAAACTATAATAATCTAGCAATTGAAGATTAAGAAAAAGATTTTGGCAAGGGGATAAAACAACCAAGAAAAGATTTGTTTTTTTTACTATTCCAATGGAGGTTATAAATTATTTTTGTGGTCTTTGTCTAGGTTAAATGTGCCAAGAGGGGCTAAGTTTATAATGATAATTTTAAAAGGAACCCCCCTTGAATGCTCATAGATGTCAAAAAGTAAAAAACAAAAAATGATGAACATGGAATATGCATTTCAAGAAAATCTACTCTAATCCCTTAGCAAAATCTAATGCATTTGATTAAGGCTATGTATGTTGAGCAGTCATAATTTTTAATACTTAGCAAAATCTAATCCCATAATAGAATTAAAGAAACTGTGAAGAACATGTTTAAATACTTGACATACCTTCAAATTGGAGATTCAATTGGAGAAACTACCCAATTATGCAACTATTCCTTTTTTCTTCTTGCATGAAACTCCTCAATAATTTGATCTTTTCACAAAATTTCTTCCTTTTCAACATTCAATTGTATATAACTAATATAATTACTAAAAACTATACAATTAACCAATGTGTATTGTTAAATTGTAAAAATTCAACCATTTTTAACATTTCAACACTACAAATTGAAAATTCAATTGATATAATCAAATTTGATGTAAAAAATCTATTATTTCCTCCTTCCTAAATTGTAAAACCAAAAAATGTCATGGAAAGTTGATGCAAAGGTGGTGGAATGTGTAAAAATTGCATGTTCTCTTCCCAATAGCATAAAAAAAATTATTTTGTCAAATCATGCTCATAAGCAAGAGAATAACATAGCATGTGGGATTGGATCACGAGTGTCCTACCTATTTTATTGTTTATCGAGCAAGAAAAAATGCACTCATGTTATAATGTGAGTGCATTTTAGCTTTCTCTAAAAATGACCATATTTCAACTTTTCCAAAATGCCCTCACATTTTGAAAAAGCTGATTTTGTAAAGGTTTCTTAACTATTATCATGTGTCAATAGGGGCTTTTGTTAAGGTACATCAATGAGACATATCTTTGACCAATTATGACATCTTCTAAGTGCTATGTATGAATTGTTTTGTGTGCAATATGAATTTTCACCACACTTCCCTATATGCTCAAGCTTGTACATTAACCCTCAATCATGTATCTTAAATCCTAAACCCTAAACACTCTACCCTATACCCTACAACCTCAACCCTCTACCCTATACCTTAAACCCAAAAACCTAAACCCTTAAGCCCTCAACCCTTAAAACCTAATCCCTTAACCAAAAACCTAAACTCTAAACCCTTAAACCCCCAACCCTTAAACCCTAATACCTTAACCATCAACCCTAAACCATAAACCCTTAAACCCTAATACCTCAACCCTAAACCCCAAACCCTTAAACCCTTAAACCCTCAACCCTCAACCCTCTACCATTACATTGGACCCTCAACCCTAATGCCTCATACCCTATACCCTCAATCCTATACCCTCAACCCTCAACCCTATACCCTCAAACCTTAAACCCTTAAACCCTTAATCCTAAAACCTTAACCCTCAACCTTTAAACCCTAAACCCTTAAACCATCAACCCTCTACCCTCAAATCTCTACCCTCAACCCAATACCTTAAACCATTAACCCTAATCCCTCAATCCTATACCCTCAACCCTTAAACCCTTAAACCATCAACCCTCAACCCTAAACCCTCAACCATTAATCCCTCAATCCTAATCCCTCAACCATAAATCCATAAACCCTCAACCCTTAACCCTTAATCCCTCAACCCTAATCCCTCAACCCTCAACCCTCAATTCTCAATCCTCTACCCTATACATTGGATCCTCAACCCTAATCCCTCATTCCTGATCCCTCAACCCTATATCCAAAACCATAAACCCTCAAGTATCAACCTTTAATCCCTTAACCCTAGGGATTCAACCATCAACCCTTAAACCCTAAATGCTCAATCTGTAATCCCTCAACCCTCAATCCCTAAATCGTCAACCCTCAACCCTTAATCCCTCAACACTAATCCATCAACCCTCAACCCTTAAACTCCAATCCCTCAACCCTTAAACCCTTAAACCCTCAACACTCTACCCTCTACCCTTACATTGGAAAATCAACCCTAATCCCTCAAATCCTATACTCTCAACCCTATACTCTCAACTCTATACAATCAAATCTCAACCCTAATCACTCAACCCAATACCCTAAACCCTTAAACCCTTAAAACCTTAACCCTAAACCCTTAAAACCTCAACCAAATACTTTAAACCCTAAAACCTAATCCTTCAACCATATACCGTCAACCCTTAAACCCTTAAACCCTCAACCCTAAACCCTCAACCCTTAATCCCTCAACCCTAATCCCTCAAATCTTAACCCTTATACCCTATACCCTCAACCAATAATCCCGCAAGATTCAATCCCTCAAACCTCAACCCTTAATCCCTCAACCCTAATCCCTCAACCCTCAACCCTTGAACCCCAATCCCTCAACCCTTAAAT
>VDFB02281492.1:573168285-573271763 GCA_007258455.2 Sequoia sempervirens | reverse complement strand
GATCCTCAATGCAACATTCACAATCTTAGCTCAATGCACATGGATGCATCAAACCCTTGACATGATGAAATGATCTTGAATTACTACAATAATCACTTGAAATATTCCTTGAAATGCCTTGAAAATGCTCTCGAAATATTCTAATGCTCTTTCTTTTGATCTCATGAAGTCACACAAAATTGCTAGGTGAAAATGATGTGAATTAACCCCTTATTTATACTAAATTAGGAGATTAACCCCAAAATTCAAAGAACTAAGGCCAACACCAGATTTAGAAAGAAATATAATTAAATTCCTAATAGAAGGAAATTCAAAAAGGGTCTCATTAAGGGAGGACCCATTCGCCACCAAAGGCGAATGGGTCCTAGCTAAGTTTTGAGGACCAAGCTTTGGGGAGTTGAAAAAAGGCCAAAAACCCATTCCAGATCAACTGAGAAAGGGGGTCCTATTAAGAGAGGATCCATTCTCCACAAAGGGAAAATGGGTCCTATCTCAACTTACCAAGACCAAATTTTTGCCAATGAAATAATTTGATATTTAATTTATAATTGTTAGGAAAGATATTTGGGAGGTGTCAAAATTAAGGCCTAAATTTGAATTAAAAGGGGGTTAATAACTCCAATTAACCACAATTAATTAAGATCACCTAGATAAGTGTGAAAGTTATTTAAAACACTTTACAACACCTAAACAAGGTACAAATTATGGACATTTTTATTGAAAAGGGACCCATTAGGCTTAATTAAGCAAATATATCCTAGAAAAGTGTGAAAGTGTGTTACAACACTTTACAAAACCTTTGTAAAAGATCAATTAAGGCATGTTTTAGTTAAATAAGAGTCCTAGAATAGTGTTAATGTGTACAACACATTACAAAACCACTCTAATACATCATTAATTTAGTTTTAATGTCAATTATTCAAGCAAGCAAGGAAAAAGGCTACTTTTTTTGTTACTACAGTGGCCACACCCTATTTTCTTTATTTCAATTTCAAAAAATCTTTGAAATTTTTTAACTTGAGGATACATCTCTAGAAATTTACCATAAAATTGTGTTTGAGTCATATCCAAATTTTTTTTTGGATGTGGCTCACGGTTTCAACCACCAATTCTCCTTCGTACCACATCCTGATTAGTGGATTCCCTTGTTTAATTCTTCCAAAAGTCTTCAATTAGTGATCTCAATGCTTCAAATTTTTTTTAATTTTTTATGGTAGTCTCTCTGAGAATTCCCATAGTTCATTTTCATTGATGTCTTTGGTTCTTTGGCACCTTCCAATGGTTCTTGATAAAAAAATTTTCTATTTATTCTCAATGCTTGACTTGTCTTTCTAATGAGATGATATTTTTTCATTTGATTGATTATTATTGTTGATGTAATGATACCTTGTGTGACATTACTATATTTTGTGTGTGAGGTGTTACCAACACTCTCATATGCACTCATTATATTCTTCACAATATATTTTCACTTGAAGCCTCTAATGTTCTCAACCCAAGAGTCTTCATGATGGACCTATACTTTATACTTCACACCATTTCAACAAACAGTTGACATCTTCTGGTCTCATTTAATTTTTCAAAGAACACTCTCCAAATCTTATGATCATATCTTCAACAAGTTCATTTTGGAATCTTATCTTCTGTTGGATACAAAATAATCTCATCAATATCAATCAAATAATTTGGATTTCTATGCAAAATTCTAGGTGGTGTTCTCAAAGGTAAATTCATCTCAACATTAGGAATTTCATCAATATTTAAATGAGATGGGATAGATGGTATACCTTCGATCGGAGATGGAATAGATGACATACCTTGAAGTTGAGATGGGAACGATGGTGTACCCCCTTCCTCACATGTGAGTGATGATGTGCTTTCAACTTGAGATGCGGTAGATGGTGTCCTTCCATCTTGACTTGCGGTAGAGGACATGTCTCCAATAATGGTATTGAAATCTCTCATATAATGAAGGTTTTGCATTATTCCCTTTTTTTTTCCAATACAATATCTCTCATTGATGGTTGAGGCTCCTCTTCAATTGGAATGTCTTCATCTATTGTGTCCAATTTCCTCTTTTGATGAAGTTCCCTCATATTTGTTGTTTTCTTTGAATTCTTAGGCTCTTGCTCTTCCTATGTTGGTTTAATCCTTGATTATTTCCTTGACATGATGAAGAATTTTATTTGTAGCATGAAAAAGAGATAAATATTAGTTCCACCATAGCACTATAGAGTAAATAAATAACTTACACAAATCTGAAATTTGTCATGAAATTACAATACATACAATATATGCCAGTCCAAAACAAGCATGAGGAGGGGTAGCAAAGGGCATGAAGAGGGAAAAAAAAAGTACAACCATAAAAAAAATCCATTCAACTCAATGAAACATGTGTCATTATAAAATTCAAACAAATCCATAGAAATAAATGAAATAAATGTCATTTAACCCTTCATAAAAAATCCACACAATCATTATGTAGAAGAGTAAATGTCACTCAACCATGCTGAATAAACAAGTGCACTAAGAACACATGGTAGGAGTTTGATGAAACCTTGAAAAAAAACTCATACAATCTCTATGACATATATGTAATTAGAAACTCAAATAAAAACTATACAACTTAATGAAATATACACCATTGAAACTTAAAATAAAACTAATACAATAAAAAAACACTATCATAAATATTGCTAACCATGATGCATGGTTAAGCACAAGTTAGATAGATAATGTAGGAGTTTGATGCACTATATTCATGATGGAAGCTACACTCAAAAGGAATGAAAAATCAAAGGAAACTATGTCATTCAACCTTAATGCACACCATATATGACATATTCAATTTGATCCATTACACACTAGAGTTGATGTCACTCAACCATGGTGAATATGAAAGCACACTAGGCATGACATAATAGTTCCATGTATATTATCCATATAAGTATGCCATTATTCCTAATGCATAAGTGCACTAGGACACACCATAAGACTAAATAGCATGCATGGTATTGGATGGTTGACATAAAATCCTTATAATCAATTACACATAGTTAATTCCATCAATCCTAATGCATAAGAACACTAGGCACATTGTGCATCCTTCTCAAGTGGCATATTTCCTTTCATCTCTAGCTACCAAAATTGCTAGATATTCACCATATCAAACCTTAACCAACATTTTCATTTGGAAGTTTTGTCATATATACGTGAATTTTGCTAGTTTGGGGTGAAGTTGAAGTTATTTCCTAGTCATAGGGGGTTTGACAAGTTTGTAGTGATTACTTTAGAGAAACAAAGGGTAAATTGGTTTGTGTTTGGATTGCTACTTGAAATTAGAGAATCACTAAATGAGAAAGAAGAAAATATTGACATACAAAACTTAAAACTATAATAATCTAGCAATTGAAGATTAAGAAAAAGATTTTGGCAAGGGGATAAAACAACCAAGAAAAGATTTGTTTTTTTTACTATTCCAATGGAGGTTATAAATTATTTTTGTGGTCTTTGTCTAGGTTAAATGTGCCAAGAGGGGCTAAGTTTATAATGATAATTTTAAAAGGAACCCCCCTTGAATGCTCATAGATGTCAAAAAGTAAAAAACAAAAAATGATGAACATGGAATATGCATTTCAAGAAAATCTACTCTAATCCCTTAGCAAAATCTAATGCATTTGATTAAGGCTATGTATGTTGAGCAGTCATAATTTTTAATACTTAGCAAAATCTAATCCCATAATAGAATTAAAGAAACTGTGAAGAACATGTTTAAATACTTGACATACCTTCAAATTGGAGATTCAATTGGAGAAACTACCCAATTATGGGTATGTGCAGGATCATGGTATGCCAAAAAGTGGCAATATTTGTAGGGTATGTGGCTGACGACTTTTTTTTCACCCAAAATTAATGAAACAAAAAGGGTTTTTAGAGGAGATTCTCAGCTTTCTAAAAATATAAATTATGATTTAATTTGAATTTAATAAATAATTATTATTCATTTCTATTAAATTACGACTAAAGTCTGATCGATAGGTGATTGAAAAACATCTATAACTTTCAAAGCGGTATATATTTTTGAATCCAAAACATCGTCACATTCTATGGCTTTACATACTACTAGGATTAAAAAGAAAATTAAATTTCATGAATTTTGACCAAGTTAAGGTGAGTCAGTGAGTGGTTTTTATATTTTCTAAAAGTTTGTAAAAAAATTCATAATTAATTATTTACTTGGAAAAAAATTACAAAAAAATATATCACATCGACATGAGTCTATACTTATATATAAAATATTAGAAAAAAATATTATCATTTTATTATGGTTAGGTTAATTGGACATACACCTACTTCTTTTTTTCCTGAAATTTAAGTACTCCATTGAAATTTCAAATTTTCACCAAATAGATTTTTATTTATTTTAAATAAACCTAGTATTTTAGAAACTAGATTCAATTTTCTACAAATTCTATTCTTACATATTTTTGAAATAATATAGATAACTTATTCAAATATTTACGTCAAGTTGCCTAACACTGATTTTTCTGAATTTTTTGCCACTTAAGGGCCTGTTTGGCATACCATGATCCTGCACATGCCCTTATGCAACTATTCCTTTTTTCTTCTTGCATGAAACTCCTCAATAATTTGATCTTTTCACAAAATTTCTTCCTTTTCAACATTCAATTGTATATAACTAATATAATTACTAAAAACTATACAATTAACCAATGTGTATTGTTAAATTGTAAAAATTCAACCATTTTTAACATTTCAACACTACAAATTGAAAATTCAATTGATATAATCAAATTTGATGTAAAAAATCTATTATTTCCTCCTTCCTAAATTGTAAAACCAAAAAATGTCATGGAAAGTTGATGCAAAGGTGGTGGAATGTGTAAAAATTGCATGTTCTCTTCCCAATAGCATAAAAAAAATTATTTTGTCAAATCATGCTCATAAGCAAGAGAATAACATAGCATGTGGGATTGGATCACGAGTGTCCTACCTATTTTATTGTTTATCGAGCAAGAAAAAATGCACTCATGTTATAATGTGAGTGCATTTTAGCTTTCTCTAAAAATGACCATATTTCAACTTTTCCAAAATGCCCTCACATTTTGAAAAAGCTGATTTTGTAAAGGTTTCTTAACTATTATCATGTGTCAATAGGGGATTTTGTTAAGGTACATCAATGAGACATATCTTTGACCAATTATGACATCTTCTAAGTGCTATGTATGAATTGTTTTGTGTGCAATATGAATTTTCACCACACTTCCCTATATGCTCAAGCTTGTACATTAACCCTCAATCATGTATCTTAAATCCTAAACCCTAAACACTCTACCCTATACCCTACAACCTCAACCCTCTACCCTATACCTTAAACCCAAAAACCTAAACCCTTAAGCCCTCAACCCTTAAAACCTAATCCCTTAACCAAAAACCTAAACTCTAAACCCTTAAACCCCCAACCCTTAAACCCTAATACCTTAACCATCAACCCTAAACCATAAACCCTTAAACCCTAATACCTCAACCCTAAACCCCAAACCCTTAAACCCTTAAACCCTCAACCCTCAACCCTCTACCATTACATTGGACCCTCAACCCTAATGCCTCATACCCTATACCCTCAATCCTATACCCTCAACCCTCAACCCTATACCCTCAAACCTTAAACCCTTAAACCCTTAATCCTAAAACCTTAACCCTCAACCTTTAAACCCTAAACCCTTAAACCATCAACCCTCTACCCTCAAATCTCTACCCTCAACCCAATACCTTAAACCATTAACCCTAATCCCTCAATCCTATACCCTCAACCCTTAAACCCTTAAACCATCAACCCTCAACCCTAAACCCTCAACCATTAATCCCTCAATCCTAATCCCTCAACCATAAATCCATAAACCCTCAACCCTTAACCCTTAATCCCTCAACCCTAATCCCTCAACCCTCAACCCTCAATTCTCAATCCTCTACCCTATACATTGGATCCTCAACCCTAATCCCTCATTCCTGATCCCTCAACCCTATATCCAAAACCATAAACCCTCAAGTATCAACCTTTAATCCCTTAACCCTAGGGATTCAACCATCAACCCTTAAACCCTAAATGCTCAATCTGTAATCCCTCAACCCTCAATCCCTAAATCGTCAACCCTCAACCCTTAATCCCTCAACACTAATCCATCAACCCTCAACCCTTAAACTCCAATCCCTCAACCCTTAAACCCTTAAACCCTCAACACTCTACCCTCTACCCTTACATTGGAAAATCAACCCTAATCCCTCAAATCCTATACTCTCAACCCTATACTCTCAACTCTATACAATCAAATCTCAACCCTAATCACTCAACCCAATACCCTAAACCCTTAAACCCTTAAAACCTTAACCCTAAACCCTTAAAACCTCAACCAAATACTTTAAACCCTAAAACCTAATCCTTCAACCATATACCGTCAACCCTTAAACCCTTAAACCCTCAACCCTAAACCCTCAACCCTTAATCCCTCAACCCTAATCCCTCAAATCTTAACCCTTATACCCTATACCCTCAACCAATAATCCCGCAAGATTCAATCCCTCAAACCTCAACCCTTAATCCCTCAACCCTAATCCCTCAACCCTCAACCCTTGAACCCCAATCCCTCAACCCTTAAATGCTTAAACCCTCAACCCTCAACCCTCTACCCTATACATTAAACCCTCAACCCTCAATTCTCAACCATCTAACCTATATAATGGATCCTCAAACCTAATCCCTTAACCATATACCCTCAACCCTAAACTCTAAACCCTAAACCCTCAACCCTCAACCCTCAATTCCTCAATCCTAATACCTCATCCATCAACCCCTAAAACCTAAACCCTAAACCCATAATCCCTCAACCATCAATCCCTAAACCCTCAACCCTCAACACTTAATTTCTCAACCCTAATCCCTCAACCCTTAAACCCTTAAACCCTCAACCCTCAACCCTCTACCCTACACATTAAACACTCAATCCTCAATTATCAACCCTCTACCATATACATTGGATCCTCAAACCTAATTCCTTTACCCTATAACCTAAAGCCTATACACTCAACTCTATACCCTCAACCCTCAACCCCAAACCCTTAAAACCTCAGCCCTCATCCCTCAACCCTTAAACCCTCAACCCTTAACCCCTCAACCCTTAAATCCTTAATCCATCAACCCTCTACCATCTACATTGGACCCTCAACCCTAATCCCTCAAACCCTATACCCTCAACCCTATACCTTCAACCCTCAACCCTAATCCATCAACTATATACCCTCAACCCTTAAACCCTAAATCCTTAAACCCTCAAGCCTCAACCCACTACCCTAAAACCTCAACCCTAATCCATCAACTCTATACCCTCAACCCTTAAACCCTAAATCCTTAAACTCTCAACCCTCAACCCACTACCCTAAAACCTCAACCCTAATCCCTCAACCATTAAAAACTTAAACCCTAGAACTAAACCCTCAACCCTCTACCCTCAACCCAATACCCTAAAACCTCAACCCTTATCCCTCAACTATATACCATCAACCATTAAAAAATTAAACCCTTAGGCCTAAACCCTCAACCCTCAACCCTTAAGCCCTAAAACCTCAACCCATAATTCGTCAACCCTCAATGCCTAAACTCTCAAGTCTCAACCCTTAATACCTTAACCCTAATCCCTCATCCCTCAACCCTTAAACACTAATCCCTCAACCCTTAAACCCTTAAACTCTCTACCCTATATATTGAACCCTTAACCCTAGTTTCTCAACCCCTTACCCTATACATTGGATCCTCAACCCTAAACCATGAACCCTCAACTCTAATCCCTCAACCCTCAACCATTAAACCTAAACCCTCAACCTATAATCCCTAAGCCCTCAACCATCAACTATTAATCTCTCAACCCTAACCTCTTAAATCCTAATCCATTAACCTTTAAACCTTTAAACCCTCAATCCTTTACCCTCTAACCTATAATTTAAACCCTCAACCCTCAATTCTCAACCCTCTACCCTATAGATTGGATCCTCAACCTTAATCCCTCAACTCTAAACCCTTAAAACCTAAACCCTTAACCTCTATACTATAAACCATAATCCATAAACCCTAAACCCTTAAACCCTCAACCCTTAACCCTTAAACTCTTAAACCCTCAACCCTTAAAATCTTAAACCGCCAACCCTTAAACCCTTAATCCCTCAACCCTCTACCCTATGCATTAAACCCTCAACCCTCAATTCTCAACCCTCTACCCTATACATTAGACCCTCAATCCTAATCCCTCAACCCTATGCCCTCTACCCTCTAATCTCAACAAAATACACTAAATCCTCAACCCTAATCCCTCAACCCTATACCCTCTACCCTTATATTGGAACCTAAACCCTAGTCCCTCAACCCTGTATCCTCAACTCTATACCATAAACCCTATACCCTAATCCCTCAACCCTATACCCTCAACCCTTAAACCCTTAAAACCTCAACCCTCAACCCTAAAACATTAAACCCTCAACTCTAAACTCTCAACCCTAAACCCTTAAACCCTCAACCATCATCCCTCATCCCTTAAACCATTAAACCACCAACCCTTAAATCCTCAACCCTTAAACCCTTAATACCTCAACCCTCTACCTTATACATTAAACCCTCTACCCTATACATTAAACCCTCAACCCTCATTTTTCAACCCTTTACCCTATACATTGCACGCCCTCAACCCTAATCCCTCAACCCTATACACTCAACCCTTCAACTCTTAATCCCTTAAAACTTCAACCCTTTTCCCTCTATATTAAACCCTCAACCCTAATAATTCGTCTCTATACCTTCAACCCACAATACATTAATCCCTCAACCCTTAAACCCTTAATCCATCAACCCTCTACCCTATACATTAAACCATCAACTCTCTACCCTATACATTGGATCATCAACCCTTAAACCATATACTCTAAACCCTTAAACCCTTTGTACCCTATACATTAGACACTCAAACCTAATCCATCAACCCTTAAACCATATACTCTAAACCCTTAAACCCTTTGTACCCTATACATTAGACACTCAAACCTAATCCATCAACCCTTAAACCATATACTCTAAACCCTTAAACCATTTGTACCCTATACATTAGACACTCAAACCTAATCCATCAACCCTATACCTTAAATCCTTAACCCTAATCCCTCAATCCTATACGTTAAACCCTCAACCCTCTCTCCTCTACCCTATACATTAAACCATCAACCATAATACATCAACTGTATAACTTAAACTCTAATCTCTTAACCCTCAACCCTTGAACCATAATCCCTTAATCCATAAACCCTCAACCCTTAACCCTAATCCCTTAAACCTTAACCCTAAATCCTATCCCTAAAGCATCAACCCTCAACCCTTAAACCTTAAACCCTAAACCCTATTCCTAAACCCGCAACCCTCGACACTATACTTTAAACCCTAATCCCTCAACCTTCAACCCTTAAAACCTTATTTCTCAACCCTCATCCTTAAACCCTAAATCCTCAAACCCTAATTCGTCAACCCTTAAACCCTCAACCCTCAATCCTCAACCCTAAAACCCTCAACCCTTAAACCCTCAACCCTAATCCTTCAACCCTCAACCCTTAAACTCTAAAACCTCAACCCTTAAACCCTAAACCATCAAAACCTTAATCCCTCAACCCTATACTTGATACTACAACCCTAATCTATGAACCCAATATCTTAAACCCTAATGGACCTATACCCTATACACATAACCTTCGACACTCAACTCAGAGAATTATCCCTCAACCCTCAAACCTATACCCTATACCCTTAACCCTATACTTATTCCATACATCCTCAACCCTCATACCTTATGCCTTATACCCTCAACCTTAAACCCTAAACTCTATAACTTAGACACTCAACCTTGAATGTTATCCCTCAACTATAAACCCTCAACCCTATACCTTAAACCCTAAACCCTACACCCATAAAACCTCATCCCTATAGCCTATAAGCTCACCCTTATACCCTAAACCCTGAATATTTTCCCTTAACCCTATACTTAAAACCTAAACCATACACTGTCAACCCTTCACCCTATGCATTATGCCATGAATCCATATCGTAAACCCTAAACCCACTATGATAAACCATAATCCCTATACCTTACACACTTAACAAGCTAAATATTATTCCTCAACTATAAACCCTCAACCCTACACCCTACACCTTCAACCCTAAACCCAAAAACCTCAACCCTCATGCTTGTAACCTATACCCTCACCCTTATAAACCCTAAACCCAAAACCCTTACATACATACATACATACATACATACATACATACATACATACATACATACATACATACAGGCATACATACATATGTACATACATACATACATACATTTACATACATATATACAAGCATACATTCATACATACATACATACATACATATTATTGTAGTACATAACACTAAGAGGGGGGTGAATCAGTGGTACAATTCCAAATCAACTTTTATCAAAGAACCCACTTTAATTTAAATAGATAAAAACATTGGAAACATCACACACACTAAATGTTGCATTCATTTGAATTAAGCATAAACACTATTGCAACCACTTCAACAATCATAGATATTAGATGTAAAGTGAACAAAGTGCTTGAACCATAATAACTCATCAACAAAAAATTGACATGCAATCAAGAGAAGAAAAAACAACAGGATTATGAGTGGAAAACCCTCATAGGGATAAAAAACCACTTTGAAAAGAAAATTTATTGAGCCTCACTAGCAAAATAGTGTAACAATCACAAAATGACTCACTCGCAATACGATGTCTCACTGATAATCATCAAATGTCTCACTGACAAAACTATGTGCCTCACTAGAAAAATAGTATGTCTCACTGACTAGCAACACCATACACCACTTTCACCAATTTTAGAAGAAAACAAATTGCTTTATCTATGTTCACAATGTGATATAAATCACTAATCTCACCTTTTTGAATTATAGCACAACATACAAGAATGACCACTTTGTTTACATGAAAAACTCTACATACAATCTGACCCTCACATTCTTTGAAAAAGAATGAAACAAGTCAAAGACATTCTGTTACATTGAAAAAATTCACTCACATAGACAACTTCATCATTCAAGACATTATTATCTTCTTATTTAGAGCATGCACACACTATCTTAGCTTCAACACAAAAAACATTAACTTGTGATGACTCTCAGATCACACATATTTGTAGAGAGAGATATATTTTAAAAATCTCTATTGTACAGAGCCTATTGTCACTTAATTCTCCTTCACTATGCATAATCTTGATAATAAACCAACTCCATATGCTTGTTATTTCATATAGATGACTATTCTATATAAAAAAAAAGACACATTTCATGGATACTATCATACTAAGTAAACATGAAACCATCTCATAACCTAATCTTCAAGCCTTCTTCACTGTGTATTATACCACCATAAACTTTGTATCATGGTCACAAAACAAAACTCACATCAAGCTCAGACCTCACGTGAAATCTCCTCAACTCGTTGGAAATCATTAGTGAAAAAAAATCATCTTGTATGGTAGACATACAAAGGCATTATTTAACATTGACATTAAAGTCTTCCTCTCTGCCTTTTCTTTTCAAAATCATGATATCATTAACTTCAAAAAAATACATCTTCATACACTAGTAAAAATAAATCAGCTCATCGCTACTTGTAAACAAAACTATAAAACTGTGAATAATTGAAAACCAAAATAGTGACATCCATATGCTATCAAAATGAAAAATTGGAGCAATAGTCATTCATCAGGTTTAAACAAGGACCATTGATATGCTAATCCCACCACTTCAAAAAATGTATAATAGCCATTGATTTAATGATATGTAGTAGAAAAAGAGTTCTTAATATGCTAAGCCGGTTGAACAAGGAGTAAGGGTCGGTCACTTAATGTAAACAATGCCCTTAAGTGTTCACTTAAGTGGCACTTAACCTTTTAGAGTAGGTCAAAGTTAAATTATAACAAAAGAAATCTTTCCTTTGAGAATCCTTCATAAGGGATAAACCCTAGTATATAATGCATAGTGTTATGAAGGTAAAAACCCTAATCCTCACCAAAGTTAAACTTTGCAATTTTTCTCAATAATTCTTCTCTGACCAATAACTTAAAACATAATGAAATGATACTATTGACACTTAGCATAACATGATAAATCAAACATTTTGTATTGTATATCAACACCATGAACCTATTATATATATCAACATACCCACTATCATGTTTGGGATCTCATGTACTTATCTTTGGAATTTTCCTTGTCTTTGCATGATGGGAATTTCACCCAGTCATACCATCAACCTATCCTTTGCACCTTTGTATCAAACACCTGTTGTTGAAAGAGAAAGTGTAAGATCAAGGACTTTGTACAGCAAAGAATGGTATCAAAATCAACTACCTTGTAACAATAAATAGCATTGAACATCAAAGATAAATCCAAATGTGGAAATCACAAACTCTTTGACAAGAACAACATAAGCTGAACCTTGTTTTTGCACCAACAACATTCATCAACAGGAACTACATCAAACCTTTGTCTTGTCTCCATGTCATTTGAAATCAATGAAAAATAATTCCAATGCCAACACATACAAGCATACATACATACATGCATACATACATACATACATACATATATACATACAACCATACAACCGTACATACATACATACAAGAATGCATACATGCACACACATACATATATATACACACATCCGTACAAGCATGCATATATACATATATACAAGCATACATACATAAATACATATAGGAATACATACATACATACATACATAAAGGCATACATACATACATACATAAAAATATATGTAGAAACATATATACAAACCCTATACATTTAACAAGCTTGCACATAAACAATTTCAAGTGAGACATAACGCAAGCACGTTATAATGCACTTACATTATTTCAAGCTTGGGAAACATAGATAAAAAATGATTGAAAGGGAGCAAAATACAAAACAACACATAACATGAGTGCGTTATAATGTGCTCACAATATGTGAAAATTGTGACAAAATGCAAGCACATTATAATGTGAGCACATTATAACATGCTCACAATATATGTTACCTTAGGAATCCCCAATCCTTAGGCTTGGATTTGCTTTGGATTTCCAACCCAAAGGCTTGGATTTCCTTCCCAATGTCGAAAGACATGCTTTTACATATTCTACAAGATTTCACATAATCTAGTTCGTGCTAACCATTAGGTTTGCACATGTTTCAAGGTCAAGTAAATTGAACACCTGGGTAATGTTAGGATATCTCTTAGCTATTAAATGATGTATTTGTTTACATTTTGACAATGTTAAGGCTTTCATCTTTAATTTCTTTTGTTTATGTTTCCATTTTTTGTCAAAAAAATAGTGTTTGGTATTTTTTACTTTATTTTTTAACTGTTCATTGAAGTTTAAAATAAATTACATTTTTTTTATAGTAGACTCAATTCTCCATATGTTAAATTTTTTTTGGATTTTTGATTATTTTTCAAAAATTATAGGGGTAGCACGACCAAAATTCTATTTTTCAAGATGTGTCCACTTTAAAAATTAGTCAAAAATCAAATATTCATTAAAAATTTATCAAAAAAATTGGGCATAAACTACATGTTAGCTAATTTCTCACTAAAGTGATTGTAAAAATACCAAAAAAAAGTTAACCTTTTGAGGGAGCCACAAAAGACACTATGTTATGTTTTTTTGACAAAAACAACACCAAATTCTATGGCTCCCTTTTTTGAACCCCTTAATCTCTACCATTTTTCAAAAAGAATTAGTAGTTTAGAAAGTAGACTTAGAGCACTACAAACATTTTTTTTGTGCATCTTAAAATTTTGAGTGTAACTATCCTCAATTTCTCATCCAAGGTTAGTATTTCCTAATTTTAGAATAAAAGTGGTCACTTAAGACCCCTTTTTGGCCCCCCATCTTCCTCCACTTACCCTTATAGTATCAATTTTATAATAATCTATACTCAAATAATATTTTAATTTAAAAATAAAAATAAAAATATTGAATACACTAAAAAATATACATTTCATTAGTTTACATCATTTCAAAATTCAATATATATGCCACTTTCTAGTGATTCAAGTTAAAAATTTGGATTTGTGTTGGTTATTTTCTTTATAAAAGTGAGACACAACTTTGCAATTTTTCCATAGACTCGTGGCCATTAATTTTAATACAAGCATAAGCAAAAAAAAAAAAACATATTAATGGAATGAATGAAATAGGGTCCAAATTCCAAAGCTTGAAGTATGTCAAGAATAAAAGGAAATTCAATATGGTCATAATATTTAATAAAATAATTTTTAAAAAAAGGGCCTTCTATTTTGACTGTTGATCCTATTCCATACATTCTCAAACCACAACAATATTATCTAGAGTGTATCTAGATTTGATGAAGCCCATTTGTTTAGGACAAACAATTTGAGGAAGAAGAAGGTGCACCTTGAAAGCCAAAGCTTTGATAATGATCTTATAGGACACATTGAGTAGGGTGATAGGCCTCTAATTCTAAATGTATTTAGGATTTCTAGCTTCAGGTATAAATTTCATATTTCCTTTATTAATGAATTTACCTAAGGACTTGGAATGTAAAGCTTCTAGATAGAATTTATGCAGGTCCTTCCCAACATATTCCAAGAGGTCCTTATAAAATTCACAAGGAAAACCATCACATTGGGCAAGGGCCTTTTCATCCACCATTGTGTGAATAGCTTCCTTAAGATTAACAATCTATAGTAGTTGATCATAAAAGGCTTGTTGTATATAAGAGAACAAACAAACAACTCAAAGATACTCTTGAAGGGCATTCTCTTGCTTGAGAGAATTCTCCTAGGAAATGAATAATTTTTCATAATGCTTTTAAAAACCTTGGAGAATGTCTGAAAATTCTTTAAGCATCTTTTGACCATATTTTATTATTTTGATGTCAAGAGAGGTATGGCGAGCTCTGAGACCTTAGAAAAAATACTTAGAAGGAATATCACCAACCTTATGCTAGTGGATTCTAGATTTAATTTGAGCACCTCTGAAGGAATGGTTGTCTACTATTTTCTTTAGTTTCCTCAACTCCATCACCTAAAATTTCAAGTTAGGGGAGAAGGGATTGACTTCAAGCACCTCCATGGAGCTACAAATATCGAAGGTGGTATCCTTGTATGCATTCCTCCTAAAGATTACTAGTTGATGCTCATAGATGTGAAGAAAATAAGATGTTCACTAAATGGCTCTATTCCAACATACAATCTAGCCAACTGGTTGAGTGGGCCAAATTTCTAGGTTCTATATCTTATTTATGTGATCCAATAGGGGTTGATGACTTAGTACGAAAGTATTTAAATAAATTGAGTATTATAAGGATGAGGTGAACCCACTTGCCACTCAATCTAGAATCTAATGAACTTCCTAAGAAACAAGGTGAAACTAAATTTCTAGGAACTTAAGAATATCTTTACAAATTTGAATCAAAGATTACTCAATATGATAATGTGATTGGTTCATTGAACATAAAAGCATAAAATTAGCAATACCAAAGATGACACTAGATTTACATGGAGAAACCCTTTTGAGAAAAGAAATCCACACAAGAAAGAGGGAAATGATACTATTAATCTTCAAAGGGATGTATACAACGATACTCTTCATTTCAAAGCTTTGCAAAATTTGACAACACCTTGATACTTACAACACAATCTATGTAACTACTATCTCATGGATCCAATATATACAATTTTTTGAGAGGGAAAACCTATGTGCTCACTTGAAACAAGAGGAAAAAAATACTTGCATAAACCAATGCCTAGCATAATGAGCAATCAATAAACATAATAAAATAATAATTAACTTCACATGACTCTCACATGGGTGCCTATCCCATAGAAAATAAAAAATTATAGTCTTCTATTGAACAATAACTACATTCTTACATAACTCATGTTAAATTCCCTAGAACAATATTCACCCCCATTTTTTGATCTTGTAGTAACAGAAAAAGTATCCTTTTTTCTTACCTAATTTGGGAATAATTGTCATTGAATTAATCTAATTTTTCCTAGGTTTAATTTTGTAATGTGTTGTACACATTCACATTCATCTTGTGCCCCTTTTTAATAAAATGTTCTTAACTTGTACCCTATTTATGGTGTTGTAAAGTGTTGTAGTTCACACTTTCACACTTATCTAGGGTCCTCTTAATTAATTATGGTAAATTAGAGTTAATTATCCCCTTTAATTCAAATTTAAGCCTTATTTGTGATACCTTTTGAGGATCCATCCTGACACCCATAATTCAAATTGTAAAACATTTAATTGGGAAAATTTGAGGTCATAGAAATTGTTGGTAGGACACATTTTCCCTAGGTGGTGAATGGGTCCTCCCTCAATAGGACTCCGCTTTTCTTTGCATATCTGACATGGGTTTGTGATGTTCTTTCACCCCTTGAAGGCATGGTCCTAGAAATTTGTGGTAGGACCCATTCTCGCTAGGTGGCGAATGGGTCCTCCCTTAATAAGGACCCCCTTTTTGAATTTGATTCTTGTGGGATTTTAATAAAATTCATTTCTAGATCTAGTGCCAACTTCAATTATTTGAATTTCATGGTTAATCTCTAGATTTCATATAAATAAGGGATTAACTCACATTATTTCTCCTAGCAAGTTTACAAGAAGCCCAAGCATTCAAGTTTTCAAGCATTAGAGCACTACAAAAGTAATTCAAAGGCATTTCAGGGTAGATTATGAAGAGTCTATTGCAACAATTCAAGATCATTTCATTATGTCAAGGGTTTAATGAATTCATGCATGTTTTTGAGCTAAGATAGTTGATGTAGCATTGAAGATCCACTTGTAAGCATTGTTTCACATCTAAGATCTACATTCTTCATGGCAACTACATGTTAGATTGTAGATTTCCACTCCAAGACAACTTCCAAGGTATCATCAATTACATATTTCATATTCATGCTTCAATTACATTATTTCATTATTTGGTTTGATTACCTACAAGGGGTTTAACTTAAAAAAACCCCTATTAACTAATAATCAACAAGTTTTTTTCCTCTTGAGTGTGTGTTTGTAGATTTACAGGTTGAGGATCAAGTTGATAAGAAGTTTAGAGAAAAGTTACCAAAGTTTTCACATTGCAAAGTTGTCATTCATAGTGCAAGAACAAAGAAAGGAAGCTACAAAATTTATTACAAGTTTTTGGAAGCTGACAACCGAGGATATGAGAGTGCAAAAATCAAGGAAAATAACCTAGATCTCAGTTTCAGAAACCCTAACAAGGACCCATTCACCACTAAGGGCGAATGAGTCCTTTGTGCCCTAAAAATGGGATTCTTGTAGCAAGGTACACATCATTTTAAGCTCTAAAAACTCCCCTCGTAGTTTCTATAATAGTTAGGGTTAGTTTCTGATTGTTATTGGCATCTTATAACACACATAATTCAATGTTTTATGGTGGAAAGTAATGGTTCATCATCTTGTTGATTCATTTTGATGCAACCCTCTTTTTGACCCTTAAGCATTTTGGTGAACCCGACTCATTAAATAGTGCAATTTTCTAATTTTAAAGCCCTTCATTGCATATTGTATTAGATCTTGCATTCATTTTTATCTCATTTGCATTGAATTAGATCTCATTTAGCATTTTTTGTTTTGGATTGAAATATTGCATCTTATATAGGGTTTAGATTTGCATTGTTTTGCATCTCTCTAAATCTAAAAAATATAAAAAAAATTAGTCCTTGTGTAAATCATTTAGATCTCATAAAAATTACATTTTAAAATAAATAAAAAATTTGCATTTCAACCTAGCTCTTTGCATACATTATTTCATTACATTCTCACATTACATTTCTAGAAAATCTAAAACTAAAACTTACTACCTCAGACCTGGAATTGAAGGACATTACTGAAAGCTTGCAAATCATTCAAAAATATTTTCAAAACCCTCATAAAGGACCCATTCACCCTTACTAGTGAATGAGTCCCTGATTAGGTCAAACCTGAACCCTTTGGCATTTGAAAAAGCATTAAAAATCACTCTGAAATTAGTAAAAATGTCTCAAAAATACCTAACCAGGACCCATTCACCCTTACTGGTGAATGAGTCCCTATTAGATTTTGATTTGCATTTTCTAGAAATTAAAATCTCAGTTTTAGGATTTTGTTTGCTTCTATTACTTTCCTCTTTCAATTTCCTGATTTGTTGTTACATCAAATTCAATGCATATAGCTTAAATTGCTTTATTTCAATGCAAATTGCATTTACAACATTCCATTTTCAGTTTATTAAATTGTGTAATTAGTAAATTTAATTACTTAGAATCTAAAAATTGCATTTCATTCTAGGTTGTTGCATCGCCCCTTTACTATTTTAGGGTTTGCACACTGGGGTTGCAAAACTTGTATGAGCTTTACAATTTGGTGTCCTATTAGCAATACTATTGTAAGATGAAGTTTGAGGCTCATGTCATCCCACAATATATCACTCATTGTGGATCTTGGGTTTTCTAGCTCTCTTTTTGATAGTGTGGATAATCAACCCTCCATGGCTCATAGTTTGCAGAGTTCATTTCCAATGACTTCATCTCCTAGAACCAATGTGCTTAATGTTATCAACATCGTCCCTACCATCCCTAGTTCCACTCAAGCTTTGAGGTCTACTCTAAGCCAAGGTGGAATTCCAATTCCATCCTCCACCATACCAATGTCCATTCCTACATAAACTAGTATACAACTCACAACAACCTTTCAACCCACAACAAATTTTAAACCCACAACAACCTTTCAACCTACCAAACCAATCAACCAACCACAACAATCATACCTACTAGCACTGTGTACACTTCCATAGGTATTCCCATAGGAAATACTTCTAGCCTTGTCCATTCAAACACAATAACTCCTCAACAATCCCCCTTCATCAACCTATAATTCACTAGTCCTTGGCATGCATATACCATTCTACTTTATTCCCCTCAACCTTACAATCAAAATGATCCTCTCATCAACTCATTTTTGCAAACTATGATATCCCTCTAACAAAAAGTTGCAACATTACAAAAAAAATAGCAACAATTAACCATTGCAATACATCAAATCCACCCACTATATTTCAACATATTAAGAGTGCAAGGGTATGTGCATGGTCATCATGGAAAAAACAGGCCCTTAAGTGGCAATGAAAATTCAGAAAAATAAGAGTTAGTTAACTTGACATAAAAATTTGAATAAGTTATCTATATTATTTCAAAAACATGTAAGAATAGAATATGTGGAAAATTGAATGTAGTTTCTAAACTACTAGGTTTATTTAAAAAAAAAATGTATTTAGTGAAAATTTGAAATTTCAATGCAGTAGTACTTAAATTTTAAGGAAAAAATAAGAAGTAGGTGTTTGTTTGACCACCCTAACCACAATAAAATGATAATATTTTTTTATAATATTTTAGATATAAGTAGAGGACTCATGTCCAGATGTGATGCATATTTTTTTGTAATTTTTTCCAAGAAAATAATTAATTATGAAATTTTTATTATAACTTTTAAAAAATATAAAAAATTGTATGTTTGACTGCCTTAACTTGGTCAAAACTTCATGAAATTCTTTTTTTTTTAAATCCTATAGTATGGGAAGCATAGAATGTGACGTGTTTTGGATTCAAAAAATGTGATAGCATTTGAAAGCTACAGATGTTTTTCAATCACCCTATCAATCAGGACTTTAGTCGTAATTCTAATAGAAAATGAATAATAATTACTAATTAAATTAAAAGTAAAGAATAATTTATATTGGTGGAAATCTAAGAATCTCCTTTACAAACCCTTTTCATTTTATCAATTTTGGGTAAAAAAAAGTTGTCAGCCACATGGACGAAGTCTAGAAAAGCAAGGTAAGCTATTAAACAAATTTTTTGTGTTGACTTCTTAGGATTGGCATGTCCAAACCAAATTCCAAAACAAGCCCGAGGCTAATCCCTAGGCATTAAAGTTTGTGTCAGAGATATCAGATAGTCGATTCAAATTGGATATCTGATTCAAATATCATTCATCTTAAGCCAATTAGGTTGATATTGATAAAGAAATTTCATGGATCCACAATTTTGTCAGCATTGAGAATATATCCACTTATAGCAAATGGCCTAAGTTGCCCAGGCTTAGCATTTTCTATTATTGCATCCTTCATCTCAATAGAAAAATCAACAATTTTCTTCATGGATTCCCAGGGCTCAACTTCTTGCAAATTCTTATACTAAGTAAAATCTAACTCTAATTCATCAAAATAATTATTTATAGTATTTACAAAAAAATCATACTTAGGATCACTAGCAGATACTTTAAAGTATCTACATCGGATGTCTCATATTCTTTAGATTCTTTATTAGCAAACCCAGGCTCATCCATATACATAGGTTCTACTTGTTCTTCTTCTACTTTGAGTTCCTGCAGCCAATCTCATATCTTTCCCTTTTCTTCTTTGTTGGCTAAACTGTGTTCTTTAACTTTGGGCATGGACATTTGTGCAGATGGTTGAGTTATTTTAGTGGATGTTTCAATTATTTATTTTTTATCTTTTCTTGTTCTTCTCTACACAATTATTCTTTTTTGCTTTGGGACTAGTTGCTCTTGTATTTTTCCTTTCCTTTCTTTTTCTTCTTCCTCATAAATATGATATCTAATTCTAGTATCAGTGAAGGTTCCAAACCTGTAGCCATAGATTCTCATTTTTCCATCTTCTTCTTCCTATATTAGCATAGCAGACCATGTTGTATCAGAAGCATCAGTATATAAAAATAATGGTAAATTAGGATCTGGGATTTGGAGAGAAGGAAAATTTTGGCACTTAGATTTAATCCTTTGGACTACTTTTGTTTCCTTTAGAGACCATCCTTCCTTTTTCCATTCTTTGAGATGCTTCTAGATGGCTTTCCTGTCTTTTTCCAATCCTTTGTAAATGGGTGATACATAGATTAGACATCCAAGAAACCTTTGGATTTGCTTTTTGTCTTCTAATATATCAGGAAATTCTTGGATACACTTAAGAATATGTGGTTGAAGCTAGAATTTTCCCTTATTAAGATGAAGACCAAGGAAATCTATTTTGAATTGAACAATTACCATTTTCTTAGCAGTCAAATAAATTCCATGTTTTCTGATAGTTGTATAAAGCTCTTCCAAGTGCCACAAATGATCAGTTTTAGAATTAGAAAAGACAAGAATATCATCAATGTAAACTACACAAAAATCCTTTAAATCTTTTAATTCCTGGTCCATTCTTCTCTGGAAATAAGGTAGTGCTATGTAGAGATTGAATGGCACAACATTCCATTCATACAACCCTTGAGGGACTAAAAATGCAATTTTATACCTATCTAATTCTTTAACCTTTATTTGCCAAAATTCATATTTGCAGTAAAACTTAGAAAACACTTTCTTATTGGCTACTCACCTGATCAAATCTGAGCTAAATGGAATTGGATAATTAAATGGAAGGATGATGTCATTAAGAGGTTTATAATTAATACAAATTCATTTTTTACCTCTTTGTTGTTCAACTGTTTTATTTACCAGAAATGTTGGGCATGAAAATAGAATTTTTCTTGGTCTAATGAAATGGCCTTCAAGAAGCTCATTCAAGTGTTCGTCCATTTCTCTGACTTCTATTGGGCTCATTAAATAGGCTATCTCATGTGGAATTATAGATTGACATTCTAGTCTAATCTAGATTTCACATTCTTCATGCTCTTGTGACCAGAACTATAAAGTGTTCATGTTGCAACAATCTTTCTCAAATCTGTTCTTGATTTTAGCAAACAATTTTGGAGATGATTCTATTAGTTCTTTAACTAACTCTTTCTTTTCTTTTTTCCCACTAATTTTAAACTTGTGATTGACTATTTTAAGTGTAGGTATTTCTACCTGACCGTCTTCATGTCTCAAAGATATTTTATGGTTCCAAAAGTGAAGTGGTTCATTTTTAGTGATGAATAGAAAACCTAAAAAAACATCATCTTCAAGATTGTTATATTCAATAAAATCTATTACAAACATCTTACCCATTATTTCAACATTTACATCCTGAGCATATCTGCCCATATGAATCCTTTCTCCATTAATGGCATAGCTATGTGGCAAGTCTAGCCTTGGTTTCCAAAATTCTGGAGGTATAGCATTTTTCTTGGCCAGTGACCTTGAAGATCCTATATCCACAAAGGCATCCATAGGAATCTTCTTGAAACCTAGAAAACAAAAGTTAATACTGATATAATTGCCATTATTGGCAAGTAGTAGAGAGGCTGATTTCTCCCTTGTTTTTTGAATTAAACTACTACTACTATCTTGTTAAAAAATGACAGAAAAATATGCAGACACTGATATTATTGTTTTTTTTAAGAAACTTGACCTTATCATGGATGATATAGCTAATCAGAAACATGCCACTAAGGAACAGTGAATTTATCCACAAGATATATGGATTTGGAGAGAAGGAAAATTTTGGCACTTAAATTTAATCCATATATAATTTTATTGCCAACAATATGTATCCACAAGATTACATAAGACAAATATTTATGTGGGAAACCTCTTTAGGAGAAAAAACCACCACCAAAAGATGTTCATAGTTATATTATTTAGGAACAACAAGGTCTTTTTACTTTTATAGTCTTAATCTATAATATCTTCCTTTTGTAATTGCTTTGATGTTCACACTAGGAAATGTTCAATTCAATTAGCTTGTATAATTGTCTAACCTTCTAACCTTCACACATTCACATGAAGTGATATGTATAGACGTTCACATGTGAATACCAACCATCTAATTGTCCAATTAACTCTTGGAATACCAAGATAGATAGAACTATAATCTGACCACAATATGACGTCAACATGTAGCACATATCAACAAGTATGAAGTCTCCACTTGGGAAATAACCCTAGATATATAGCCATCGCCACATGCTATGAATCAATAGTTATATCCTTAACATTTTTGGTATACATAAATGTTTCTAGTATAGCTACAACTACCAGCTCCTTGCTTGTGGTAGCTCACACAAACACAAATTACTTTTGTCACTCTCTCACAAGTGACAAACATTTTTTTTTTATATGTGGTTGTGAGTACTTCTCTAGATGACTTGTAGTTGTTGTCATAGAACCACTGCATGTAAACAAACCATGTATGTTGCACCACAACTTATTGCCACAACACATGTAAGTCAATATGTATGTTGTACAACAAAACCTAAAAACTTACTGCAAGTCACTGCAATGTATTTTGTAGATAAACTCTTCCTACAAGGACTCTCTATAGTTGAATATCTCCCAGGTCCCAACAAGTTACACCATCAAGATACACATTTAATATGCAAGTTACATTAGCAAGGTACACATAATCCAATGAAATACAAGTATTGGTAAGTTGAAGGAAGCCATCACTTGGGACCTTAAATCTAGACTCTAGACTCCAATCCATAAATCTTCCTCCTTTCAGAATGAGGCATCCCCAACAATTTATAGAAGGGGAAGAGATTGTAACCTCAAGGAATTTTACAATGATTTTTGAAATATTTCCATATGAGGATTACACGTGTCCCACCACCTACCACACTATGGAGTAGATAGCTATTAGGCATTTTGTTGAAAAGATTAACATAGTGGAGAAAAAAAAAGACAATCACTTTTTGGACACCCATGAGTGAGAAGGGACCACTTAACACTATGTTTTCTAATTTCTAGAGACAAGAAAGGAAATCACTTTTTGGACAAACTACTGCCTTAGTTTTTGAATATCTCCCAGTTTCTAAATTAAACTACTACTACTATCTTATTCAAAAAAGAAAGAAAAATATGCAGACACTGATATTATTGTTGTTTTTAAGAAACTTAACCTTATCATGGATGATTTAGCTAATCTGAAGTGTGCCATTAAGGAACAGTGAATTTATCCACAAGATATATGGATTTGGAGAGAAGGAAAATTTTGGCACTTAGATTTAATCCATATATAATTTTATTGCCAACAATATGTATCCAGAAGATTACACAACACAAATTTATGTGGGAAACCTCTTTAGGAGAAAAATACACCACCAAAATATGTTCATAGTTATATTATTCAGGAACAACAAGGTCTTTTGAATTTACATTCTTGATCTATAATATCTTCCTTCTGCAATTGCTTTGATGTTCACACTAGGCAATGTTCAATTCAATCAGCTTGTATAATTGTCTAACCTTCTAACCTTGACACATTCACATGAAGTGATACGTATAGGTGTTCACATGTGAATACCAACCATCTAATTTTCTAATTAACTCCTCGAATGCCAAGACACATAGAACTATAATCTAACCACAATATGATGTCAACATGTAGCACATATCAACAAGTATGAAGTCTCCACTTGGGAAATCACCTTAGATATATAGCCATCGCCACATGCTATGAATCAATAGTTATATCCTTAACATTGTTGGTATACATAAATGTTTCTAGTATAGCCACAACTACCAACTCCTTGCTTGTGGTAGCTCACACAAACACAAATTAATTTTTTCACTCTCTCACAAGTGATAAACATTGTTTTTTATATGTGGTTATGAGTACTTCTTCCAGATGACTTGTAGTTGTTGTCATAGCACCACTGCATGTAAAAAAACCATGCATGTTGCACCAAAAATTACTGCCACAACACATGTAATTCAACATGTATGTTGTACAACAAAACCTAAAAGCTTACTACAAGCCACTGCAATGTATTTTGCAGACAAACTCTTCCTACAAGGACTCTATGTAGTCGAATATGTTCCAGGTCCCAACAAGTTACACCATCAAGATACACATTTAATATGCAAGTTACATCAGAAAGGTACAAATAATCCAATGAAATACAAGTATTGGTAAGTTGAAGGGAGCCATCACTTGGGACCTTAAATCTAGACTCTAGATTGCAATCTAGAAATCTTCCTCCTTTCTGAATGAGGCATCCCCAACAATTTATAGAAGGGGCAAAGCTTGTAACCTCAAGGAATTTTATAATGAGTTTTGGAATCTATCCATATGAGGATTACACGTGTCCCACCACCTACCACACTATGGAGTAGACAACTGTTAGGCAGTCTATTTTAAACACTAACGTAGTGGAAAAAATGAAAGACAATCACTTTTTAGACACCCATGAGTGAGAAGGGCCCACTTAACACTCGTAAGTGGCTACAAGGATTGTGCTTTTTAAAATATGGTTGTGTCCTATTGTCACATCTTAATGTGGGTGATGTCATGGCACAAACAATCCCATGTGCTAGCATCAAAAAGGGATAGGATGAAGGAGTTGCTCTGGTAATGGGGTAAAGATAATTTCCCAATCTTGGGAGCGAGCCTAGAAAACATAGTCTAGTTGTACTGCATAATCTTATGAATATGCATGATCCAATTCAATCCTTCTAGCTAATGATTCTATCTTAAGATGGATTTCCATATTTTCAATTCGGACTTTAGCCTCCCATCTGGCCTCTAGAGCATAAAATTCAATTCTAGGGGGATTCATATCCGGTTCTAGGATAATGTGTTAAATATTTTTCCATACTTTCAAGCATTCTTTCCCAAAGGTGAGGATGGATTGAATTACAAAATTATTGTAAATATAAATTAAACCTTGCACCAATCAAGTCTGTGTATTCTTTGAAAGAATCCCGATCAAAACTTATCTTACTAATAAAATCATATTTCAAATTTTTAAGCAGGTTCATTTTGCTGCATTTTGACCAATTCATTCCAAAAAATCCTCTTAAACGGATATGCAAAGCTCCATATCTACTACACCAATGTTTAACAGGAGCTTTATGCTATGCCCTTAATATTAGTGTACATCAGGTTATGAATAGTCCACTTGTGGCTATCTTAACTCTCTATTAAGTCATATTATCATTAGTATATTGTTATTTAGTTGTTTAGGTCAGCCTAAGTCTTATATAGGTGTGTCTAAGTCGGCCTAGGTGATATCCTTGGCATAAATAGGTATATATAGGAGGTTGTGAGTCTTATTTCATCATCAAGTTGTGAAGTGTGTTCTCATTAGAGATATTTGGAGGTTTCCCCCCTCAAAGTGGCTTGTTATTTTCAGTCATTATCAAGTATTTGCAGCATAATTCATATCATATTCTTCTATTGTGCAAGTTATTTCATAACAAGTGGTATCAAAGCATGATCTTGGCACCATAGAGGCAAGGTTTTTCTCAATTTTGGAGGCGATTTTGGGAAGAGCATATCTTTCAGATTTTGGTGAATTTTTTTCTGATTTTTAAAGGGTTTTTGAAGAAAATATTGAAGAAGCTACAGTCTAGATTTAAGAAGAATTGGAGTAGAATTAAGCGAATTATTGTAGAATTATGGTTTCTACACTATTTTTTTGGAATCTACATATCTCGCACATCTTGTTGAATTGAAGTCTGATTTTTATTGGGTTTTTGAAGACATACCAAAGGAGATTACAGTAAATGTTTTAGAGAATTTAAGTTGCATTTGTGTGATTTATTTCAACATTAGTGGTTTCCATCATGACGGGGCCTGCAACAAGGGCTAAAAAGAATGTTGTCACTCCGGGGAAGACTCCTGATAAGGATGGTGAAACAATCGAGGATGTTATTCATAATGAGGAAATCAATAAGGTCAAGGAAGAAATTTCCTCAATGAAGATGGATATGTGTGACCTAAGAGGAGATATATCAGACATATGAAACATGTTAAGCACCTTTATGAATAAACCAAGAAAGGAGGTCTCAAGCAGCCAAGAACCAAAAGAAGAAACAAATGAAGAAGGAGAAGAAGAAGAAAAAGAATCAAAAGAAGAAGAAGAAGAAGAAGAAGAAGAATAAGAAGAAGAAGAAGAAACAAATGAAGAAGAAGAAGAAGAAGAAGAAGTAGAAGAAGAAGCAGAAGAAACAAATGAAGAAGAAGAAGAAGAAGAAGAAGAAGAAGCAAAAGAAGAAGCAGAAGAAGTAGAAGAAGAAGAAGAAGAAGCGAAAGAAGAAGAAGAAGAAGAGGAAGAAGAAGAAGAAGAAGAAGAGGCATATGTAGAAGTAGAAGAAGCAACAATAGAAGAAGAAGAAGCAAAAGACCAACCAGAAGAAGAAGAAGCAGAAAAAGACAAAGAAGAAGAAGAAGACGAAGAAGATACAAAAGAAAAAGAAAAAGACAATGAAGAAGAAGTGAAAGAAGAAGAAGTTCCTAATCAATCTATTCAACCAATGCAAGGGTACCATATATTATTCCTCACCTCTTACTCTATGACACATCAAAAGGTTCAAGTAAAGGAAGAACACATTCGTCGCCATCAAGAGCTTGATGTAAAGGGAAGACACATCTTGGAGCTGAAGTTGATTTTCTAGACATGCATGAAGAAGCTAGTGACATCAACAATTCCAAGTTACCTCATTACAAGGAAATATTTTCTAATTGAAGATGCTACATGGGAGGATGAGGAGTTCATTCAAAAGAATCCAAACTTGATTAGCATTGAGGACAATGCTTCTTTGAAGAAGGGGGGCATGCTACGCCCTTAATATTAGTGTACATCGGGTTATGAATAGTCGACTTGTGGCTATCTTAACTCTCTATTAAGTCATATTATCATTAGTATATTGTTATTTAGTTGTTTAGGTCAGCCTAAGTCTTATATAGGTGTGTCTAAGTCGGCCTAGGTGATATCCTTGGCATAAATAGGTATATATAGGAGGTTGTGAGTCTTATTTTATCATCAAGTTGTGAAGTGTGTTCTCATTAGAGATATTTGGAGGTTTCCCCCCTCAAAGTGGCTTGTTATTCTCACTCATTATCAAGTATTTGCAGCATAATTCATATCATATTCTTCTATTGTGCAAGTTATTTCATAACACTTTATCTAGGCCTAGGAGTTCCAGAAGTTATTTTTCTTCATCTTGGTCCATTATGCCTTGTCCATGGTGCAAACAAATAGTTGCCCTTAGCTCCCACAACCATTTATCCAGAAAATAGAATTCAAGTAATAATTCTACAATATTGTTGGGGAAATATGGAAAGGTGGTGCCATCATGTCTATAGAACATAAGAGTACCAATTATTTTGTAAAAATCTATCTCTTTAAAAATGATTCCGTTATAAATGGATCCTGCAAGCTCCCTTGTTAAGGAATTTGCTAATGGATTATTGTCTCCTTTAATCCATTCTATGTCAAAATTATAACTAAGAAATTAAAAATACCATCTAGCCACTCTTCCTTGGGCAATGTAGTTGTTGGGATTCTTTTACAAGAAACTTCTCATTGCTTGAATGTCTGTATGAGTAGTGAATTTTACAGGCTTAAGGAAAATCTTGAATTTCTCCATTCCTTTCTTTACTGCTAATATCTCTTTCTCATAAATATGATATTTTATTTTAGTATCAATGAAGGTTCTAGACTTGTAGCTGCAGATTCTCCTTTTTCCATCTTCTTCTTCTTGTATTAGCATAGTAGACCATGTTGTATTAGTAGCATCAATATATAAAAATAATGGTAAATTTGGATCTGGGATTTGGAGAGAAGGAAAATTTTGGCACTTAGATTTAATCTTTTGGACTACTTTTATTGCCTTTAGAGACCATCCTTCCTTTTTCCCTTCTTTGAGATGCTCCTGGATGGATTTTTTGTCTTCTCCAAATCCTTTGTAAAAGGGTGATAGATAGTTCAGACATCCAAGAAACCTTTGTATTTTCTTTTTGTCTTCTAATATATCAGGAAATTCTTGGATATGATGAAGAATATGTGGTTGAAGTTGGAATTTTCCCTTATTAAGATGACAGACCAAGGAAATCTATTTGGGATTGACTAAGTACCATTTTCTTAGCATTCAAAAAAATTACATGTTTCCTGATAGTTGTATAAAGCTCCTCCAGGTGCCACAAATGATCTATTTTAGAATCAGAAAAGACAAGAATATCATCAATGTAAACTGCACAAAAATCCTTTAAATGTTTTAATGCTTGGTCCATTCTTATCTAGTAATAATTTGGCATTGTGCAAAGATTGAACAACATAACATTTGATTCATACAACCCTTGAGGGACTGAAAATACAATTTTATACCTGTCTAATTCTTTAACCTTTATTTTCCAAAATCCAAATTTGCAGTCAAACTTAGAAAACACTTTCTTATTGGCTTCTCTCTTGATCAAATCTGAGCTAAATGGAATTGGATAATTAAATGGAAGGATAATGTCATTAAGAGGCTTATAATTGATACAAAAGCATTTTTTACCTCTTTTTTGTTCAACTCTTTTATTTACCAGAAATCTTGGGCATGAAAATTGACTTTTGCTTGGTCTAATGAAATGGCCTTCAAGAAGCCCATTCAAGTGTTCGTCCATTTATTTGACTTTTGTTGGGCTCATTAAATAGGCTGGCTCATTTGGAATTACAAATTGACATTCTGGTCTAATATGGATTTCACATTCTTCATTCTCTTGTGACCAGAACTATAAAGGGTTCATGCTGCAACAATCTTTCTCAAATCTGTTCTTGATTTCAACAAATAGTTCTGTAGATGATTCTATTAGCTCTTTAACTCACTCTTTCTTTTCTTTTTTCCCACTATTTTCAAACTTGTGATTGACTATTTTGAGTGTAGGTATTTTTACCTAATCGTCTTCGTGTCTCAAAGATATTTTATGCTTCCAAAAGTGAAGAAGTTCATATTTAGTGAGGAATAGAAAACCTAATAGAACATCATCTTCAAGATCATTATATTCAATAAAATCTATTATGAACATCTTACCCATTATTTCAACATGTACATCCTGAGCATATATGCCCATATGAATCCTTTCTCCATTAATGGTATAACTATGTGGCAAGTTTGGCCTTGGTTTCAAAAATTCTAGAGGTATAGAATTTTCCTTGGCCAATGACCTTGAAGATCATGTATCCACAAAGGCATCCATAAGAATCTTCTTGAAACTTGGAAACAAAAGTTAATCCTGATATAATTGCCATTATTGGCTAGTAGTAGAGAGGAAGATTTCTCCCTTGTTTTTTGAATTAAACTAGTAGTACTACTGTTGCTTTCTTCTATTTTCTCAGGATCTAATTGTTCATAATTTTGTTGTGTTTAACTGCTGATTGGCTTTGAACAAAATATCTTTGATTTCTCACACAGTGGTAGAAAGATTTCTCAATTCTTTCTATTGGGTTTTAATGGCACATTTCAGATTATCTATATCATGCATGATAAGGTCAAGTTTCTTAAAAATAGAAATAATATCAATGTCTGCAAAATTTTCTTTCTTTTTTGAAGAAGATGATGATTTATCTTTTTTCCATGGCGAAATATTCTACCCATGATCAATATCTTTGGCTAATCCTTTCTTGGGTTTCTTCTACAATTTGAGTTGCTTTTGGAGATCTTTTGAATTGTATATTATATATTAACTTATAAACTATATTGTATATTCTAAACTAGATATATTAAAATAAACTATAAACTATTTATTGCATTTTTTAAATAATATATTATAAACTGTATAAGATTTTTTAAACTCATATATAAAACTAATATTCTCAAAGAGGATATTTCAAAACTATATTCTCTCTCTCTGTCTCTCGCTCTCCTTTCTAACCCCTCTCCCTCTCCCATGTCTCTCTCAGAGTCACTCCCTCTATCTCTCCCCCCTCTACCCTATTTCTCTCTCCCTCCTACCCTAAACCCTAAACCCTAAACCCTAAACCCTAAACCCTCTACCCTCTACCCTCTACCCTCTACCCTTAACCCTCTCTCTCTCAGGTCTCTCTATCTCACTCACTCCCTCTATCTCTCTCCCCTATACCCTTAACCCTTAAACCCCAAGCCCTTCTAACCCTCTACCCTCTACCATCAACCCTATACCCTCTATTTGTCTCCCACTCCCTCTCTTTCTCTCTCTTTCTCTCTCTTAGGTCTCTCTATCTCTCTCTCACTCACTCCCTCTCTCTCTCTCTCCTCTACCCTTAACCCTCTACCCTCTATCTCTCTCCCATTCCCTCCCTCCCTCTCTTTCACTGACTCCCTCTATCTCTCTCCCCTTTGTAATCCATAACCCTAAACCCTAAACCATTAACCCTTAAACCATCTACTCTCTCTCTCTCTCAAGTCTTTGCCTCCCATCCCCTCTCCCTCTCTCAATTCTCTCTCTCAATCAATCCCTCTATATCTCTCCCTCTACCCTTAACCCTTAAACCCTCTACCCTCTACCATTAACCCTCTACCCTCTCTCTCTCTCTCTCTCTCTCTCTCTCTCTCTCTCTCTCTCTCTCTCTCTCTCTCTCTCTCTCTCTCTCTCCCTCCTACCCTCTCTCCCTCTCTTAGGTCTCTCACTCACTCACTCCCTCTATCTCTCTCCCCTCTACCCTTAACCCTCTACCCTCTATCTCTCTCCAACTCCCTCCATCCCCATCTTTCACTGACTCCCTCTATCTCTCTTCCCTCTACCTTTAACCCTAAACCCTATTCCCTTAACCCTTAAACCCTCTACCCTCTACTCTCTCTCTCTCTCAAGTCTCTCTCTCCTACCCCCTCTCCCTCTCCTAGGTCTCTCTCTCTCACTTACTGGTGCAGGAGCACCTAGGCTAACCTCCATTTTTTATTGTCAATTTTGGCTTGTACCTGACCTTAGCCAAGTCAGGGTGATGTGTTTATTTTGGACCTTAGAAGGTCTTGTTTGTGTGTGGAATAAGTGAATTAGTCATTAGGACTAAGGTCACCATAGCATAGTCTTTGTTAAGTATCTTTTGCTTTAATTAGCTTAGTAGGTTAATTTGAGAGTTGAGCCTTAAATGTGTTCTAAACACATGGTCATTGTTAGAAGATGCCAAGAGGCACTTAAGCAAGTTTATGGCTCGAAATCAAGGAGTTAGAGGTCCTAGAAGTTAGGGAGAGGACACAATGATGGGAAGTTGCAAAAGTTGTTGTAAAGTTGCATGACAACATTTGTTAGGTTGCATGCAACTTAGTTATCTCAGATCCCCTAAAAGCTAGGAGTGTGGGATCGGCCAACATCCCTTAAAACTTGGAAAATGACATCTATGTAAGGTGTGGCTCGAAGGCAAGAAGTTAGATTTGTTGTAATGAAGCTTTTGGTTTTGGAAAATAGTGAGAACTTTGCATTTTCTATGTATACCAAATGATCTTGAGTGACAGTGCTATTTGATGAATTAGATGTGTTGATTTGCTATTAGATTTGTGTTCATATAGTAGTCTTGAGCATTTTCCATTTTGTAATCAAGTTTTTTAGAGTTGATTTGGTGCCTTGAATTCATAGAGTAGGTTCTAGAGGGTTTGGTATCTTTGTTTTGAACTGTCAGTCCTTTAATGGCTCCCCCATGAAATCTAACCATGAGATTTTCTTAAGAGTGGATGGATTTGTTAGGGGAGCCATGTATCTATATATATCTAGTAGTAGGAGTCATGGGGAGTCGAGCAAGTATTTCTAAACTCAAACCCTAGGCGAGCTTGGGAAGTCCGGTTAGAGGTTTGAGAGTGAAAATTTGAAGAACATAGGTAGGGGAAGGAGGTACTATATGGAACAAGTACAGTTCAAGGTGGGGCATAACCTTACCTAAGAATGCTAGAAGGATTGAGGCTTGATCAATCCATTTGTGTGAGAAATTGGCAAGAGATCATTGTAACCCTCGGTATTAGGTCTATTAGCCCTATTTTCCCTAGATTGTAGAAATCCATTGTACGGAAGAGTCAGGGGTCTAAAACCCTGTGAAACATTTAAAGACAAAAAAAGGGTATCTGGAAGTGAAGTTTATTTGCTAGGTTGTTTGGAAACTTTGAGCATGAAAAGTAAAAAGGTGACTGGTAAGGGCTACAAGGAATTAGGCCTCACTAATGCAAGTTCTTGAAATCGGTAAGTGTGAAAATAGAAGACCCTCCAAGATGCAATCAAATGAATGTGTTTGGCATATTTTCAATGTCTCAAGCACCCCTGTAAGAAGTTCAAGGTTGATAGTGAAGTTGGCACTTAGATCCTTCTAAGTGTAGGAGATAGTCTACAAATTCAAATGGTGTCAAGTCCTCCAAGGTGAAGCACAAGGAGTGAGACTCTTGAGGAAGAGTTGAAATAGGGCTTAGTTAATGACATAAGCCTAATCACAACCTAGAGGCTATCAGGTTCTTGGTTGAAGACAAAGAGAAGTCTGCCTAACTAGTTGGTGCAAGCAAACCTAGAAGAGCACTTACACCATATTGGTATCAAAGCCGCATTTGATCAAGGCTTGTGATTGATGTTGCAACCCACTGAGTCAGTAGGAGAGAACACACCAGAGGAAGAAAGAACCATGGTGACTAATGCTGAGTTAGCTAAGAAGGTAGAAGAGCAAGAGGAGGATAACCGATTGCTAAGAGAAAGGTTGTCTCAAATGGAGAAACTCTTGGACAAAGTCCAAGAAACAGCATAAAAATTAAAGGATAAGATAGAACTGAAGGAAGAACAGGAAGCAAAGGAAAAAGAAGAGGACTTGGAGGAGGAAGCTCCAAAACCTGACCCTTTCCTTGCTGAAGAACCCTTCTTGAAGGCACTGCAAGCCTTAAGTGGCAAAGCTTTGGAAGGAGTGCCACTATTTAGTGGACAAATGGACCCTGATTCAATTGTGGACTAGATTGAGAGTATAGAAAATCACTTTGAATGTGATGGTATAACAGAGGCCCAAAAAGTAAAGGTGGCCAAGTCAAGGTTGAGAGGTGCAGCTCTCACATGGTGGAAATTTGTACAAGTTGAAAGAGAGAAAGAAGGAAAGGGTCCTATAGTTACCTTGAGAGGCATGGTAACCAAGATCAAGCAGACCTACCTACCTGATGACTATGAAGTCCAGTTGCATAGGAGGAGACACAACCTTAGGAAAAAAGATATGGATGTCCAAACATACACAGAGGAGTTCCAAAAGTTGTGCCTCAGATCAAAGGTAGTTGAAGATGAAAGCATCAAGCTAGCAAGGTATTTGAATGGGCTTAAATGGTCTATTCAAGAAGACATGAGCCTAGTGAACTTCAAAACCATCTGCCAATGTTATCAAATGGCCTTAAAGATAGAGGAGAAAGGAAAAAAGAAGCAAGAGCAAACCTCCAAAAGTAGAGGTAAAGGAAAAGACAGCAGAGGACAAAGAGGTGGCTATGGTGGAAGGAGTTCAGAATCAAGGGCTCAAGGAGAAGTCAGAAACTCTGATCAGCAAGAAGGAAGTTCTAGTAGAGGTGGTAGAGGAAGAGGCTTTAGCTCTAGAGGAAGGAGTGGTGGACAAGGAAGGGGCAGTTACTTTACCAACATGAAGTGTTACCACTGCAATCAAATGGGACACCCGGCCTATAGATGTCTAGAGAAAGGTGGTACCTCTGATGGAAATGACAAGAGAACTAACTTGGTTCATGATGAGACAGCTGCAGCAGATAAACATCCTAAAGTACCATTAAATTCAGAGGAAGGTGAGAACCTCATGATGAGGAGAACTTTGATCAAGGAACCGGTTAAAGAAGAACCAAGCCAAAGGAGGTCCTTGTTTAGGATAAAGTGTAAGATGATGGGAAAAGTGTGTAGAGTTATCATTGACTCAGGGTCTACTGACAATATTGTGTTAGAGGAGACAGTCAGCAAGCTGAAGTTGACAAGGATACCCCACACCAACCCTTACAAGGTCACATGGCTCAATAAAGGTCAACATGTCTTGGTGAATGAACAAGCATGGGTGGAGTTTTCAATTGGAAGGTACAAAGACAAAGTCTTGTGTGATGTGTTACCTATGGATGCATGCCACTTGCTCCTAGGTAGACTATGGCAATTTGATTGCCAAGCTGTGCATGATGGAGAAAATAACTCCTATACTTTCAAGAAAGATAAGGTAACATTCAAAATTCAGTCTTTGCTAGAAGATACAGAGGTGCAGACAGCAGGTCCTAAATTGCTCATGGTTGGTGAAAAAGAGTTCTTAGAAGTTTTGGAAGAAGGAGAAGGAGTTGGCTATGCAATGATGCTAAGGCCAAGAGAGGTAAGCAATGAGAAGGAAGCTGAAAAACCAGAGTTACCTAAGGAGATACAAAAAATGTTGCAGACCTATGAAGGCATTGTAAGTAGTGGACAACCAGTAACATTACCCCCTAAGAGAGCCATAAGTCATAGGATAGACTTGATACCAGGGGTTACACTACCAAATAAAGCAACTTACAAGATGACCCCTCAACAAAATGAGGAAATAGCTAGACATATTCAAGAACTTCTAGACCAAGGTCTCATTAGAAAGAGCATCAGCCCATGTGCAGTACCCACTATCTTAGCACCGCTTTGTACTGACTCGAGGGCCATAAATAAGATAACCATTAGGTATAGGTTCCCTATCCCTAGGATTGAAGACCTCATGGATTGTCTAGGTGAAGCTAGGTACTATACTAAGATAGACCTAAAGAGTGGTTATTACCAAATCAGAATACATGAGGGAGATGAGTGGAAAATAGCCTTCAAAACCAATGAGGGTCTATATGAGTGGCTGGTTATGCCATTTGGATTGTATAATGCCCCCTCCACATTCATGAGACTCATGAATGAAATCCTCAAAGACTACATTGGAAAATTTGTAGTGGTGTATTTTGATGATATACTGATCTTTAGCAAAACAAGAGAGGAGCACCTCAAATAGATAGAGTTGGTTTTCAAGAAGCTGCAGGAGGAGAAGTTGATGATCAATTTGGAAAAGTGTGAGTTCATCAAAACAGAGCTGGTGTACCTTGGATTTGTGCTATCACATGGCAACTTGAAGATGGATAGCAGCAAAGTGGAAGCCATCCACAATTGGCCTACTCCAAAGACAGCAATAGAGGTAAGAAGCTTTCATGGCCTTGCTCAATACTATAGGAAGTTCATAAGACAATTTAGTGCTATTTGTGCTCCTATGTTGGATACCATTAAAGGAGGAATGAAGACTAAGTTTGTGTGGAATGAGCAAGCTAACAAAAGTTTTGAGTTGTTGAAAGAAAAGATAGCTACCCAACCTATTTTGGTGTTACCAAGCTTTTAGAAGCTCTTCACTATAGAGTGTGATGCAAGCAATATGGCTATTGGAGCTATTCTCAGTCAAGAGGGCAGACTGGTGGCTTTTCATTCAGAGAAGTTAAGTGAAGCCAAGAAGAAGTATTCTTCTTATGACCTAGAGATGTATGCATTGGTCCAGGCTCTAAGGAAATGGAGACACTACTTGCTTCCCAAGGAATTCATAGTGTATTCAGACAACCAAGCACTTAGTTTCTTGAATTCACAAGAGAAATTGAGTCACAGGCACATGAAGTGGGTGGAGTACCTGCAAGCTTACACCTTCAATATCAAGCACAAGAAAGGAGTTCTCAACAAGGTTGCAGATGCCTTGAGCAGAAGAGTCCTCACCATTCAAGAAATTCAGCTAAAGAGCATGGGAATAGATCATTTCAAGGATCTATATGCAGATGATGAAGATTTTGTAGACATTTATAAGGTATGTGCTAAATACAAGAATCATTTTCATAGAAAATATGCTGAATACACTTTGCAAAGTGATCTTTTGTTTAAAGGGAATCAATTATGTGTCCCTAGAGGCTCCATTAGAGAGAATATGATACAAGAAAAGCATAATGGTGCATTGAGTGGTCACTTTGGGATCACCAAGAATCGAGAACTTGTTCAAAGATTCTACTATTGGCCAAGAATGAACCTAGATGTTAGGAGGTATGTGGAGAATTGTATAGTGTGTCAAAATTCCAAAGGTACTTCTTCAAATGTAGGCCTATACCAACCACTTCCTATCCCTACTAGGCCATGGGAATGCTTGAGTATGGATTTTGTAGCTGGGTTACCCAAGACAATGCAAGGCATGGACAGTGCTTATGTGGTTGTGGACAGATTCAGCAAGATGGCTCACTTTGTGCCATGTAAAACTACCAACGATGCCAGTCAAATAGCTTCTCTCTTGTTTAAAGAGATAGTAAGAATGCATGGTTTACCAATCAACATTGTATCAGACCGAGACACCAAGTTCATGAGCCATTTTTGGAAGACACTTTGGCAGAGATTGGGCACTAATTTATCCTTTGGATCTGCATACCATCCCCAAACTAATGGTTAGACCGAAGTTGTAAATAGAACACTTGGAAATATATTAAGATGCTTGACCAAGGAGTATGGTCAACAATGGGATCAGTTGATTGGGCAAGCTGAATATGCCTACAATGACACTGTAAACAGATCAACAGGGAAGAGTCCCTTTGAAATTATCTATGGATTACATCCTAGAGGTGTCTATGAGCTGAGAGACTTAAAAGATGGAGTCAAGGGAAGTGGATATGCTAATGATTTTTCCTATGCAATGCAGGAGATTCATGATACAGTCAGAAAGACATTGATAGAAAATACCATGAAGCATAAGACCAAGGTGGATGAGCATATAAGAGAAGTGTAGTTCAATGTTGGAGACTTGGTGATGGTACATCTAAACAAGTCTAGATTGTAAAAAGGAGTTCCTCATAAGTTACAAAGAAGAGGATAGGTCCCCGTCCTATCTTGGAAAAGTATGGAAACAATGCTTTCAAGGTCCAACTACCAGATGACAGTGGACTGTCCCCTATTTTTAACATTGCAGATCTAGTTCATTACAAAGGACCACCAGACATGGCTAAAAGCCTCAATGAATTCATCCAAGATGTGGAGGAGCTCAAACTTCCCTCTGCTACAGTCAAACAAGCTGACAGTGTATTGGATACCAGGGTCTACAAGAGGACTAGGACCAAAGAATACAAAGAACATCTGATTAAAAGGCATGGTCAACCTGATGCTGATGTAGTAAGGGTCAAGGAATCAGAGTTCAAGAAGTTGGGCCTTGATCTCAACTTACTCAATCCAAGGGTGGATTGAAATCTTTTGTTTTGGGGAGGATGGTGCAGGAGCACCTAGGCTAACCTCCATTTTTGATTGTCAATTTTGGCTTGTACTTGACCTTAGCCAAGTCAGGGTGATGGCGTGTTTATTTTGGACCTTAGAAGGTATTGTTTGTGTGTGGAATAAGTGAATTATTCATTAGGACTAAGGTCACCATAGCATAGTCTTTGTTAAGTATCTTTTTCTTTAATTAGCTTAGTAGGTTATGTATACACCTAAAAATGGTCACATCATATTGTCTGGTAATTAATTAAATATTTTTAATATTTAATTAAAATCTTCAAATTCTATCTGCGTATAAATAAATTTAAATAATTTATTTATATTTCTTCATTCTTTTATTTTGATTAAATAAATAAGTTTATTTAATCATCTTTTCGTATTCATTTCTTAATTAATTAAATAAACATTATGATTTATTTATATTAATTATCATATAATCTTAGTTTGAATATTTTATTCAAATAAAGATTAAAATATTCTTCTTTTCTTCTAAATATCATTTATAATTAATATTCCAAAATATTTAATTAATTCCTCTAATTCAATAACCATTCATAATTAAATATTCCAAAATATTTAATTAATTCTTCTAATATTTCATATTCTTCTAAAGTCACATCATGATTAAATATTCTAAAATATTTAATTAAAATCTTCTATAGTTTTTAAAAATCAAAAATAAAAATTCATAAAATCAAATTAAATACATTTATTTATTTAATTAATTTTGGGATTTATCTTCAACACCCGTGAAACAAACTGCCCAAACAAAAAAATTAATTTTCTCTGTTTCTGTGCAGGCTTGTTCCCGTGGGTTGAAGACAAGAATCCATCCTTCTCTCCAACCTCTCAACCTCTTCCATCTTCTTCTCAACTTCTTCATCTTTCACCATTCAAACCTACCAGATAATCTCACAGCCGTAGATTCTTGCCAACCGGGATTGTGCCTACAAAAATCTATAAATATGACTGCCGGGAACTCCAAATCATATAGAAGTTTTTAGCAAGTAAATTATAGGAAAATTTCATAGCATTCATAGCATTCATAGTATTCATAGCATTTTCATTTTATAGCAATAGAATCATGACATATTATCAATCCATAGCATCTTTCATTTACATCCCCTGTGCATAATTCACAGCCCCTGTCTATATCCATCAGCAATCCCATCTTCACCAGCATATAGAATAGAGGTTTTCATTTGCATACTCATTCTACAGCAGCCATTTGGAGAAGCTTACATCAAATTTGAGAGCAACAGCTTCAAAAGAATCACTGTAGATAGAGAAAGACAGAACGTTTATGAAGAAGTTTTATTTCATATTCAAGTTTTATTTCAATTTCTTTAGTTTAAAGTTCTGTTAATTGTGTTTGTATTTTCATTTAGATTACAAATAAAGACATACACATTTTTGGCGCCCACCGTGGGAATCTTTTCATCATGGCTTGATGAAATTTGTACATATCTTTTATCCTTAGGTTGTGTTTACACTGGGGGCAAAAATGCAGAAACATACACTGAACAAATAGGAGAGGACAACAAGCTTTTTGGATATCACAAACAAACATAAAATAGTTTGACAAAACACAACAAACATTGTCGTATCAAATCAACCACAACATGTTTATTCAATTCCAATGGAAATCGAAACAACATGATCCAAACAACTATCGAAATGAGAATATCAATGATGATAACCAAATTGGATGATCTTAATCTGAATAAATGTTTGAAATACTTTAAGCAAGAATGGAATGGTTGTTTTATTTTCTATCATATCTCTGGAGTGATTCAATGATGTACTGAACTAGAAAAGCAAGGAAGGAGTATGATTTTTATTTGTCTGCTATTTCTGAGGAAATCATTAGTACTATGCAAATAGGTCGCGAGACATGCTCTACTATGTATCATGGATGACATTTCGGAATTTGCATGGGAAAAGGATTAACTCTTGTCTATTTATGCAAGCAATACTCAGGTCATCTCGGTTCAATTATACCTAGATGCTTGTATTAACTTGCTATATTAAAAATCATAAAAGAAATACTCAGGTCATCACTGGTGCTAACATACCCTTTGATGCTTGTATTAACTTTCAACATTTCAAAGCTCTATGATGATACAAAAAGCATGAATAAGTTCTCCAAATGGTAATATTGTATGAATGTCCTGCATGGTTAATATAGATTTGCATTCATGTTAGAATCTGCATTTTGCATTTGTAGATTTTCCCAAAAGCTGGCAAAGTATATAACGTCTGAATAAAAAAAATCAAAAATGATCACATGAAAACACTATGAGGTGCTACCCCCAGATGTTGTTGGTCTCACACCACCTATTCGTACATCAGAAGATCAAATCATCAATAACATCAGAAGATCATACAATTACTCAAATCAAAATGGATCATCAAATCAATCAAATCAATCCAATCAGAATACATCATTCGACTATTTGTTTTTAACAACATTGAAAACAAATTTATCAACATATCAACCGATTTGTCTTTCAACAAATTTGAAAGCAAATTTATCACAATTTTGTTTGTTTTTAACAACTTTAGAAACAAATTCATCAACCAAATCTGAATATCAACTTTTTGTTTTTCATCATCATGAAAACAAATTTATCAAATCATGTTTGTTTTTAACAACCTTAGAAGCAAACTTATCAACAACTATTTGTTTTTAACAACTTTAAAAGCAAATTTATCAGCTATATTTGTTTTCCAACAACCTTGGGAACAAATTTATCAGACAAACATCATCAAATCAGGGCATCTCAATACACAAAATTGGGGCATTTTATCATATTTTAACATATCAGGGGCAATTTCTTCATCAATTTTTCATTTCATATCTTTTCGGGTCAATTTTCTTCATATCATTAGTTTCAAACGATGAATCGACATCTTCAAAATCATAAAAATAAAAAAAATTTCACAAAAATCGATAAAAATAAAAAAAATCATAAAAAAATTCAAAATCTTATCGATTCATCGTTCGAGGGGGCATGTACCTATCAATATTCGACAGTCAACATTTGAGGCAAAATTCAAAATTCTTTGAAGCAATGCATAAAACACATCACTTCAAAGAGGGGCAAAATGTATACACCTAAAAATGGTCACATCATATTGTCTGGTAATTAATTAAATATTTTTAATATTTAATTAAAATCTTCGAATTCTATCTGCATATAAATAAATTTAAATAATTTATTTATATTTCTTCATTCTTTTATTTTGATTAAATAAATAAGTTTATTTAATCATCTCTTCGTATTCATTTCTTAATTAATTAAATAAACATTATGATTTATTTATATTAATTATCATATAATCTTAGTTTGAATATTTTATTCAAATAAAGATTAAAATATTCTTCTTTTCTTCTAAATATCATTTATAATTAATATTCCAAAATATTTAATTAATTCTTCTAATATTTCATATTCTTCTAAAGTCACATCATGATTAAATATTCTAAAATATTTAATTAAAATCTTCTATAGTTTTTAAAAATCAAAAATCAAAATTCATAAAATCAAATTAAATAAATTTATTTATTTAATTAATTTTGGGATTTATCTTCAACACCCGTGAAACAAACTGCCCAAACAGAAAAATTAATTTTCTCTGTTTCTATGCAGGCTTGTTCCTGTGGGTTGAAGACAAGAATCCATCATTCTCTCCAACCTCTCAACCTCTTCCATCTTCTTCTCAACTTCTTCATCTTTCACCATTCAAACCTACCAGACAATCTCATAGCCGTAGATTCTTGCCAGCCGGGATTGCGCCTGCAAAAATCTATAAATATGACTGCCAGGAACTCCAAATCATATAGAAGTTTTTAGCAAGTAAATTATAGGCAAATTTCATAGCATTCATAGCATTCATAGTATTCATAGAATTTTCATTTTATAGCAATAGAATCATGACATATTTTCAATCCATAACATCTTTCATTTACAGCCCCTGTGCATAATTCACAGCCCCTGTCTATATCCGTCAGCAATCCCATCTTCACCAACATATAGAATAGAGGTTTTCATTTGCATACTCATTCTACAGCAGCCATTTGGAGAAGCTTACATCAAATCTGAGAGCAACAGCTTCAAAAGAATCACTGTAGATAGAGAAAGACAGAACGTTTCTAAAGAAGTTTTATTTCATATTCAAGTTTTATTTCAATTTCTTTAGTTTAAAGTTCTGTTAATTGTGTTTGTATTTTCATTTAGATTACAAATAAAGACATACACAGGTTAATTTGAGAGTTGAGCCTTAAATGTGTTCTAAACACATGGTCATTGTTAGAAGATGCCAAGAGGCAGTTAAGGGAGTTGATGGCTTGAAATCAAGGAGTTAGAGGTCCTAGAAGTCAGGGAGAGGACACAATGATGGGAAGTTGCAAAAGTTGTAAAGTTGCATGACAACATTTGTCAGGTTGCATGCAACTTAGTTATCTCGGATCCCCTAAAAGCTAGGAGTGTGGGATCGGCCAACATCCCTTAAAACTTGGAAAATGACATCTATGTAAGGTGCGGATCGAAGGCAAGCAGTTAGATTTGTTGTAATGAAGCTTTTGGTTTTGGAAAATAGTGAGAACTCTGCATTTTCTATGTATACCGAATGATCTTGAGTGACAGTGCTATTTGATGAGTTAGATGTGTTGATTTGCTATTATATTTGTGTTCATACAATAGTCTTGAGAATTTTCCATTTTGTAATCAAGTTGTTTAGAGTTGATTTGGTGCCTTGAATTCATAGAGTAGGTTCTAGAGGGTTTGGTATCTCTGTTTTGAACTATCAATCCTTTAATGGCTCCCCCATGAAATATAACCATAGGATTTTCTTAAGAGTGGATAGATTTTTTAGGGGAGCCATGTATCTATATATATCTAGTAGTAGGAGTCATGGGGGAGTCGAGCAAGTATTTCTAAACTCAAACCCTAGGCGAGCTTGGGAAGTCCGGTTAGAGGTTTGAGAGTGAAAATTTGAAGAACATAGGCAGGGGAAGGAGGTACTGTATAGAACAAGTACAGTTCTAGGTGGGACATAACCTTACCTAAGAATGCTAGAAGGATTGAGGCTTGATCAATCAATTTGTGTGAGAAATTGGCAAGAGATCATTGTAACCCTAGGTATTAGGACAATTAGCCCTATTTGCCCTAGATTGTAGGAATCCACTATACCGAAGAGTCAGGGGTCTAAAACCCTGTGAAACATTTAAAGACACAAAAAGGGTATTTGGAAGTGAAGTTTATTTGCTAGGTTGTTTGGAAACTTTGAGCATGAAAAGCAAAAAGGTGACTGGTAAGGGCTACAAGGAATTAGGCCTCACCAATGCAAGTTCTTGAAATCGGTAAGTGTGAAAATAGAAGACCCTCCAAGATGCAATCAAATGAATGTGTTTGGCATATTTTCAATGTCTCAAGCACCCCTGCAAGAAGTTCAAGGTTGAGAGTGAAGTTGGCACTTAGATCCTTCTAAGTGTAGGAGATAGTCTACAAATTCAAATGGTGTCAAGTCCTCCAAGGTGAAGCACAAGGAGTGAGACTCTTGAGGAAGAGTTGAAATAGGGCTTAGTTAATGACATAAGCCTAATCACAACCTAGAGGCTATCAGGTTCTTGGGTGAAGACAAAGAGAAGTCTACCTAACTAGTTGGTGCAAGCAAACCTAGAAGAGCACTTACACCACTCACTCCCTCTATCTCTCTCCCCTATACCCTTAATCCTAAACCCTTAACCCTTAAACCCTAAACCCTTATAACCCTCTACCCTTAACCCTCTACCCTGTATCTCTCTCCCACTCCCTCCTTCTGTCTCTTTCACTTACTCCCTATATCTCTCTCCCACTCCCTCCCTCCCTCTCTTTCACAGAATCCCTCTATCTCTCTCCCCTCTGTAATCCTTAACCCTAAACCTTAAACCCTCAACCCTTAAACCCTCTACCCTCTACTCTCTCTCTCTCTCTCAAGTCTCTCCCTCCTATCGCCTCTCCCTCTCTCAAGTCTCTCTCTCTCACTCTCTCCCTCTATATCTCTCCCTCTACCCTTAACCCTTAAATCCTCTACCCTCTACCATTAACCCTCCCCTATGTTATCTCTCTCCCACTCCCTCACTCTCTCTATCTCTCAACTCTCCCTCTATCTCTCTCTCACTCACTCCCTCTCTCTCTCTCACTCACTCCCTCTATCTCTCTCACTCACTCCCTCTATATCTCTCCCTCTACCCTAAAACCTTAACCCTTAAGCCTTGAACCATTAAACCTTTAACCCTAAACCATTAATACCTCAACCCTCTCTCTCTCTTTCTCTCCCCCTCTCCCACTCTCACCCTCTCTCTTCCCCCTCCTAATTCTCTCTCTCTCCCCCTCTTTCTATCTCTCTCTCTCCATTTCCCTCTCTCTTTGTCTCTTCCTTTCCCTCTCTCTCCCTTCCCCCTCCTAATTCTCTCTCCCCCTCTCTATCTCTCTGTCTCTATCTATGTCTTTGCCTCTATCTCTCCCCCCTCCCCCTCTTTGTCTCTCTCCCTTTCCATCTCTCTGTCTCTCCCTTTCCCTCTCTCTTCCTCTCTCTCTCTCTTTCCCACCCTCCACTTCCTAATTACTCTTAGGTCTATGTGTGCACAAATCGTATATCTAATTTATAACACTAAAATACTACCATTACAATACATTTTAAAATGTTTTTTAAATCAAATGTCAAATTTGTGGGCCATAGAAAATTCCCATGTGGGCCATTTTGGGCATCCCAATAGACCCTACATTCTTTTTACAGGCTTTGCAAGCAACAAACATGCAATTTCAGAAATGAAGAGACAAAGATCAACTTTTTAGAGCATCTTCTACTCAAATTTGTCATAAGCAATCATTTTTTTAGAATCTTTTATGAGGTATAATGGGGAGCAACAATCATCAGAAGAAAAAACATAAGAGAAAGCTTACAAAAGAACAAATTGAAGCATATAAACAAAGAGATAGAGAAGGTCATAGGAAGAGAAGAGAAGGTATGTTAAATATTGGTGAACTTGATCCCTATGGTCTTTCAAGTGAAGAGGAAATTGAATATGTTCAAGGTGAAAATATTGAACATGATATTGAAATTGGGAATGAAAATGTTCAAATTGATATTGAAAATGTTCAAGGCGAAAATGTTGGAATTGACGATGTTGAACATGATATTGAAATTGATATTGAAAATGTTCAAGGTGAAAATGTTGGAATTGAAGATGTTGAACATAACATTGAACGAAGTGTAAATTATGTTTCACCAGATTACATGAGAAATGAAGAACCTCATGTGGAAGAAAGACATATTCCAAATTCAAGACCTTCAAGAACCCCTAAATGGTTACTTGAAATTGATGAGAACATTATAACCAATTTTGAAGGAAAGAGGTCAACACGAATTGTTTGGTTATGGGCTACAAGACTTTTCAACCAATATTTTAGTGATAAGACATTGACCGAGCAATGCCAATTTTTTGTACAATTGCTAAAGATGCAAAAGATGAGACTTTTGCTAGCCAAATTGAAGATTCATGTGAATAAGAAGACCAAACAAAATACTATTATTGTCAAAAATATTTTTAATGCTCACAAGTCTATTGGAAAAAATAACAAGGAAAAAGATAAGAGAGCTGCTCGGAGAGTCATTACAACTGCCCTAGTAAGCCATCAATTGAAAAAGGATTGCTTTATGAGAAAAAAATGTATTGATTTTGACATAAATTGTAAAACTTTGGATGGAGCACTTGCAAGAAGAGAAAGAATAGATGATACCCTTCAAAATGATACATGGAATTTTTTTGGGAGGCTTCCACCTATTGATAAGAAGCTAACCGATAATGTTAAGCAAGTAATTCAACAATTTTCGCATGATAACTCTAGAGTATCACCCAATGCAAAGGATGCTTTAAAGTTAAGAATTGGAAATCGAGACCGTACACCACATCCTAAACATTTCATGGAATCAAGCCAAACAATGTTGAAAAAAATTATTGAAACACATCCAAATATGGAAATCTCACAAAGAAATTTTGAAGGCTTGAAGCCATTTTATTATGTTCCTCTTAAAATTCACAATACTTGTTGCAAATACCATGTGGAGTTTTCAATGTACCATGAACTATTACGCTATATCCATTCTACTTTGCATACTAATGAAATGTTGTAGGAGTGTGGTGCAATGCATCTTTTGAAATCATCAAGGGACTTGCTAGATATATTTTTATGTTCTAGAGATGATGGCTTCCTTTTCTATAGAAATGATTGTTTAAATGCAAAGTGCTCACAATGAGGTGGCTTGTCAAATTTTTTTCAACTTTTTCCTGAGGGTTCCAAAGATAAATGTGGAAAGAATCTTGTTGAGAAAAAGAGATATGTGAGTCAAATATACTTTACAAAGTGGAGGTGAAGGTTCTAGATGCAAGTTGGTTACAAAAGAATGTAGTGTTGCTGATTTTATTTCAGATTTTACGTACAATTTTTTTTACAAGTATGCAAGGCATAGCTATAGGTCTCAGTGGTTGGATCAACAATCCAGGATGTGTAAGGACTTTTTTTTTATTGGAACTATTATATTAGTGGTTGTTTTTGCAGAAAACTACACATTGCAACCACAAAATGAGGTACAATCTCAGTATTACAATTCCATTTAGATTGGTATTTTTTTCCACGTAACATTTAGACATGCACCTGATAGTACATACAAGGATCAAAAGATAATTAGAGAGTATCATTTTTATATGAGTGATGATAGATCTCACTCGTCTGAGTATGCCCAACATTATTTCAAGATTTTATTTGAGTTCTTGTAGGAGCATGATATAGCACTGAGCCGACATCTCAGTTGGTTAGATAACTACATAGGTCAATTCAAGAATGCTCGTATGTTTTATTGGTTGAGTAGAATGCATGTAGAGAGGGGTGTACCTCATATTTGGAGTTTTTTTGAAGCTAGGCATGGGAAAGGGGAGCATGATGGAGCAAGTACATGTGTAAAGAGAGCTCTAGTTAAGGAGCAATTGAAGATTTCTGGAGAAAAATTTAGTGATGCACGTTCTATTATTGATTGGTGTAGTTCAACATTATCACAGGGAGGGACACTTGATTCAACAATGTGCAGATTCTTTTGGTTGGTTGAGGAGGGTATAGTGGGAGGCAGATTGGATTGTCATACAATCAAATATTCTTCAAAGATGCATTCATTTCAAAGCTCATATGCAAGCATATGGAACATTTGGACATGAGAATTGGCTTGTTTTTGTCAGAGTTGTATTTAGTGCGAGTGGGATCAATGCGAGTCAAGTGAGTGGGTGGATACATGGGTTCCACAATATATAACTCATTTATCTCAAACAATATCCATGAAAAATGACACAATGGAAAGTTCAATTGATTACAATCATCTTTCAGATCTACTACAGCTAGGACATGTTTTTGCAGTTGTTGCACAGTAGGGGAATGAAGAGAGATTAGACTATTAGTTGTCTTGATGTGTGCAGATAAAGCATAAGCTAATAGGACCAATGGAAGATGATGATGGGTTCATGTATCCTACAGGTTCAGTTGTGGTTGTAGGAACTTGGTTGCGAACATACATAATTAGAAAGATTGGCATACCTGTATTTGGAGACTATGAGAAAAACAAAACCATTCTCATGTATTTGCACCTTATTATAGCAACAAATTTTAAGTTGTTGAAGCATCATGCCAAACCAAAGACAATAAAACTATGGACACTTAGTAATGTCGATCATGAAGCAATATTGGATACTCTTAATCAAAGAGATGACCCTTCAGGCACACTTCAATAGTATATTCAAGAATGGAAGGTACAATGCTTAGGTTCATTATGCTTAAGTTCATTAGTGTTTTTTATTTAATACTGATTTTTTTTATACTCTTGCAATGTAGGTGTCTTTAACAGTGATATTTTGTATACTCTTGCAATGCAGGTGTCTTTAATACTAATATTTTGTATACTCTTGAAATGCTTTTTCATGATAATTCTTCTCATTTAATGATTGCAAATTGACTATCCTAAGAAGGTAATATGCACTCTGTCAATGTGATTCACTTTGTTGTGAATATTTTCATTACCAATTCATCATCATTCAGGTTGTTTAGAATAATATAGATTTTTTAGTCTAAGCATCTTTTCTATTGTGTCAATATAGATTTCTCATTTAACAACTTTTGTGATATTCTTAGCATGATTGATCATGGACCTGCTACAACAATAGCCAGCTCTAATCCTTTCGAAGAGGTATGCAACATATTACAATAATATAGATTGGTTATTGTAAGCATCTTTTATAGTTTGCATTACCATCTCATCATCAATTAGGTCATCTAGAATAATATAGATTGGTTATTCTAAGCATTTTTTATATTTTTCATTACCAATTCATCATCATTTGGGTTGTTTAGAATAATATATATTTGTTAGTCCAAGCATTTTTGATATTGTGACAATATAGATTTATCATTTGAAAAATTTTGCGATATTCCTAGCATGATTGATCATGGACTTGCTACAACAATAGTCATCTCTGATCCTTTTGGAGAGGTATGCGACATATTGCAATAATATAGATTTGTTATTATTAACGTCTTGTATAGTTTGCATTACCATCTCATCACTAATTAGGTCATTTACAATAATATAGATTGGTTATTCTAAGCATCTTTTATAGTTTGAATTACCAATTCATCATCATTCGGTTTGTTTAGAATAATATAAATTTTTTAGTCTAAGCATATTTTCTATTGTGACAATATAGATTTCTCATTTGACAAATTTTGTGATATTCTTGTCACGATTGATCATGGACCTGTTGCAACAATAGCTAGCTCTGATCCTTTTAGAGAGGTATGTGATAGATTACAATAATATAGATTTGTTATTGTAAGCATCTTTTATAGTTTACATTACCATCTCATCATCAATTAGGTCATTTAGAATAATATAGATTGATTATTCTAAGCATCTTTTATAGTTTGCATTACCAATTCATTATCATTCAAATTGTCTAGAATAATATAGATTTGTTAGTATAAGCATCTTTTCTATTGTGACCATAGATTTCTCATTTGACAACTTTTGCGTTATTTTTGGCATAATTGATCATGGACCTGTTGCAACAATAGCCAGCTCTGATCCTGTTGGAGAGGTATGCGATAGACTACAATAATATAGATTGGTTATTGTAAGCATCTTTTATAGTTTTCATTACCATCTCATCATCAATTAAGTCATTTAGAATAATATAGATTGGTTATTCTAAGCATCTTTTATAGTTTTCATTACCAATTCATCATCATTTGAGTTGTTTTAGAATAATATAGATTTGTTAGTCTAAGCATCCTTTTTATTGTGATAATATAGATTTCTCATTTGATAACTTTTGCGATATTCCTGGCACAATTAATCATGGACTTGCTACAACAATAGCCAGCTCTGATCCTTTCAGAGAGGTATGCGACATATTACAATAATATAGATTTTTTATTGTAAGCGTCTTTTATAGTTTTCATTACCATCTCATCATCAATTAGATCATTTAGAATAATATAGATTTGTTATTTTAAACATCTTTTCTATTGTATGTAGTTTAATTTCTACCTTGATGGTTTGTATAGGTGCTTGTCACTCTAGAATGTCAACATGCTACTCTTGCGAAATACTGTGCCCTAAATTCCTCCAATAGGAAAATTTGGTAAAATTTGAATTTTCAAAAGTGAAACAATGTAAAACGGTAATAATTGTGTATGTGCATAATATATATCTAGTGATGTTTTTTGAAATATGGGTCAAATGTCTCCAGGCATTGTATAAAGGGTATGTTAAAATGTAAAGGGGTCTATATTTTTGAAACTCATAAGTTGAAATAGTCATACAGGTGTATGCTTTGTTACTGTTATTGGGACAATTCTGTAAGAGCTTTTTATACTTAATCGAGCTAAAACCAGAGGTTTTCTTCATGGTTCTTTTCTATTGGTATGCTTGTTTAAACTGGGTTTTGGAATATCTCCTATTTATATATAATAAATTATTGTGGCTTGCCACATTTTCCAAAAAAAATGTAAAAAGGTCATGTGAAGGTCATTTCCAATGTAATTGAGTCTTTGATCTAGAAAAGTGGAAACAAGGTATTTAGGTGTGCGTGATGTTCAAGTTAATTGGGTAGGATTTTTTTGATGCAAGAGTTAGGTGCATTTAAACAACACAATTATAATTCAAGATGATTCAATCTCCAATTTGATCCTCAAACCCAAACTTGTGTACGACTTCACTAAAATGATTACTCTTCCTAGTAGGTCTGCAAACCTCTTTTGCTCACTTTTCACACCAAGGACTAGCTCAAACAACCGACCCTTGACACTTTCAAAACTTCAGTAGCTTCCTTTGAAACAAAGGCTTCAAACTAGCACTGCTTTGTTGTCCAAGACCCCAAAATAGGCCCATTTTACAAAGAGACTCATATTTAAACATTTCCCAAATCTGAAATTTTGATGGGGAAGCATTAAATAGCCTACCAAACTACCAAAACCATAATTTTTTTGGTAAGATATGCTTTCTAAAGCTCTATTTCAACAAACCCTCCATTTTTACCAACTTTCATGAGGTTTGTAAGAAAATCAATGTTTCCAACCTTGCCATACCCTATAAACTCATCAAACATGTCTAAATTAGGATGTGCACAAGCTTGATCCAACCTTAAATCTTGCTACCCCCATGTTTCATTGACATTACCATGTTGTAACCACCATTTTTCACCCGATTTCACTCATTTTTGCCATGCATGGCAACTCACTAGCTCAACTATAGTCCTTTCCAGCTCTTTAAACCCACATAGTCACCTTATACAGTCCTAATAACATCTACCATGGCCATACCATCGAGCTACAAAATGTACAATAGATGGTATGGCCTTTTCGCACTTTGGACTCTTAAGGGAAATCATCGGTCCAATGTAGCTCACAGTGATTTAGTGTATTTGGGTGCAAAAGAGGACCATCCCTAGCATAAACATACCCATATGGATGTGTTGGAATAGTTTGTTTGGTCGTACAAATTCCATAATAAAATTTGCACCATTTTGCAACTTTACACTGCTTGCATTTGACAACTTTTTCCTCAATTGAAAACTCATCACCATGGAAAACCGCCTTCGAAATAGAAAAATCCAAGAGATATTATTATAGAGGGTCCCAACACAATCCCATAGCCTCATATGGAGAGTATGTAAGCATTATGATTTTTGAGAAATAGCCCTTTAAAAATTGTTGCCTTTTAGCACTTTGGACTCTTAAGGGAAATCACCGGTCCAATGTAGCTCAGAGTGATTCCACGTATTTGGGTACAAAAGAGGACCATCCCTAGCATAAACCTACTTATCTAGACATGTTGGAACAGTTTGTTTGGTTGTACGAGTTGCAGAATAAAAGATGCACCACTTTGCAACTTTACACTACTTGCATTTGACAACTTTTTCCTCAACTGAAAACTTGTCACCATGGGAAAATGCCTCCAAGATAGCAAAAATGAAGAGAGGTTATTGTAGAGGGTCCCAACACAATCCGATAGCCTTAGATAGAGAGTCTATAAGCATCACAGTTTCCTAGAAATAACCCTTCCAAGATTGCTTCCTTTTAGCACTTTGGACTCTTAAAGGAAATCATCGGTCCAATGTAGCTCAGAGTGATTGGGCATATTTGGGTGCAAAAGAGAACCATCCCTAGCATAAACATACCAATCAAGATGTTTTGGACTAGTCCGTTTGGTCATATGAGTTGCAAAATGAAACTTGCACCACTTTGCAACTTTACACTACTTGCATTTGACAACTTTTTTTTCAATTGAAAAATTGTCACCACTTGAAAACGCCTCTCAGATAGAAAAAAATGAGAAATTTTATTGTAGATAGTTCCAACATGACCCCATAGCCTTAGACATAGAGTTTTTAAGCATCACGGTTTCTGAGAAATAGCCCTTCAAAGATTGCTGCCTTTTAGCATTTTGGACTCTTAAGGGAAATCATCGGTCAAATGTAGCTCAGAGTGATTTGGCATATTTGGGTGCAAAAGAGGACCATCCCTAGCATAAACATACCTATCCAGACGTGTTGGAATAGTCTATTTGGTTGTACGAATTGTAGAATGAAAGTTGCACCACTTTGCAACTTTACATTGCTTGCATTTGACATCTTTTCCCTCAACTGAAAACTTGTCACCATAGGAAAACGTCTCTGAGATAGAAAAAATGAGATAGGTTATTGTAAATGGGTTCAACACAATCTCATAGTCTAAAATTAAAAAAATTTAGGCATCACGATTTCCAAGTAACAACCCGTCAAAGATTGTTGCCCTTTTGCACTTTGGACTCTTAAGGGATTTTGCCAGTTGAACGTAGCTCATACTACTTCAACCTATTTGGTTGTGAAAGGGGACCATACCTAAACTAAACATACCCATCCAAATGTCTTTGAATTTTTGGTTTGTAGAAAAAAAACAACTTCTAGGCTGGTAGTGGTATAATTACCATAACTTATTCAAATCTTCATAAAATTTGACCAAACCAAAGGAATTTGAAAGCTAACTCAATTATCTAACCATACCACACATGTGAAAATCATAATAAGGTCATACATACCATACAAAATAAAAAGAATAGCATAGGACATTGGAAAAACACAAAAATCTCCAATGCTGATTTTTGCACAAAAAAAAGCCATGAGACCATAACTTGTTGCTTACTATTATACTTTGATTAATTTTTTCCAAGCATCCATAGCTTACTCAAAATCACTTTTTTTATGCTTTTATCCATAGTAGCAAGGCGGTGAACTATTTGATAAAACGCTTTGGTAGACATGTATGAAAAATGTGGTAGCATAGACAAACTTTTGAAAAAATGCCTCAAAGAAATGAGGTCTCATGGTGATGGAATGCCACAAGAATCAAAATTTCTTTTGATTTTCATGGAATTCCATCACCATGAGACCTCATTTCTTTGAGGCAATTTTTTAAACAGTTCATTGCCTTGTCTATGCTATTGCTTACTATTATGCTTTGATAGAATTTTTCCAAGCATCCATAGCTTGTTCGAAAGCACCTGGTTTAGAATTTTACCCATAGCAGCAAGGTAGTGATTTTTTTGATAAAAAGTTTTGGTAGACATGTATGAAAAATGTGGTAGCATAGGAAAGGTAGTGAACTGTTTGAAAAAATACCTCAAAGAAATGTGGTCTCATGGTGATGGAATGCCATGAAATGCACATTGAGACCACATTTCTTTGAGACCATTTTTTGAATAGTTCACTGCCTTGTCTATGCTATTGCTTATTATTATGATTTGATAGATATTTTTTGATGCAAGGAAATGGGTGGGAAAGGTCACAAAACTCAAACTAACACAATTTCAAACTTTCATGAAGGCTCCAAACCCAACAATGGGGTTTTGCACCATTTCAGCTATTCACCTACTAGGGCACCTATACCTAGTTTTCATTCAATTCCATTGTAGATGATGGAATAAAGACAAGAACAAAAAAATTTTGATCACTCTTTAACATATTTTTCAACATATCAAAAAGGTTCATGATGTTACTTTAGAACAAATTGGTCTAATCTGACCTGCAGTACTGTAATTACGGCAAAATAGGCAACTTTTACAAAAGAAGTGTGCTCAAATTAACTCACAGACTCCAAATAACTTCACCAAAAAACTCCTTGGGTGGAAAAACATAGGAATTCACCATTTATTTGACAAAATCTTCTGAAAAAGCTGCTGATCCATGCTATTCTCTTGATTTCCTAGCTTAACACATGAGAAAATCAAGCTAGGGCTCAATCAAAAATCCATGAAACATACTTTCTCAGCCCTGAAACCAAGAAAATATGATAAATCACCCCACAAAGCATCATTCCACCGGTTTTCATATAACTCCAATAGTGGAATGATGAGATTTTACAGTTTTACTAATCTCAACCCTTGAAAATGATGGTTTTAGACCACCCAATAGAAAAATACTTAGAACTAATTCAATTTCTGATGAAATCAAGCCAAATAATAATCAAATGAAAGCTAAGACATATATATAACTTATCCCAATGATTTTTTTGTGTAAATATTTTGTACAAAACCATATTGAGCTCAACAAGTTCTGAAAACACCCAAATTTTGCAGAAAAATAGAGAAAACTTCTATTATTCACTTCAAAATCATTCAATCTTCATGCCTTGAATTATTTAAAGGATTTTAAACATATTTCCCACCATATTACATCAATTACAAGCAATAATTTGAGTGGGAGAGCATTAATCCTCCTCTAACATGCAAAGTTGACAAGTTGTACAAAGCAACTTCAATACTATTTTTAACATCTTTTCAAAAAAATGACCCCATAAGGCCTTTATTACAATATTTTTAGTCTAATAGACCTTATTAAAAACACACAATAAAACTAAAACTCAAAAGTTGACTCACTAATGATGCAAGAGCACTTGCTTATTTCAATGAATATTCTCTAGTTGCTACATGAAGAGTTGGGTCTTGGTGATGGAGTCTAAGTTGTTTAGGAGTTTTGTGTCTAAATAAGGTCAGTGAAGGCCATTTTTGATGTAATTGGAAACCTTGGGGTCTTTTGAGACCATATTATAAAAGTTGTAAATCTTGTTGGAAAAGTTGTCAAGTTTGATAAAAAGTTGTTAAGATAGGTTGAATGTCATTTTATTTAGTGTGTGGTTATTTTTTTGGATTCAATAAGGTCTAAGTAGACACACTCTAATGTTTTAGGAGTCTAGGAGGGTCAAATTACAAAATAATGCAAAATGAGAAAAAACGTTAATAAAATATGTAAAAAGTGCAATTTTGTACTCCAACGGCCATAGGGTATGTGCAGGATCGTGGAAAAAATAGGCCCTTAAGTGGCAAAAAATTTAGAAAAATCAGAGTTAGGCAACTTGACGTAAAAATTTGAATAAGTTATCTATATTAATTCAAAAATGTGTAAGAATAGAATATGTAGAAAATTGAATGTAGTTTCTAAACTACTAGGTATGTTTTAAAAAAAAAATCTATTTGGTGAAATTTTGAAATTTCAATGTAGTAGTACTTAAATTTCAGGGAAAAAATAAGAAGTAGGTGTCTGTCTGAGCACCCTAACCACAATAAAATGATAATATTTTTAGATAAGATTCTAGATATAAGTAAAGGACTCATGCCCTGATGTGATGCATATTTTTTTATAATTTTTTCTAAGTAAATAATTAATTATGATTTTTTTATTAATTTTTTTTTAAAAATATAAAAACTCATATGTTTGACCACCTTAACTTGGTCAAAACTTCATGAAATTCAATTTTTATTTTTTTAATCCTATAGTATGCAAAACATAGAACGTGACACATGTTTTGGATTCAAAAAATGTGATACTGTTTGAAAACTATAGATGTTTTTCAATCAACCTATCAATCAAGACTTTAGTTATAATTTGAATGGAAAATGAATAATAATTAATTATTAAATTCAAGGTAAAGAATAATCTATATTTATGGAAATATGAGAATCTCCTTTAAAAACCCTTTTCATTTCATCAATTTTGGGTGGAAAAATAGTCGTCTGCCACATACCCATCATATTGCCACTTTTTGTCCCATCATGATCCTACACATACCCCAGAAGGAGTTTGAAAATTGGTTGACGTCGATTGTGGGATGGTAGTTGGTGTCTTTCATGTTTAAAAATGCCTCTTATGTTCGAGTTTGAGGTTGGATAAACCACGTTTGAAAGAGAATCAATAAAATCTTGTTGTCTCCATGCAAATTTCTGTGTTTTTCCATAATTCTTGAAGTTTTTTGGTACTGCACAGTTCCATATAGTGTGGTTGTGACTTATTTTTAATGGAAACTAGTGGGGAGTAGAGCTAACTTCTTCACAAACTTGGTTTGAAGTAATTTCATTCATTTTTGTGCATTTAAGAGGCATTTTACTAGAGGTCGGTCTGTGAACCTTGTTCCAAGGGTTTGAGTGCATTTAAAATGGAGTTTTAAGCCTTCCACCCACTATATGATGCTATAACTTAGTGGATAGGCTTAGTTAGGATAGATAAACATGTTTTCATTATTTCTTGTGCAAGGCAGGTCAGGTTTATGATTTTTGGTGATGCCTTAGATGGCACTTGGGTTGTTTTTGCATGAAAAAGTGAGGTTAGAGAGGATAAAAGTGGGAATTGTTTGAGGGAAGTCACTTTTCTTGTCATTTTAAGCTTGTACATGGTTATTCAAGGGTGTTGGAGTTGGTGGTAAATTTTGGGGAAGTCTGCAAATAGGTTTTTCAATAAACCCTTGCCAAATTTGAGCAATTTGAGGGTTTTGTGGAATAGGGTCTTAGAGGGTGAGTTCTAGAGGATAAATGGGAAAATTTGAGGTTTTTTCATCTATTGAGTGCTGCTCCAACAAGTTTTAGGGTCTGTGAAGTGTTCCAAGGGTGGTTGCTTTGGAAATTTGGCCTATTTGGCTAGGTTGAGCAGAGTAGCTTGCATGATTTGTGAAAGTTGGTCCAAAGGAGTCCTATATGAGTTGGAAGTATGTTGAACGGGACTAAAATGGGTGTCTAGAATGATGATTAGTTTTAGGAGTTGTTAAAGAGATTTGAGAGCTGAGTTGAGAAAATTGGAGCTACTGACCTACAAACTTGTCTAGGTGAAAGATTAGAAAATAAGTCTAGATTGAGTTTGTAAAAAGAAAGGTGGTTACGAATCCCTTGTATTGTGAAAGTGAGTGGTTTTCCATTCTTGGTTGCATCAACTAACCATCACCTAGTCCTCTATTTTGAAGGTGCTACTTCACCATTTTCCAAGCATCCATATAGCTTGTTTGAAAGCACCTATTTTAGGCTTTTAGCCATAGAAACAAGTCAGTGAACTATTTGATAAAATTATTTGGTAGATGTATGAAAAATGTGGTAGCATATACAAGGTAGTGAACTATTTGAAAAAAATTCCTCAAAAAAATGTGGTCTCATGGTGATGGAATGCCATAACAATCTATAGCAATTTTCTTGTCATGGCATTCCATCACCATGAGACCACATTTCTTTGAGGATTTTTTTTTAAATAGTTGATTTCCTTGTCTATGCTATTGATTACTATTATGCTTTGATATATTTTTTCCAAGCATCCATAGCTTGTTCAAAAGCACCTATTTTAGGATTTTAGCTATAGCAGCAAGACAATGAACTATTTGATAGAATGCTTTGATAGACATGTATGAAAAATGTGGTAGCATAGACAAGGCAGTTAATTGTTTGAAAAAATTCCTCAAAGAAATGAGGTCTCATGGTGATGGAATGCCATGACAATCAACAAGGTAGTCAACTGTTTGAAAAAATGCCTCAAAGAAATGAGGTCTCATGGTGATGGAATGCCATGAGAATCAAAATTACTTTTGATTGTCATGGAATTCCATCACCATGAGACCTCATTTCTTTGAGACATTTTTTCAAATATGCTATTGATTACTATTATGCTTTGATAGAATTTTTCCAAGCATCCATAGCTTGGAAAAATTTGTCAGCAAGGATGTATAGCTCATAACTGCCTGTACATAAAAATGACAAGTACATATGAAACTACCAATCTATGTCGATGTATGTATAATCAATATAAGATCTTAAAAATATTAATTCAATCAAATCTGAGTTCAATTACCTCTCCCTTATCTACCATTGTGCCTCTATAGTCTGGACAACACTACACCTCACTCGCACTAGGTGTTTCCTACAAGAAGAAAATAAGATAAACATATAAATTAATATATAATTTCATTAATGACAAGCAAGTATATAGTAAAAAATGTAAACGAGTGAGTGAAAAAATATATACTATGCATGTTGAGGCCAAATGAAATGGCCCTAAGGGTGCTATCAGTCACCTGTGTAAGCTCCTCCTCAAACATCAACTATTAAATAGACCATGTAAATAAGTATTAGTACTTGTTACTATCTCTTATTCATATTCATTTAAAAAAAATGCAAGTTATGAATTTACAACTTAAATCTTACCTATGTAACTATTCCAACATCCCCCTCTCTAGAAGGAGAGGACTCTGTAGGGTGTGCTCCAATCCCAATCTGTGTCTAATCTCGTATAATTTCCATATCATGGAGGTCATAATCATAAGTTTCCAAGGGATGCTCAGTGGGCTATACAAGAGGACCCAAGCATATTTGGTGGCACATAGTGCAAGTATGTGGCACACAGACATATGTGGACCTGAGGAGGATGATGCAACAACACTCGATCCATCACCAACATTACTAGCATGTGGCTGAGCTACTGTAGCAGTATGGGAAACCAAAAGATCACTCAAAGAGTGACTAGCCTGAATAGTTTGTGTGGCTACATCCTTGATAATATTTGGATAATGTGCTGGAGGGGTATGTGCAGGATCATGATGGGTCAAAAAGTGGCGATATGATGGGTATGTGTAGGGTATGTGGCTGACAACTTTTTTTTTACCCAAAATTGATAAAACAAAAAGGGTTTTAAAGGAGATTCTTAGCTTTCCACCAATATAAATTATGCTTTACTTTGAATTTAATAAATAATTATTATTTATTTTCTATTTGAATTATGACTAAAGTCCTAATTGATAGGCTAATTGAAAAACATCTATAGATTTCAAACGATATCACATTTTTGAATCAAACATGAGTCACATTCTATGCTTCACATACTATAGGATTAAAAAAGAATTGAATTTCATGAAGTTTTGACCAAGTTAAGGTGGTCAAACATATGAGTTTTATAGTTTTTAAAAGTTATAATAAAAAATCATAATTAATTATTTACTTGGGAAAAAATTACAAAAAATATGCTTCACATCAAGACATGAGTCCTCTACTTATATCTAAAATATTATAAAAAAATATTATCATTTTATTGTGGTTAGGGTGGTCGACAGACACCTACTTCTTATTTTTTTCCCTGAAATTTAAATACTCTGCATTGAAATTTCAAATTTTCACCAAATAGATTTAAAAAAAAAATAAACCTAGTAGTTTAGAAACTACATTCAGTTTGCTACATATTCTATTGTTACATATTTTTGAAATAATATAGATAACTTATTCAAATTTTTACGTCAAGTTGCCTAACTCTAATTTTTATAAATTTTTCGCCACTTAAGGGCCTATTTTTTCCATGATGATCCTGCACATTCCCGAAGGTGGCTAAGGAAGGGGAGGAGGGGGAACATATGGGCCCTAGACTACTTTAACTGCCCTTGGTCTATCCTGTGGCATACCTCTACCGATGCCCTGGAAGGGTTTAATGTCAAAGTAATTGACATGATTCCCTAACAAAAAACTTAGCATATAATTTTTTAATAAAGTAAAATGGTACATCAGTATTGTTGTTGGGTGGTTTATCAAAATCCATCCACCAATGATCCTAAAATTTATCTACAATGTCCTTATTCATGCACCATTTTATAGAAATTTTTGGTTTATTAACATTAACTAGTAGATTGGTGCGGGGGTTAGGAAATAAAAAGGCTATTTGGGCTTTTGTTATTTCAAGATCTTTCACATCTTCATAAGAAAATCCATAGGAGTAATATTCCCTCATGGTTTCTTGCCACGAAAGAATGGCATTATGTTGGCTAGAGAGGGTTTCTATATTTTTAATTATTTCCTTCAATGTGTTTCATATGGGATAATTGAGGGATTGTCTTATAAAAATCACAAATGCCCCTCAATTGCTCCAATTTTTCACCAATTAACTCTTCAATTGATGGGCGCAGAGGTGGTGGAGAGTTTAGAATTTGTACATTTTCATTCTCAACCATAATACCTGATTGAAATTAAAAACTAATTAATCTAATTGAAATTAAACAATATAAATGAAATTATTGTAAGAAACTGTAGTTTTTAATAAAAATCCATAAAAAAACCCTACTTTTTATTAAAAATTCATAAAAAACTCTAGTTTCTAATAAAAATCCATTAAAAACTCTAGTTTTTAACAAAAATCCATTTAAAACCCTAGTTTTTAAAAAAAATCCAAAAAACTAGTTAAAATTATACAAAACTAATAGAAAATTTGATTAAAACAAAAAAAACCAAAAACTTACATTGCAAATCAGATATCAGCTTGAATTGGATATCAAATACGCCCCAGGTCGCTCTCACTATATTTTTAGCTATTTTAAATGGTCACATTTATCTATTTATACCCTCGAACCCAAATCAGATATCTAATTCAAATTAGATATCTGATTTATAATTCTTTGCATTGGGAATTTATTTGGAAGAATGTACTGACACCCAACCCAAAAAAAAGTCAACTAAAGATTTTCGCATTTTTGGGTGGATGCAAAATGCTACTTTTTTCACATCGCCACTTTTTGGACCATCATGTTCCTGCACATACCCAGAAATTCAACAAGGTATATAAGTCCCTTGATTTGAGAAATATGGTGGACAAGGAGATCCTGTAAGCCATGTTTCTGCTTTCATAGCCTTGTGTAGTGATTTCATCTTTTAGGATAAACTTTTGGCTAAGTTATTCCCTAGGTCTTTGAAGGATATTGCTTTAGAGTGGTTCTCTTCTTTCAATTGGTTCATTCAATGAACTCATTGATGCCTTTTACAACCACTTCTATATTCACATGGGTCCCAATATGACTCTTGCCGATTTAATGACATGTAAATAAAAAGAGGATGAGAAAGTGACTGATTTCATTCCAAGATATCAAACACTTTATTCACAAGTAAACATTAAGATTCCTGATGCCGACCTTCAATGAATGTTTATTTCCAATTTATAAGATAAAATCAAAAGACAACTTGAAATTTTTAGATTTACATCCTTTACACAGTTATGTATAGCCTTCATATTATCAAAATTCGACTTGCAATCATGATGCAAAAAATCCCCCTAGTCATACTAAAAAATCCAAATCTACAACTCAAAATGGCTATCAACCTTTCAAGAAATAGAATAAGGGATTTTTACAACTAAATTCCCCTCAAACAAGTCAACAAAATAATAATCAAGTGGTTTTTATCAAGATGAAAACTCCTTTCAGGGAATGGGAGAGAGAGTTCACTCCTCTACCTGATACCCTTCATAATATCATGTTGCATTTCATTGACAAGAACATGCTTACATTACCTCCTGTTAGAGAATATGACCCTAATATACCATTGCTTAGAGGCTTACAAAAAAATGCTTATTTCCATTACCATCAACAAAATGGACATGGTACAAAATACTATAAACATATTAAACATCTTGTGCAAGACCTTGTTGACAATAATCAACTTCAAATCGAAGGTGTGAATGATCAAGGTAATAAGTCTGTAGCCCCTCCTAATCAAAATTTGCAAATCTTTACAAATCGCATGTCTAAGCACAATATTTCATTTGTCAAAGTTGCAAAACAAAGAATGAAGTGATGAATGTTGACACGGATAATGAAAACATAAATGAAGAACAATCGATTGAAACGGTAGAATTTATCAAAGCTAGATCTTGTAAGGGATCAACAAAAAATCCTCTTGACATTGCTTTCTCACAAAATGACATACTTCAATGTGCACCTGATGGTCCTTTTTACATAGCCGACTGAATCAATGAAAATCCCACTAATGGGATATTGATTGATCCCGTCTGTGGAGAGAATGTGATCACTGAAGAATTCTTATATGTCCATGAGCTATATCAAGAAACATATGACAAACTGAAAGCATGGATCAAGAAACATAATGTATTTTCTTGCCCTAAGATAGGCTTGAAAGATCTCCCTTTAAAGGTTGGACCGAAAACACTACATGCACCATTTTCCATTATCTCTCAATTAGACCAATTTCATATGAAGCTAGGCTATCCATGGCTTCGCTCCATGAATGTCATCCCTTCGGTTGTGCATAAATGTCTAAATTTTCCATTTGGAAATGATATCTTTACTATGCATCATAGTGGATTCAATCCTGCCTTGGCCCGAGGGAATTTTTCATTAGATTTATTTTGGCCCAAGCCTATGGAACCTATCAAGCCTCGTGAATACTTCTTTTTCAAATCATATGAAAAGTTCAAGGAAAAGAAAATAGTAGAATTATCCCTTTGAAACATGCCTCAACCTATAACTGAAACACCTATCCTTGATGAAGCAATGATTGAACTGAAATCCCTTCCAAACATACAAGAAAAACCTATAGAAAAACCTCCTACAATTTCCTACAAGAGATTGTGAGATAACACAAACAATCCTGTTGTCCCTCCTAGAGCCAAACAAGTTTACAAAGTTAAAGAGAAAGTGGTTGAACAACTTCTTGTTGTTTCTTCTATTCCTCCCAAGGAAGAGAAGGAACCTATGATTGATAAACCAACTCTTACACAAACACAAATTGACAATAGATTGAAAATGAATTGAAGTGCTAGAGAGCATAGGCATAGACAATGTGATATTGCTTGTAAGTTACAAACTCAAGAAGACAAGAACACATAAAATCAAAATCCAAACTTACCTAAAGCAATGCATGATGAATCTGTACCCTCGCCACAACATAAACAAGAACCTTCCATGGACATTATCCTTTGACCTCTTGTTGTGATAAATATAGATGATGACATTAACATTACAAAGATTGATGACATTAACATTACAAAGATTGATGAAGAAGTATATAATGAGTTGAATACCTTGTTTTCTTCTTCTATGAACTTAAATGACAAATCTCTTAAAAAGAGTGTTGAACTTGGTGCTTTCCCTAGTTGAGTAGTTGTCATTGTCCCTTCAGCTAGTTTTCTACCTTCCATTTATACAGACCGAGATTCAGATGCAAACAACCTACTTTAGGTTGATTTGCATGTTCCTAACTAGTATTTTGCATTTTCATGTTTTCATTATGTGATTTCATGTGTGTAATGTGATACCCCATAATGTTTCATTTGATATATCTCTCTCTTTGTGCATTCCTCTATATGTACCTTCATTCTTCTTTATGTTGTAAGTACTTTTGATTTGTCTTGTGTTTTCCTTTTGGGGATAATGCAAGGCTTCGAGATATCCATATCTCTTCCATGTTGACCCAAAAAAATTTCTTTATCTTTTTCATTTGTCTTTTGTTTTCCCTTTGGGGATGACACAAGGAATCAAGACATTCAGGTCTCTTCCATGTTGACTCAAAATATTTTTTCTTTGTTTTCACTCTCTTTGTGTCATTCTTCCAGTTCTATGAGTATTTGGGGAATGATGACAGTTCCATGCTCTATGAAAACATTGTAGCAAACACATACTGACTTGAATCCATAGATTCCTTATGTATTCTTGGGGTAAACTCCTTCTTTCCTATTTCATGGCATAGCTTTATTTCGGAAACATATGACTTGGTATATAGTTTTCCAAGGAAAGCTCTCATGTATTAGGTAAAAACATTGGCTACTTTAAAATAGTTGCTCATAGAAATTGTGTAGAAACCACTTTAAAGTGGGGGAATACATCAATGACATATTTCTACAAATTTCATGGCATGATTTTCTTTTTTCTTGTGACATGACCTTTTCTTGGTGGTGTCATTAGGTTTGATGTCTTCCAAGAGTGTGGTATTTTTAAGCATACAATTTTCCTTCATTGCATGATGTGAACGAGGCATCCCATAAGTGGAAATATAATATCCTTGACTTGTCCTCTCTTGGAGAAATTAGGCACAATACTCCCTAAGAAGAAGACCTTACACAAACAAAGAAAAATCCCATTTAACAAAAAATTATATACATGGCATTACAAAATCAAATGTTACAAAAAGCATAATTACATTGTGGTTCCTTATTGAAGTTTTTAGGAGGATAATTTTGGTATGGTATGAGAGGCTAATATGATTCTCTCATTTGAAACCTCGTTGGGATAACTCACCTAGTGGAAAAACTGAGGTTCCACTACCCCAGAGTGAGCATACATATTTGGGACAACTCACCTAGTGGACAGACTAAGGTTCCACTACCCCATAGTGAGCATTGTATGTTATTGAAAAAAAACCTCATTCCACATCGTGTTGGAATGATTGTACTTGATCCTTTTGCTTTTCCTTTTTTTTTTTGGCCTTTGATAGGGTATGATCATGTATCAAGTTGTTATTGTTGCATACTTAAGTGTCTTGAATTTCTACTTTAGTGTGAGTTTGACATGGGGTCATCCTCTCACTAAAGTGGGGGAAAAACATAGTAACGAAAAAGTATCCTTTTTCGTTACTTGATTTGGGAATAATTGTCATTGAATTAACCTAATTTTGCTTAGGTTTAATGTTATAATGTGTTGTACACATTCACATTGATCTTGGGCCCCTTTTTAATAAAATGTACTTAACTTGTACCTTATTTATGGTGTTGTAAAGTTTTGTAACACACTTTCACACTTATCTAGGGTCCTCTTAATTAATTGTGGTTAATTAGAGTTAATTAGCTCCTTTAATTCAAATTTAAGCCTTATTTGTGACACCTTCTGAGGATCCATCCTGACACCCATAATTCAAATTGTAAAAAAATTAGTTGGGAAAATTTGAGGTCCTAGAAATTGGTGCTAGGACCCATTCGCCCTAGGTGGCGAATGGGTCCTCTCTCTATAGGACCCCCCTTTCCTTTGCATATTTGTCATGGGTTTTTGATGTTCTTTCACCTGCCCAAAGGTATGGTCCTAGAAACTTGTGTCGGGACCCATTTTCCCTAGGTGGTGAATGGGTCCTCCCTTAATAAGGACCCCCTTTTTGAATTTGATTCTAGCGGGATTTTAATAACATTCATTTCCAGATTTGGTATTGTCTTCAATTATTTGAATTTCAGGGTTAATCTCTAGATTTAGTATAAATAAGGGGCTAATTCACATTGTTTCTCCTAGCAAGTTTACAAGAGGCTTGAGCATTCAATTTTTCAAGCATTAGAGCACTACAAGAGCAATTCAAAGGAATTTCAAGGAAGATTATCAAGATTCTATTGCATCAATTCAAGATCATTTCATCATGTCAAGGGTTTAATGCATTCATTCATGTTGTTGAGCTAAGATAGTTGGTGCAACATTGAAGATCCAGTTGCAAGCATTGTTTCACATCTAAGATATACATTATTCATGGCCACTACATGTTAGATTATAGATTTACACTCCAAGACAACTTCCAAGGTATCATCAATTGCATATTTCATGTTCATGCTTCAATTACATTATTTCATCATTTGGTTGGATTACCTACAAGGGGTTTGACTTAGGTAAACCCCTATTTACTAACAATCAAAAAAAATTTCTCCTCTTGAGTGTGTGTTTACAGATTTATAGGTTGAAGATCAAGTGGAGAAGAAGTTTAGAGAAAAGTTACAAAAGTTGTCAAGTTACAAAGTTGTCATTCATAGTGCAAGAACAAAGAAAGGAAGCTACAAAATTTATTACAAGTTTTCAGAAGTTGACAATCGAGGATCTGACAGTGTAGACATCAAGGAAAATAACCCATATCTTAGTTTCAAAAACCCTAACAGGGACCCATTTTCCACTAAAGGCGAATGCGTCCTTTTTTCCCTAAAAACAGGCTTCTTGTAGTAAGGTACACATCATTTTAAGCTCTAGAGGGTATGTGCAGGATCATGATGGGCCAAAAAGTGGCAATATGATGGGTATGTGGCTGATGACTATTTTTTACCTAAAATTGATGAAACAAAAAGGGTTTTTAAAGGAAATTCCCAACTTTCCATTGATATAAATTATGCTTTACTTTGAATTTAAGAAGCAATTATTATTCATTTTCTATTCAAATTATGACTAAAGTCCTAATTGATAGACTGATTGAAAAACATCTATAGCTTTCAAACCGTATCACATTTTTTGAATCCAAAACATGTGTCACATTTTATGCTTCACATACTATAGGATTAAAAAGAGAAAAATTGAATTTCATGAAGTTTTGACCAAGTTAAGGTGGTCAGACATATGATTTTTTATATTTTTTTAAAAGTTGTAATAAAAAAGTCACAATTAATTATTTACTTGGAAAAAAATTAAAAGAAAATATGCATCACATCAGGGCATGAGTCCTCTACTTATATCTAAAACCTTATCAAAAATTATGATCATTTTATTGTGGTTAGGGTGGTCAGACAGACACCGACTTCTTATTTTTTCCCTGAAATTTAAGTACCACTGCATTGAAATTTCAAAATTTCACCAAATAGATTTTTTATTTTTAAACAAACCTAGTTGTTTAGAAACTACATTCAATTTGCTACAAATTCTATTCTTACATATTTTAAAAACTAGATAAATTATTCAAATTTTTACGTCAATTTTCCTAAATCTGATTTTTCTAATTTTTTTGCCACTTAAGGGCCTATTTTTTCCATGATGATCCTGTAGATAGCCTAGAAACTCCCCTCATAGTTGCTATAATAGTCAGGGTTAGTTTTTTATTGTTATTTCCATCTTATCACACATATAATTCAAGGTTTTATGGTGGAAAGTAGTGGTTCATCATCTTGTTGATTCATTTTGATGCAACCCTCTTTTTCACCATTAAACAAATCTCAACATCCTCATCTTATGATCTATTTTATTCTCAACTAAGGATTTAAATTCCTTAATATTAGTGAAAATCTCATATTTTGTATGCATAAAATAAATCCAAATATATCTTAATACATGCATCATAAATGAAAGTAAAAAAATAATAAGATTTTTTAAAAGATTCAACATCCATTGGTCCAAACACAGCTGAATGAACGACCTCTAATAGTCTCTTAGCTTTATTAGTCCCATTAATTAGGAAATGATAATATATTCTTTTTACCAAACACACAATGCTCACAAAAATCATTTTTATAAACAAAATAGTTAGAAATATCACTGGGAATGCAAGATGATTGCAATGTCCAGAGCCATTGAATCATCTTTTTCCAATTTTTAAGTCATAAATCATCAAATTTCTAACCAAAAACTTTCTAGTGTATTTTTCAATATTATATGGATTTTGTACTTAAATCTACTCTATCTTCAACCATCCAATTTGTGTATCCAATTGTCACTGATGTACAATATTTGCTAGATTCATTGGTAAACATGTTTATCTACATCAAAGATTGGCTATTTATGTTGTGATCTTGTAGACGACTGACATGTAAAGTAAGGGAAGAAAAATGTTATTGATTTCTTACCTTGGATGTCTTAATCCTTTGGATTCTTTCAACACTTTCCATGTTTCAACATATCCAAGATTAACTTTTAAATTTTATAATATTAAATATTTAATAATTTTAAATAATTATTAACAATTACATGATTATATTATATTTAAATTATGAATTCTGTTTAATATTATATAATAAATAATAACTAATAATTTATAAATTATGTTAAAATTATTTTATAATTATAAAAATAATATTTTTATATATAATTATAATATGTTTAAATTACTAGAATCAATAATTCAAAAATTATTTAAATTCTATTTAATACTATATAATAAATAATAAATTAATTTAATATTATTTTATAATTATAGAAATAATATTTATTTTAGGTAATATTAAATTTGTAAATAATGTATAGATATAATAGAACAATTTAGACTAAATTAAACTTAATATGGTTGGATAAAAAATCAAAGCTAGCAATGTTAATTCATTTTAGAATGTGATTATCAACACACAAAAGCCATTAGAAGGGTGTGAGATTGTATGGGACTTAGGAGGACTTGACCTCATAATGTATCAATATTCAAGAACATAGAATCAAAATGATATCTTAATAGTCATAAGGTTGTATGTGAAACTAAAGCAAAACAAGTACGAGTAAAATGAAAATAATTGCATAGTCTAATTGAAGCCTTCCAAAGGTAAGAGACAAGTACAAACAAGAGAAGTGAGAAATAAGATACAATAGATCAATTTCAATAGAGTCAAACCAACAACTATTTTATATCTTCATACATATTCAATGAAAAATGGCACATCCTATGCAATTTCCAAGTAGCTAAACTTCCCTTGGCACTCTCTCTACAAAATCCAACTTACCAATTAATGTAATTATGAATAACATTTCAAATATATTGTAGTTACAAATATTTAATATTTCGATCCCTCAAATTTCTAATCTTGTGAAATATTAGGGGATAAGGGTAGTAAACGATAGTGCATATATGACCAAAAAAATGAGTTTATACATGTACCAAGATTTATCAAAGGTATAGTCACCATACTAGGCGTCAACCTATGTCGACATATTTGTTGATATGTTAGTTATGAATTAGTCCGTGACACATCTCCACATGGATATACTCATATACTTGCAAGACTTGAATGTCATACCTCTATCCCATATCTCTCTATCTCTTTATCTCTTGATATCTTCCTCTATCTATATCACTCCCTCTAGATATATATTGATCTATCTCTCCCTCCCCCTTCTCTCTATCTCCCTCACACTTCTCTCAAGCTATCTCTTTCTATCCATATATTTATCTACCTCTATCTCCCTATATCTTTGTCTCTCTCCATATAACTTTATCTCTTCCCCTATCCCTCTCTATCTCTCTATATCACACTCTAACTATATCTCTCCCTTTCACTCTCCTCCTCCCTCTCTATATATTGAGATATCCCTCTCTCTCTCTCTCTCCTCCCTCTTCTTCTCTCCCTCTTTACCTATCTCTCTCCCTCCCTCCCCTCTACCTATCTCTCAATCCCTCTCACCCTCTTCTCTTTCTCCCTCCTCTACATATCTCTCTCCCTCTCACCCCCATTCTCTCTCTCCCTCCTAACTATATCTCTCCATTTCTCTCCCTCCCTCTCTTTATATCCCCCCTCTCTATCTCTCCACATCTCTCCCTCCCTCACTCTGTCCCTATTCTCTTTCTCCCTCCTCTACCTATATCTCTCCCTTTCTCTCTGTCCCTCTCTTTATATCCCCCCTCTCTATCTCTCCCCATCTCTCCCTCCCTCACTCTCTCCCTATCCCCTTATATATCCTTCTATCTCTACCTCTCTCTCTCTCTTCCCACATATCTCTACATCTCTCTTTCTCTCTCCCTAGATCTTTATCTCCAATTTTCTATCTCTACTTCTCTTTGTTTTTTGTCTCTCTATCTTTGTCTCCCTCCCCCTCTCTCTATATCTCCTTATATCTCTATCTCTCTATCTCACCATCTATATCTCTATCTCCCCCTCTCCCTCTCCCTCTATATCTCTCTATCTCTTCCTCTTTATCTCTCCCTCTACCTCTCTCTATCTCCCATATATTTGTCTCCCTCTCCTTATATATATTTGTAGCATTGAAAATTATCACCCATGACAATTTCTCACTAGGTTTAGCTCCCCCCTATGCACTTGGACTTAATTATGCATTTAATTTGCTCGTTTTATAAATATCTTCAAAAAATTAAAACATGGGATTGAAAATAAATACTTAATACTTAATACTAATGTTTAAGGACTTGAAAAGGATGGGTATGGACTAGGGAACCCAACACCCTTGTCCAAACCATTTTGGCTAAAATTCAAATACGTTGGTGTCACCATTTTAATATTTAAAAATCTAACATTATTTATTGCTTATCGGTATTTGTTTTTTTGGGAATTAGAAGAATTGCATATAAATACAAATCATTTTTACCACTTTAATCCTAGCAATTTTGAAGATAAAATCCTAAGGAAATTAATTGAATAATTGAGTTGTCAAAAGTAGAATTTGCATAAATATAATAGTGTTTTTTTATTCAAGCATTATGTTAGCCATGCATCACGTTTTCAGGTGAGTTTATTCATGTTTTACGTTCATTTTTTTGTGATTAACTTAGATGAATTCAAATCAAGTATCTATTTATCCTTGAAGTTGATGAGTACATGACTTCAATCCATCAAGGAATGCAGATATGAGTGGTGAGTTGCAACAATTGACAATTTATGACTTGTTTATTATTTAGCCTTTTCCCAATGAAGGGTAATCTTTATTTATATTCCATCATAACTATTGTGGAGGTAGAAATACCAAAATGGGGTTTGACTTAGGCAAGCCCCTATATGGCACAACCCTTCCCCCTCTTTCATGTGTGTAGGTTACATATTTGAAGTGAACTGGAGGAAGATTTGAGAACTAATTGCTCATTCATACATTCAAGCTCTACAAGTAATCAAGTTGAGGAAAGTGGATTTTATCAATGACAAAAGTTTTGATTGTGATCCCAAAAGAGAACTTGTAGATTCGAAGCAACAAGAAAGTGAAATAAGATCTTGAATAGCTGTTACCTAATCTAGGATACACAATACCCCTATCTAGCTATTTCAGGCCCAAACTTATATGCTAGTTTCTTCTATGTCTACCCTCCACTATTTTAAACTCTATTTTTGTTTATTAGGTTTTTTTTTGCAAAAATCTCAATAGTTTGTTGCATTTTCATAAATAACCTAGGAACATTATTGCATCACAAAATTTAGTTAATTAAAAATCAATTAATCTAATCAAAATCATCCCACCATAGAGGATTAAAATCCTAATCCATGAATTTGGCTCTTCCATTGAGGTTTGTAGAAAAGTGGGCATTGAGATCATTTTTAGTCCCACCCATGTGTTATATTGGAAGAAGTGTGATTTAAGACCTAGATCCCTTTTTCCAATTAAATTTTTTGGTGAACCCGACTATTCATGCATTTTAAAATATTCTAAAATATGAAGCATATCATTTGAAAATCTAAGTACAAGCTTAGGTTGTATGAATTCAACATTTATGCATTCACATTTTTCATAAAAAGCATTGAAAAAGTTAAAATTTCCATTCAAAACATAAAATTGATTATTTTCAATTGTTACAACATAGATCTAGTTCATAATTATATTAAAAAAATTGCATTAGGTCATAATTAAGTCTAAAGAAATATGAAAGTGTTTAATTTTGTCATTTATGCATATGCATGTTATTGGAAAGTGAAAAGTTGCATTATTCTTATTGTCATTTTAAGAAGATAGAAAATTTTCACTTTCCAAAATGATAAAAAATAGGATCAGTAAATTACTACCCCTGATAATATGAAAATTACATTTGGAATACATTATTATTTGAAAAATATGAAAATTGCATACAAAATTGTGTTGTCCATATTGCAAAATAGTGGAATTATGTGCATTTTTGGAAACCTACTTGTTATCAGACCTGAACAGTTACAGACTAAGAAACTCAAACATTGTAGAACATATTCAGATTTTGAAATCAATAAAATTAACCTACTGGGACCTAGGGTTCCCAACACCCTTGTCTAGTCAGTTTTTCCTAAATATTGGATCACAGTTCTATCGGTATTTGATTTTTGGGGAATTAGAAGAATTGCATATAAATACAAATTATTTTTACCATTTTAATTCTAGCAATTTTGAAGAGAAAATCCTAAGGAAATTAATTGAATAATTGAGTTGTCAAAAGTAGAATTTGCATAAATACAATAGTATTTTTTTATTCAAGCATTATGTTAGCCATGCATCATGTTTTCAGATGAGTTTATTCATGTTTTAAGTTCATATTTTTGTGATTAACTTAGATGAATTCAAATCAAGTATATATTTATCCTTGAAGTTAATGAGTACATGACTTCAATCAATCAAGGAATGCAGATATGAGTGGTGAGTTGCAACAATTGGCGATTTATGAATTGTTTATTATTTAGCCTTTTCCTAACCAAGGGTAATCTTTATTTATATGCCATCATAAATATTGTGGAGGTAGAAATACCAAAATGGGGTTTGACTTAGGCAAGCCCCTATATGGCACAACCCTTCCCCCTCTTTCATGTGTGTAGGTTACATATTTGAAGTGAACTGGAGGAAGATTTGAGAACTAATTGCTCATTCATACATTCAAGCACTAAGAGTAATCAAGTTGAGGAAAGTGGATTTTATCAATGACAAAAAAAGTTTTGATAGTGATCCCAAAAGAGAACTTGTAGATTTGAAGCAACAAGAAAGTGAAATAAGATCTTGAATAGCTGTTACCCAATCTAGGATACCCAATACCCCTATCTAGCTATTTCAGGCCAAAACTTATATGTTAGTTTCTTCTATGTCTACCCTCCACTATTTTAAACTCTATTTTTGTTTATCAATTTTTTTTTTTTACAAAAATCTCAATAGTTTGTTGTATTTTCATAAATAACCTAGGAACATTATTGCATCACAAAATTCAGTCAATTAAAAATCAACTAATCTAATCAAAATCATCCCACCATAGAGGATTAAAATCCCAATCCATGAATTTGGCTCTTCCATTGAGGTTTGTATTAAAGTGGGCATTGAGATCATTTTTAGTGCCCCCCATGTGTTATATTGGAAGAAGTGTGATTTAGGACCTAGGTCCCTTTTTCCAATTAAATTTGTTGGTGAGCTTGACTATTCATGTATTTTAAAATATTCTAAAATATGAATCATATCATTTTAAAATCTAAGTACAATCTTAGGTTGTATGAATTTAACATTTATGCATTCACAGTTTTCATAAAAAGCATTGAAAAAGTTAAAATTTGCATTCAAAACATAAAATTGATTAATTTCAATTGTTACAACATAGATCTAGTTCATAATTGCATTGAAAAATTTGCATTAGGTCATAATTAAGTCTAAAGAAATGTGAAAGTGTTTAATTTTGTCATTTATGCATATGCATATTATTGAAAAGTGAAAAGTTGCATTATTCTTATTGTCATTTTAAGAAGATAGAAAAATTTCACTTTCCAAAATGATCAAAAATAGGATCAGTAAATTACTACACTTGATAATATGAAAATTACATTTGGAATACATTATTTTTTGAAAAATCTAAAAATTGCATACAAAATTGTGTTGTCCATATTGCAAAACAGTGAAATTATGTGCATTTTTGGAAACCTACTTGTTATCAGACCTGAATAGTTACAGACTAAGAAACTCAAACACTGTAGAATATATTCAAATTTTGAAATCAATAAAATTAACCTATTGGTCTAGGGTGCCCAACACCCTTGTCTAGTCATTTTTTTCTAAAAATTGGATCACAGTTCTATCTTTGTGTTTTATATGTGTTTCTAGGTTTTGTGCCTATAAATTCATTTCTATTTCTATGACTATGTTCTATTTAACATTCCTTACATGTAGAATTAATTTTTTTTTGAAACTCATAATAATTTTATGAGCTTCACAACATGGTGTCCTATTACTAATACCCCATGAGACGTAATTTCAGACTTATGGCTTCTTGTGCTGATTTCACAAATAATATTAAGCCTGAGTCTTATAACTCTTTCACACAAGATATTGCCTCTACCTAATCCATTTTGGATTCCCTCCCTAAACCTATGTTACCCATGAATTCATCGCAACCTAACATTCATGTGGATGTAGAGGCTAGTATTACCCATGTCCCTGAAGATAAGTTAAAACAATTGGATAAGGATTTAGAAGGCCTTGAAGACTAACCGAAGTAGTAAGCCTTTAGTTGGAGAAACAATGTCTATTGTGGATAGCCTTAAGAAGCTAATAAATGATTTCCAAGGAATAAAAGTGTTGCGTAGTCTAGCTCACATACTCTAGATGTTAATATTGGACTACAATAGCTAGTTGCACCCAAGCATTTACCAATACTCAAAACCAATTAGGAAAGTAAGTTTCCTCTCCCACAATAATACCTTCTATTCCCACATTTACACCTCCAGCTATAACATCAGCAATACAATATAACAATGGTCAAAACTAAAGCTTAGGGCTCCCTAGTTGGAGTCCTTATAGTTTTTTCACTTCACCCACAACACCACCATGTTCATCACCTTTCCTAAACATGCAACACAATAACTAACCAGTCATTCATACTAGTTCATCATACTTGACAAAATCTCAAAACATGTCACCCAATGATCCCATGATACATCAACTTTTGCAAATCATGACCTCGTTAAACAACAAATTTCAAACTTAAATCAAAATCAAACCAATATTAAACCTCTAATGTATCTCACACATAACCCATTTTCATTTTCTATTTTAAAATTACCTATACCTCAAAACGTTAAAATACCTCGATTTGAAAAATACAATGGTAAAGGAGATCCTAATAACCACATGTGTCAACTTTTACCACATTGTGTAGTGACTTCATTTTCAAAGATGCACTCCTAGAAAAACTATTTTTGAGAGCATTGAAATTCATGACTCTGGATTGGTTTTGTTCATTACCAATCAACTCAATTACCTCCTTCATACAAATTCTTAGCATATTCCTCAAACATTTTCATGCAAACATTGGTCCTCAAATGACATCAACAAATTTAGTTCATTGTAAAAAAAGACCTAAGGAAAAGATAACAAACTACATAGGACAATACGACCTAGTATTCTGAATGCTAACATTCAAAAGTTGTTTATAGGAAACATACAACCTAGTGTTTGAGATAATATATCATTGATGAAATATCCATCTTTTACGTGCACTTTTGTACAATCCTTCATGATTATTAGATATTGGTTAGTCAATATGAAGCTACACCTTCATTAACTCCTACTAGTTAATCCAAAGTCATGCCTCAAAAAAATTACCAATTAAATTTAAAAAGAAAAATAAAAAATTCATTAAGATAAACACTCTTCAAACTACTAATAATAGTGAAACACAAGTCATTGTCACAAATACAACTCCACATCAATTTAGGCCAAGAGATAGGCAATTTTCACAATGGCTCGATTCTCTTCATGTGATAATGTTGTAGTTGTTAAATAAGAACATGATTCAACTCCCTTTGATTAGGCCTGTTGATACAACTAAACCTTTACCAATGAACTTTAGCACAAAATAATTTTTTCAATATCATCATACATCTGAACATGATATGAAAAGATGTATACATCTTAAGCACCAAGTGCAAGACCTCATTGACTTTAACCAAATCTAGTTGGCTGATGTTAATGACAAAGAAAATAAATCAATGTTGCCATCTAACCAAAACTTGCAAATATTTATAAACCCATTACTAATTAATTCAACAAACTTTGTGCAATCTACTAATAACGAAGAAGATGATAATGATTTATCCAACTTTGCAAACATGATAGAAGTTCAACCTCATAAGGGCCAATCCACTTTGTTCCCTAAGATTTCTTTTGCACATATTGATGCATCCATAAACACACTTGATGGTCCTCTTTACATAACAAGTAGAATTAATGATAAACCAACAAGGAGGTTACTCATTGATCTAGTGTGTGTAGAGAATGTGTTCACAAAAGAATTCTTATTTGTGCATGAAATTTGCAAGGATAATTAAGAAAAAATGAAAGAATGGTTAAAAAATCATGATGATTCTATTTTCCCTATGATAGGTTTGATAATTCTCCTAGTATAAGTTAGATCTCAAGAAATGGATGTTTCATTTACCATAGTTTCATTGTCAGACCAATTTTGTGTGAAGTTAGGCTATCCATGGCTATGATCCATGAATGTAATCCCATCAGTTATTCAAAAGTGTCTTAAATTCCCATTTGAAGAAGAAATACAGACTATTTATCATAGTGGGTTTAAACCTTTGGCCTCTTGTGGAAATTTTTCACTAGATTACTTTTGGCTTCAACTAGTTGAACCTATTAAGCCCCATGAAGACTTTTTATTCATGTTGAATATCAAAATTTTAAGGCTAAGTGCATAGGCAAGTTATCCCTTAGTAATATACCGCTTGAGGCTTGTCGGTCTATAGTGACTTTGATGGTTGTTCCTCCTACCCAATAGGTAGTGGATGAATCTAATGCTAAAATAGGTATTCTTCAACAACCTGGCAAGTATGTTGTGGTCCCACGTCTACCATCCTATAAAAGACTAAGAGATAACCATATAATTAACTTTGTTCCTTTGAAAGAAAAGAAAGTATTTAGACCAAAACCTAAGAACTTGGTGGCCTCGCAACTTGCAGTGGTCCCTTTAATTCTTCCTCCAAAGAAAGAAAAGAGATCAATGTTGGGGAACACCTCACATACCCTTTCACAAGTTGAAACTCATGCGAGAAGAAATAGAAGTGAAAAAGAGTGTAAACGAAGAAATCGTGCTATGGATCATCAACTTGCGGAAAAGTGTGAGCCTTTTCTAATGACCACCCATCCATACAATCCAACTCCAATGAATTACCTCCTACCTATCCATCTTCGTCATGACTTGACTCTACCTTGTCACCCTCACAAACCATGAAGTCAAACCATACCTATCTCAACCTAAGTAAATAATAAAATATACTCACATGAATGATGGTTCTGACAATCATGTTGATAGTACTAATATGTAGCCTATTGTGATACATTCAGATAGTGAAGAAGGATATAAACAAGAAGAATAAAAAGTAGATCATAATGAATTAGCTCTCATATTTTCTAAATTGATGAATTTAAATGGTGGAAACCATCATGATCCTTCTAAAGAGAGTGATTCACCATGCATTGAACATGGTGATACTTCTTGTATCACACTTTCTATAGTCCCTTTAGCATATTATCTACCTTTCATTTATGATGAGGAAGATTGGGATGCAAACAATTTGATTTAGTTTTGCTCACATGTGTTGTACCTTTGTGTGTTTTTATGTTTTTTCTTGCATGTGATGTGTTGCTTAGCATTCCTTTATGTTTTTTAGTTTTCTTTGGATGACCCTTGTTGTTCTCGTTAGCACAAGGATACAAAGAAAGTGGATATGCCATGACATTTGTGAATTTGTATCTCTAAAGATGAATGAAGATACAAACTCACAAATTTCATGACATATCCACTTTCTTTGAATCCTTGTGCTAACGAGAACAACAAGGGTCATCCAAAGAAAACTAAAAAAAATTGTTGTCCTGTGTTTCCTTTTAGGAATGATGCAAAATGTTGAGACATTTAGGTCTCTTCCATGTTGATCCAAATTCTTGTTTGTTGTCTTCACGTGTCATTCCTCCATTGTGTTCGTAGTTCCATGAGTACCTGAGGAATGATGTCAATTTTGAGCATAATCATCTATATATTATCTATTGTCTATACTGACTCTGAATTAGTGGATCCATTATGTGGTATCTATTTATGTGGATTTCTCTTAAGAGAAACCCCTTGTCATGAGTTAGCTTTGTTGGGAACATACCATTGGCATAAGGTTTTCCAACAAAATCTCATCTTGCATTTATTGTTCTACTCTACCATAAAGGAAATTGCTCATAACTGGTGTTAACATTTACTGTAAGGTGGGGACATGCATTCCATTATTTTCTTCACTTTGTTCACACACATTGAGCTCAATGGTGATGCGTCTTTGGCATATTTATCATTTTTGTGGTGCTTTATTAGGATTATTGAGATTATATTTCTTGGTATGGTTGACATGAGAACACACCTACTATGAATATTGAACTTCACTAGCCCTTGTGTGTTTCTCATTTGTTACTATTGTAGAAAATCACCTAGTGAATATCAAACTTCACTAGCCTGTGTTGTTTCTTGTCAAAGCTCACCTAGTGAATATCATGTACTTCACTAGCTTGGGGTGCTTTGATTCATCAATCACCTAGCAAATATTAGACTTTTTTATCTTGTGACTCATCAACATCTTGGGTATGGATCCTAGTAAGATTTATGCAGCTCGCTTGCTAGTCTGTGATTGTCATACCCACTTTTTGCATTGTGTTTGTGTTGTGATTGTATCATGTTTGTATCATGTAATGTTTATGTTTCATGTAATATTTTGTGTCTTCATCGTGTATACTTTGTGTTTTCCATGTTGTGTTACACTTCATATGTGTGTTATTTTGTCCTTACATTTTTTTCCATAGGATCTTGAGCTTAGCGGCCAGCACATCCCCTAGATTCGTTGTTGTCTTATCTCTTCAATTTTGAGATAATTGAATCCTTCTTGACTTATCCCTACTTTAGTGTGAGTTTGAACGTAAGTTCATACTCTCACTAAATTGGGGGATAAATGTAGCAACAAAAATGATCACCCTTGACAATTTCACACTAGGTTTAGCTCCCCCTTATGTACTTGGACCTAATTATGCATTTAATTTTCCCATTTTATAAATATCTTCAAAAAATTAAAAGATGGAATTGAAAATAAACACTTAATATTTAATACTGATGTTTAAGGCCCCAAAATGGATGGGTTTGGACTAAGGTGCCCAATGCCCTTCTCTAGCCTATTTTGGCTAAAATTTAAATATGTCAATGTCAAAATTTTAATATTAAATATAAAATTATTTGTTGGCTATTGGTATTTGATTTTTGGGAAATTCAAAGAATTAAATGTAAATACAAACCATTTTCACCATTTTAATCCTAGAAAATTAAAGAGCAAATCTTAAGGAAATTGATTAAATAATTGAGCAATCAAGAAACATAATTAGCAAAAGGGTAAACCCACAAAAGTGGTTTACAATTTGAATGACGAAGGAAAACTTGCAAAAAATGATCCCATGCCAAAAATTTTCATTCTTGGGGTTCAAATGAACCAAAAGAGGGTTTGCTCGAACCTAGGTTTGAGCGAACCCATTTAATGCATCCCGCCAAAAAACACAAATGTAAACCCATTTTGAAAGGGGGCTCAAATGAACCCTGGTTCGCTCGAACCCCTGGAGGTTCACTCAAACCCTCTTGGTTCGAGCGAACCCCCCTTTTCCTTGATTCCTACCCTCTGCCACCAAAAAAATCAATATTTTTTCCCTTCGAAGCTTGGATTAAGGATGAAAATGGAGGAGACTTCACAAACCCAATTGGAATTAGGTAGTCCTTAGAATGAGCTATCCAACGACTATAATTTTAATATGTTTTGGTTTTATTATGTATTAATTTTTTTAGTTTTATTAAACATAGGTTTTTCACTGAAAAATGAAGCTCTATGTTTTACACATGTGGAAAAATAGAAGATTATTAAAAAAAAATTGAAAAATATGAGTGCACCAAATATTGAAGTCCTTGATCCAACAAAAAAAAAGAATTTTGATACATACAATAAAAGTTATGCATTATACGGTCTGCCTATGTTTGAATTGTAATTGGTTTGACTTCAAAATTTGATTAAGGAAAAAATATTCAATAAAATACTATCTAACCAAGTGGATGCACTAGATATCAGAGTTACAAATCTAAATTCGAAATAATTAGAATTTTATCCTTCATGGAAAAAATGTTACGTGTAATACGGTGAGCATCACTCCTTAAAAATGTTGTTTTATGAAAAAATAGTTTTTGAGGGAGATGGAAAAAGAGGTGCAATCCGATTCCAAAATTTTTGAAAAAAATATATTTAGAATATATAGACAAAATGTCATGAAAGTCTAGTTTGCATCATCTTCAAATTCCTCATGGTTTAGCTTCTATAGGTGCTCGAAAGTGAAGATTTAATTAGAAACAAATATTCCAATGTCTAGTTTGGCCAAAAATTGTAAACCACTATTGTGGGATAACCCAAAATTATAGTAACATTTATTCTATTCAAGTATCATGTTAGCCATGCATCATGTTTTCATGTGAGTTTATTCATGTTTTATGCTCATTTTCTTTGTGAGTACTAACACTTGCATGACTTCAAATCAAGTATCAATTTTTCCTTGAATGTGATGAGTACATGCCTTAGTCCATCAAGGAATACAAATATGAGTGGTGAGTTGCAAAATTTTTCAATTTATCACTTGTTTATCATTTAGTCTTTTCTTGATTGAGGGTAAGCTCTCTTTTAATATCATAGCCGTTGTGGAGGTCGAAATGCCAAAATGGGGTTTGACTTAGGCAAGCCCCTATATGGCACAACCTTTCCTCCTCTTTCATGTATGTAGGTTATAGATCTGAAGTGAATTGGAGGAAGATTTGAAGACTAATTACTCATTCACACATTCAAGCCCTGCAAGTCATCAAGTTAAGGAAAGTGGATTTTATTAGTGATAAACAAAGTTCCAACAGTGATCCCAAAAGAGAAGAACTTGCAGATCTAGAGTAACATGAGAGTGAAATCGTATTTTGGATAGTTGCTACTCAGTTTAGGGCACCCAACACCCCTGTCTAGTTGTTTCAAAACCAAATTTATATGCCAGGTTCTTTTGTGTCTGCCCTTTGCTATTATGAACTTTGTTTTTATTTATCAGTTCCATGTTTTCCAAAAATCTCAACAGTTTGCTGCATTTTCATAAATAACCTAGGAAGATCATTACATCATAAAACTCAGTCAATTAGCAATCAATTAATCCAATCAAAATCATCTCACCATAGAGGATTAAAACCCTGATGCACCATTTTCACTCTTCCATTGAGGTTTGTAGCCAAGTGGATATTAAGAAAAATTTTAATCCTCCCTATGTGTCATATTGGAAGAAGTGTTATTTAAGAACTAGATCTTTTTTTCCAATTAAACAATATCTACCTCTATCTTCCTCTCTCCCATATATCTCCTTGCCTCTCTATCTCTATCTCTCCATATTTCTTCTTTCATCTCTTCATCTCTCTATCTCTCTCTATATATCACTTCCTGTCTCTATCTCTCTCCCTCTCTCTCCCTCTATATTTTTCTCTTCCATATCTATTTATCTCTCTCTCATCTCTCTCTTTATCTCCCCCTCTCCTTCTCTCCATATCCATCTCTATCTTCCTCTCTATCTCTATCTCCTTTCCCGCCAACCCTCTCATGCCCCCTCACCCCCGCTCCTTCCTCCCCGTCTGTCTGTCTGTCTATGTCTCTCTCTCTCTATTGCAAACATAACATGGGTCTATTGGTAATGTAGCTTAGTTATCTTCTTGATTCAGAGGTTTTGTGTCACTCATGTTTGGACCCTTTAAATGGATGCCTTGCTGATTTAAAGCTATCACTTCTCCATTGAGGCCTTTATTGCACAAAATACATCATTTGCTAAATGACCTACCAACTGGCCTCATATACAACACAAATGTATGAAAAAAAATAGACCAAGATTTTCCCTAATTGACCTTCGACACCTCTTCGACTTTCCCATTGCACACCAAGATACAATTGCCAGTATACATTTACGATCTATAACTGATTTTTTTTTGGTGCGGTCGAGGTTGGGCTGGGGAGCTGGTTCGGAGAAAAGTTGAGGTAGGAATCTTAAATAATAAAAGATCGATCCGGATTTCAAGTCAATTACTTGATCCATACGAAACCAAAAGCCTATCAGTACCCAATTTTTTAACTATAAATGTCATTTTTATTATCTATTATATAATCTCCAAATGATGAACAAGCATCAAGCTGTCGTCAAAAATCATGTAATGTAGCGGGACATTTTTTTCGGGTGAGCTGTGTTATAGGCGCTATGGCCGCCGAGTTCGAATCTGTTCCTCTGTATATATACAATAAAAGAAGTAACACTGTGGGCTGTGAGGAAATTGCTCGCTTTCGTTTCTATTTTATGAATATTATTATTCAATAATTTTTTGTTTCTTATTGATACTTGAGACTCTGTAATCCATAAGGGCTTTGAGAAGACAACACTGTTACATTAGCCCAATGTTCCTTTCTTTTAATTGAAATATGTTTGAAATAAAGAAGATTAGCGCAGTATTCTTCATGATGACGGGGAAGACCTTGAGTTTGTTGATGGTGGCTGCAATTTTTGCTGCTCCTGCGTGTAGTCAACGAGGTGAGTACAGAATTTCTTCTTCTCCTTTATGGGTCCTTTCTGACTATATCATGCCACTTAAATCTTTGATATGCCTATTAAATACTGAAAAACGATTGATTGCAGGATTCATTAGCCTCGACTGCGGAGGTACTGAGAGTTACATAGATGATGCTGGAATACAATGGATGCCAGATGACGCTTACATCAATTCTGGACAAAAAATGAATCTTACAGATAACATTCTTGGGGGAAAACAATCAAGGCAAATGAACACCCTTCGAAGATTTCCCGAGAGAAGGAAAAGTTGTTACCAGTTAACACCAGTGGAGATTGGAACAAAATATCTTCTCCGCGGAACATTTGTTTATGGGAACTATGACAATCTCAACTTGCCTCCCCAGTTTGATCTTCTTTTGGACGCTGATATTTGGGACGGCTTGTCATTTAGAGATTCAAGCACATATGTTGTTCAGAAGGAAATCGTTTTCATGGCAAAGTTCGACCCCACTCATGTCTGCCTTGCCCGAATCAATGACAGCTATGGATTACCCATTATTTCTTCTTTGGAACTGCGGCCTCTCAATCGCTCCATGTATTGGCCTGTTAACCAAGATTATTCACTTTCGAGGTTGGAGAACAGCAATTTTGGAGCTCAAGTACTTGACAGTGACATAAGGTAGCCTTTCCATACCATCCATGATTTTCTGATTTAAATTTTCCAAAATACAATATTAAAATGGGTCTGATAGAAAAAGTTTTAGGTGAATAAAACACAGAGTGGGCAAGAGATTTCATAAGCACTGAAGATTTATATTTGTAGGCCGAATATTTTCTACTCGAAGAGTTATTTAGGTCGAGTCACCCCCAGCCAATAAAGGAAATCGTATTTCTATTACCTTAGACATTGTTCAAGGAGGTGTACATAATCAAGCTCGCCCCTTCAGATTAAGATAAAGTCTTCTTACTTATCAGGCTTACGAAAGCTATGAAATAAATGGTCTCCTCTTCAATGGCCAGCACCCTAAAGTTTATGTGCTTTTGTGGCTACACGCAATGACCTCCTACATTTAGATTTTCCTTGCATGAATGTCTTCTTCTATTGTAACATTCTCATGAAGTCATTCAAAACACCGTCATTGTATATTTTATAAGATCAACCTTTAGAGGGGTGGTGGTTAGTTTGATACCCCTTTCGATCTGATTTAGACAAATTGCATTTGGGTTGAGGTTATGATATCATGTGTCGATTGTCGTTATGACAAAATTTGTAAGAATCAATAAACTTCCAAATAAACATTTTCACTTAAACTTTAAATACTGATTAATTAACAAAATCAATTTCCAAAAAACGATAATAAATCCAACATAATCTTCATTCTCCATTTTTGCTATATTAGAATGGCTACATCTCTCTGTGTCCGCCAAAAGAAAATCTATAAACATAATAGTTCAAAATTGTTACCACTCTTGACCATTGAGCATCCCATGGAAAAACCCCTGTGGAAATAGGCCACAGTTGAATTCAGTTGCAAAACAATCCCAAAAAGCGTGATCATTGAGCATCTCAAAACCATAAACAACCGTTACTTCTTGGCAACCTTAATTTTATTTGTAAAAGGTAAGAATTGAGCATTTACTTGTTACTCAATTGTGTCATCTGAGTATAAACCAATTTTATTGTGCAACATCTAAAATTCAAAGAAATCTGATTGATATTAATCTGCCAGCAATTGGGTAGAAATAAAAACCAAAAGTGATGTGAGGGCAGAAATTTTTATATATAAGATTGAGAGCTGGTAAGTTGGAATTTCGACCTTGGTCCAAATAATACCAAGAAAAAGTCAATCTTACGTATGCTATATTGCATTGTAAAGAGGAAGTTGGACGTTCGAAATTGACCAATCCATTTTTAAACTCCGGCCTCTACCCAACCTTACGTATGAGGCTGACCAGGAAGATATTGGTAGGATTTGACTTCACAACTACTTCGCACAGAATCAACTCCACCGACCCCTCTAGCTTAAAACATATTGACTCTTGGTAAAAAATACAATGTACCGAAATGTAAGGATTAGCTGGTTAAGTAAACTCAAATATGAATATATATATATATATATATATATATATACATATACATAGCGAGACAGGTAATCTTCCTCGAATATGAGTATAAACAAATAAGATCCAAAATTTTGGTAACGAGGGATTCCGAAGAAGAGAAAACTTAAAAGTTCAAAACTTTATATTATTGAATATCAGATATATTTTTAAAAGAGATTGCATTTAACAGCCTAGAATGGCTATTGCAGCAACCTATATGACAGCGCTATTGTGGTGGGGGCAAATTGTTGGTAGAGCATTCCAGCAATAAATGGAAAGTTTCAAGATCTTAACTGATCTATTTAAGTTTTATTTCAACTTAAATGTCATGGATAAATCTAAGACAAACGTATGTATGAACTTGATTAAGTTCTATTTTTTTTTAAAATTTAATAGTTCATTCACATTTATTGGGAAATAAGTGGATCCTCTTGTTTATGATTGTTTACCATAAATGTTTATATAAATGAATTTCTTTTAAAAGTTATTAAGTGTTATTTTCTTATAATTATAGAAATGTTTAACTTTGTATTTGTTATAAATAGGTATCTAGATGATTTATTTGATAGACTTTGGTCTCCTAGTCCAATAGACTTTCCTAATATGACGACTGGAATGACGGTATCTATTGGAGTGGCTTATGACCAACCTCCATCTCTTGTCATGCAAACAGTAGAAACAAGTTATCTCAACTCCCCTTCAACGATGGATTTGCCCTTGCGTCGAAGTAGACAAAATGGGAATCTTTATATTTCTATGTATTTTGCAGAAGTAAACCTGATTTGAATGCAACAATCCTTCGAGAATTTGATTTGTTTCTTGATAATAACAAGCTTAATGATAGACCTATACAACCCAAGTATTTGCAATCATCAAATGTGTCTGTGCTCATACCCTATGGTGTTACAAATACTATGGCATTTCGGTTGCAAGCAACGAACCGTTCCAATTTACCTCCAATAACAAGTGCTTTGGAGATGTATCGTCAAAGTGCTCAGCATCAACAAGGAACTTTCACTTCAGATGGTATGTAATTCATGTCTCGAAATGGTGCATTAAAAATTTAATTAAGAGATTTGAGCATATTATAATTTTTTTAATATGTTTTTTTACCTCTTTGTGTAAGATCTCAAATAGCTTACACTTTGGCTAACACTTTGTAGTCAAAGTGTAAGCTATTTACATGGGGTGAGAGCTCCATATAAATAGTCATTGCATTAAGTATAATGTGTTGAATTTTTATTTTTAGTAAGTATTTGTTATCTAATTTTGCATTCAACTTTTCCTTTTGGTTGATAATGTTGAGTATTTGGAAAAAACTTTCTCTATTTTTCAAAACATGCACATAATGACCACAATAATAATGATTTGTGTAAAAGATTATGGATTGGAAACCTGACATAGGTTTGAGAACTTGTGTGATTGATGAACTCACTTATAGATACTAAGAAGTTAGTATTTAAAATTTTAGACAACTAATTTTATTCAAAATATAACTGTTTAACTGAAAATCTTCACAACAACTCCATGGTACTACAAAATCAAATATACATTTTTGATAGAAGATTTTACATTCAATATTTAAAAGATGTGTGCCAAGAATAGTGGAATCTAGAAAAAAGTAGAGAAATTGTTATCAAAATAACATTATGATCTATGTTAATTATAACAGATTGTTTAATTATATTTTTTCAATTTTGATATTGTAATAGAAGCATTAACCATCATTCAACAGCACCTAACCTACACCTATGTTGGTGATCCATGCTTACCCTTTCGTTATTCATGGGATTGGTTAGTTTGCAACAACAGTACATCACCTAGAATTGTGGGCTTGTAAGTGATAATTTCAACATTCATTCACTCTTTATTAAGGACAACTTGTTATCTTAGTTTGCATATACATTTATTAGATACTCTTGAATCATTCGAACTTATTAACTACCACTTGTTAGCTTAGTGTGTATATACATTGATTGGATATTCAGGAATCTTTCAAAGAAAGGATTAACAGGTAATATTCCAGCCAGTATTAGCAATCTCACGGCTCTTGAGATCATGTAAGTTTTACTGTTAATAAGTACACTTTATCGTTTGTTCTCTGTTTACTTTCTTTCTCATTAAGAAAAGTCGTGCTCAAACTGTGCTTTTGCAGCGATCTATCTGATAACAACTTAAGCGGTACAATACCTGAATCGTTGGCTAGTTTGACGAACTTGAAAATACTGTGAGTACTCTTGATATTTAAAATTGCTCGAGCTGTCTGTCTTGTTAATTGTGCTGCTGATTTATGTCGAAGGATTTCCTTGACATGCAATGTAATTAAGGTAGATGGTAATATATCCTGAATTTGAATTAATTTTGTGAGTGGAACTTTCTTTCAGTAATCTAGAGAATAACAATCTTATGGGACCAGTACCCGTGAATGTGATAAACAACAAGAACCTAAATCTCAGGTACTAATCATAAAATTCCATTACAAATGACAGAGTGTTGTGGGTTAATTATATTACGTAGGAAGACTTCTATTTGGTTTGAAACCTACCAGTCAGGGCCTCGTATTTTGATGACTTCAAGTTCATTTGTTTTTCAGTCTTTCAGGAAATGTGCAGCTATGTACCACAGGCGAAAATGATTGTAGAGGCAAATCTACAAACAAAGGTCTGATTATGGGTTTGGCAATCGGCGGCGCCATAATATTATTTATCCTCTCATGTGGTGCCATACTAATTATTCGCAGGAATTACATAGCAAGCAAATCTACAGGCTAGTATGACGGTTATTTTCTCTTTTTTTCTGTTAACAATGCTAATGAGATGTAATAAATTAGTATTTCTAATAATGAAAATATACTCATGCTACATAATCTCTTATTTCTCCAATGCCAAAGAACCTAATAGCTCCAACTTACAGAGAATATAGTTACAGAGAGGTTAAAGAAATAACTAGTGAATTTAGTAGGCAAATTGGGAGAGGAGGATTTGGGCCTGTATTTTATGGCTGCTTAAAGAATGGAAAGGAGGTAGCCGTCAAGGTTCGCTCGGAAACATCGAAGCAAGGAGTACGGGAATTTTTAACAGAGGTTTGTCTGAGCCATTGCTACTAATTTGGTACAAAAATTTCTTTAGCTAAACAAAAAATGTGTGACTTGCAGGTTGCCTTGCTTTCGAGAGTGCATCATAGGAATCTTGTAAATTTTCTGGGCTTTTGCTGTGAAGAAGAATATCAAATATTGATTTACGAGCATTTGTCGAAGGGAAATTTACATCAACTTCTCCATGGTAATCTTCTGATCCATTTTTGCTTCTTTAGTGATAATGCACACTTGAATCAACTAGGTCCCCAAGGAATTATGCTTTATTTCTTTTTATCAAGGTAAATTGGCTTTTTGACAGAGTTCAAACCCTGTTACAACAGAACAACAGATACACAAAACAAAAACAGCAGTTGCTCAAAACAAAAAGCAATCAAAGCGATCAAGCCTAAACCATGTTTAATCCAAACTTTTATGGACCCTTACACCTATAGATTTGGTGTGTGGGTAAGAAATCAATTTAAAAGACCTTTCTTCCATCTTTGATCAACTATCCATGAAGAGTTGACTTCCAAATCTATCGACCTAAGAGAAGAGGGAGAGGATGGCCCCTAGAGGATCCATCTGAGCGAATTACAAAATCCAAGGAACAATGAGGAGTTTTCGATCAACATACTACCATTTTAGGAACAGTCAACTAATGATTTGAAGTTGAAGGAAAAATAGGAATAGTTGCAACAGGTTGTTGAGCTTCAAGAACATTAGCCAAAGGTTCAAAACGAGTCTCACCAAGCCCAGAGGGTGAAGTTTCTTGAATAGAAGAGCGAGGCTCTAATTCCCTAAATCAACTATTGAATCTTTAGGATATATTGTAAGATGGTAAGAAAGACCATTTTTCCACCAAGTTGAAGAAGAATTCTTATGTAAACCATGAAAACCATCTAAAGCCAAGTGCCCAATTGAAAATTGACATCTACATTGAAAGATAATGCCCTTGTAATCAACAAACTGAGACCAAACTTCATCATTAACCCATAAAAAAACCTCACCTGGTAAAGCTTTCATCAAATTAACTTCCACCAAGATGCATACAAAAGAGGTGTGAATAAAGGTCTTAGAAGCTAGGTCCACCTTCAAGAATCAACCTAGAGCATTGCCAATGACTTCATAGGACATGCATTAGAATTGTAAGGGTAAATAAGGCAATCTCATCCAAATAGACATTGTGTCAATAGATTATTTCAAGGAATTGATAAAAAGAGACCAAGGGCGAATCGAGAGAGAATGCAAATCCCACATCTAGTCTCCACATCTAACACAACCTCTCTATCTTAAAAAGAATCAAAGAATACCAGAAATAAACCTGTAGTAAAAGGGTAAATTTCCATCTTACCCTCAAACAAAGGAATCCAATGCTTAGAAATCTATCAATGCAAATCTAATAGAAGGCCATAGGCAGAAAAACCCTTACTCATGAAGAAATTTTCACATTCGATCATTTCCTTTAGAATCACCGCAGGAGTAACTATAGCACAAGGAAGAGGCAACTATTTTGTCCTCCTATCATGCAATCCTAGATGAAAAACCCATACCCACATTAGTTTCATTCTACACTCCAATAGCAACTAAACCATTAGTGTTGAAGGTATTCACAAAGAGTTTTTTGTTCACCACATCTGCATAAGATCTATGAGAAGGGGATCAGGCCACATGCACAAAGGTCACAACCCCACCTTCTAGATTCGAGAACTCAGTAATCCCCTAAAGATTCCTCTTAGGGTCATCGACAGGTGCCAAGATCTCCACCACCAGCACATGTTGAAGTTTGGAAATCCGAAGGGACAGAGGGGTTCGATCTAGAGTGAGTTGTTCATGGTTGGATTATCAGTCACAACTAACACAAACCCATTGTTAGTATGTATTTGTATTTCGCTTTTACCAAATCTAAATCTCCAATTCGTAGTTTCAATGATCAAAGGAAGGGCTTTTCATTGACATAAGTTCACAGTTATTTTTATTTTCATTTTTTATTATTTTTTACATGGAGAATCAAAAGCCAGTAGGACTGATTCTATAATTCTTTGGCTGTGCCTTGAATGCCCCTCATCTAGACATAGCATTTAAATTGGAGTTCAAATATACGACCACTCTCCATATTTTTCAACAACTCAACTGTTTTGATCCTATTAAAATAAAAAAAAATAAAAAAAAAGGGCAGGTTGATTACCCGGTCAATGCATATATTACTATTAAAAAACCAGTGCCAGCAGTTGATTAGATAGCTTGTGTTTTTTCTTATTTTCTTTAAAAAGCCAACACACTGACATAACATCCTTAGAAGTGTGCTTATCAATTTTGTAGGTTTGTAATTCAAACTGCTCATATCCTTCACTGTATAAAATTGTTAGCAGTTGACTGGACAGCCTGTTACCGTTTTCTTCTAAGTTAAAATTCTAAAATGTAAGTGATTCTTATTAGGAGTGCCCAAAAGTATGAAGTGCGGTTTTATTAATCTCATATATGGTTTTATGCTTGCAGGATCATATGGATCAAAGCAGTGCCTTGACTGGGAAACAAGGCTTACCATTGCCATAAATGCAGCTCAAGGTAGATTCTTCCCTGACACAACACAAGATATTTATTAAATTGCAATATATGTAAAATAGTTGATTGTGTGATAATCAGGATTGGAGTACTTGCATACTGGTTGTAAACCTCAAGTAATTCATAGAGATATCAAGTCGTCCAATATATTATTAAGTGAAAGAATGGAAGCGAAAATATCAGATTTTGGGCTGTCAAGAGATGGGCCATCTAGTGAAGCAACTCATGTTTCAACGGATGTGAAGGGCACATTTGGCAACCTTCATCCTCAGTAAATTATTTCTATATTCTTTTTTATAGTCATTCAAGTACCATCGACTAAATTAGAACACAAATGCTGATACTACCTTCTTTTTAAACAGATATACCTTAACAAACAATTTAACAGAGAAAAGTGATGTGTATAGCTTCGGCGTAGTTATTTTAGAGATCATATCAGGAAGAACGCCTATTGATACAAATATTTCAGGCGAACAGAGTCACATTGTATCCTGGGTAAGAAGAAGCACGGAGCTATTATCTAACACTTAGAAATCATTAAGTCGAAAAACAAGAAGTCACAGTTTGATTATATGATATTGTTTTATATGGGTGCAGTCAAGGTCCCTGATTTCTCAAGGACGTATTGAGAGCTTGATAGATGCAGAGGCAGGGGAAAAGTTTCATTTGGGTGCAATGTGGAAAGTTGCAGAGTTAGCATTGTTGTGTACAGAGAGCCAATCAAAGGAGAGGCCCACCATGAGCCAAGTTGTGAATGAACTGAAAGAAGCTCTTGGACTCCTTCGCACCACAGATGGTTCAGATTATGGAATATTAAAGGACGCTCCGTTTGCTATAAATTTCTCATCAGCAACCGACGACAGTTCCCTTCCTTCCGCAAGATAAGGCAATGTATTGGAGAGCTATAAATGTAATCAACGATGCGCTTCCTTCAGTTTTGCAGAAGTCAAGAATGCTGCATAGACATTTTTATATAAATATTCCACTATCACGCCTAATCTCCTACGAATACTTTTGATCTTAATATAATGAAGGACGAAAGAACACTTTAATTTATAAAAAATATAATATATTAATTTATAGGTAAAATTTTAAGACATTCAAGGGGTAAATAGTTTGAAATAATTTTGCCCATGGCAATGGTAGTTATAGTTGTACTAGTGGCAGTTATACTTGTGTTAGAGGTAGCTCTATGGACTTTTCATAATGATAAAGATAGTTTAAGGTGAATTCTTTTTATTTTAAAATTTTATCATTTTTTAATGAGTTATGTGATTAGTAGAATGGTAAGTTTTAAGGTGATTTTTTTTTTTTAATTGAATTATGTGATTAGTAGAATGGTAAGTTTTTATTTTCTTTTGAAAATGTAGTGGGTTGTTAGTTGAAATCTAAATATTTTGTTAGTAAAAAATAGTGGGTTTTTATTGCTAAATCATAAATTTATTTGAAATTAACATTAATTTATTTTTATTTTGAAAGGAATATGGATATATATGCTTTAGAAACTTAACTTTGTCTATTCGTACTCTAACATATGCTTTAGATAGCTAACTTAATCTCATATATTCATACTCAATGATAAATAGTTTCTTAAAAAAAATTAAAAATTACCTACACCTTTCTAAATGGGTAAGTGCAGAAAGATGTGACACAAAAAAGATGTCACATTCATTTTTTTGCTTGAAATGAACATTCGACAAGAACAAATTTTTGGTGCTTGCAAAATGTGAATGATGCCTTAATACTGATATCTTCAACTATAAATTGAATACTCTAAACTAAGACACATTTAAGTATAAGTTCACATTTACTTTATTATACTTTAAGTTATATCTCATGTATATAGTTTCAGGATGTTTGGGAGGGGTTTTGGATCTCTTGGAGTTATAATGCAAATTTTAGGTATTGGAAGATCTTATAATTTTTCAAACTTAGTTAAATTTTAACAATCAACATGTTAAATTTCAGTTATCAGGAGGTCGAATTCTAGTAATTAGCAAGTTGTATCATCTCTCTCTCTCTCTCTATCTCACTCATTATTTATCCCTTATGATCTAGACCTCTCTCTCTCTCTCACTATCTCCATCCCTTTATCTGGCTCTCTCTCCCTTGAGCTCTCTCTCTATCTCTCTCTATCTCTCTCTATCCCCTTCTCTCTCTACTTCTATCTATCTCACATTTCTCTCCCTCTCTCATCTCCCCTACCTCTCTACTTTTTTCTATCTCATTCTATCCCTCCCTCCTCCCTCACCTTTCTCTCCTTCCATGTCTACTCTCTCTCTCTCTCTCTCTCTCTCTCTCTCTCTCTCTCTCTCTCTATATATATATATATATATATATGGCTATTTTTACATATATGCTCAGTCTCACATATATATATATATATATATATATATATATATATATATATATATATATATATATATATATATATATATATATATATATATATATATGTATGTATATGTTTTATGCATATATGTATATATATATGTATATGTATATATGTATAATATATATATGTATGTATATATATATATATATCAGTATGTCATTTTATATCTTATGTCTATGCTTAGAATATGTCTGTAATCTTATCATAAAATCCATCATCATAAAGTATATATGCCAATAATATATAGTACACATGTAAATCCTGACCTGTCATTATGCTTGCATGTCATAATAAATAATACCCTCTCTCTATCTCTCTCATCTCTCTCCCCTTTCCTACCTCTCCCTTTGTATCCTTCTCTCTCTACTCTCTATCTCCCCTCTCCCTCTCTCTACCTACCTCTCCCTCCATCACACCCTACCACTCTCTCTCTCTACTTCTTTCTATCTCACCTATCCATCTCTACCTATCCCTTCATCCCTCCTCTCTCTCCTTCTCTCCTTCCCTTTGTACTTCTCTCTATATTACCACTCTATTTCTCGACTTTTATTTATCTCACCTATCCCTCCTTACCTCTCCCTCCTTCCCCTCTCTCTGCTAACCTCCCTCCTCTCTCTTTGTTTCTCTATAACTCACCTCCCTCTCACCTCTCTCCCTCCCTCCCTACCTCTTCCTCTCTTCTCCCCTCTGTAATTCTCTCTATCTCCCCCTCCCTATCTCTATGTACCTTTCTCTCTCTCTCTCTCATTTCTCTCTCTCCATCACTACATCTCCCTCCATCTCTCATTCCCTTTCTACTTCTCTCTACCTACCTCTACCTCTTTAACTCCCCCTCTCTCTCTACCTCTCTCTAATTCTATCTCTCCTATCCCTCTTTACCTATCTTTACCTCTCTCTCACTTCTCTCTCCCTCCCTCCCTACCTCTCCCTCCACCTCCTTCCCTCTCTACTTCTGTCTATCTCCCCCCATCCTTCTCTCTACCTACCTATCTCTCCATCCCTACCTCTCCCTCCATCTCTCCCTCCCACATTTTTTAATCTCTCCTCTCCCTCTAACTACCCACCTCTCTCTCTCTCTCTCATCACTCTCTCTCCTCCTCTCCCTACCTCTCCCTCCCTTCCCCCTCCCTCTCTCCTTCCCTCTCTACTTCTCTCTATATCACCACTCTCTCTCTCTCCATCTCTCTCTTTCTCACCACTCTCTCTATCTCATCTCTCTCTACTTCTATATATATCACCTATACCTTTTTACCTCTCCCTCCCTCCTCTCTCTCCTTCCCTCTCTAGTATCCCTCTATCTCACCTCTCTCTCTCTCTCTCTCTCTTATTTGGCTCTAGCATTCTAAAAATTCATTTTCATTTAGAGAGAGAGAGAGGGAGGGAGAGGTAGGGAGAGAGAGGTGAGATAGAGATATAAGGAGAAGGATGATGAGAAATAAATAGGTTCAATACCGATTGTTGGAAAATTCAATCTCTGTCCAAATATGACCTCAATGGATGAGATTCAAGGCTTGGACTACAACAACATGAAAATATAAAACTTATAAGAAAATATAAAATTAAGTTATCTTGATATGGAATTACCATGATTAGATCCATCTTCTTTATGATGCCAAAAACTAGCCAACATAACATGCTTATAAACACTACCTTATGTGAACATATAATAATAATATATGAAGAATAACATCATAATAAGATTAACCCTAATGGAACCCAGGGGAAAGGAAAATCCAGAGATTAACCCTATTGCATCCTCCACTCGTAAAAATGAGAAAAAGGGGGAGTGGGGACCACAGGCGGCATTGGAGGCAATCGCAAACCCTGGACCTCTCTATTCGGGGTAAAACCTAATGGAAAATCATCTTTCTCTCCAGTGAAAAATATTTCATCCCCAGTTAGAGGTAAGTTTGCTATTTCTATTCCATATCTGCTCATTGACCATAATATAGCCCTAATGGAACAAACTTTGGTTGGGAAGTTCATGGGCCCTAGACCAAATATTGAAGTGGTCAGGGAGTTTGTTAAAAATAAATGGAGAACTAGTAGGAAAGTCTTAGTTGCTGCTCTTCCAAAGGGTTTTTTCACGTTTAAATTTACTTGTAGAGAGGATATCACAAGTGTTAGAAGTGGAGGTCCTTGGGTGATAGGGAAATCTTCCTTGGCTCTAAAGAAGTGGTCCTCCAACTTGGATCTATCGGATTCCATCTTTGAGAATGTCCCAGTTTGGGTTACACTTCTAGGTCTGCCCCTGGAGTACTGGAGTGAAGACATCTTTCATGGTATTGCGAGCTCCTTTGGTGAGCTCCTTTCGATTGACACAATGACAACTGCTAGAAATAGATTGGTTTTTGCGAGGATATGTGTTGGAGTCTCCCAAGAAACAGATCTACCATCTTCGATTGAGATCCAATCTAAATTGGGTTCTTGGGTATAAAATATAGAGTTTGAAACCATCCTGTTTGCCTATTTCAAGTGTAGGAAATCTGGTCACTAGGCAAAAAAAGCCCCTTAAATGCCACTTCAGAGAAAGAAAAACTAGCAAGACCTGGAAAAAAGGTGTGGAAAAAAAAAAGAATGACTTAGGAGAAGAAAGGAAGGAAAATAAAAAGCAGGAACTGGAAAAAAAAGAGTCTGATATTCAGAGTAGCTCTCCAGAGATTGAAGTGTTCATGGAGTCTAAAGGTGAGATCCCTAATGATCCTCATTACAAGAATCTTGTTAAAACGTCTTCATCAAAGAAAAAGGATTCTGATGAGGACACCTTAGTTGGAGAAGGAGATCAAAACCTTTCTACTTCCTTATCCCAAATGACAGTCCCTTCTAATAGAAACGAAGAGATCCCGGGTCTGGAGGATATTCCTAGTGAGGGCTTGTCCTTGGTTCTGAATTTTCCTCTTCCCTCCCCGTCTTCTGATAATCTTCCCCCTTAGGGAGTAGTGTACCTGACGGATCCCAACTCCACAGATAGGGTTAAGGATTCCCTTGAAAATTTGGATCACACAGTAGATCTTTCCAGTAATGTCTTGTCTTGTCAAGAGAATGGTAACATGGACACTTTACCTTGGGAACAAAGAATACCAACTGAAAAGGAATGGGAGTCTAGTAGAGAGATGGATAGCCAAGATGAGACTGATAAAAAGGAGAATATATCAAAGAAGAAGACAGAAAAAAAAAAACAATGGAAGACCCCAAGTGGTATTTCTACCAGATCAAGAGTCAAGGTAGATTGTGGAGCAGTAAAGAACTCAAGAGGTAAAAATTCTTCGAAAAAGAAAAGAGAGCTGAATAGTTTTTAGGATATTGTGGATGGATCTCAGAAAACCATCCTAGAATGTCTTAACTCCCCCGGTATCTAATGAATATTATGTCCTGGAATATCAGGGGACTCAATAGCCCCCACAAGCAGGATGTTCTTCACAATTTCGTTAGAGATCACAAGCCAGATATTCTTTTAATTCAGGAAATTAAAATGTCAAAGGAGAAAATTGAAAAGATGAAACGTTTCCAGTATTACAGTAACCAGGGTAATAATTCGAATGGCGCTTCTGGAGGCATTACGACTTTATGGAATAGCCACACAATCAAAGGTGATCCGATATTGGAAGGTACGAATCATATAGCCACTAGATTTACACATATAAGAGATAACTTCAATTGGATTCAAGTGAATATATATGCTCCTAATGGAAAAAGAATGAGAAAATCTTTTTGGTTGGAATTAGTTGCCTTTAGGAGGATTTTTGATAAAGAAGCTTGGATTGTTATGGGGGATTTTAACACACCCTTAATGAACGGAGAAAAATTTGGGGGATCCCAGATCAATTTGGAGAGTAAAGAGGATCTTCAGAATTTCATTGATAATCAAGGGCTGATTGATCTGGATCTACATGGAGCTTCCTTTACCTAGTCTAATCATAGAAAGGGGTTGGATCTCATATAGGTCAGATTAGATAGATCTTTAATCTCCAATCATTGGTATTTTGATTATTAATGCTCCCTTAAAGCTCTTATGAGAATTGGTTCTGATCATTTTCTTATCAGTTTCATTGCGGATCCAATAAAAAAGAAGAACATTTCTTTCAGATTTGAAAAAATGTGGATCTTTCATCCTGCTCTTAAAGGGGAAATAAGGAAATGGTGGAATATAAGAATTCAAGGAACTGCTATGTTCAGAATAGCAAAAAATTTAAGGGAAGTGAAATGTAATTTAAAAAAATGGAAAAAGGAATCTTTTGGGAACATCTTTAGGATTAAGTTTGATCTACAGATGGACTTGGGAGAAGTTCAATTTAAAATACAGAAGGAGGGTTACTTGAATGACACTAAGGAAAAAGAGAATGAGCTCCTTACGAAGATGCATGACATAATTGGAAAGGAGGAGGAGTTCTAGAGACAAAGATCTAGAGCTCTTTGGTTAACAACAGGAGATAGAAACAACAGGTACTTCCATCTATTGGCATCAAAACACAGAGTTGTAAACAAAATATCTCAAATAGAAGTGAACGGAACCAGGTATGAGGAGGAGGAGGATATTAGAAAGCAGGAAAGCTCCTTCTTTAAACATCTTCTCTCGGCAAGTGATGAAATAAACCAAAATGAGCAGGATCAGTTAGTTGAAGCTATACCAAGAATTATCAACCAGAAAAACAACTCTTTCTTAATAGCTATCCCCACCAATGAGGAATTCAAGCGGGCTGTCTTTTCCTTTGACAGGAGTAAAGCTCTAGGTCCTGATGGTTTCCCTTTATTTTTCTTTCAATGGCTCTGGGAGATTGTTGAAGAAGATGTGGTAAATGCTGTTAAAGAATTTTTTGGATCCAGAAGTCTTCTAAATGAATTAAATGCTACCTTCTTGGTTCTTATCCCCAAGAAACTTGGAGCTAATAATTTTGAGGCTTTTAGGCCTATAAGTCTCTGTAATTCCTTATACAAAATCATCTCTAAGGTCTTAACCTCTAGATTTTTAACTTTTTTGCCTTCCTTGATTTCTCCTCAACAGAATGGCTTTGTCCCTGGTAGACAAATTTTTGACTCTATTGTTATGGTACATGAGAATATTCACTCCTTAGTTGAGTTGAGGATTAAAGGCTTCTTATTAAAGCTTGATATCTCAAAAGCCTATGATAGAGTTGACTGGATTTTCTTATTTAAAATCTTAAAGGCTTTTGGTTTTTGTAATAGGGTTATCCAATTGGTGGAACAACTTGTGTCCATGGCTTCCATATCGATTATGGTCAATGGATCCCCCACCTCTTTTTTTCAAAGCACCAGAGGTCTAAGGCAAGGTGATCCTATCTCTCCTATTTTATTCACTATTATGGCTGAAAGTTTAGGCAGGAATATGAAAAAATTGGTCGACTTTAAATTTCTTTTTGGTCTCAAACCTTCCTCAGGCAATCTGGTGTGTTCCCATCAAAAATTCGTTGATGACACTATGCTTATGGATCAAACTATGGTGTCTGAAGGAAAATCTATAAAACAGTTGCTTGACAATTACGGGAGAGCTTGAGGACAATTGATCAATAATAAAAAAAGCTCTTTGTTCTTCTTCAACACTCCGGATCATAGACATGCTAAAATTTCCAGAATTCTGGGTTGTAGGGTGGATTCCTTTCCTGCCACCTACCTTGGTCTACCCTTAAGCTTGAAACCTCCTGAGTCTTTATGGCTCTCACTGGTTGAAAGATTCAGCAAGAAGCTTGCGGGCTGGAAAGGAGCCCTGCTAAGTCAAGCTGGAAAACTTCAGCTCCTCAAAGCCTCTCTCCAGAATCTGCCCATCTATGCCCTGAGTCTATTTAAGATTCTTGCTAAATTTGCTAATGCCATTGAAAAAATTCAAAAAAGATTTCTTTGGTCGGGTTTTGAGGAAAAGAAAAAGACTTCCCTTAATTGACTGGAATCTGGTTTGTAGACCTAAAAAGGCTAGATGACTTGGTTTAAGAGGAATCAGAATAGTCAATAAAATCCTCTTAGCTAAGCAAAGTTGGAGAATCTCCTCTTCTTCTGGGGAGTGGATTGATATTCTGGCTAGCAAATATTTAGAAAACAACTGCTCCTCCATTATAAAGAAGGATCCCCACCTTCTTCCTAGAGGGTCTACATGCTGGAATAATATAATCAATGGAAAAAATATTATGGATGATGGTATTGGATGGCAAGTGAGAAATGGTAATCATACTAGATTCTGGGAGGACATATGGCTTTTTAAGGAGCCCATTATAAAAATCAACTCCAGTGAATGGGTAGAGATTTGTAAGGCACGGTTTGGAACTTATCTGAAAGATTACAGAGCGAATGGTAATTGGGTGGACTTGTGTAGTGTTAGTCAGGCTTTGGCTCCTATCCAATCTTCTCTGCTGGCAGTTAGACTTAGTTCTGAGTAGCTGGATGATCGTGCGGTTTAGATTGATGAACCCTCTGGCAATTTTTCAATGTCATCTACTTTTGCCAGGATTACTTCTTCTCTGTACCATCCTCCCTTCTGGTCTAAAGCTTGGTTCAAACATTTGATGCCTAAAATTAATATCTTCTTCTGGATCCTTCTCCAAAACAAGGTGCTCACGATTGATAACTTGTGTAAACGCGGATTTCAAATTCCTAATAGATGCTTTCTTTGTAAGATGGAGGCTGAATCTGTGCATCATTTGCTACTTCTATCTGGGAAAAAATTATCAGGTTATGGCACCTTCCTTTGGTTTTCGCTTCATCCATTGAAGACTTCTTCACTCAATGGAAAGCCTTGACAAGAAATCATATGCTCAGGCTTTTATGGGATTTATCCTTCCCTCATGTTGCTTGGGGCCTCTGGAAAGAACGCAACAATAAAATTTATAGGGGTAAAGAAGTCTCTGTGGATATTATCTTTGATAAAATTGTCAAATCCTTGAAGGAAAATTTCAATGCCCTGGTTCAGAAGGACAACATGCCCATGAAAGCGGAGCATTCACTCTATGATCTAATTGTTGCTAAGGATTGGAACATAAGTCTAGATTTTTCTAGAACCATAATGAAGTCCAAGAAGGATAGAGAGGGTGTTTACTGGTCTTTTCCGCCAAACGGTTGGATCAAAGCTAACTTTGATGGTGTGGCTAAAGGTAATCCGAGGGTGGCGGGCTGTGGTGGAGTTATAAGGGATTCCTTTGGAAATTTCATTGGAGCAATTTCCTCTCCTCTTGGTTCCCAAAAAAATCATCTGGCGGAGGCTGTTGGTGCTTTTCACATCATAAATCTAGCCCAAAGTCTTAACATTAAAAATTTGTGGCTTGAAGGAGATTCCAAAAACATAATCGACTGCCTCTGTGGCAAGTCTCCCCCCTCGTGGACCATTAAATCATGGGTTGAGGATGCCATATTGACTTTGGCTAAATTTGAAAAAGTTAAAATATCACATTCTTATAGAGAAGCCAATGTTGTTGTGGATTTTTTCGCTAACAAAGGAGTTAGGAGTAAAGATGTGCATACCTGGCTTAATACTAGCGATCTAAACTCTAATATCTGCGCCCTATTAAATTATGATAAATCACATGGAAAAGCGATGTGTTATCCCTTTAATGGGGATAGGTTGGATCTTTCACATCATAATCATTAGAGTGCATGGGATTCAGCCTAGTGGCTTAATCTGTAAGAAAGCTCCACATGCTTTGTGGGTTCTAAGATTTGGCAACACCAATTTTAGTAAAAATTTCGTTTGGGTCTACCCACTGTGTCGACCAAAATGGGAGGAGACAGAAAGCGAATTGAGCTGGACAACTATGATACACACATGAAAAATGCCAAGGCTTGGAATAAGGTTAAAAGAGGAGGGTTGCTTCCTTTCTTGGAGAAGCTCCATGGCTCTAACCAGGAGGCTACAGATCTCTTTGTTAAAAAGTGGAATAATGGAAACTTGACCCTGTTTGGTAGGAATGTGGAGCTCAGCAAAAATATTATCGCTGATGTTACAAGATTATCTACTGAAGGGAAGAAGTTCTTCAGGGACAGGGCTTTTTCTGATGAAGCTGTGATCAGATTTCCTAAAAAGGACAAAGAAAGGCTAAGTCTAGTTAAAATTGCAAACAGCTACTTCGATGCAGACACCATAAAGGCCATTTGGAGAAAGGTTCTGCGGGTCATCATGGAGTACATTACGATGGATGAGTGCTTCACCAGAGTCTATGGCTACCACTTTTCTCTTCTCAACCACTTTCGATACAAGGTTAGGGTCTCTCTCCCCTATTATCTTTTCTATTCCTTGAAGAAAAGCTTGGAGGATAATAAGAAAAACCCTAAAAGATTCCCCATCCTACAAACTGGGTTAATAAGGTTGATTGTTGAACATTTCCAAAAAATGCTTGCCCCCGCTATACTGGAAACTATCCTTGATTCTGAGAGTGACGACACTGAGCCCAGTGGCTTGGAGTATCTACCTAACTCTAGTCTGGCTAGAAAAGTCCTTAGCTTGCATGTTGTCCCTTCTGGGAATTCTGGTAAAACCTGCATTGAGCTTGAGCCTGATAGCCCCTCCCTTAAGAAAAACTCTATTGATAAGAAACCCCAGGCCAAAAGCTTTGTTTCCTAGATTATGAAGAATCCTCTGAGTCAGAGGAGTCTGATGCCAACAAAATTGAGCTTTGCGCTGAACCTCTATCGGATAAACATACTAATGATTACTCCCCTATTATTCCTAACCCTGAGAATACTTGTCCTAATACTGGAAAAGAGCCCTCTCTGGATGTTCTAAACCTTGCCAAAACCAATTCTGAGTCCCACTTCAAACTCTTGGAATGGACTTTCATTGAAATTAATGAGTTGAAAATAAAAAATTGGGCCCTTCAAAGCAAGATTGAAGAGCTGGGTGCTAAGATTGTAGAGATTGAAAAGAAAGATGTGGATCACAGTAACAGAAATATAGATTCCGAGGTTGAGAATATAAGGAATACCATCAAAACCGTTGCTGAGCAAAACAACCGTATGGCAAGAAACAATGCCATTATCATTAACGCGATGACTGAAAAGCTAGATAAAGCCTAGCAAGGTTCTCTGGTGGTGGATCTAGAGGAAACAGAGGACAAAAGCCAAGATATGGATGCATGCATTTCTAGAAGAACCAGAGCCAATCTGAAGTGCAAGGTCCCCCCTACTTCGAAGATGATTCAAACTTTTAAAAAGGGAGTCAATGATATGCAGAATCTGGAGGCGGAGACAGAGTCTGTCCTCAAGACTCTGAATTAACGGCTGGGGTTTTTTTGGTGCTTACTTTGCTGTTCCTTTTGGTTTGACCTTTCTGGTCTTTTTCGTTTGGTTGCTACTGATCTTTTCTCGAGCAGATGGTCTTTTTGGTTGGACTTTGGTGTCCTCTTTTCTGTTTTGTAAACCTTGTGGTTTCGGGTCCCTATAAAACCTGTTTTACCCTTTTATCAAAAACATCACAATAATATTACAATAATGAGCCACAAATCAGCAAGACAAGAGAATCACATAACATAGGATTTACATAGAGAAATCCTTACGAGAATTAACTCTATCAAGAAGAGAGACCAAGTATGCATTATCATCAAATAAATGAGATTACAATACAACCACTTCCATTCTCCTCTTTTCCTCAACCATGGTAGCACCTGTGTACCTATGAACAACCTCCTTATGCCTCCACCTATCCTTGTTCATGTAGAGTAATACTACATTCAACTGTTCCTCCTCATTTCTACATATGAGAGGCTAATTATATAGACTTGTGAAGGCATCTAATGCATCAAACATGGTGCCCAAATATGACCCTTCATTCAAACATCCCCAACCTTTGTATTACCACCTTGGAATTTGAAAAGATACCAGTTTTAGCTCTAATAGTTTCCCTCCAACTTGGGTGCCCAAACTTGAGAGATAAACATTACATGAAATATAATAAATGATGGAAAACCAAGTGACACATGCTGCCTCTTTCCATGCACCCACTTGGAGAATCCCAAAAGTCACTCATTTATCATTTCCTTTATCTTTTATTATCCCATTCTAGGCATCCAAATGTGGGGAAAACAATATTAAATATTTATGTCCATAACCCACCTTTACTGCTACTGGTGGACCCATCACACCTCATGAGTGTATTACAAACAATGGCAAGAATTGATATTACAAAATATTTTCTAATTCACCCTAAGTGCCTAGAGACACTTTCCAACAATGTTGGAACCATGGCATATGATTTACAAGGTGGATGGCACCTTAATACTAACATTCTCCCACTTGACGTCAACATTGTAAACACACCCATAGAAATAAAAAATAAGGGAAAAATATCCCTTAGCCAAACATGTTCCATCTAAATATTCACCATGCTCTCATACTCTAGAAAGATGTAAAAGTAACCATGATAACCACAATCAAGCAAAAAAATCCTTCATATCACCCAACATGCCACCTATGGAAAGAAAAAGGAACATGCCAAAGTAAAACATATCAACTATCACTGAAACCTACACCAATGAGTATAAGCATCACATTTAAATGATAACAAAGAAAAAAATTAGTTTCCTTACTCATACCACCTGGAATAGAAACAACAACAAATTACAAATCATCCAAGCTAATCATACCTCAAATTAGGGTATACAAAACATAGAAAAAACTTCATACTATTAACATACTAACCCAAAATCTATAGTCAAGCCTCTATATATCCATCTTCCTATCTCAATGAAACATACCAATAAATAAATGACCACATACAAGGCCAACTAATAAATTCTACATAAACACTGAAATAATTTTGCAGATATAGATAGTCCACATTTGATTCATCCCACTATAATGAATATGCTATATACACACCTAAAAATTACATAACTCGTAGATCCCAATCCAAATGAAGCATGCAAACTCATCATCACATTAGTAACCAATAAACCAAGATACTAAAGAGGATAACTAGAAATATATCTAGAAACTGCCACTACATGAGTAATGTCAAATATGAAAATATATCAAGGCATACCAAGTATATCTATAGTACTTCACATAGAGGATGTGGATAATTCCTCTATTACATAGTGTTAAGGAAACATATAATGATATGAAAATCTTAGAAACAAATATGTTGCAATACCTCTCTCACCATTAGTCTCCATAGCTCTCCCAAGTTCTTCACACTCAACCATGTGTGAAACCAAACATCCAAGAAGAATACCATGAACAAAGAGAGAACCTACAAATCAAACCATATATCCTTGTTCCACACTAACATGTACCAAGATGTGTAATGTAAGATCTCCTTCACCATTCCCAAACTAAAAGGATATTGAAACATCTAACATTCAAATAAAATAAAAACATGTCAGTATTAGTTGTAAACATCTCACATCGAAGGTTGATCAAAGAAACCAATCATTCCCATAACAAAGGGAATATTCCCCAAGCCACAAAATATTTCATGTACCTCTCCAAATAAGTCCTCAGAACTAGATACATAGCTTAAGACCAAAACAAGGAGAACAATAGAAATCCATATAACCATGCATATTCTTCTTAGCAAGTCTTCAGAATGTTTATATTCAAGACTAAATTATATGAGAAGACAAGATACAAAATAAAGAATGCAAATGATATTCAAGTGGGAAATAGCTCTCAAATCATTCACCTACCAAG